>JAGXOD010000002.1:2722500-3322500 GCA_020368025.1 Brachyhypopomus occidentalis
TTTACCTCTGTCTTCTAAAGAGAGACCTTCCTGTCTTCTGGAAATGTCGATGCCTATCAGAGTGTCAGTGACAATATGAGCCACGCTCTTCCTGTCCTGAGTGACAGCCTGAAGCAAGGCCTCTCCTGCCTTCCTGTTCCTCAGCCTCTGGAGCCATCCTGCCCAGAGGTGAAGGAGTCGCTCACTTACTGCATGTTCCGTTACAAATGCAGCCAGTCTCCGTGTTAAACATACCATTTGAACAATCAAGTCTTTTTAAATATGGTTTAATCGTCAGAGGACGATGCAAGTTCTGTGTTGTGTTGCATAAAATCGTCCTGATAATTTCTCAGAGCCTACGTATGCTTTCAGACTCAAAGAACCTATCCATGGAGATCATTTATTGCTTGTCATGGACTACATCCTTTGGCCATATGGGATATTCTACCTATAGAATTCTGCATGCAGGTAGTTTGTTCTTGGTAAAGTCCTCCCTCTTCCGTTGTCATGTGTGAGAGAATTCGACCTGACGTTACGGTGGTGCCTCGCAGCTATGCCTCTGCGATCTGGATGAACACAGTAGGATGGAGGCTAACGGAGCTGTTCTGGGCGTGGCCCTGCTCCTGGACGACGTGCTGAGCAGCAAGAGACAGGCAACGCCCCTGCAGCTCCAGGGCCTGGTGGACTCCGACATGGAAACCGAGAGACAAGTACAGAGATTACTGCAAATGCGCAAGCATTTTATAACACTTTCACAAGAGTTCCCAAATGCTTGAAGCAGTGTAGCTTTTCTGGTGTTCTCAATATTTCTTTTGTGTGGTGCAGTATTTTTTAAGGAGAGAGTTATTGTTTGTTAAGGTCCAGGACTCTACAGATGATGCAGAAAATGTGAGTGGACACACAGAGGAGGGTACGCCTGCAGACTGCAGACCCATTCAGACCCTCACCCAGCAGAAGGGCTTTTTACTGCTCTGGAAGCAACTGGAAGTCTTTAAAGAGAGCTGGGCCCGGAACCAGCTTGGGGTTGAGCAGCTGAACACCGCTGCACTCTTCAAACGCTTCTCCCATGTTTACAGGTTTTAAGAAACACTTCAGCCATTTCTTCCTTTCAAGCCAAGAAATAAAACATCCTGCCTTATTATGCTTTAGTACATCCTTTTTACATCTTCATCCTGTATCACATCATTTATTAAATAGGTTTTCATAAAAGAACGGTGAATTGAATTGTGAGTACATTAAACTGCAAGAAGCCCATTGCCAGTCCTTCTGGCCTGTAGGTGCATTTGTTAACTGACTGATGATGCGATATTGCAGGATGGAGATTTACTCCCCCAGTATGCAAGCTCTGGCTCGGCAGATGGGCCGTGAGCAGGGGGACGAGGCACTGCTGTCCCACGACGGATCTTTCCAATCCCCAGCAGGAGCTCCTGAGGTTGACGTCAAGACATGGCAGGTACGCACGCATGCTCACCATTGAGCAGCACTAGCTCGGCCTTCATCCTGTTGATTCATCTTGTTTTCTGACTTTTTGAGGGGATTGTTTTATATATTTTTGATCACCGTCTAAATGTAATTTTGATTTTGTTGGTTATTTTTTTTATGCTGTCATATTTGTGGGCAGCTGCTCAGGCTGTTGGAGAGCGCAGAATGTGACATGATCAGAGCAGTTCAGAGGAGGATTAACAGGGAGATAACGCTGGTGATGTCAGAGCGCGCCTGGCGTGACACAGCCCTGCCCACAGGTGCTCTGCAGACTCCATCCCACTCCCTCCCCGCATGTGTCCGGCAGGGCGCCACAGGGCCATCACTCAGCCTCGCCCGAGTCTAGCAGGACGCTGGGAGACAGAAGCTCACAAAAAATATGCCTGTCCTGATAATAAATGATTTTGATTTTGTAAATGAGCAATAAATGATATGTGAGATGTGGGTCATTATATTAAAGGTGTGTACCTGCTTATCTGTTGTTGTGAAAGAGCTGTGGAAAAGACCTGCAATGCAGCACTGTTTGTCCCTGGAGAGGCCCCAGATAGTGGAAAACTTCCTCCAGCACTTGATGGAAGGGGCAAAAGAGACAGAAGGGCAGGTACAAGAAACTCAGCGCACTGCGTCCTTTACTTCTAATACACCCTATGCTGATAGGAAACAGGATAAAACTCGTCATGCGTTTCGGTGATGAAAAACTCTTCAAGTTGTTTCGGTGATGGTGATGGTGTTGGTGGTGGTGGCAGAGCTGATGGTGATGTTCCTGGCAGGTGGCATTCTCTCTGGCCCACCTGCAAGAGTGCGTGGCTGAGCTCGGCTGTGCCATGATGGCCCGAGAGCGCAGCGCCTTCCTGCTTTACTCCCAGTTCTTCGAGCACCTCCTGGAACAGCAGGGCCAGCTCCTCCACCAGAGGGAGCAGGTAGCTGGCTCGCCCCACTCTGCCTCACTCCTCTCTTGCTGTTCTGTTGGCGGCTTTCTCTATCGTTCCTTTGTAATCTCCAGGACGTGAAGGAACTCGAAGCCACAGCTGTGCGAGCCAATGATCCCTACAGTAAGGTATGCTGGGTAAGGTTGTTCACAGTCCCAAACACGCACGTATTGAGAGTGGGCTGAGCGGTGAGCTCTCGTTCTGCAGGGGGCAGAGGTCTGTCGTGCACTGATGTCCGAGCTCACCACGCTGCGTCTCCGAGTTGCTCAGCTGGAAGACGAGCAGAGGGGCCTCCAGACACAAGCCGACCTCGAGATCCGGGGCCGCTACAACTCCCTGCTTCGCCAACTCTTCTCTGCGTGCATCCAGCTGAAGGCAAGGGAAGGGATCCGAGGGGACATTTGGATGTGAGTCACATTCAGATGGGAACAAAGTTATTTATTTGTCAAAATCTTTCTTGTGTGCAGTCAGGGCTTGACAAATATCACATGAGGATGGACCAAGACGTGAGACAACTGGTCAGCAGAGTGAGGAGTGAAGGTCTGGAAAAGATCAGTAAGCTGAGGAGCAGGTTTTCCTCCACTGACAATAATAAGAAGGCTCTGACCACCATGCTCTCTGAGGTTTGCCAGCAAAGCCAACACATGAATCACAAATACAAGTCACAAACCCAAGTCTGCTGTCCGTTTATAATTAGGTTTTCCTATATTTATTTTTCAGAAGGAGAAATTAGAAGACCTATATTCAGAAAACAGCCAACTGTCTGGACTCCTTTGTAAATTGAGAACTTTCCATCATTGGAGGTACATGGTTGGACAGGCAAAGCTAGAAAATGAGCTGCTTCAGTTCAAACAGGTATACCAGACATGTATGCCAAACAGATGATTGTTGCCCAGGAAACAGTGCTTATTATACAGTAGTGTGTGTGTGTGTGTGTGTGTGTGTGTGTGTATATCTTTGCCATGTTTAGCGCGAGATGTCTTGCAAAATGGAAGCTTTGAGAGTGAAGATGATATCAGAGGAAGAACAGATTATATTGGAGCAGGAGCTTGAAGCAGTGAAGGCAGCCATGCTGGAGTACAAAACCGACTTTGAACAAATCCAGGGACAGCTTGTTAAGCAGGTACAGTGCGCTCCATCAAAACAGCTGCTTTTTTGAACCATAAGCATCCGTGTACATTACCCATTGTCAGTTTGTTTTTTCGGCCACAGACTCAGCAGCTGCGGGACGCGGAGCACCGTTCTGCACGGGAGGCGCAGAGCCGGCAGGAGCTGGAGGGAATCCGCAGGGTGAACGTGGAGCAGCTACGGGAGGCGGCAGAGCACGGGGCCTCTGAAATCAGAGCCCTCAGCGCCCAGCTGGAAAGGACCGACATGGCGAGCCGGCTGCAGCGACAGCGCACCCACAGGCAGATGAAACAGGTCGAGCAGAGCGCCACCATGTGTCCAGGAACGTGAACCTCATGAGAGAAACATGGGCTTGATCATCAACCGCAATACACCCAACCCATTTCCAGACACTGACTCTGTTCGAAATAGCCTACTGCATACTGCACTCAGTATATACTGGATACTGCATTCTGGTCCTTGTAGTAGTATGCAGTAGTTTCCAGTATGCGACAAAAGCAAAGCATACTACGGGGTCACGTGAACATAGCGTTGCATGATGGGATGCAGTACACCACGAAGATAGCTCTGTTCGCGTACTGAAATATTTTGCAGAAGTAGTATGTCATCCGGGGATGTTTCGCGTACTGGAAAAATTATTTTTATTGGCATACTGAATACGGCATACTGATTTGGGGCCCAAGCAGTATGCCAGTAGTATGTAGTAGGCTATTTCGAACACAGCGACTCACTGCTAGATGATTGAGGAGGTATGGGTGAGCCAACAGGGTGGATGTTATAGCAGTGCGGTAATCTGCTGTTTGAACATGTTTAGGTGCAGAGGCAGCTTCATCGTGAACGTTGTCTAAAGCTGGATGCATTTCAGACAGTGGATAGACTACAGAGCCACATACACAGCATTGAAGCATTACAGTCTCAACTTGCGCCCCCTTCAGGTGGTCACCATATTTGCTTTCATCGTTCTACATTGATATTGTTGAGTTTGAGACAGTTTTACTTTTTTTTCCCAAAGCATGTAAGACTGCGTCCACATGCAGAGCCAGCAACAGGACAAAATCAGATGGTGAGACCCATTTCTCAGGTGACCATGCCAGTTGGCTTTTCAGTCCTTCACATTTAAATGCGCTTTCAATAGGCAAGAAACAACTGTTAACTACTCCAGTTAGCAGCTTTACTGACAGCACGCCTGAAGACTCTGACAAAGAGCCGAAAGTGATGACAGTGAGAACAGCCACACGGACATCACTACAGAGACCAAAAGCAGTGAGTTCATTTACACTGAACCAGCAGCCAACGCAGTTTTATTTTACTTCCAACACCATAAAACCCATCATGTTAATTACATCTTGAGAGGAAATATTTTGAGTTTAAAGGCAAGTTTTGATTGCTTGGTCCCACAGATGCCTCATAGCCTGCGGATGGAGCTCACAGCGGGACAGCTGCCCTGCCTTTCTGATGAAGCCTATGCCTTTTCTCACACGCCACTCCAGCGTCATAGGACGGGTCAAAAATAAATTCATACTTTCTTTGGACTTCATTGAGGAAAAAAAAAATGAAAGAAAACCCTGCAAGGACAGATTATGTCTTATAGTTTATTGCATTATTTCAGAAGACTGAATTTCCACACAGATGTGGTAGTAATTTGGATGAAATAATTTACCTCATAGATACAGGCCTTCTGTATTTAATAAGCACTGTGACATGACACAGGCACTTCTTTAAATAGTAATTTGTTATATGTAGCAACCTCATGATTATGTAGCAACTTTAAAAACATGTTTTTGGACCAGTATGTTTAAAAAAATAAAATTAAAAAATATAAAATTAAAGAAACAACATATGGTCGATCCATATGGTCACAATGAGCATAAAAAGCAGCAGCCTGCAAATGATTCGGTGTGTTCAGTCCTGTCCTCACTCCTCAGTTCTGCTCTGCCAGACTTGTAGTGTAGAGATAAGAGACTGTGCCAGCCTGGATCTGAAATGTCTGTCCCTGGATCTGACTGCTAGGAATCTGCTCGCTGGTTTGGCTGATGGAAATGGCCTGGCTGGCTTGACCGCTGATGTGAATGGCTCCAGTGTGGCTCTGGCTGTGCTGCTCTCCGGTGAGCCTCATCTGGGCAGCAAGGGGCTCTGTTGGGACAGAGAGATGGGGGATGGCCTGCTGGATCACCTGCAGGTGCTGGAGGGATGGCTGCTCTGAAGCTCTGTGGTGAACCTGCAGCTGCTCCATGGCTTCTTTGGTCAACGTGATGACGTGCATCTGCTCGGACTGCCCGCCGCTCACCTGGCCGTCCATCATGCTAATGGCCTGGATCTGGGCACCGGGGTCTAGGCTATCCTGAGTGACCAGTGCCAGGTTCTGCACATGTCCAGAGGGCTGGGTGAGCAGGGTGAGACCAGAGTGGCCCTGGCCCTCAGAAGAGGATCCTTCAGTAGTGATGATACTAAGGCCCGGCTTCTGGCCTGGCACCAGGTTTAGATTGTCCACCTCACTGGTGACCACCAGCTGGATCTCCTGCTCCGTGTGGTTGGGGAGCTGGTACTGTTGCAGCTGGAGGAGGCTGTGCACCTCCTCAGGCCCCACTCCCGCTTCAGCTGTGTTCTGTAGGCCCGCCCTCTCCTTGTTGTGAGTTTTGGAGTGTGCTCTCAGATTATCAGGACGCGCAAAGGACAAGCCACACACGGAGCAGGTAAAGGGCTTCTTTCCTGAGTGAGATGCCACGTGACGTCGTCTTGCGCTGGGATCGGAGAACGACTTGTTGCATATGTTGCACACATAAGGCTTCTCGCCTCTAAATGTGAGATGAAGGACAGTGTGCATATCAAAGTTAATATCTTATTCACTCACGCAAATAATGTACAAGACTGGTGAAAGGAATACATTACACCTCAAAGAAATGTGTTCAGCAGTTTGAATACTTTTAAATGGTTTTAGGATGGTTTTTGTCAAATACTAGGTTTTAGTTAAAAAAAAACTCTAAAAAAAAAAAAAAAAAAAAAAAAAAAAAAAAAAAGACTACAATTATGTCCTGTCATTTTTTGCCTAAGTCTGTAATTGTAAAAACAATTATTTGACAAAAACACCCTATACCCATTTTAAAGTCCTTCAAATGCTAATAAAACAAGTCTTTTGAGGTACTCTCATTGAGGCAGGGAACTGTCCACCTGTGGATTCGGATGTGTGTCTGCAGTGTGCTCTTGGCTGTGAAACACTTCCCACAAATCTCACACGTAAAGGGCTTCTCACCTACAAAAGCAACAAAACTGGTTACATGTCCTTGGACCTGATGTAGTCACACATGGGTTTCATTAAAAAGACTCAAGCCCTGCTGTCACCATCACCTGTGTGTGTTCTCAGGTGCTTCTTCAGCTGTGCTGCATCCATAAATCTGTGGTGACAATGTGCACATTCGGGTAAGACTTTCCCAGTGTGAACACGATAATGACTCTTTAACTGTCTCTTCTGGCTGTAGATTTTCCCACACTGATCGCAGCTAAAAGATTTCTTTTCTGGAAAATGAAAATACACAAAAATGCACCAAACATATAATTTAGCTGCACAGGAAAATGGAATGAAAGAAATGTATCTATGAGTGTAGCACAATACTAAATAGTTTTCTGTACCTGCATGCAGGTTCATATGCTCCTGCAGGGAGTTCTTTGTTGAGAGAGCTTTAGAACAAATAGTACAGACAAATGGCTTTTCTCCAGTGTGCATGCGCTGATGAACCAAAAGCGTGTGTTTCTGTGTGAAGCAGTTCCCACAAACATGGCACCGGAAGGGTTTCTCACCTACATGCAAATCACACACACACACAAAAAGCATTCCATAATGAAACAATTTAATACACACATACGACTGACACTGCTAAGCTCTTATTGTTAATTTCCCTTTCACCTTATTTTTACCTGTATGAGTTCGTTGATGTATTTTTAAAAACAGATGATTCTTGAACACTTTGCCACAGTCGTCACAGCGTGGCTCCGTGGCTGGGTATTTCCGTTTCCTACCCCTCTTTACTGTCTCTCCTCCTTCCCTAAACTCATCACCCAGTCTGTAGCCCTTAAGTTTTACTGGCTGCCTTATTTTGCGTTTGCTGTGGCGAGGCCTGTCCTCGGACGGGTCATAGTCCGCGTCGTCAAGGTCCCTGGGGAGAGAGTTCCCCCCACCAGGAGGTTCTGCGCTCTCGGGTATTCCTGGAGAAGAAGGCACGGTTGTTTGTCTTGTGCTCTCGTTCTGTGCCTCAGCTGGGAGACACTCGTCTTTGTGGCTCGAGTCCTGAAGCAGCTCGAGCTGCATACTCGTGTTCTTTCTCGGACGTCCCCTTTTGCGCTTCGGGGGGGTTCCAGCTGCTCTTGTTTCAGCGTCTCCCTGCAAGCAAACGGCCACTGGGGCAGCCGCCGCGTTGCTCTTACTTAGGTCTCCGTAGGCTTTGACTAAGTCGCTGATCTTAAGCAGGCGGGCCACATCCAGCAACTGCTCCGTGCTGCTCTCCTCCACAGACACTTTCGCACTGTAGATGAACTCAAGCGCAGAAGCAAAGGTCTTTGCAGCCATGCCGTCCAGCTTGTAGATGGACTGGCTTACATGGTCTTCTGCAGTAAACATTGATGAGAAATATTCACTACTTGCAGCGAGTAGAGCCTTGTGTGCCTTGAAATAAATGTCTTCCACAACAAGAGTTATGTCACAAAGTATTTCTCTTTTCCTCAGGTGGTCAAATTTATTCAGGATTGTATCCTTGTGAGTTTCTGAATGAAAGGCCAGAAAGTTTGAAGCTTTAGTCTGTGGTTGCTCACACATTCTGCTTAATGTGGCAAAAGACCTACATGTTCCAAAGAAGAATATGGGAAGTGATTAACAGAAAAACAGCTTGAGCAATTTTCAGGATGTATTATACAGTCACAATCCTTATTACTAGTGTACTCTGAACACGTGGCAGTTACAATTGAAAACCAACACCAAGTATTCGCCATATACTGTCTAAGGGACACACAGACAAGTGATGCACATAGAATTACAAACAGCGACGGTTAGTATGTTACGACAATTTTAGGACAATTTAACCTGCATTCTGCTGATCATATACAAAAAGAGAAAACATGATTTTTTTCTCTAGTTACTTCTCGGTAACAAACAGCTAGAGTGACGAACACTTTTGTCTGATCGACATGGATTGCGTAGTGCTAGACGTAAGTTTGCTAGCTAGCATATGGTGCAAGCTAGCCATTTGACGTTTAAACCAGCGCCATATTAAATGCCTTCCGGTTTTGATTTAAGCAACTGAGCTTAGCTACTGCGCAATGTTGTACATTTATTTTTAAACAATTTCAAGCGCCAGCAAAGGACATTTCAGTCCTGTAAAATATAGCAGCTTTCAGGACCTTACCTCAAGGAGACCGTGTCAACAGACAAAATATCGCGGGATTTGTAATTAAATATATTGCAGAATGGTTTGGTGCCCTCTAGAGTCGAGGTCTCTACAAAACCAATCCGTTTGAACCATAATTATATATATTGTCAGGATTTGCAGCATTTTCTAAGCTTTCAGCGTGTTGCTTCAAAGTTCGTGGTAATGGTAGTACACTAAAGTCTTTTTGCATACAATGTTATACCACATACTCATATAAACAGTGTAGTTACACAGTCAAGATATTGTACTGAATTTGAAGTGCTTCTTGAAGTAGCAGAAAATGTCATTTGTTCACTTTGAGCACAAATCTTGCTTTCAATTCTATTTATATATAGACCTGTTCGCGCAACTCTTCCTCGGTCTCTAACAGTTATTAGTGCAAACACACAATGCATTGCATGAAGCGCTGAGGGTGAAGAATGGAACATTCATCTCAAATGTTCACATCGTTTTTTCGAGGTGTGCTTTTCTTTGTCATACCACGTGATTAGGAGTAAAAAAAAACATAGGCAGTAGCTGATGGCTCGAGTTTTGAATGGCAGTTTAGCCTAATACGATTAATTTAAGGTATGATTCAACACCTACATACCACTGTTTATCTACCCAAATCTTTGGAGCCTTTGCTCAAAACAAGAACGTCATATTTACCACGTGACGAGTTTAACCGGGACTTACTATCCATTTCCGGTTGATCCCATTCTGTCTCTTCAGACCGGAGATGTACGCGTGACAAAAGGTTACTCCTATTGGCCGAAACTGCTGTCAGTTACACGAGACAAAACTATTTCTGCTAATATTGGCGAGAGGGATCAGCTCGGCAGGCTAACTTGTAGCATGCAGAGAAAGTCTGGTGGGGCACAATACACTCTGGTCAGTATGTGACTTGTTTGTGAAATGACACACAAACCTACTTGCTCAGTGAATCCAAAGACAAATACAATTCACCAATAAAGTCACAAATGCACACATTTACGTACAGTAGGAATTAGCAGGAGCGGAGACAGCATTTGATTTCACTGGTACAGCCCTGTCCAGGCACCAGGCCACAACAGCAGTATAAACTAGATTTGCATTTCCTGAAAGAAATACCAAGATGGCTTGGAAATGTGTGTCTACACTGTTGGGACTACGGCTATGGCCAATACCCTTGAGTGAGCAAGTTTAGGGTCAATGCCCTGATTTGAGATGCTGATTGTGAGAGGGTCAGAGTGTTACGTCTATAGAGTCTAGTGTATATTAAATTGTGTATGGTGTGTGGTAATGTATGTGGTGTGTATGAGTGTGTGCATGTTAGTGTGCAAAGTATTTGGCAAACTCTAACACTAATTGATACAATTCGGAGATATGCTGAGGTCTCAGAAAGGACAAATTTCTCTACGATTTACAATTTAAACAATTTCTAGGTGAAAGTGTAAGGATTTTACAGCAGATTGTTCCAGAGGTTTATTATTTCTCATGACAGCACACACTCTAACTGGCAGCTATAATTAGAAATTCTGAACATTCCGCCATTAATTCCTATGGAACTTTTAAACTTACATTTATTAAAAAACTACAAATCCGATCGACTCCAAAAATAATAGCACAGGTCTCAGCAGCAGCAGTAATACGAGGGATTTCAAGCCCTCTAATAAAAGAATAAATGAGTAATAAATGATCCAGACAAATGTAATGGCGAATGGGAATATATTTGTTAGGACTGGGTAAATCAGGAGTAGCTAGCAACCCACGGGCAACAACCCTGAAATAAAACAGCAACTTTAGCTGCAAGTTGTTGGGAATTATATTTTAAATCCTATATATTTTGCTAGCATTATATTACATTACTAATCAATTGCGTAGTATTAGGCATTATATTTTACTATTATATTATTAAACAAACATATTCTCAAAGTGTCTGACAAGCATATTCTCCAAAGTGTGTGTGTTTGATATCTGCAACCCTTGCGTACTTCCACGGTGGGAAACTGTTTGAGGAGAAAAGCATCTGTGGCCTTGGAAGCTGATAACTGCTATAGCGGTTAGGAGAAAGCATAAGAAGTGTGGGAAATGGCGGTAGCCCTTTGTATGGAAGGCCTGGGAAACCGTCCACAAGTTTTCCGTACTTTTGATAAGAACAGGAGTACATTCGGTGCAGACGAACAGGCAGACAGCTACAGGTGGTTTCCAGCGAAGGTCAGCAAGGGTGGGGGCTACACTCACTTCTTCTATTTAGTTCAGGCCTTTATTGAATTGTCCTTAGAGCTACCCACTGAGCAGTGAGAACAGCTTAGGCGTTCCACTCTTATTGTGTGCTCTCCGGAGGTCTCTGTATTTTTATATTCATTTGTAATAAATATTTAAAAGACAATTAGACTGGTGACTGTTTTCTTTTTTGCATCACACGAACGCGCTGCGCTGTCTGGGAAGAAAGAGTAAAGCGCAACAAAGTCTACCCTGACGGAGAATATGGCTGGCTGGTGTGGTTCCGTTTTTTTTGGTACAGCAAGGTACTAAATTTAACGTTTATTATACTGTCGACTTTATTCATAACTTTGTCTTGCCAATACTTGTGAATCCTTGCTATTGCTAGTTGCTAACAGAACTGTGATGGCTATGGCAATGTTAGCTGCTTAACAACGCCGACGTTCGCTGAACGTGTTGGCGTAGACGAGTGTAAATTTTTGCGCATTTGGTAGAGGAACGCTGACGGGTCAGCCGCGTGCTCGCCACATGAAGACTACTCGTCCTGGCCTATATGTAACGGGAATAGGAAGATGTTAGGAATGTATCGGACAGCGACAGCACTGTTTTATGTAATTAAGTTACGGTTTTACTTTCGAAGAAAATGTATGTATATTATTCGTTCAATTGATCATGTCGTGCACTGATCCAGAGCGACATGTGGTGGGGCCTGGCCCCACGGGCCCTTAATGTAGAGACGGTCCCTACACACGTAAAATCCGTGTAAACTATAGTCAGATTAATTGAAGAAACAGCAATGTCGCACCGTCCTGCATTTTTTCTCACACTCTCACTGGACGTTGCTCGTGTGATGCTGTTGCAGAGGTACGTATTTACAGTACAAAATTTAAGATTCGTCGATCATTTCAAATACGCTAGATAATATCGTAGGGTCTTAAGACAGCTCACAGAGCGGGCAGTTGTCGCTGAATCCTGCACACTAAACTAGCAGTGCGAACGCGAAGCGATTTGTCACCAAGCTCCAAAATGTGTTTGGGCCCGTTGTGTTTTGCGCTAGCCACTGCTCCGTACAAAAGGCTGCAAAACGGACGAGCTGTAAACCACCAGGTAACTGTCGCAAAACTGCTGCGCAACAGTAGACGCACAGGCAGTGTGCTTGGTCATCGCCGCATTACAGCGCCAATAGTGAGTCATAATGTGGGATCTCTCCCTCACGGACACTTGCCATTTGTGAACGACGGGGGATGCTTTAAAAGTGACACATCCATCTTAAATAAATAAACAAACAAATAAATAAATATAAATACATATAAACTGAGGTAAGCGATTATAGATGTGTGCCGAAAGTAGCTAGCTATGTTAGCTGACCTTACTAGCCATGACACTAATATTTACTGTAGCCTTTTGTGCTGTTTATTGTAGCTGAGGTTTTATTTATTTTTTGCTGAATCCAAGGTAAGCTAGCTAGCTACGGTTTTGGTGCTTTATGTCGTTCTGGTGTATATTTACAGTGCTGCTATGTTCCTATGGACCTAATTAGTGTGAATGCACTTTTATCACAAGATCATGTTGTGTACTGAAATAAAAATTAAAATTGTATTGCAAGTGTCTAATTAAAGTGCTAATTAAAGAGCCAGACATTTGAACAGGTAAGGGCTAGTGTACTGCTGCCAATAAACCTCAACACCTTGGGCATTTTAACCATTCCTTCAGTGAAGTTCTAAGATGAAGACCATGAAAGTGGTGGTTGTTGGAGCAGGTGTGGTTGGGCTGTCTACTGCAGTCTGTATAGCTGAGGCGCTCCCTTTCTGCACTGTCACGATACTGGCTGAGAGGTTTTCTCCAGACACCACCAGTGATGGTGCTGCAGGCATCCTCCTGCCTAAGGAGTTTCCAGGTAGAGGGATTGTTATTAATTGATGTAAAGACAGCAAAGCAGTTCTACATTTTCCATAGCCATTCTCTGCCTGTGACATTTTCTGAACTTTGCCCAGGAATGCATTGTATCTCTCCCTCTGGCTCCCACCAGACATCCCTTTGGAGCGTCAGCAATGTTGGTTCAAGGACACGTTTGATCATCTGCTGACCATTGCTGAGTCATCAGATGCCCCAGAGGCAGGCGTTTTGCTGAGCTCAGGGTAATGGATGGACCTTAAGATAGATGAGCAACATTTTGCTATACAAATGGAAGCACTGTTTCTTAATCATTTTCACCCCAGAATTTGAATGTAGTATGTATTAGTTTCTCATAATCGCCATTCTCTTCTCAAGTTATCAGATATTCAGAGAGGTCCCATCTGAAACAAAACCCTACTGGTCCGATTATGTCCTTGGATTCTGCACCATGACAGATTATGAAATGAAGAGATTCCCCAGTCATAAATTTGGTCAATCCTTCACCACCATAAAGTGTGAATGCAACAGATATCTGCCATGGCTGGAGAAAAGGTAAACATTGTGGAGCTCAAAACCTCTCAGCTCCAAACCATTCCCTGCCCGCATTTCTACCCTTCCTGTTATTTTCTGAATACTCTACTTAGTGTCCTTGAGCTTTCTGAAAGGCACTATATAAATCTAACATATTATTATTATTCAGTTTCTATCTCATATTGTATTTATTAAGATTATATCGATTATTATCGATAGTCTCTTCTCATTAACAGGTTTAGACATGCTGGTGGTCAGATGAAACAGGAGAAAGTTACTGACCTCAAGCAGCTCAGCCACTACTATGATGTCATCGTCAACTGCTCCGGCCTTGGCTCCCGTTCCCTAGCTGGGGATGAGGGCGTTTGCCCAGTACGTGGCCAGATTCTCAAGGTTCACGCTCCCTGGGTGAAGAATTTCATCCGGGATGGAGATGGAAAGACCTACATCTACCCTGGTATTAGCTACACCACTCTAGGGGGCACTCGGCAGATGAACGACTGGCGGTCGGGTGTGGATAAGGGAGACAGCGAGGGCATTGCGGAGCGCTGCGGTCAGCTGGTGCCTTCCCTGCGCAGGGCCCAGGTGTTAAAGGAGTGGGTGGGCCTGAGGCCTGGCCGGAGGAACCCGCGTGTGGAGAGTGAGCGACTGCAGGTAGAGGGTCATAATGTGCTGGTGGTGCATAATTATGGTCATGGGGGCTGTGGCATCAGTCTGAGCTGGGGCACTGCTCTGGATGCTCTGGGCCTGCTGCAGAAGGGTATCCACAAACAACTGCCTCATGCAAAACTCTGATTATGTTTCAATACAGTAGCTTTGTACATAAGTCAAGACTGACTAATATCTCTGCAGTAACATGGTTACCATGCTTGGCATGTGTTTTCATCCTAATAAATAAAGTTTAAAAAAGAATTCTTTCTGGAACATTTATGAAAAGTAACTCACAAACCAAACCTTATTACAGTGCTATTTACATATTATCATATTTTAAAAAACAAATTACCATCCTAATATAATTTTCACTTTTTCAATAGCTTGATTGATTGAGGAATCCCCAGCAAACCTTAGCCAACACAAAAATGCCTGATTGTTTGTTGGTTCAGGTTCAGCTCAGGTCTATAGTCCTTTTTCATTTTTATTAAATGTAAATATTGTGCAATTACAGAAAATGGGAATAGCGCAAAACAATTCTATTTCTTGTTTTGTCTACAAAAAATGTACACAATACTTATAATTTATTATCATTTAAAGCACAGGCACTTAAAAATAAATAATGTTAGAAAATACTGCAGCATTTTGAGTCAGCCCATGTCCTGACTGAGTGCAACTTACTCTTGGCAACTCATTTTGGTTTACTTTGTCATTTTGATTTGCTTTGCTTTTTTAACCTTTAGTTGTTCTTAGTGTTTTTCCCTCATCTTAAAGACAAAACCTTCATCTTCAAACTGAGTTGCTGTCACCTCAGTTTTGTAATGTCTGGGCAAGCTACATCATGGAGCCCTTCTATCTTAAGGGATGTTCCAGCCAGCTCTCCAGCCTGGTCTCCTCCTCCTGGTCTTCCCTGAGGCCGGAATGATGCAGAGATGGCCGCGGTACAGACCTCAGGCCAAATTTCCTCTTTGTGAGGTGGAACTGGGTTTTGATGAAGTTGTAGAAGTCATACTCGTGCTCCATCCGCTGATAGAGCACCTGCATGGCCTCCAGGCTGGGGCTCTGCTTGTGCACCGTCACTGTCATGTTCCACAGCTTTCTGTATTCTGCCAGAGCCAAATAAGACAAATACAGCAACATAATAAACAGCAGAGAAATACAGAACCAATGTGAAAGGCAATGAAAACGGCTCCAAAGCTCCTTACATTTATGGGTAAATTGAGTCGAGCATTTATTCAAACATTTGGACAAATGGTGCACATAGTGCTAACTGGAGAAATCGCTCTTTTTACCTGGACTTTTGTAAATGTTGAGGACATCGGTAAAGAATTGAGGCAAGAGTCTCTCCAGCAGGAGAAGCACCTCCTGTAGCTCCTCCAGGACCCCTACCAGCAGGTAGTGTTCCAATACATTCTCCTTAGCCTTCTGCAGTGCCCACAAACTCGGCTCCCTATCCAAAACCCATAACAGTATGACACAGACTGTTATATTGGTTGTTGCTGACTGGACTAAAATGTTAGTCTTTTTTTCGTTCTTTTCAGCATTTGTTTTCAGCAGTAAGTTGTCTTACCTGCACTGAGGCTGCTGGCCACAGAAGTAAGGTATGATGTAAAAGAGTCGTGGGTTTGAGCACTCAGCGTAGCTTTCTAATATGCAGGTGTTAATGTCCTAAGTCCAGACACAACACAGTGTAAAACATTCTAGAAATACATCTGCATTTTTTTTTGCATTATGATGAGATGCAAGCTGGTTTCAGGCAACAGTGTAGTGAACAGATATATATATATATATATATATATATATATATGTGTGTGTGTGTGTGTGTGTGTGTGTGTGTGTGTGTGTGTGTATATGTGTGTGTATATATATATATATATATATATACACACACACACACACATATATATTATTCCACATGGGGTATACACACGAGAACTGAGTGGTTATTCATTCACTTCATTCACCAGTGTATGCCAGATGACTAGTACTGTGCCCCCCCCCCCCAAAGTAAACAACCATCACATGGCTGATGTACACAACGTAGTTTTCAAAAGACGGCATACACAACCTCTCACTAGACTAATCCCTTAAGTAAGTCAATTTTCTTTTTACTGTTCAGCATTGGATATATAGGGTTTGGAAATATAAAGTTCCTCTCAAAGACAAAGGGAAGGACAAGTGATGAACTATTCCTCAGTGTAGAGATCTGAGGTCTGTGCTGTCATGATCCTCACCATTACCTATAAAACTGAGAATAAAGCACAGCATCAGCACTTAGCAGAAAAACAGGGTCAGTGACAGCAAAGTTGTTTGCAAGTCTAAAAATAAACTGAGTGTACTGCTTAATAAACCAAGTCTGCTGAGAGAGCTGTCAAAGAGGCATTCATGTGAAACTGTAAATCACATAGGAGACATTCAGCTAGATCCAATTTATGGAGTTGCTAAGCTCTGCAGTAACAGCTCTATTGCTTGTATCCAGTTAGTGGCAATTAGACTATAGCCACTGAGGGGCACTAACAACAGTAACTAACAACCTGTTGCCTCCTTTGAATTCAAATCCACACATATTATATAGCACTAATAACTACACATAATGACAAGCCAAGGGAGGAGAGATTGACATCAGCATACTGAAGTTTAAGACACCTTTGGCACACTTGGAACGTGATTTGAACACAATGAACTTATAGTTCACTATTTATGCCTTAGGTCATAAGTTGAGCAGAAAAATATATTAAAACTGTTAACGAGGGGTAGAACAAAAAGGAGGAGGAATGTCTTGGGGTTTCCTGGCCTAAATGACATGGGGTCTCATAAGGAAGGAATGTCTGAGAGGCCTACATGTTTGCTGTGGAGAGCCATGACCTTAACCCCTGACACCAGAAAGTGACCAAATTCTAGCAATCTTTCGAGCACTAACGGGGACCTGAATGGAGACCTGAGCTAGTTCACCACAAAATTCTCCAGTGGTAAACCAGGGGAAGGTCTTATCCTGGTGTTTCAGTGGTTTATACAATGTGCCGGAGCAGCTACCACATACAGTGGATCACATTCATGAAATGTGTTTGTATTAACATTAAGTGAAATGAGACAAAAACTAGATCAAAAACCTCACTAGATATCTTTCATCATCCTTCATTGCAGGAGTGCGGACGAGATGGTTCTCTTCTCCTCTCCAGTCGCCAAAGCGCCGGAAAAAATAATTGGACAGAAATCGGTTGATTGGATCTCTGATGATGTTGATGTATACGGGTGCATCCATTCTGAACCTGGAGAGAGATAGGACTCTTAAACCGAGCCATTTGTAGCAGAATGAAACTGTAATGGCTGTAGCATGAGGATACCTAGAGAAATTGAGGAAGTGGACGTGTCGGGCGTATAGGAATGGCTGAGGAAGGGTGCTTATGTTTGTCATCACATTCAGCTGCACCACGAAGGAGAACAACAGAAATGAGTAAAATGCATTGGGGTGAGTTGCACACAGACCAAGTTGCGTACATTCAGGACATGACCTGTTCACGCTTGCTTAGCCTGGTCTTGTTGTGGATGTCCGACGAGATGAGGGTGAACCGATGTCTCTCTGCCAGAATACGGAGCAGCAGGACCACTGTACGACTCCCACACTTGCCAACGCGATTGTATATGACTTGACTGGGGAAAGGTAAAGCCTATAGAGGAAACAAGTGGGCTACTGCAGTAATGAATATTAACGCATTAACAGGACAAGCGGGCTACTGCAGTAATGAATATTAACGCATTAACAGGACAAATGGGCTACTACAGTAATGAATATTAACGCATTAACAGGACAAACAGGCTACTGCAGTAATGAATATTCACACATTAACAGGACATTTCAGCCTAATTGTTCTTTTCTGTACATACATTCCATAGAAAACTGATTAGCCTTCATAACAACAACTAGCCTTATTGGTTAACAGAATAACATAAAATGTGTCAGTTAAACTACATGGAAAATTGCACAATGTTGCTCTAACAGTGTCATTTCTCTTGAGTATAACACTTACTCTGGGTGCTAAGTGTTCATGTTCACCACCAAACGATGACCCTACACAGTAGAAATAATATTTTTTAGGCAAACCCATACGTCTGATTAAAATGTATATATGCATCATAAAACATGAGAGAAATATAAATGGAATTGGTGAAGGGGGTTGTGTATTTTATTAGTCCCGGGGCCCATAAAGAAGTCGTTCATGCAGGCGATAGAGCCACAAGGGGCTTTTGATAACTGCTCCACCTCTCCAAACACCTAGTCCACTGTTCGTTCTAATACCAGTGGACTGTTTCTTCCTAAAGCAAAATACCATACAACTAAATAACAGTGTAAGCTAATGTTACATTACAACAGTATGTCCAAAATGTTTTCATGTCAGAGCTGTCGAGACATCATTAAGGTGGCCGTGCATGACCACTAATGGCCCCCCTTGTGTTTTCCGTCTACCTGTGACCGAGTAGGCACTCAATCTTTAAGTAATAATCAAAGAAAGCTCACATATAAGTATCTGGGCCAAACGGATTTTTGTTTTGGAGTATTTCTGAAATGGTTATTCATTTTATGTGTGAATATACGTGCTTTATATTTTTCATTAGTGCTTAGTAAAATTTACGTAACGTTCATAAACTGTAAATATGTAAATACTGGTATGATTTTAATATAATGCACATAGTTACTAGACTCAAGGAACTGATAACTCTTACCGAAGAAGTAACGGACATCAAGAAGAATTTTAGGTGGTCCACCATTTAATTGCCACAGGACGGAGCCCAAACAAAACAAAAACAGCGTGGTCAAGCAGAATCCAAAATCCCGCCGAGAAATTCTTAAGAAAATAACAGCTAACCAATTGCCCTTTCTGTTTCTTCGTCGGATATAGCTTCTGAGGGAGCTATTATTTCCGATGGGCACATGCTTCGTCATATTCTCAGTAGAATTCGGCGAGAATGCTGATAACTCGTTCGACGCAAGTTCGGATTTCTGAGAAGTGTCTCCCAACAACGCCGTGCGTTCTGGTCGATGAGCGCGCCAGTATTGGCTGCTATGCTTAGACCCTCTCATACTATGTGTAATGTTTTCTTGTAGTAGGTTGAACATTTTACAGTCTTTCACATGTTAGCCTTTTCTATTGCAAGCAAATTCAATTTAAAATAATTTAAATTCCTTACATTTAAAGTAGTTCTGGAACAACTGAAGCAAGTACAAACAAATAAGCAAATATAGTGAATATTTTTTACTGCAATTTATCTTTTTAATGACGTTGCGGGGATGCAATGTAATCCATTTGTATAATCAACACAAAAAGGCCAGTTTTTCTACGCATTAAAGACATTTCAGTGGTTTAAAGTTTGTGATACATTATAGTATCAAATACACCCTTTATTACAACACAAAATAAATATGCAGTTTTAGAATGAAACCATTTCTGAGAACAAAAATATAGCACATTTCAAAACTTAAACAGCAAATAAACATGCTTATGCCCAAAATTTTGCTTGAGTCAAAAACAAATTTTTTTTCTAAAATGAACAGACCTCGGATTACCTCAGCAAGAAGCATTTACTATGGGGAGATATGCAATGACTCTTAAATGTACAGACATATGACTACTTCAACATTTACTATGCATGGACTCTTAAGCGTAATCCTGAAGGGATATTCTCATGGTATTTTTGTCTTTTTGTACATTCTAACCTAACTGACTGAGCCATGAAGGGGTTAATATTTAATTGTTGAGCTGAACCAGATGAGTTATTTTAGCAGAAAAACACTGAAATTATATATAAACATACCCCCTCACCCCACACACACACTAAATTGTGCAGTGTCTCAGTGGGAATAAGAACCCTTGTCTAAGCATATATTCAAAATTTTAGTAATCACCAAATTACAATCACTGTTCTGTTCTATTATTTAATCAAACCACATGAGAGAGAGAGAGAAAAAAAAACACATTTTAAAACAAATGCAGATTCACAATTCATCGTAGAGAGCTTCTATTTTGTATTTACAGTCAAAGCCAACAGTGAAAGTTCACAATTTTTAACATTCTACTGCACATTTAGCATTAGATTTGAAGAAACAGCTTTGAAAATACTGAACTTTGCCTATAATGACTGGTTTAGCATCATCATCTTTCTTTGCCCGAATGAACTGTACACCATGTTTAAAATGGAAGTTTCCAAAATTATGCATCTGCGTTGGCACAGATGTAACCTCAGGTAAGAATTGAAAACGTTTGCTTTGAAAATGTAACACTAAAGCATTAAAAACTACATATCTTTTAAATGACCTTTCATGAAGCGATACTGAGCATCTCAAAGAGAGTGTTTCTCCCATAGCTGGCTTTACCAGTGCTTAGCATTAGTAACACTTGGTGCTTCTTTCACAAGAAACTGTGTCATTCAACTTCCCATTGAAGGATTCTGGCATCATTCACATCCTTCTTAGCATGCTACTGTGGCCTGCCAGTGGTGTTAATGTGTGGTTGTTCACTGGAGAGTTCTACCCAGAGGCAGAGGAGTCAGAGGAAGAACTGGACCAAGGCATCCATGCCAGAGACTATCAGGTGTAGTCAAGAAAAGATGGCCCTCCAGCATCACTACCATCTTCATCAAAGGGGTTATAGTTTCACACAAACCTCTGATAAACCTCTCAGCGGGATCTGAGGAGTGAGATAAATAAAAGAGGCGTCACCTGTAAAGCGATTTTAATGGCATTACTTTTCAGCATTGTCGGAAGCTGTAGTGTGAAAACTCTAGTACTCACAGCCATGCGATGCTGTTTGCGGAGCTGCTGGACCCTAGTGTGGTCCACGACTGTGGCAATTTCACCCAAAGGCTTGTCCAGGTCTTCAGAATACCTCTGGATGAGGGAGAAAGGCACCCCATAGCGACCAAGCTGAAAAGAAAACACCCTTTTTAAATAAATTTGTACCCATTTTGTCATATAACTTGATAAATGGCAGGTGACTTTCTCATATATACATATACATATATATATATATATGTATGTATGCACAACCATTTGATATCCATGCTATTGGATAACATCCAATCAGATGTGTTCTCTATTCAGAATATGTCAAGTTACAAATTCATAATCAGCCCGACTTATGTACAGTGTACACTGAATTATTTAGATTGGGAAGATCAAAAGTTCTACCAACTTCAGTCTAGAAAAGACCTGATTCCCAAAATGATGATGATGTACCTTATCAGAATATGGCTCCTCTGTTAGGTCAATACCATCAGAGATCAGCTTCTCTTCAACCAGTGATTCCAAACTGGCGGTTTTGCCATGCTGAACCTTCTTTCCCAGCCTGTGGTTGAAAAGTTTGCTGGAGCGAGGAATATTAGATGCCGCATCTGACTGCTGTGGAAGAGAAGCATCTAGGGAAGAGTCTCTGTTGTCAAGACCGGCCTCCTTCTCCTTTACAAAAGGCAGGGGTAAAGGTTTGGGTGGAACTGGTGGTTTTATGCGCAGTGTGCACTTAGGAGGGTCTTCTGCATGGGCTTCAGCAGCATTCTCCCCCTGCAGCACCTCTTCAAATGCCACTCCTGCTATGAGATGGGTGACGGGCGGCTGGACCCCTGTGCCAGGTTCATCCTCTAGGTCAGTGCACGTCCGAGGCTTCTCCGGCACTGAAGCTTCAGTGGCATCCAGGCCTTGCATTTCGACGGAGCCCCGCCTTGCATTAAACTGGATGTAGGTCTCCTTCCTGTGGAGGACCTGATTGGGAAGAAGGTCATCCAGTGAAAGGCAACGCTTCCACAGGCCTTGGGGAGCAGGGAGGCAAACGAGAGCGTCGGAGCTTTGGCTCAGGGACTTCGCTCTGAGAAGGCAATGGCTCGTCCCAAAGCTAAGGCCTGTGATGGTGGTCATCTGGAAAGGGAGCAGGATATCCTGTGGATGGT
The DNA here is from genome assembly GCA_020368025.1 of Brachyhypopomus occidentalis. NCBI lineage: Eukaryota > Metazoa > Chordata > Actinopteri > Gymnotiformes > Hypopomidae > Brachyhypopomus > Brachyhypopomus occidentalis. The sequence continues at coordinate 2,744,633 of JAGXOD010000002.1, forward strand.
GCTTGCTCTGCACAGTGGTCCGGCTGGGCTGGCTCAGGGGCGGGGTGGGGTACTCAGGAGATGGGAGGTGACTGGACTCAAAGCCCGATGATGACCTGCTTAAATGAGACGTCTTTTTGCACCTCCCTAAAACAAGAGCCATGCAAGATAAGATTTACAGAAACCAGTATGTCTAAAAACAGCTTTAATCAATGTTCAGGGCAGATTATTCATCAGCTGTAAGGAAAGATATGACAAGCTGCATGTAGTCAAACGAAACTGAACACACAATAGGTCATTGTAAACAGAATGAAAAGTGAATGGAAATACAATGACAATGAAAGCAGGCAGTCCAGATAAGTAGATCACAGAGCAGTTTATTACACAGCCCCCGTTATCACTGGTGAAAGACAATGACAAAAGCAGGACTCATGGCTGTTTTCTCATGAGCATGCAATAGTTATTAAACATTGATGCTGTTTTTCTTAGCTCCAGTTAAAATTAGCAAACATTTTACCTTTATTTAGAGATGCATTTTTAATACTGCTACAGTTTCTGTGATCAGGCCATAATTTTGCCTGATCAAATGATAAAAGCACAGTGGTATAAACTCTGTAAATATATCTATTTTATATCTATTTTAGCTTCTGTACTTGTCACACAGATTTTAGGCACATAAGATATAGTGCAACACTATATTATTTTGACTATACACAGAAATTGCAAAATCTCAGGAACACAAGCTTGAAAAATACTCTTCAAAGGGGCTATTGACATGTTCAAGAACAATATATATTCGCTATCGTTTTGTAAGACTAAAGCAAAAACAGATTTGCATAATCAGAACTTTGAGAGAGACAGGGTCAGAGAGAATGTCTGGCCCTTGGAGCAGAGGTAAACAACACGAGCCAGAGAAAAGGCGGAGATGGCGGCGAGATGAGAGGAGTAAGTGACCCCGTCACCCTGCCCTTCAGCCTGCTGGGCGTGACCTCGTCACCCTGCCCTTCAGCCTGCTGGGCGTGACCTCGTCACCCTGCCCTTCAGTCTGCTGGGCTTGGCTGAGCAGCATGCAGGCCCTGGCAGCCCACAGAGGGCAGGAGCAGTGGGGCTGGGCAGACTCACAGCCCAGGAAGGCTGGCATTACCGTTCTCCAGGTTCTCATTACTCTCAAAGCAGCCTGAGTCACGCGGAGAGTCGCCTGGGGGGGCCTGGCTTTCTGACAGAACCTTCTCCTCAGGGCATCCTGAAAACCCTCCACGCTCAGGGTCACTGTTACCTACACGTACACACACACACACATTTTCACTTTTAACAAATTACCACTTATCACAAATGGAAAACATCCATGTGTTTGTTTTTGAGAAGTTGCATGACTGTGTGTGTGTGTACGTGCATGACCACTCACTGTCATACTCCTGCAGCAGCTCCACAGCGGTGAGCAGCACGGCTCGGTGCTGGGGGTCCGTGATGTTGAGCTCATCCAGGTCCTCCTCCTCCAACAGCCTGAACGTGTCCAGATCCTCATAGCCGTTAAACAGGAACGTGGGCATGTGCTCCTGCAGCATAGCACGGCAAAGAATCACGTGAAACTGGAAAAGCCCCTCACTTCTCTTAAGGTCCAACCAGAGGGTTGCGTGCTCTGTCGTTGTGTGTGTGGTTTGTGGAGGTCATTAATCACCTTGAGGTTGATGCGCTCCAGAAGCTCTTCCACGGAGGAGGGCTTGGGTGGCTGACTCTTCCTCTTCCTCCGTACGCTGCGTTTGGGCTTCTCTTCCTCGCTCAGCACGTCCACGTAGATGAATTTGAAGGTGCCCACCTTGTTATTCAGCAGGCCCATCCAGGTGCCCATAGGAGGTTTACTGATGATGTCGATTACATCTCCCCTCTAGAAGCAGATGTTCACATAGTGTCAATCTAAAGCAAAGCTAAGCTTCTGGAGAATACAACAACAACTCATTACTTGGTGTTAGCTAATGTTGTTTCCTTGTAGGAGTCAAATGGCTTGCCTTGAGTTTGAGGGAGTCTGTGTCGTAGGGGCTGGGGATGAAGTCGGTGTGTACAAGGGCCCGGCCACAGAAAGGCCCTCTGTAGGGCAGCTCGTCATCTTCACCCTCCTCTGATTTCACACTCTCTCTGTTACTGGCTGAGGAGTCTGTAGTGCTCACTGTCTGACCACCTACAAATTAGGTTACATTTAAAATGCACATGGGTTTTCACTGTGGAGGCATTTGATCACTCATGCACACACACACACACCAAAAAAACACTCTCTTACTCATTGAGCTCTGTCCACTCAGTGAGCTCCTTAGACTCTCGACAGAGCCTCCAGCTTTGAGTTTGGGCTTCTCCAGGGAGTGTGTGTCTGTGTGGGGAGACTGGGGGGAGCCAGGCACTCTGCTGGGGCTTAACTAAGTGGAAAACACAAAAAGAGCATTGTTCATTGTTCAGCACGTTAAGGCAATGGCCAGAAGGGGGCGCTCAGCACTTGCAAACAGATATTTTAAATGTCAAAGAGGTCAGTTGGAAGTACGGATTCTTATACTTCAGTGCATGCTGGTGTATATTTAAATATGCTCTATAAGTGGATTGTCAATCATATATGCCGAACAAGAGACCTTTTCCAGAACCAAACAAAGGCTCTGTGGAGTCTCCCCCCCAAAAAAGAAAGTCACTTCCAGAAACTTTGATTACTACATGACAAGTCACTAGAAATCTCCAAATAATTAGCTCCAGAAAAATAAATGTTCATGTTAAACGTTCGTTACTAAACATCCTGTGGTAAATGTCACATCCTGCCTGTGCTGTGGTGCCTCACCTGCTCAGGAAGAGCGGAGCTGCTTTTCTTGGATATGCGTTTCCTCATTGTCTCCTTCACAGACTTGACCTTCTTCCCCAGAGATATGCGGGAGGGTGTGGGGGACCTGGCACTGCCACTCCCGCCGTCACCCTGCTGCACAGGAACATGACGCAGTGAGACCTTTGACCCCAAAACGATGGCATGGGTATTGGCAGAGGGCTCACAAGGCCAAGTACAACCCTTCAAACATAGTTCAAAATTTCTTGAACCTTCTAGTTTCTGGTATGGAATGGGACTGCATTTTCTGTAGCACTTACACTGGAGTCACAGTTCTTGTTTCCCATGTATATTGATCGGTTCATCAGGTCAAATCCTCCAAAGCTACAGGCCCTCTGCAGAGTAAATTGGACTCTTAGCATAGACACCAACACATGAATCAAATGAAATTACATTTGGCTAATATTTCTTACCCACCCATGTATGCATAGTTTTACAGGTAATATTTTTCTGCCAACACAAAGATTTGTTTAATATAAAAATACATGTTCAGTACACAGATATATGAACTGAGAGGTCTTCATCCCACTAAAATGGCCAATGTTACATTCACCCTCCCTGTAGACACACAACTGGGCTGGATATTCAAACAGAGTGCCTCTGGTAGGTTAGCTCCTAGTGGGAGTTTCTTCAAGCTGACGGCCCCTTCCTGCTGTGGTGCCAGACTGACGTTCCCTGGCCCCTGCCTAGGGGGCAGCAGAGCGAGCCAGCCCAACACACGGATGTGCTGTGTCTGCACTCTGCTGGATGGTAGCGCCAGCAGAGACAAGTATGGAAAGCCCTGCTCAACCCAGCTGACCACACTGATGGAAATGCGACAACAGCTCTTTCTCTTTGTTAGGGCAAAGGCCTGCTATGGCATGCTCTGAGACAGACACTATACCAGAGCTATTGGACTGAAGAACTAGCGTCTCCTGTAGGGTCTTCTGCACCTAGTGATGCAACTCTCACCCCGTGGTAGCTGGAGGAAGTCAGGGCCCGTCTCATCTCCCCGTCTGTCACTGAGCGAGCCATCCTGGGCTGCTCTTCACCGCAGTCCTCCGCCTCAGTGGAGGAGGAGCCACTGACGGGGACCAGGGCCACCTGACCTGACCCTGGACTGCCGCCGCAAGGCTTGCTGAAGCCCTTGAAGAGCCTGTGGCTGCTGTACACATCCAGGCTGCAGGAGGAGGGAGACGCGGGCAGGACGTTTGCGTCTCCGTCTGCGGGCAGATGCTCCTGTGGCACTGAGGCTGGCCCGTTGGCGTGAGAGATGGACACTCGTTTCTGCACGCCCGAGTAGAGACACATGTTGTCCTCAGCCGTGGGGGAGACATCAGAGCTCACAGAGTCTGAGAAAGCAAACACGGTACAGCACACAGTAGGGGCTAATCTCCAACGACAAGATATTGTTTTTACAAGATAAACAAATCTACCTGAAGTAGATTTAAGTATATTTACCTTAAGTCTTGTTTATAACAGTTACTTTGATACCTCCCATACTCTTTATAGCATTCAGCAGTTCAGCTATTCAGTATTTAGCTTGATCTTAATATCTTCCTCTGCCAGGTCATTTATCATCATCATCATCATCATTCCTTCAGAAGTGGTGAAAGTTTTGCCTCTCACCTTTAGATGTGGACTTTTTGCTCTCATCTATTCTGATGAGCTTCTTCCTGACTCTGCGGGTGGAGGTGACTAGCTTATGGAGCCTACGATAAGCCACGGATTCCTCCAGCTCGTCATCCGTCTGCTCCTGAGACTGTGGGCCAGGAGGGAGGAGTGGCTTGGGTTACCACAGTACCTCTGTACTCACAAACACCACCAACACTCATGTTCAACAATGGTTGTATAAATGCCATATATAATATATCAAATATATAAACATACACACACACACACACACACACATAAGGAACGACGACCAACACAAATTTGTCTAAGGGTTGTAACACAAACTGTCTTTGATTTTTTAAAAGCAAATGCTTAGATTTGGCCCTGGTTCTTGTTATTAGTTTTACTAAGTCATGAAGGGTTCAAGCATGAAGCAGACAGTTGGCTCTGGGGTGGAGCCGTACAGACCCCAAACTGAGCAGCGCTATAGCCTTATTCATGAAACACTAAAGTTAGCAATTAATGTAAATTAACCCCCAGTACCCCATGAACTATCTGGGAGGGTTCATTCATTCCTAACTCTTGTAACTACTATTGTACTACTTTCATATGTAGCTTCAGTGTAGATAAATCACAGAGGTTTATGACTGAATAACTTGACACAATGACAAGGTTTTAAAAGGCTAATGGTGTAAATGTAAAACAGTGCAATAAATTAAAGTGAAAATGGAGAAAGTAGCCAAACAAAAAGATACAATGAAATTGAGCAAAGTAAGAATTCGAGACTATTACTGGAATAAACTTCCAACCATGAAAAAAGAAGCTACTTTGTAGTAATAGGCTGAAGAATAAAAGTGAAATCTTGTGGAAAAAAACAATGCCTTCCTTTTCTGCTATGTTCTGTCAGCTAGTATGCCTATTTTCAAAACTTTTCATATACAGAGAGGGCTTTAGGAAATCTTCATTATATAGACTGCAAAATTGCTGCTGTTAACACTGTAATAGTAAGGTAGAGTTAAAGAGAAACCAGACCTGCATTACTGTGGTTTGAACATAGCATGTCATCTTTTCTCAACATTACATTTCCAGTAGTGTGTGCTTTAATAGCTGCTTGTTGTGGGCTCCTCACAGAAACAAAATGGCAGACAGCAACTAAAAAAGCAGACTAGAACAGCTTCATCAGAGTCATTTCGTGAATTTAGCTCCCTTTTAACCTCAGGTGCTCACCATGTGTGTTCCAGCCACAGTTTATGTTTTAGAGACTGCACAGGGTTGGAAATAGCACTGCTGGTGGACATCAACCACAGGTAGCTCTGTTCTAAACACAAGTTCTGAGCATAGACACACATCACCTTACATTAGAGGTTGAGCATCTGGTAAATGTTATCTACACTTTCTGTAGGTTCAGAGCCAAAGTTAAAGTGAAAGTCTGTGGTGACTTGTACGATGGCTGAAACGTTTCTCAAGGTTAATTGTGTCTGCACAATACATCTCTAGCACACATCTCTAGCTCTGATAAAGAAGGCAGCTTGTATACTTCTAAGACCGTCTCAGTTCAGTAGCAAGAAGTATGAAAATCACATATTTGGAATTATACTGCACTGTTTGACAGTGAGATTTTTTTTTCAAGGTCTCTGTGGAATAGTTCCTGGAAGGCAAAACATGGCTCCTGATGACCTGTGTCTAGGATTCAAAATACAACACTGCAGCTTCCACAAGATGAAAGAGGAACATGGGAAGACAATGTTGTGGTAGAACAGACCTCTGTGATCAAGCCCCCTAATGGCACAGCCCCTGCACGAAAGAACTGCACCCTGCAGAACCCTGCAGAACCCTGCCGACACCCACATTCAGCCAGACAGAGTCACAATGGGGGTTAAAGTATTAAGGGCAATGAATAGAGCCTGGCCTAAGGGGTTGGGACACGGCCCTGGCTCTGAGGTGGGGTGACGACGGGGGCCTTGGGGGTTGGTGGGGGGGGGGGTCAGTAGTTAATAGCCAGGCCTCAGGAGGGGGATGGGCATCAACAAATGCCTGGCAGAGTGGGTGACATTCCTGCTGGGAGCATGTCAGGGGCCAGAGGATGTGGTTCCTCTGATAAACAACTCACGACAAACGGGGACATGGAGAGGGTGGCGAAACGCGGCGGCCATTCACCACGTGCAGTCTGCAGCTCGCTGGGGCATACACATGCATCTGGAGCTCGGCGGCTCCGCAGAAGAGTGAGGGTGGAGGAAGGAGAGAGAGAGAGAGTGAGCGAAGAGCACAGCTACTCACGTTGCAATTTGACGACTCGTTCACAGCAGGGCCTGAGCAGTCGGTCCACTCTGTCGGGTCCACGTTGCAGGACTGTTTGCTTTGGGTCTCGTATTCTTTCAGCTAGAAACAGCACACCAGTTTTACACACAGGAATTTTTCTCAGGCAGAGCGCAGCAGAGAGAGAATGAGGAGCAGGTACGTACCCGAGCCAGGGCTTCCTCCACAGTGATCATCTTCTCCTTCACCATCATCATCAACTGGATGCGTTCTTCGTCGCTCATTGTGATCTCGCTGGCCACAAAACCCACGTCCTCACCTGCAGATGAGACTCAGGAGGTGTCAGACTTTCAGTACAACAAAATGGAGGAGATCTAGTGGGTCACAGGTCACGAGTCACTCATACCTTTTGATATCTGACGTATACTGCATTTCTGTGTCTTGCGGAAATTTTGCCAGAACGATTTATTTTTCTTTCTAGTGTCCCATCTCCCTGTATTGGCAAAGACGTTTCAAGATAATATGCCAGACTGACATTCTCATATAAAAACAAAGATGGATATAACACACACAGCAGCAGTCAGATCAGTGAAAACAAGGGCCAAGTATGTGAGAGTTACCCTGTCCCACCCAACAGACAAAAACATGAATTATGAAATGTTTTTCTATGCCCATGCCAAAATAACTTTGGAAATACACACACACAAATATTTTTTGTTTACATAACACACAGTCCATAGACACTGACCTCCAGATCCATCTTCTGAGCTTGACTTGTGTATCGACAGCCTAGAAACAAAACACTCAGCATAAACCACTGATCCAGGAACACTAGCCATGTCAGCATGAGCACTGTCTTCTCATCTTTTCCCTCTATGTTTCACTTCCTATTAATATAAGCTGTCCAGACACGTCCTACAGTCAGTGTCTTCTCATGTCTCCATGCATCAGTAGGCTTGCAGTGTCCAGAACAGGTCTCACATACCGGCCAAAGTACCGGTGGCTGTGATCTCTGTGATCACTGTTGACACAGAGACAAGCTGCAGGCTCCTGGGCCCAACACACCTCACCACAGCTCTCAGGAACAATGGAAGCTTTTCACACACAGTTGGGCTTTTAGAACAACGGTGGCGCTCACATGGCCTTTGAATTCCTTTCTCTGTCTCCCTCCCTCTCTCCTTCTCTCTTCCCCTCTCCTTTTCCTTTGCTCTCTCTCCTTCCCTCTACCACTGCCTGGCTGATTCTCCCTCTCTTCCTTATGCTCTTTCTCTCATTCTCTCCCTCTTAGTTCCTTCATCAATTCCGCTCTACTTTTCTCATCTTCTTTCACTCTTCTTCCCACCTACCCTTGCTTTCTCCACTTCTCTCCCTTCTGAATACAATACTGGAGTGCATGCATTGTTTACATGGAACGTAAGCACTGTTGACACTGTTCAACCACCCCTCTCTCCAGCACATTTAGTCATAGGAAGGAAGCAGACAGTAGGAAGAGGTCACCAGGAAACGCATGATGCTGCACCCTCCTGCCCCCAGGACTGGATGCGTGTCATGTGTCAGCAGGATGCTGACGTAACTTTCTCATTGCATCTCCCAGAGCACAAAATGATCGAAACATATTACAAAATGCATGATAATTTTGCAAACAGGGGAAGATCACAGGCTTTTCAACAATTACCTTTCATTTGATCACACACATTCTGTATATACATATATTCATATACATACATGTGCGCGCGCACTCACACACAACATGTGTTATTTAAACATATACACATGTGTGCACACAGATGTTTTTTAAACAGTGTGCATGATGCTTGTTACCTTCTCTCCACCTCAGGAGTGGACACAGCACTGCAAAGACCCAGTGACTCCTTTGAAAACAGGGACAGTTAAGGTGAACCTTATGCTTCCCGTTTGCCAAGCTCAGCACAAAATTAAAAACAGAAAAAAAGAATTTGTTTTGGATGTGAAGGACCAGGACCTTTAGGACATGTACCTGTATCTCGGAGCGGAGCTGAAGTGATGTGGTCGTTGCCTCAGACTTTTCCTGAGGAACAGACAAGGAAAAATATGATAATAGATCATATTTAAAACGATACCCATCATTGCATCCATCTCTTCCCGTCAATACTCTGCTCAGGTAGGTACTGATTGGAACAAGAATGCTTACAGTCTCAGCGTCCTGAGCCACTCTACGTTTACGAAGCTCTTCCATCCTGTCACACACGTCGCTGTAAGAGGTGCTGTAATACTCAGAGTACTCCTTGGCCAGGTCTTCCAGGTTGCCCAGAGAGCCATCCTGCGAACGAGGTCAGACATCATTAGCTTCAAGGATGTGCTGACCATGCAAAATGAGTAGCATTTGTTTGAGGTGCAACTATGATATCAAATGAGCCACTTTGCATGTAAATATAAGAATGAGGTGTAGCACTAATGCACTGGGGCCCCTTCATGTTCAACCAACACAGGTCTGCATGACCTCTGTCTGCCTGAGCGTAGATGAACCGCCACTACATCCACTTGTCTGAAACTATGGGGGGGGTCAGAGGTCTAGATAAACTAGAAGAGAAAACGACTCTTAAACCCTTACCGACAGGAGCATAACTTCCAGCTATTGTTTTACCCACAAAGAGGTGATCTTTCTTTTGTTGTCACAGAAAAACAAAACGGCAATGCATCACCTCGACATTTGCAAACTCATCCCCCAAATGTCCTCTAATGATTTATGAGCTTCCTGCAGTTACTGCAAACAGTTGTGCAAGATGCACATCGTTTGAATTCATAACCAAGGAATGTACCACACAGATTCATGTCACAGGCTAGGATGTCCTGTGTTCAGCGTGATTCATAAAGGAAAACCATTCATAATGTAGTCATAGTGACTGTCTATACAGGGTGTGGAACACTGTTTGTACAAAAGACATCTATGTCAACAAAAGCATCCGTGGTGGAGTCTCAGTAAGCAGACCTCAGTGATCGGTTATGCTATAAGCAATGTTATGACGGTTAATGATAGGGAGAAAAAACTCGCTGAAAAGATAAACTAACTCAACCACAATCTGACAGTTAAATATTTCCCAAGCGTTACCTTTATTTTCCTGGGGAAAAGCTAACAGACACCAAAACGTAGCTTGAAATTTTCCAAACCAGAAATGAGACCGGTCATTATTTTAAAATGATTATTCGAAAATGTAATTCGCGTAAATACCATAAATATATTAAGACTTACCAACACATTCATCAGATCTGCCCAGACATGTGAAAAGTCGTCAGGTGCATTCGCATCCAAACCCGATCCCCGATCAGCCCGTTCTCCCTCCATATTCGGAAAAATACCCGAACAAATAGCAGCCCAGGGATTATGCGTTATTTGGTGGTTGCTCTGAATTCCATGCGAATCAGATAATATAGAGCCTCAATCCATCTCCTCTATAAAAAAGTTTGCCAGAACCTCTTAAACGCGCTGAAAGTTTCCAGCGGATTCCCAGCGGATAATGATCTGCTGCTGCGTATGATTCACTGAACTTCCACACTTCCACAAATCACAAAAAAACTGCTCCGGAAATCCATCTGGCGCGCGCACCTCTGTTCTCAGACAATATGAGCTCAATTTAAATGAGCAATATGTTCCTCGAACATTTAGAGCTTTTCACACGCGCCATAGGAAACGCTACAGCCGGACTACACATTCCACTTATGTTCTAGACCAATGTCAAGGTAATTTTTTTTCATTCACATCCATCACGCCGATGTCAACACTTGAACATCTGCATATGTAGCAAAACTATATTCATTTTAATGACCTTTTTAATGAATGCAACAAATATTGCCCTCAAGAGTTGCTTCCGTCTCCGTCAAATGTAATGAAAACACCGCGTTACTCATATTTTAATGACCGAAATACTATGTTTAGGTCGCAGTGATTAGAAATAACACCTGCGAGGTTTATTGGTCTCGCGCAGACACTGAATGGTTTATTGGGGTTAATTAATATTCCGCGGACTAGGCCGAGCAGTGGTGAAGGACGTGGCGTCTCAAAGCCGGAGCTGGCTTAGCGATGCGCACATCAATGCCCCTCTCAGTGGTCTATTCAGCACGGCCAGCAGCCTCAACATCCACAAAGATGGCCGCAAAAACAAAAACAAACGACAGTGGTGGAGAAAACGGTCACGTTAGTCCCGCTATTGTACAAACGTGACTGCGCACATATTTGCGCACAGCCTGTAATAAGTTACATTTAGCATTCCACGATGACTCTGGTTGGTTATACGCTCTAGCCAGGGTTGAGGCCTCACTTCCAGCGCAGTGGTTATGAGGTCTGGACCCGGGAAACCATAGTTCTACACAGCCTCATATTTTCCATGCTCTGACATATTCGATTCAAGTCATGCGGATCTAGATAATTAGCTGACAAACCGACTAATGCGTTTCAGTGTTAGAAATAGTAAAATGTACAAATTTGTGGGCCCCCTGAACTGCAGTTGAAATACTATTGTATGTAGTGCAAGACCGAATCCTGCAGCACTAAACACAGCACTAAAGCAGTACACTTATCCAACCCTACAAAGGGAAAATGCACCTTAGAAAACCCTATGCAGAGAAGGCTTCTCTCATGCCTTTAAACCAAAGGAATTACCTAAGGAATTATAGTAAACAATATTATGTATATGGGTAAAAATTGTGTTAATTAGAAAAAGGTTACCAATGAATATCAGGCTGAAAATAGCAGGGATGCATATTTATTTACTTTTTTTCTTTGTAATCTAATATTTGCAAACGCAAAAGAGGATCCAGAAGCGCTGCACAGAGCCGTCTGCGCTTCTGAAGTGGTGTGAGATGCTTCCTTCATTCCGGCTACTGGACGCGAGCGCATTCCTCAGCCACGAGAGGCACGGGGGTCTCGTTGTCCTGCCCTCTGTGACTGGCTCGACTGTCCTCGAAAAAAGAGAACCATTCATTTGTTAAGTGACATGCCCTTGAGTCAAAGCCGCACGAAATCTGGCTGCTTTTCTCCAGTTGAGAAAGGCAGTGGTGGCCTAATGAAAAGCACTGTACTGGGACCGGCTGCATAGAGCAACCCCACACAGGCACCCTCTGATAAACACTCCATTATGGCCTGATCACATGATCAATTCACTGTCTCCAATGTGTAGCTCTTTCTTTCGCATGTAAACAGTGATTTGGGGGAGGAGAGAACTAGAGCCACGGGGGGAAAAAATAGAAGCAGCGGAAGAGGAGACAGATCTCCATCATTCAAACGCTCAGGAGTTGCGTTTATGAACTAAACGCATAAGCCGCATATGGCCACAGATAAATAAAGCTATGGGCAGGTTTGCAGGCCTCAAGGGTCGCCATAATCCATAGGGTTGTGGATACCTGCTGACACGGAAAATGAATAAAGATGAAAGGGGACCCACTGGTAAACAAGTCCATAATGAAACCTAAAGCTTTGAATTCACACAGGACGTGAGCAAAACGGAGCAAAACAGAGTCAACGGACAAAAAAATAATCTCAAAATGTCTCCGGTTTTCGCAGCAGGCCAGAGCCACAGACAGGACCGTGAGATGATGTTTACGAGATTGCTGGAATGAGGAAGCCCTGTCGCATTAGCCTGGACAATGAGGAGCAAATTGAGCATGTCACAGGCGCGTGGATCTCAGAGCCCAGGGGGGCGGGGCAGCGGGGGAGTGGTCACGCCTGACCGAGCAAGCTCATTTATCTCCACCCTCGTGGTGAAGCAGCAGGGGCAATCCGACTCACTCCACCCGCCCTCCGTCTCAGAGGAGGCCCCTCAGCTTCATCAGCACACAGATGATGAACAGTGGGGCTGGAAGCCTTACGGTGCCCTGATAGCGTGCACTGGTCCCCACACTCATTGGTCCCCACACACACTCGGTCCCCACACTCACACAGGCTCCTCCAGCAGACTGCAGCTGTGCCACATTCACCTTGATCGGGTTTTCCACGCCCCATAAAAGGGGGCGCTGGGGTGAAGTGGAACGCTATGGACTCTGTGATTCATCAGGAATGATTTCTGCGTGGCTTATTTTCGTCTTGACACAAAGCATCTTCCATAAAGACACTGCATGAAACTCGAAGCCAATTTAGGGCATAAAAGTAGTTTTGTGCTTAGGTGTTCTGCAACATGGTTTATTACTAAAAAGCAGACATGGCAGATAATACTGGCCATAGAAATTACATCAGCTTAAAGGAACTTGTGATCACGTGACATTGCTACATATTGCCATGACTGACATGGTTAAAGACAACTTTTTAACCATTTGAGACTGGTTAGGAAATTCACATACTATAAAACTTTGTTCATCAAAAATATTATATAAAATATTATATAAAAACATTCATCAGAATATTGCAGTCTTGCACAACGTCAGCACTGTAAAAGGTGATATTAGGATAATGATTAACAGAGGGGATCTACTGCGCAGCCCTGGATTTTTGATAGAATATTATCTACATATTATACCTCCTTTTGTTTAGCAGATGGCAAAGACCCACAGCGAGACTATCAGCTTTCTGTCCATATAGCCTTGTCTCACACACTCAGCCAAATCCAATCCTGCTGAGAGCGGATCAGAGAGAAACATGCCAGAGGACGGGACTCCCCCAGCGGGCCCTTTACTGCAGAGCACACGGAGCCCAGCAGGGAAGAGCACCGTCTCACACCCCCACACCCCACACAGCAACGACCCCAGGGGTGAAGAAAGACTGCAGTGTTTATACAAGTCTAGATGGTCACGAATGAACACTGGAAGAGTTCATTCAGCAGTGTGAGCGTTAATGCCGGAGTCATTCCGCATGGACACATTAACCCCCCCCCCCCGAGTGACTCGCACCTTTGATCACACACCCACGCATCCGCGGCATGACTTACTGCAGATCATCCTTCATCCCCAGAGCCCAAACAACACAATCTCGTACTCCAGCAGACCCGAGAGCCATTTCTTGTGCCAAGATGAGGGAAATGATTTGGGAGAGGATTCTCCAGGCCAAAGTTAAGCAGCTCTCCAGCCAGTGATTAGCGCATATGAATTAAGTGTGTGGAAAGACAAATGTGTCAGACTCTACAAGTTATAAGCGCACTTCCCCCCTGTGAGAGGGACTCCACATAGTCCCTACCACTGTCTGCAGTTCTTCTTGAAACATTTATGCCAAAGGAGCTATGTAATCAAGTACATGTGTTCTGATCCGTTTTCGGTTCCTTCTCAAGGCAACACCCTACATTTGGTCCAGCCCATATCCTATAGCTCAGCCATGAAACCTTTCAAATGGAGAGACATACTAGTGTTTTTAGGGGTTTTCTATGAAAGACTAATCAATACGTTCTGATCATATTTAATATGTTGATGCAGAAACATTACAATAAAGTCACACACACTCAATTCTCCAAAAGAACCAGAACAGCTAATAACCCACAGTCAAGCTGGAGAGGTGGAAGATCCTTACCAAAGCCTCCTGGGAATCAAGGCCATGGACTTGCCACCCAAACAAGCAGAAGCGGGAGACACCAATCCCAGGTCTTCAAGTTAAGGCAAATTCAGGGTTGTTTAACAACTTTTGCACACAAAGCAAGGACTCGAAGCATAAAAAGAATACACTGTGTATCCAGAACCTAAAACTCACTGCGGTGACAAAAGAAGACATCATACAAGCCACATGCTTTAAAATCTACAGTGTAACTTCTTACTCAACGTCTCTGTCGGCCTGCTGGACAGAGTCATTTAACCTCAAGAGAACAGAAAGACATCCAATGAACTCCACTCACCACTGCTTGAGCCTACAAGTGGAGCAGCTCTGTTGCAAGCACACAGCCCGAGTCCTGTTTGAAACTTTTACTCCGTGTCCTCAGAGAACAATGCATGCTCGAGAACTGGTGGGGGGTGGGGGGGGAGGTGGTTTAGGGGATGGCAGCATGGGGGGGGGGTCCAACACACATTCATCGTCAGGCAGCTGGCCAGTGGTGAGAAGCAGATGACGCTACAGCTTGCTGGGTGGAGCTCTCTCTCCCTCCCTCTCTCTCCCTCCCTCTCTCTCCCTCTCTCTCTCTCTCTCTCTCTCTCTCTCTCTCTCTCTCTCTCTCTCTCTCTCTCTCTCTCCCTCGGACACAGCTCAGCTCAAACGAGCTGACTCGGGGCGGATGCCACGACCGCACTTTAATAAACTTCCGCTGACTATCATCCCAAATGTGCATGCGGGGGAAGGAGGACCGAGTGTGAAGCGGGGGAAGGGAGATTAGATTACCCTGACAAAGGCTGGAAGAGCTGCCTTATTCAGAGAACAAGGTTGCATCTTACATTCCTGGACGTGATGCCTAATCCCTCTGCTGATGACCAGATGTGCAAATCTGAGACAGAAAACAACAAAATACCAAAGACACAACAAAGTTGTGTGATTCGCTAGTTTGTAATAAATTCTTCCATGGTTCATTTTTGAGAAATCAAAAACAAGCCTATTCATTTAGATGTCCTTGTAGCATGTGGACACAGACGAGAACTACGTCTTAGCTTATCAAGTCAATCGTAAATGCATAGTCTGCCACTAGATGGCAGCACATTGCAATAAACAGTCAGTGAATATGGAGCAGGTCTGATTGGTTTACTTTATTAGGCAGCAAAGTCCCCCTAAAAATTCAAAAGCATTCACTGTAAAAAGCTGACCAAAAAATGTCACCACATGCATCATACCGATCAATTCAGTACCAACAGTCTTACACAAACCGATGACCACTGACTGTCCTGGTCTGCCTTAGTCTGCAGGGTGGAACCAGTTCCCTTCTGGGGCAAGTTTGCTTGCTCAACTACAGCCATCTGTCTCCACTAAGGGTCCCCATGCCATAAGATTAACCATGTTCTGGTTTACCAGTGACATGCATCTACAGCACACCCATTCACACATGCACACGAGCACTGTGGGCTCAATGACCTGCTGTCTGTCTGGCAGTGGGAGATTAAGGGGGGAGGTCTGCTCACACCTGTCCTAACCTCGCTGCTGAACAGTTATGCACATCAGATCATTGGCAGTAAGAAGAGTGGGAAGAGCAGGGCGGGATTGGGGGGTGTGTGTGTGTGTGTGGGGGTGGGTGTGTTAGTGGGAACAACAGTGTGTGAAAAGGCTTTTTTTTTTTTTTTTTTTTTTGCAACAGTAGACCAGTCTTTTTATAAACCATCACCAAGTCAGGCATGAACATAATGAGTCATGACTATGACAGCTCTCACTTCTAACCGAGAACAATGCTTCATGACAGCCTTGTGTGTGTTCAATAACAAATACCTTAAGAAAGAACAACCACTATGTGGAAGCAGTGAACACAGACCTGCTAAGCCTCTTCACAGTCACCAAGCAGGGCATGAACACTGTACCTCACATGGGGCGTGAACAGTGTACATCACACAGGGCGTGAACAGTGTACCTCACACGGGGCATGAACGGAGTACAGCTTGCGTTCTGTAATCCTTCTGTGAGGATGACTCATTTGAAACAAACAAGGTATTTGCTAAACATTTTGCTAGTCATTTATTTATTAATAAACATAATTTCCTGCTAAGATATGGTAAAGTTGGGGTTTAGTGTAGTCAGATTTTTTTCATTACCCTTATCTCATTCTGCTGACTGCATGATGATCCACCATCTCAAGAGTGAGGCATAGCCAACACTTAGTTTGTCTAAAGTCGCCTGTCTGGACAATGCACGAATTCAGTCGGGTACACTGGTCGAGCTGCACCAGGTTCTCTCTCTCTCACACACACACACACACACACACACACACACACACACACACACACACACACACGAGGAAGCACATTGACTTGCTCAGCTCTGCATTTTGAATTGGCATGTAAGATTTCATCATTCAATCCCAGCTTAGCCTGCAGGAGAACTGCAGGTGGCACCCACTCCCTCCCTCACACACACACACTCACACACACACGTGCAAGCATATGTGGATAGATGTAAATACTGTGTGACACACTGTCCCTCAGAGGTTTGAAGCAGAATGAATCACTTCAATCTTTCCCTTGCGGTACCAGTACTCCCTTCTTCCTTTATGTGAACACAGTCCCAGAAAGGATCCAAAAGGAATCCTAAAACTGAAAACATCCGGGACACCGTAGGAATGACGAATCCGGGACACGGATGCATACAACAGAACCAGGCTGTCAGCATCGGCTGGTCTTCCTTTTGCACAGTCTGCTCATTTATTGCACCGCTCTTGGTAGAAGAGCAAACAGCATCAGAATAGCACCACGAGTTTGTAATGGTCTCTAAAACTCAAGAAACACAGCAGCATCTATCACTTTTTAAATGAGTCCCCCTTCCTACTTCCCTCACTGGTCTGTGTGGGCGTGACTGATTTGGGTGGCCCTTTCTGATGATGGAGCTCATTCCTTAATCTCACACCCTTCCCCAGGATGATGTGACTATGTTCCATTGGCCTTACACTGTGAAAACGTGTCTTTGCTCTTTAAGAAGTCAGGGAGGAGTCAGGGAGCCCAAGCACCCCCATCAGCTGCTGCTGAGTCATGTAATCTGCCCTTGTGTGTTTGCTTGTTGTGTAAGCAGGACCCGTCAGCTGTGCTCCGCCTCCATGTGGAAAACAGCCAATCACGGCACACCCCAAAAACATCATCTTAGAAGGCAGCCATCAGGGCAGCCATCAGTCAGGTAAGCACGCAGTGACCTGGCTGCTCTGTGGACTGGCAGCAATTTCACCCTCCCACACTGACCGCTCCTCAGGGAGACGATAAAGAGCCACTTTTATCATAGCAGTCTTAATTAAGGTTTAACCACGTCCCTCAAAAGCAGACCAGGACAGATTTCCCCCGAGACCATGAGCTACCAGACCAGACCAGATCTGAAGACTTGATGAGACTATGCAAATGAAGTTGAGAGAGGAGCTCTGTCACCTCAGCTGAATGCTCCTTCAGCCACATGTATGAATAATGCTGCAATTTAAATATTTGTCTACTTTACATATGACAAACTTGGAGACCACTGAAGTTCAACATCTATAGTGCGACAGCACAGGAAAACTTCAAAATAAGAGAGTTGTATTAGGAATGAGGCTCTATTCACTCCAAGCAATATGATATATTTAGACAGCTGTGTTATTCACCCCATATGATTACAGATCTCAAGATCTAACTGAATCAGCCAAGAATGGAATCAAGCATGTCAAACCCACACGTGACATAAATGCCTTTTCTGACAAACGCCTGAATACTGACTAATGTAAACAACTGGAACTAACCAGTAGTTGGCTTGCCTGTCGGTGAGGAGGAGCTCACTGCAGGAACATGTCTCCAACTCGATATTGTCCGTAATGATGCGCTGTGACAGGGTGATTACACATACATCATTACAGGGCTCTTCAGATAAGAACTCGGCTGATTATCAGGCCTAATTAATGAACGTGCTGGTGTAGAGACTCCAGCCACTGCTTTGTGTACTGGTCCCACTTCACAGGGTAATGAGCACTTCATCAGTGTCTTGCTTTGTCAAATTGCAAAAAAGTGTGAAAATGAAGAACACCCTACGTAATTACAGTGATGGGGCCCCATTCTCTCAAACAATTAAAAAGCTGTCATCCTGCAGTGGAGCCGTGTGGCACAGCACACAGTGATGGGTGGTATCCCACAAGACTCCACAGCATGGCACATTTTGCCATTGTTGTCATAGAGAGTAATTATAATGCTGGAGTTAACAAAAAAAAAAAAAGTCCATTGGTGCATCCTTATCTTAAGCTCCTAAACTGTGAGGGAATGGTGCAGGAGGCAGCCACAGCTCTGCCTGTTTATATGAACATCAGCTCTGAGCGGAGGCACGGGAGGCTTCTGTCTCTCCTAGATGTGCTGGGAATAAGTTCCTTACCCTTGACTGTGTTCTCGTTTCAGTAAGGCTTGCACCACTAAGACATCTGTCGTTCTAAAATCTCCCACGCTCCTCCCCCGCTCCGGTCCACAGCGTCGCACTATTGTTGGTCTGGGAAGACGCTGTCTGTTCTAAAAATGGTTCTCTCTGGCTTTGACACGAACGCTACCTGTCCTTCCGTCTCCCTCCTTTTATCATTTCACCCTCTGTCTTCACCCTCTTTCCATGTCCTCTCTTTCCCTTTCCACTGCCCTCTCCTTGTCTTGATCGCTCTCCATCCCCCTCTCTCTCCCTCCATCCTCCTATCCCTCCCTCCACCCATCTCTCTCCATCCTCCTCTCTCAGTCTCTCTCCCTCGATCTCTCCCCCATTTCTCCATCTCCCCTCCCCATCTCTCTGCCCCCCCCCCCCCCCTTCACCCCTCCTGGGGCCTGCTCTTAATCTGTCGTCACTTCCATAAGCCCCGTTACGCCACTGCTTGCTATTATTCTGACATTGGAACAGTCTGATTCTGCATTTTGCGCCACACTGCCTGCGACGCCTTGACGGGGGAACTCCCGAGATCTGGCCTCACCCTTCACACCTCATACATGATCCTTTGACCGAACACAACTGCCTACATCACTGCAGAATCAATGTCTCCGTTACACGTTCTGTCCTCCCAGCCTGTCCCGTCATGTGGAACAGCACAAACTAACACCAGCCTCGATGTAGAGCAATGTGGGCATGCGTCATTGGTACGGCGATCTGCACATTCCAAGCCATATCGGTTCTTTCCACTCAGTTAACAAGGCGGCGCTCAAGAAAAAGTGGAAAAAGTGCAGAACAAAACATCTTCAGCATGGTGTACATCAAATAGTGTGATTGTTTCATGCACGACAACAAATACAACAGCAAAACAAATAACACATAAACTAGCTACACGGCCAAATATTAAAAGCATACAAAACCCATTAAATATCACAAGCCATGTACAGTAAACCAACAGAAGACAGTGAGACATTATTTGGCCTGAGAGAATGAGAGAGAGAATGACTTGTGAAAACCTGGCCAATAGCAATTGAAATCCCTGCATCTGTGATTTAGCACTGGATGGGTATAACTGAAAACATGCTGAACAACATTCCTTAAGGATGCCACACACATTTAAGGATGGATTAGTATGGGACAAATCAACCATAATAGACCGTAATGAGACAGCACTGCACTGCTCTGATTTAACAGGCTTCATGAATCATGAAACAGATTGATTTTCTCATCAATACAGGGCCACCCACTTGTTCCAATGCAGGCGATTTACAGTCGCTGCCCAAGTGTCTGGTTTAAAGAGCCGGGAGAATCTGGCTCAGTCCCATACATAAGGGCTCAGACGCTATGCTGCAGCCTGCTTTCCACTACAGGGCCCACTGACAGCAGCTTTAAACACAAAGGGAAGGAAAGTGACTTGCAAACACCGCAGGGGACAGAGCAGCACCCGCACAGTACCTGACAGGACACACCGTGGGGGATATGAGGGACATACCAAATTAAATCTATCACCTAGTCATAAAAAATATATATCCTGGTACTGAATAATACATGGACCTATGCAGGAGGGATCAAGCCAGAAAAAAATGGAAAATTAAAAATAGAATTGTTAGAGTCATGAATTATCTACCTCTATTTAACATATGTCATCCAATCCATATACAGTAAAGGGTACCTGTCCCAGACCTGTCAGCACAGATTAACTAAACGAGTCAATGTGGTAACATTAAAGCAATTTCAGGCAATGCAGAAGATGCACGGTTCTTTTCAGAGGAGACATTATGCAGCACTTAAGGGTTTGGGGACCAGATATTCAGAAATACTGTTCTAAAATCACAATCATTCTTCAGAACAAAATGAACAGAATGAGTTTCATGGCCCCAACAGTCCCCAAAACTCTGGGTGCCGCTGAGCATTGTGCTAAACCTCTCCATGGTTTGTCCTTTTGTAATGAGTCTCCAACTCTGCATCTCTTCTCCTCAGTGGGCATAAGAGCAGTGGAGTGGAGGTAGGTGGAGGTCTCCGTTACCCTGACATGGTCACCTCTCCTCCACCTTCCATCACCTCTCTTTGCACTTCTTCACATCACACAGCTCACTGCATGTACCTGATGCAGTGGAATTTCTCACTTCAACAAGGACTTCAGAGTAAAGCCATTCAAATAAGATTGCAAATAAACACCATTAAAGAAAAAAAAAAGATGGCATGTGTCCAGCAAGCAGAGTGAGGTGCCCGAGTGTTGGTTCAGGAACTTCACCGTATCCCTTTCCGAGCAGGGAGAGGGAACTGGGCTTCAGCTCTGCTGGAACGTCATGGATATACATAATCTGGCTGGGCCACAAACAAGAGCTTTCCCTTCCTGTCTGCTTGCCAGGCGCCCCGTGGAGAGCGCTTAATAACATCCCTGTCAGCCAGCTCGTTTTCAGCCCTCATAATAAAACTGCTCATTCTGCAGTTCCTCAGCATCTGAGGAACGTCTCTGGTATGCCTGGGAACACCATTTGTTTGAAGTAATGCTGAATCAGAGAGATTCCAGAGTGGACCCACCAGGCCAAATTGGGAACCTTGAGGAGGAAGCAGTACTTGGACACGATTCAAAATGGCTGTTAGAAGTTACCGCGATCAGGTACCTCTTTACACTAATAACAAAAACAACCACACAAAATCATGCAGGGCGAACTAAGGCCCAGGATCCTGATGAGATGTTGTAGTTACATCTGATTATGATGTTTTTCAATATTCTGTTGAGGTTTTGATGATGAATTGTTAAGGACTGGCCTGCGTTATTCTGACAAAACAGAGCTGAATGATGCAAATGTTGTGATTAATCAAAAACACCCACTGAACACTATTCCAGAATGACTAGGATTGATCAAGATGCTCACAGTGCACAACCTTTCTCAGACCTCCTCAAACGAGCACAGGAGCAACTGATGGCAAGGCCTACTGTGGCCATCAGAGGAGAAAATTGAGTATGTTGTTCTCGTGTCGGTGAGTCCTGTGAGGGTGGGGGGGGGCTTGGATTGGATATGGAGACTAAAACTGGGATCGAGTCCACTGATCCCAGCACTGGAAGCTCAGTGAGGGCATAGCTGCAGGACCAGAATGCTCATGCCAGGATCTTCCTGCTGATTACCAGTCAGACAGAAAAATCTCTAATCAGTCTGTGCTGGATACAAAGTGGAAGCAAAAGCAAGAAAGGGCCGATGGGTTCCTAGAGGCAAGACAATCGTTCTCATTCTGACACAGCTATCAGGGCGAGTGTTCAGAATCCCGAGGTTTCTTCAGACTCCCCAAGAGAAACCATGTGGCTGTCGGGATCACAGATCCCCAGCCATGAGCAAGTCTTGCCCCCGATGCATCCCAATGTCAGGAAACACGAGACTGCAGCAGCCAGATCACACCAAGGCTTCGACGGCTGGGTGCCAATGAGCGCAGGGCATGTGCAGTCAACAAGCTGATCGCTCAGGACAATTCTTCATGTTGCACTCGTCACGCAGCTACCACTAGCACAACGACATTTACATTTAGGGCATTTAGCAGACGCTCTTATCCACAGTGACTTACATGGTGCTTTGCCATCTGTTCACAGAATGCATCCTAGATAGTAGCATAGCTATGCCAGAATTCAAGATACCCTTGAACCAGACTATACTAAACTACAGGAATCAATGCCATTACCTAGCATTGCAAATAAACACAGGATCAAACTTAAACAAAGGAATTAAAAACTGATACCTAGAAGTGCAAATATACATAGACATAAACATACAATGCAAAGTACAAAGACAACAAATGCCATCTGCGGTGTTAGTGGTCATTTAACTACTCAACAACCAGGTGAGTCTTCACTCTAAGATCATTTGAGAAAGAACTGGAAATTTTTGCCTGCATCAGCAGATAGTAACAGGGTCGCCATGGCGCACAAGACCAAAAATAAATCCACATGCACGAACGCTAAAGTGCAGTGCTAAGATTAGTGCAATTCATTTACTGGAACATTGGCCCTTCCTCTTCCCCCACAGCCCTGCCGTGATAACGGATTAACTGCCCCGTGAATAATAAACATTAGGTGGCGCTTATGGGTGAGTCTAGCACACTTAACTGGGCACCAGGGACCCATTTGACCTTGAGTGTTAATGTGAATATCCGGCATTTAGTATTCCTACTCCCTGGCTTGGTCTGTTAAGTGCTCTCCAGGCAGAGGTGGAGACACACAGGAGTGATATTCTGAGTTACATCCGTCCACCACTGAAACTACGGCTCAAATATGCCCTATATTTCCCATCAGCCATTTCAGCTTATTTTATGTTTTTTTTTTTTTTGTAGCTTGGGGGGGATAAAATACAATCTTGGAGTAAGATGAGCAGCTGGGATGCGTAAATGTAAAGGTTTTAATAGTTTGGCTTGCTCAACTCTTGGTTTAATTATGCAACATAGTATATGTAAGGTAATTGCAAATTTACTACTTTGGAGCTCCATTTAATTAACTGTAAATCATTAAACCCACTGAAAATTCAATACATACAAAAACAATGAAATAAAAAGGCTTTATATGCACATAAAGAGCTTTCCACTGCTGTCCACTGCTGCAATCTGTGTTCTTGTTTTCACCCATTTTCTTTTCACTCAGTCTCTCCAGAAGGACGCAGGCACAGAATATATGGAGTGCCAAACAAACAGACCCCCAAACGCTGAGTGTCAGGGGCTCAGCCTTCCCATCTGCCCACCTCAACCTCCACGGCTCTTTCACCAACCACCATACAAACCAGAACTGCTGGATGATGGATTTACAGCAGTCTTCTAAAACTGTGAGACCTCTCTAAGCCCTAAGCCAGTCTACTGTATCTCTCCACAGTGAATCCAAGAGTCAACCTTTAGTTCTGACCATGACACATAAAAAAGGCTCATAAAAAATACAACAACTGACAAAATATGTTGTAGGAAAGATGCAGGTCAAGGGTCAAAGTCTGAACCATTTTCCTCTTGGAGCCCTGAATAAATGCAGGCTGCTCTTTCATTAGGGTGAACAATCCAGATCAGGGCCTTAATACAGACAGTCCCATCCAGACAGTGCATGAGGTGGTAGGTGAAGCAGGAGGTAGGTGCACAGGTGGAGGTGTGCTGATGGAGCAGCATAAATGGGAAGTGGAACCATCTTGACAATTAAGCTCAGAGATGTGACTTTTTTCCATCAATTCAAATAAACATAAGCAGTAAACTGGAGAAAGAAAATTTATTAATATTGTTTGCATGTTTATGCAAAAGTTCCTACAAGTGGAACATTTCCTGCCATGATTCATAACTGTAGTTATGGTACATTTTGCATTTTGGTCCCTAATATTAACCAGAAGCCCAACATGTGAAGTGAGATCATCAGAAGATGAAATGCATTTCCAGTGCTGGTTTTCCTTTCCTAGTTCCTTTGGCTATTGTATCAGCACATGAAATGTAATCAAAGCATTAACTGCATAAACTGACCAACCTCATTGTGTTAAATTTCTAATTACCTTGAGTACTTGAGAGCAAAAAGGAACCAAGTCCTGCTTCACAGGTTAGACCAGAGGCATCGACCACGACTCATTTCAGGGTTTTCAGGCGAATTCTCCCCACACTCTTTCACCAGCACTCCCACTGTCCCCACTGTCCCACACTCTTTCACCAGCACTCCCACTGTCCCCACTGTCCCACACTCTTTCACCAGCACTCCCACTGTCCCCACTGTCCCACACTCTTTCACCAGCACTCCCACTGTCCCCACTGTCCCCACTGTCCCACACTCTTTCACCAGCACTCCCACTGTCCCCACTGTCCCACACTCTTTCACCAGCACTCCCACTGTCCCCACTGTCCCACACTCTTTCACCAGCACTCCCACTGTCCCACACTCTTTCACCAGCACTCCCACTGTCCCCACTGTCCCACACTCTTTCACCAGCACTCCCACTGTCCCCACTGTCCCACACTCTTTCACCAGCACTCCCACTGTCCCCACTGTCCCACACTCTTTCACCAGCACTCCCAATGTCCCCATGCTGTTGTGTGTTTGTTTCCACTTGATACAACAGTGAGAGAGGCAGGGCAAGAGCGATCCGCACCCCCCGCTCACAACGCCTGACGGGACAGCAGGACTGAGGGGCCTCAGAAAGGCCAGGCAGGCTGCAGGCTTCCCGGGGAGGAGCGCGACCGCATGGAAAACTCCACAATGACCCTCTGCAGGGCGCTGAACAGCACACAGAAACAACGAGAGCTGCACATGCACGATTCAAGTTTCAAGGACTACAGCAGAGTTCTAAACTAACCCAGACAGACACGGACAGCTTTCTCCTGGTCTCCAGACCACAGGGTTTCTTCTACACACTATATAATAATTGAAAATCATCTTGTTGTAATTCACATACAGGCACTGTAATTGAAAATTCCAAAAAATAAATAGTGGGCCACTCAAGCACACAGTGTACATTCTCCATGTTCACAATCTCCAGTACACATGATCTACAGTATGCATGTTAGAGCCAAAACCCCCAGCAGGTCATGCAGGACTGGAGCTCCAGCAGTGATGATTAAAGTTCTTGTTTTGGCTTCTGTTCTGCTCTACAAACATATCCGTTTTCAATTTTTGACTCTTACAGGAAGCTGAACAACTATGTTGCAGATAGGATGCTGCCTTGGGTTTCTTTATAAATAAGTATTTAAGCATGGTTATTATGATATTAGTTTTAGGGTTAGTCATGTGACCAGCATGACTTCCTGTACAAAATCTCTAAAACACTGACACTAGCAAGCAAGGTGATATTCTGCTAATGCAGTAATGTGGGAAACGGATACTGCAAACGTTGCCCTGTGCCACTTATCGGTGGCTGAATCCCTCGGGTCCTGGGTCAGGCCGAGCTTCTGAAGAACACGTGTGCACCCATTACGCCCCCTGGCTCAGACGGGCTGCTCCACAGGTCACCTGCTCATTGCCAAGGTGCAGAGGTGCCCTCTGGTCTGGGGGGAGCTGCAGGATTCACGCTGGCACATCCTGCCCTGAGGGAGCGGAGCCAGCTGGAGCGTCCGGTCACTGTCTGGCTGTGCGCAGTGTAGCTGTGGCTGGCCGGCTCTGCCCTCCCACTGCACCGCAGGTCACTGAACTAATAGGGTCCTGCAAGGCATCATGTCACCAGTGGAGGCCAAGAGCAGCGCCTCAGGGTCCAGGGGGAAAAGAGACCCCGTCCACCTTCATTCAGTAATGGCGATGAAATGCTTTAAAATGCATTTGTCTTGCAGCTAGACGACATCGCACAATTTCCCCACTCATGACACATCTCAACACCATCCTCGATCTTTAAAGCCGGGTTTGCAGGTTTGAACATATTTTGAATGCTTGGAAAGAAAGATTAGAATGATGCAGAGAAACTGAAGATGTCTCAACCTTGGCTTCTAAGGGTGATTTAAAAAAAGTACCAAAAAACATACAAGAGTTGATGACAAACACATTGTGGTTCCTAAAGGGCAAATGGTCCTCAGTAGCAGAAAATACCAGGACTGCATGGGTTCATGCAAATTTCCCTGGTTTCTGTCACTAGAAAACTAGACACAATTTTGTTATTGTTCAAAGCAGGGCTCTACCCTACTTGGTTAATTTGATATGCAAAATATATTCAGCTATACTTAGCAAAAGCAACAGGACACAACCCTTAATACCCCGAGATGAGAGATGAACCACCTTAATGTGCTGGTAGCAGACATATCAGAGGCGAGTTCATAGCTCATGCACACTGTAGATTCGTTCTAATGACTGTTTAATTTGTGCTGGCGTGTGATAACCTCCCCGAGGGACTGAGCTGTGTCTTCACTGCTGATAAGCTTTCATTCATCACTCATTAAAGCAGCTTTTGTGCTAACGTCCCCCCTCAATCCCTTCGTCTGCCACCGCAGTCCTGCGGCGTGGAGGCCCACCAGCTGTTCATCACAGCCCAGCCCAGGCAGCACAGGAAAGACCTGCTCCAATATTCATAAAGCATCAAAATGATGGATGGACACCAACTTCAGGACGGGATCACACAGATGGAAGCTGGGAGACGGAGATGACAAAAGGTGGGGGTTTCAGCGGATGAGGACAACGAACAATGTCATACATGTAAATTCAGCCGCTCCCCTGGGGAGAGAGGACCAGCACTGTCAATTAGAGCATCAATAATTAAAATAGTTGTAGGTCCCATTAGCAGGGATGTATTTCCATGAATAGTTAATGACCCTTGCGTCTGCACACACTGACCCGACAGGAGAATGCTGGGGCAAAATCTAGTATCTGGACTCCAAGCATCTCTTCTCAGATGCAAAAGAGGCATTCGGGAGGAACAGGACACAGCACTGCCATGTGTACAGAGGTCCTCAGAAAATCTCTGTGACCTTTTCAGTTTTTTCATAAGCCTTGCTACTTCGCTTACGCCAGAGTACACTTTGGTGGAAGCAGAGCATGAAGCGTCTTGCTCTCCTCCACATGCTCTGCTGTTCCAAAAACACCTAGGAATCAGTAGCAAAGGAATAGATATTAGAGGCAGTATCTCAAAGGAATAGAGATTAGAAGCACAACCTCAAAGGAATTAGAGACTAGAAGCACTACCTGATGCTTTCCTTGAAAGTGCACGAGTTTAGTGATGTCAGAGTATGCATCATGTGCACACACATAGGAACACATGCATGCTGGCCCTCTTCTGTAAGGGTGCTGTATTCAGTGTTGAGATCAGGCAAACCCATGCTGCTCCATCTGTGATCAACGGTGTGTTCATACTCCATCTGCTGTGTCAGGTCAGCCTGCAGGTCCCATGCAGCCTGGCTTAGCAGAATGCGTGAAGATGTGGGTCCAATATTTATACGCACCAATGGGGCTGGGGCTTATTGGGAACTACTCAGAACAGGAAGTTCACCATGGAAATGTTATTCTCTGCTAGTGTCACTATGTACATAGTGAAGGACTGTAGTCTGTGACTAATACCAAAAAATACAACAGAGTTAACAGCAATGTTTGGTTCTGGGGGATACTACTTGGCAAAAGGCAGGGACTAATCTTGTGTATAGGGACCAATTGTGGTAATTTTATACCTATAGATTTGCCTTTGCCTGTCTACCTGATTTTTCAAAATGTAAATTTTGTAATGTACAACTTTTTCTTTACACAAAAGCTGTAAAGTTTTAATAAAACCCATGAGATGGGTTTTTATTAACCCCTATCCCCCACCCACCAAAGAATCCTTAAAATCCGGTATTTCCACTTGTTTATTATGTCCAGTTTTTATAGGTTTCATTTCTGTGAGCAGGGTCCATGCATAAACATAGGAGGAAAAAGTCTGGCACATTTCATAGCCTAGAATACTTGCATATTAAACCCAATTATGTGTGGCCACTACCACAATTCTCATCAACTGGTGTATGACAGTTATCTTATTAAAATCTTAGTACCGTAGAGGAGCTCTTATAATTTACTGAGGTACAGATGAGTTACACTCTATAAGCACCAAGATTAATCGCTTCATTTAATAATGTACAAAGTGAAAACTACTGAAATCAATTGGTCTTTTTTAAACTGAAGAGAAGTTATTTGATTGCCTGAACTGGACTGAAATATTGCTAATGGAAAGCCAAAACAATTCTTATACATAAAAACTCAAAGCAACATGAACAGGAGAGTGACAGAGACATGCGACACATTCCAATGTGTCCCTGATCCGTGTTGGGGCATGTCCCTGTGTTTGGGCTGGGAAGCCTGTATGCTGGGTGGGGATTAGTCTCCTCTGGGTGAGTGGCCACAGTTATCCCTTCCTAGACTACCCTACGTTATTCAGCACTACAGAGGCAGCAGCCTTCAGTCACACTCTACACTCGTAAGTCCCCACTTCACCCAACACCATAACTTGAGAAAACCAGTATACCTTAACCACATTACACAGGAGCATCACAGCATACGTTACTCAGTTAACCTAAAGCTAGACGCAAATCTGCAAGGTCGCATGTAGAGAGTAACAGAACATAGATATTTAGCCCAAAACAAACCTACACCAACTACCATAACACAGAGAAAGGGAGAAAAGAAAAAGATGAATCTGATTCGGGATGAATGAACCAGTGGAGAGGCACATTCTCGCACTCTTCCCCAGTCCCCTTAGATTCAGCAGCTGCTGTTCTGCAGGCGGATCACCGACACTCTCTGCTGCTATTTGCATTTGTTTACCTCTCCGAATGGTGATACAGCCACAACCCCGCAATCAGAATGCAAATCTAAATTGATATGAAGCGTGACAAATTGGATATCCGCGCATAACACTGGGGAGGGGTGGAACAGAGGAACCATGTCTGAACTAGCCTATTTAAAAAGGGCTTGTGAGCTGGACGAGCTGTAATGAATCACTTGTCCATCACGCATCAGATGAAACCTTCCTGAAAGGCTCATTTAGCTCAAGTTCAAGCAAAATCACCCGGAGTTGTTTGCAGAGTTGCTTTTAGCTTTTTACACTGCAAAATGGAATTTCTCATGCAGGAGGTTTTTCCACTGATCTGATGTGCTCTTCATCTCAAATTGAATTAAGAATGTCACACTGGGGGAACGTTGCATTAATAACTAGGTTCAATAAAATAGGTTATTACCCTGAAACTATTTTGTAACTATGGGGAGTCTTTATGAAAATGATAGAAAGGAGATTGACAAAATTCAATTCGTTTCAACATTTTTTTTTCCATTGCATTTTGTCGGTTAGTACATGGCAGCTTAAAATGTGTCTACACCCATAATGAGCACACCGAGGATGAGGATGGAAAGGAGGAAGCCCTTCCAGTGGCAGGAAGACGAACGCTTCAGATAAGTAGTACTGACAAAGGCTCATCTTGGCAGGATCAGCTGGATTCTGACATGAAATCTATATGTCCTGAAA
This sequence comes from Brachyhypopomus occidentalis, assembly GCA_020368025.1. Taxonomy (NCBI): domain Eukaryota; kingdom Metazoa; phylum Chordata; class Actinopteri; order Gymnotiformes; family Hypopomidae; genus Brachyhypopomus; species Brachyhypopomus occidentalis. The sequence goes on from JAGXOD010000002.1 coordinate 2,774,139, forward strand.
CCCAAGATTAAACAGAGAGTTATTATGACTCAAACACTGCAGGCCAGATTCTATTTTACTCATAAAGAATTCAGTCTACACAAGCAAGGTCTAAACTCACTGTAAACAGTAATAATAAACTGAATACTGCAGTGTAGTAACAGCAAACACTTTCAGAGTGATCAGTCAAACTCACTAAGACGTTTACTAATTTGATATGAACACGGCCTGGCCTGTGTGCTTAACGACTGTATTTAAATTTTTGAAACTGATTTGAATGTGAAAGATTTGGCTCCTCTAAAAAAAATCCACATAATTCTAGTGTGTATGAACAAACAGAAGCCGGTTGAGACCAGTTTGCTTCATTTGCATAAGCGCTCCCCTTCGGCCTTTATTATGAGAGGTTCTCACCTGAAGGGCTTCCTATAAAAAGAACATAAAAAAAAATTTCCTGAACCTTCCACAATTCAATTCAATTAAAATATTTTTCATTCCATTGCAGATTTGTGGAATTGCTAATTCTGAGTTTCTCTGCTTTTCTGTCTTTTAAAGGCTTTTAGAACCAGGGCACAGGACAACAGTGTTCAGTCCTCAGAGACCATCTTACTTTATTACAGTGGAAGCCAGGTCTCTGCTAACTGAGCTTTGCACCACCCAGCACAGTACGAGTGGGAGGACGCACGGTCGTACGGTATTCAGCCGTGTGCATCGCCGGCTGCAGCTTCTACAGCGCAGGGCATGCAGCAGACAGGAAATCCCACTGTTGCCTCACGGCTGATGAAGATCAAGTAGGGGGGGGTTACACATCTCTTCTACATCCAGAACTGTGTCAGGACCACAGGACGACATCTGGAGCATCTGCACAAGTCCCAGAGAATGATTATGGCTTAATTAGAAAGCCTGAAATTGAAAACAGGCACAGAGCAGGGTGATGGAGATTGGGGAGGGGGGGTGTGATTAAAATGACACGCAAAGCCCAAGGCTGATTGCACTCTGATTTGGTCGGGATGATCTTCGAGAATGTCTGAGAATTACTTCAAGTGCATTTCATGCGTGCTTGGTTTTTAAAGCGCGCCTTGCTTTCATCAAAACAGCAACACTTTTACCAGACACACCTCAAGGGTTGCGCTAAATTCTTAAGCTGTGGAAACAGCTGAGTTGATACAGGCCTACATTAATTGGTCCCAGATGGCACAGCTAAACGACACGGCTGGCTGGGCATCACAAATTGTGGTTCAGGTGTCCGTAAGTAAATAAGTGATTCACACAACTGATTTTCTCTCAGGTGCAAGATTAGGCTACTCTTAAACCACTTATTGTATTTTCGGAACAAAAAAAAAAGCTGAAAAATGGTTAGAAGCATCTGATGTTGACTATATTTTGAGTTTTTTTTTTCTTCTCTATATTCCCATATGTGTTGTATTTAGAGAGGGCAGGACACAGCCCCTGTCCATCACATGGTGAGCAAGCCAGAGGACCCAGGTTTGTTGTTGCACCTCACAAGCTGTGACATACGACAGCAGCAGTGACCCATGCTGGAAACTGGGACTGTCATGGAAAGACCAGAGACTGGAGCACCTTGGAGAGCACAAGACAGGTAGTGACAAGACATCATCAAACTGAAATCACAATGCAATTAAGAGCTTGACATTTTCAATCCCAAGAAGAGTGCATCACTGGTTCTGGTACTCATGTCAGAATTGTTTTGTTAAGATGGGTCTTGGAAACTATGGGCCAAAGCTTTACTACTGCCTGCAGGGTCTCTGGGCAGAGGGCTGAGTATTCAGTGTCATAGGGTATGTGGGAGAATGGGGGAGAGGGAGAGAGCTCTTGCAAAAGACTATAGAGTATAGAGTGTATCCAGGCTTCTATGTAAACACAGCCAATTTAGGACACAGGCAGTGAAAGTGGGGGGATAGTGTGTGAGGTGAGACAGAATGTATAAACAGAACAGACACCAGCTGCTGAGCTGAAGCAAAGCAATCAGTACTAATGAAGTGTTTTCACATCTAAGCAAACCGCGTGAGGTGAGGCTGCTTTAGAAGACATTAATCCTGACCTGCACTGTGGCGGCACTGAGGAGACAGAACCACGTTTCTGACCCGCCCAGCCGACTCCCACATGCACGCACACGCATGGAAGGCTGGCTGTGTGATGTTAGGTGAGGACAGCCTGATTACGTGACCCCACAACCGCCCTGCCGTTGCCTTAAACAATCCCGCTGTTCGCGCTGCAGTACGGAGGCTGCATGAGTGCACAGCAGTGCTTGCATAGATGGTATGGTAGGAATGCATGCAGTGGCACGAGGAGATGGCAGCACATGCATGTTGCCAAAGCCTGTGCACAGGGGCTGGGTCCTCACCTTGCACAACACCTGCTCAGTACAAGCATGTGAATGGCCGGTTGATATAGCATAAGTTATATGAATTACCATCGTTCCATGCAGCTGCATACTTCACTTTAAAACATTCCATTACAACATTCCAATGTAAAAGGCTACACCAATATCATATGAATCTGAGATACAACTACCCACCACAACCCTTCATCAAGCAAAAGGCACATGAAGAGAAGACACGATGTGGACAGGAGATGAGGCTTGACACTGATGTCTCCCCATCACGCTGCACCCAGCACAGGGGCTGAATGACAGGTAGTCACCGCAGGCCAAACGAAGTCTCTGCGTCACGCCTGGGCTCGGGGGGCAGAAACAACCGCGGACGCCACTCCCCAGCCGCCTGCTGCATTAGCACCGTATGACGGACAGATGTCACATGACCCTTCCGAGCCGGGACCACAGGCTCAGGGAAAACAGATGATGTGGACAACGAGTCTGTCCTGATCTGAAATCACACGGCTAATGTTTATGAAAACAAAGGCATTATCACCAGGTCTTAAGTCCCAGTTCTTGTATATGTTGTCAGTATCTTCCCCTTCAGCTGCATCTGGCACCTCCTCCAACTGGTCTTTGAACAGTAGTTTCAGTAGGCAAGAATTTCACATGCTAGCAATTAACAGGAGGGAAACGCATTGTAGGGCTCCATATATAGAGCTGTGTCCTGGGTTGTAATGTTCCTTATTAAGAATCAAGGCTCACACTGCTGCTTTGCTGCTTTGCCTCCCCAGGTGGGTTAAGCTTCAGTGCCTCAGTATTGATCAAAAGCCTCATTCCATACGACCATGCTCCATGTGTGTGTGTGTGTGAGAGAGAGAGATTACATGTTGCACAGGTGAAGGAGTGCACAAACAGTGACTCTGCTTGGTGAAAAAGTCTCCTGAGCTCTAGTGTTCACTGCACCCAATACATCGCAGCGCAACACAAACCTGCAGATGCTGCTCAGCAAATACTGGGTTGCAGTCTGTTGCTTCTGCTACTGCCTCTCACATCAATTCCCCATTTGCATTATGCTAAGGCTGCCCAGCCCCCACTGCCCTCCAGGCTGGCAGGATGGAGGCGGCCTTGAGGGCAAAGTGGATCCGCAGAGACCAGAGGCAGCAGTTCACTCCCAGTTCAGTGGACAGGGGCATCTGTTACTGTTCACTGACAGGGCTTGAACTGGGAAGGCACTGTGTGTGTGTAAAAGGTTTATTAAGGAAAAAAACTTGAATGTGTATGACATTACCTTTAACCAGAGGGGCAATACTTGAACTAGCATTGAGTACATGGAATATTACTCAAACTGTAAACAAAACGTTAAGGTACAAATTGAAACATATCGATTCTGAAACAAAGAAATAATATTGATGTGCCTAGCTGTACATTGGATTAATACAGATTTTTTGAGAAGACTGACAGAAATATACCCATGTAAAATGTAGCTACGTATCTCATAGTTAGATATCTATCAGGTCAAAGGATGCCATGAAAAGGTTTTGCCAGTAAAGACTATAACTGGTTTCACAATTCTAACTGGAAAATGAGGGGAATAGACAAGAAAAGACCTTACTTACTATATCTGGTTTGATGCATTTATTATTACAAAAAATGACCTGCATAAATTTTACATTTGGCATAACATTGTACAAATTAACTTTGTCCAGCATTTTACAAAACTCAAATCACCATCAGCTTGGTAATCAACATTTTGACTGCAGTGATATCAGCCATTGAAAATCCCATGAGAGTTTGGCAGACAAGCCAGCACTGCTCACAGCTGACTGGTAGTGACCTTCACAAACTGCCGTGTCTTTAGCCATCTGTCTCTTATTCAGCACTCTCATGGCCTTGAATGCGTTTAAACCAGAAAACAGCTTCTCGACCACCTCAGAAGGACGCCACCCAAGTGCTTGCCATGAGCAGACAGCCTTCACCTCACGACACAGATGTCCCGGTCTGCGTACGTCATGCTGAGGAAGCAGACCACGGGCCAAGCCAGAGGTTCGGGAAGCTGTTTCAAATAAAAATGGGGCGTTAAAACACCAGGATCGATTCCGTCCTGCTCCAGGCACTAAAGGAATAGCTTCTCTCAACCAAACTCCAACCATGGGGACGTCGTCCTTCTCCTGTGGCGACACCGTCATTTCACACGACACTGTGATTTCAGGCACCATCAAACTTAAAGAACTTTGCATAGGTTTTGGCATGGAAGATCACATTCTCATGAAAAAGCAAACCAAAGTATGTCTCATCTAAGGCTCATCATAGGGAACATGTGTTTCAGATGGAGAGAAGGAATCTGAAAAAGGCCTCCTGGCAAATTACACACTCCATAAAGGACATCAATCCTTTGCATTATGTAGGAGACCGAACCATCTGCTAATAAGCTGAAACTCAACTATATGCCATAGACCCAAATCTCTCGAAAGCTAGACTGGCTACAAAAGCCAATAGTACTGAATCACTGGGTAAATCGTTTGGAAAATGACAAATATTTTTGTGCCTTTTGGAGTTCAACAGCACCCCAGGTCAGCAAAACAGAAAAAGATACACCTCAACAGCCAACATGTCAGTCTTGAGGCTTTCTAACCAAACAAATAGAAACTATTTGGTCCATGAAAGAATGTGCTAAACACAGAATTGGGCGTGATGACAAGAGAAGTGACACGCATGCAGAGCTCCAATGCGGTTTGTCCTTCACCACCCTGATGGTTCCTGGAACCCACAGCATCTCGGATGTGCTGGAAAAAGCACAATACTGAACACCAATATAAAGCACCCGCATTGCTGAACAGGGTCGACCGACAGGACTCAATAGGCCTCTGCAGCCAGAACACACTCGGTCACCTACACACACACACGGATGGGGGAGCGTGTGGGCCATTTTGAGCAGTTGCAGGCCTGACAGGTGGCGAGGGCATGGTGTGTGTGTGTGGTGAGGAAGCACTAAAAACAGGCACTTGACACACAGTGAACCACATTAACCCAAATCATGAACCACAAGAGCACAGACCATCTGCACACGAACACACACACACACAGGTACAAAGCTGTATTTCCTCTTCTCTCGTCACGTTCCAGTGGCATATTTACCGCACGAGCCATGACCCCCCCCGACTCTTCAGCGCTGGCGGCCCTTGAGCAGCGCAGCTACGCCTCCTCTCTCGCCTCCTCTCTCAAGTCTTTCAAGCTCAATTAGGAGCCCGTGAACAGCAGGCGGCTGGGACGCAGCGGCCATTCTTCCAAGCCAATTGAAATTCAGGGCGTCGCGTCGGGACGACAGGAGGCGCTTCTGCACTGCTGCGGAGCAGAGAGGCTGTCAGAGGTCGTGGGTTTGAGGAGTCCGGGGAGGGTCGGTGAATCAGTCAGCCGCGGCGGCTGGAAGCGCTCCACACCAGGGACGGGGTGAAACGTGTTTCAGTTTGCTTGTTTATTTTGCTTTCAAGTACAGAGAGAGTGCAGAGCTCTAAAGGACACAGGCGGGCTGGAACGCACACAGTACAGCTTCTGTGTTTTTTTGGGGGGGTTTTTTTGTACCTTTGAAAGTCCTTCAGATGGTGCATTTAGGCTAGGCTATATTTGGCCACTGTGCTGTTTTAAGCCTTTCATCATGTGTATTTATTCAGGAGCCATTTTCTGAAGATTAGGGCAGTGAGGATTATTCGTTTAAAATAACTGCGTAAATACACAGGAACTGCATCTATATTCTAAATCCTTCTGCGCATCACATACTCACAGATGCATTTACCTTAGAGCAGTGGGAAAGATGTGAAACTGATGTATAATTCCACTTCATACCCAGACACAATACATTATAAAAAAATTGGGCAGGTACTACCTGTAGAATGCATTATGACTCTATGTATATAAAAAAAGGATGTGATTTGCCAATCTGACAATGCTCAACACAGAACAACTCCAGGTAATATGGCCTAACCTATATGGGTCTTCTTTCCTCAGTAATCAGAAAGAGGCCCTGCTCAGAGGTCTCCCCAGAGTGGGGGCTGATGGGTAGCCATCCAGTTCCTCATCTGAGCTCTAAGCCCCCCAGACCCCCCTGGCCTTTCCATTGCAATGGACCAGTAAACACCCACCTGAACCATTACAGAGCATCTGGAAATGAGACGCATCCATGACTTGGGACAAGTACATTATACACAAAATAACACAATATTGAACTATTGAAATAGACCTTGTAGTATTTTTTTTGCTTGTTTGTTAAAATACTAATGGGGTGGATATTAAAAGCTATTTTTATTTTTGATTTGCTTGCTTGTCTCCATAAAGTAGGTGCACGGATAACACAACATGGCACTCTCATGTCTGAAATGACAAGCAAGGAAACTGGATGAATGGTGACAGAGGAAATGAAAGGCAGCAGTAGGATGTGAGAAGAAGGGAGGTCCTTTCACAGGAGCAGGCAGGGGGGGTGTGAGGTGGGGGGGGGGGGTGGTTGGAGTGACTGAGAGCTCCAGCCCCAGGGAGGTGTGAGACGATCCCGTCTGCCAGACTGACCCTGCCTCAGCCTCTGGTTGGGACCCTGCTTGGGTATCTGAAAGGCTATGATGACGGAGTTTAAAAACCACCACCATCTTATCTGCATGCACCAAGGCTCTGGTTGATATAAAGGAGGTCCCCATTTGCGAAGAGCTAGATGACGGGCACGTGTTAATCCCAATCTCAGCCGCTCACGGGCTCAACCGTAGGGACTGGGTCCACACCAGCACAGCAGCACATTCTGCCTGCCCTCAGGCTAAATAATACCCAGCCCCCAGGCATTTGGGTTGTCATGGTTACATGGTCTAACCAGTGTGATTTGAGAGCACAAGAGATGGGGAAGATGTGCGAGCCCCCCCCCAAAAAGCACATGTGTGCAGCGCCTGGGTGCAGCTCACTAAGCCATGCAAAGCCAGAGGGGTGGGAGGGGAAATGGAGGAGAGACAGGGGTGCAGGAGCAGTGATGGGAGGGACAGAGGGCTGACGGAGGGGATTGCAGGACGAATGGACACCTTCTCTCCTTCACACCTCAGCCGCACTGATGTGAAAGAAGCAGCTGTGAACGGGAGCAGAAGTGTTAGAGCATTCACACACACCCCTCGAGCGCACACACACACACACACCCACATGCCCCTTGAGCACACACTAACACCCACACACCCCTCGAGCAGAGCCGCGTCCTTCACGCCGGGGGCAAGGTGACTCCATAAAAGAGAGCTGTGGCTCCATCTCTACATCCACCCAGCTGCCCTTCCTCCAGTTGAAAGGCCGTCACCATGGCGCGACAGAGACGAGCAGCCTGGTCACCACCCTCCACCGCCACCGTAAAGCCATCAGACACGTAGGTGCCACTACCCATGAGCCTACCTCAGCCAGGCTCAGAGAAGCAGTTCCTCCAAGCTGCAGCTCGGAGCACCTCGGTGAAGCCAGGGAGGATCAAGAGCTCCACAGCAAGCAGGAAGTGCAGGAGGAGATCTGAGAAGCTCCTCCATACAGCCGTTCATGACAAAGACGCACGCAGCTGCAGTCAGTAAGGGACCGAGGGGACGCAAGCCTGTTCATCTCTGATCAAACACGCACCATGTGCGCACGCACACACACCAGCACAAACGTATCACAGGAGGAACACTGCAGACCTGGGGTCTTAGCAGGAGCTGTGGACAGACATCTGATCGTTTTCCCTCTACTCAGCCGGTACAGCGCACACGACAGAGCGGCCTGTTGTTCTGCCAGCAGTGGCGGGAATCCGTCACCTCAGGGGTTTGTACAAACCACTTCCCCAGAGAAGCTTGCATCAAGGCAACAAAGGGACATATTTACATGTGAATTGGGTGGAAAAGCACATTACGGGCAGTGGGCTAGGCTGGTGTTCAGTGAGCAGTGGGCTAGGTTGGTGTTCAGTGAGCAGTGGGCTAGGTTGGTGTTCAGTGAGCAGTGGGCTAGGCTGGTGTTCAGTGAGCAGTGGGCTAGGCTGGTGTTCAGTGAGCAGTGGGCTAGGTTGGTGTTCAGTGAGCAGTGGGCTAGGCTGGTGTTCAGTGAGCAGTGGGCTAGGCTGGTGTTCAGTGAGCAGTGGGCTAGGTTGGTGTTCAGTGAGCAGTGGGCTAGGCTGGTGTTCAGTGAGCAGTGGGCTAGGCTGGTGTTCAGTGAGCAGTGGGCTAGGTTGGTGTTCGTGCTGAATGTGTAAAATCTCACGTGCTTAACGCCGAGCCCAAAAATCATAGCAGTGGGAGGAAAAGTAGCTGCCAACCTGACATTCAGGAGAGAGAGCGGTAAATATTTCATGGTGCCGTCATACTGTCTGTAATGTGAATTCAGCATTACGTTCTGCAGTTTTCCAAGTCTACACAATCAATATGAGAAGAAGAAAAAAGACATGGTACACTGGTGGTGTTCAAAAGAAACACAAAGTAATACTTGTGCTTTTCATTCTTTTCAACTGTCTAGTTCATCCATAGAGCTCAGTTATTCTCAGACGTCATATAATATGTAGTTACAAGATAATCAGAACACACAGTATGGGTCCATCAGTTTCTACTAGTTACAATGACGAACCTTGACAAGTCTACCATCCACATTGTAACATTCAAGTAAGGATTCCTGCCTACAGGAGTTGTTCCAACCCTGCACCCCTCACACACACACACACACACACACACACGCAGCGCTGGCTGTGTCCCAGTGCAGGTCACTGTGGCACTGTGCCAGCCCAGTTTCAGTGTTAATGTCGTGGTGGAGGGCCCTGTCAGCACTAAGGGGATAATAAGCAGTCTTCCGCTCCTGCGTATTCCCCACCCGAGTCTCCACTCACATGGAAGAGCCATGTTCTTCCGCAAATAACAGCTTACACGAGATCATTTTTCAAAAGGTCAACACAGAGTGGCTTTTCAAGGGAAGGGTGTGTGTGTGTGTCGTTCACTCAAAGACCCTCTTTCTGCTTACTTACTGAAAGGCGTTTTTTTTTTAAAATAGAATCTGTAATAGTTATATTTAAATACTTGTGTGATCATTTCAAGCCAGAGGACTATGACATGTATTGATGTTTTCAATGACAAAAGACAGTGTTTTGGGTGATTATTTGAAACTTGGAGCTCAGCTAAGCTCACCATTCAGTGGCACTCTGAGCACTGTGGTTAAATTCATCCTCATCGACTCTGCAGCAGTTGGCCAGACAGCTGTGTTTGCCCCTCTAAAGCGTTTGCATTAATGAGATATAAGCCCTGTGTGTTTACACACAAGCTCACACAACAACAGATGCAAAATACCACCGACATCACTGGCTTACCAATCTGACTGCCTACAAAAGGCCTTCTAGTATACTGGCAAGAGTGTCTGATCACAAAGAGATCAGATGCTAATATCTTATGTAATAATGCGCAGATCACATTTTCAGGCAGGCAGTAGCTGATGATGCTGCACTGCCACATGTAATGGATAGTAATTTAGAGTCTGGGTGACTGCTTGCCTTTATCAATAATCTCAATCTATAACTTGGTTCACAAAGCCCACCAGTGTGCACCAGCTTCACCAGGTGTGGCGACACAGGAATGGCACCACAGACATGTCTGTTGCTGAAGTGAAGTTGGGATACAAACACAAACTAAAACACAAGCAGGACTGTTAAACACGGACGAATGGAAACATGACACATGGGGAAAGAAGAGGAAGTCTGTGCACTGAACTAGTATCCCGCTGTTCTTCCGGACCGAGACAGGAGAAACGCTCCCACACGTCTGCGGGACGGAGCAGGTGATCTTCCAGCTCCTGCTCGCCACTTCCGTGTTCTTAATTGAGTGAAATACAACGATTAACATATTCAGTCCCATGACTCTTACTTTGTGGTATACTGAAAACAATAGCAAGAGCTTGCATGTGCTTTATGGGATAAAAGTCCAGCTCAAAGAACATAAGCCAGTTCCACCAGCCAGGATAAACAGAACAGATAAAAATACAGCAATTTGCATGCATGCATTACTATGCTCTGGACAGCTATTGAGATTTAAATGGGGTGGTTGCTTTCAATCGCGTTTAAGTTTGCCACGGCTATAGGTGACTGCAGTCTCCATCTTGGTCAGGGGTGGCTGCGAGAAGAGTTTGAATCAAAAATAAAACTGCATGCATCTTTCTTTCTTTTCTCTTCCACCCTTAAAAACAAACATGGCATATTGTGTGTATTTTAACTGCTTTTAGCTATGCATAAAATGTACTCAGGCAAAAAGAAAATGGATGTGCTGTGGGATTTGCATGCAGCCAGCTGGCCCACACTGAGGCTGGACGTCCCATGCTGGAAACACCCCCCGTGTACATTCTGCTGCTTTACGACTGCTGTTGTGGCAGTGACTCGTGTGACTCGCTGGCCTGTCATGTGACCACCAACAGCCCAGTAATATGCAAATGACAAGAGGGGGAAAAGGAATAACTTAATATGTTTTCCTACTTTCCTGATAAACTGAAGTAGCAATTAACAAGTGAACAGATCTATCCCGTGGTACATCTGCCTGGCCCTTTTCACTGTTTATTGTTTACTGTTTTAAGATTCTTATGAGAAAGCAAAGCTCACCTGATGGTATTACAGGTCAGGATGGAAACTTGTATGAAAACTTTTTAGAAAGCAGAGAGCCCCATTCCAGCACATAAGAACACAGACACAGCTTTGCATATTGACATGTGACTCCATGTCTTACCAATTATCCATGTGTGTATACAATCGTGCCAAGCATCCATCCATAAGCAAAAGACACTTTATCAGCTGGTTTGTTCATAGTTACAAAGGATCTTCTCACAGAGCTATTTATGTAAAGCAATGCCACTCTATTATCATAATATGCAGAGTCTTTATTTGTTCTTTTCTTTGGCTGAAGCTGGCATGAGAATAGCTCAATCCAGATTGAACACAAACACAGCACATTAGGTCAAAACATTAAGTGGGTTTGTTCCCAAAATGCTCAGTCACTGCTATCCAAAAATGTGAGAAAGTTGGAAACAAAAAGAAACGTTCCATGTCCAACTCAATCCAATCTGCCTCTATTAACTCAGCATGAACTCAAAGGTCTTCTGCAAGTCACAACGTGATTGCCAGCACCCTGCTGTGCGTGGAGGTTGAGTCTTTCATGACCATTACACACAGTACAGGTGCTGCACAAGGCAGCCATGTTTTAGACTGCGCCATCATTTCTCCCCTCAGCCCAGAGCCCAAATTGATTCGATTTTATGACTATTACTTAAAACAATAATTTAGTGTCCAAGCAAGAGAATTTCAGAAAAGGTTCGTGTGCACAAATGGGGAACGAAAATTCGATTCCGACCCAGAGTGCTAAAGCTGAGTGAAAACCACCAGCACCACTCCACCCGAGCTCCACACACATCACCACCACCACCCCACCTGTGCTCCACCCACATCGCCGCCACCATCTCACACCATGATGCATCACAATCGCTCGGATACTACAGTTCATAACAAACACAATCCAGAGGGTTGCGAAAATCACAGAACACAGGACAAATGCGGTTCCCATGATTCACAAACACATAGGTCTACTGAGAATTCATATCTGGAACCTCGAGGCACTGTACATGTTTGTCACCATATAACTGTCACCATTATTATTTTCATAGAAGTATTCTATATATCCTACATATTACTATTTCCATATGATACAATTTCAATGTGATATAATTGTGCATGTAGGTGTAAATTGCCTTTATTATTATTTCTTTCACACATCCCTTACTGTGGCCTCATGCATATCCTGGACAAGTCCCTCCCCAGAGTGGAGATTATTCACGCCACACAAAGGACAGTTTTAAACTAAAGCTGCTTTCTGGGAGATGCACAGTAGAAAGAGAGGAGGTGCTGCAGGAGCCCAAATACGAAGAAGCTCACAGGAGAAACACACAGAGATACACAGGCCTTCATTTAACCATCACTCAATGTCTCTCATAACCATACAGCCCACACAGTTTAAACGCTAAAAGTCCCGTGCTGTTCGTCCTTCACCCAGGGTCCGAGTAGTGCAGCTCTGTTGTCTTGTGCTCTGGCCTCAGCCTGCGTGTGTCTGCGTGTGCCGACAAAGAGCAGAACCCAGGGAACAAAGAAACACCAAAACCTTCTGCCAGCAGTGTCATAAAACAGTATTAAAGATATGCAAGTCAAAACACATTATATTGAATAAAAAGTTACACGCCTAACCTACATTACCAGTGGATTAAGACCTGAATGAAAAAGACACGATGGCTGCAATGCGAGTAATGTGAGCTGTAAAGCTGTTTGAGTAGATGATGATGTGTAGGTGGCAGAGCTTAGAGCACCGAAACTGCCCATCCATTGCTGATTTACTGCAGGTTATACCGACCGAACACTTTTATGACAAGAGGAGCAGCATTTAGAGACAAGATCCCACTGCAAAGATCTGTCTGGAGGAAAATAAAACAGATGGAGAAAATCTTTCTTTCTCTTGCATAAGCTACTAAATCCTTTCAGCAGGCCACAGTTTAAAGCAGCAAATAAATTCAGGTTGTAAAAAGTACTTCAAAATAAAACTGTTTTTATTTTTTGATTACCTGTCTCAGTTAATGTTTTTGTACTCAACAAAAAAAACAGTTCTCCAGGCACAGAAGCTGTGAAGTCAATAAGGCAAATAAATCAAATGCAGGGAATGTAGACCACTTCTTCTTCTTAAAAAAAAATCGCAATCACAAATGATAACAATGAGGACTAAGTAGTTTGGGGTGACTTGGGGATCCCCTGTGAACTTTAAATGGCTCTATGGCCAGGCCTCAGTGAAGCCACTCCCCACCATCTGTCGCCAGAGAGCAGCCACCTCTGATCAGCGTGTTGATAAGCAGTTCTCTGGAGGGCCGGCTTAGCTCGGGAACAAAGGCACCCAATGAGCCCACTGACAGCTCAGCTCAGCAGCATGACAAGTGCTCACAGAGGTCCAGACTGCTACAGGTTGATACCATGGATTTAAATAGCAATGGCTGATTTAAATCACTCCCTAATGTGATGAGTTTGGGTCCCTTCTAAATTGCTAATGAGTCCATTGGTGCTAAGAGACGAGCATAATTGTGTTATGTCTGGTTGCAGTGATTATGTGAATCGACTGCCCTAGCATACTAATGAGAGCCACACCATACATATCGTACACCAGACACCATAATACATTCCAACACATTTTTACATTTTTTATTACTTCAATCACCCCTTTGCACACACAAATTGGCGTCTACCAAATGGTATAACTGATAACTTTAGACAGGCTAAAAAGATCTACATTAATATACCGCGTCACCGATCATGAACATTATATATATATATGACACTACTGTAACCGAGTCATCTGTAACTCATGTGCCCAAACTTCAGTGTGATTACTGTGTAAATCCTGTCAGAAGCAGGCTAAATGTACTTTAATAGATTATCATCTTTTTCCTCGAGGCTATTGATTACTCGCAAGGCAAAGCAACCTCCCAAAGCCCCAGTGTCCAATAATGAATAATGCGTTCAATTTACACCGTCAATTTACACAGTCGTAAGTCCAACACTGCGCCATTTGTCTTGTACAGCACAAGCTTCATACAAGCATGCAGCATCATGGGATGCCAACAAGGCAAAAATGAAGTGCAAGAACTTGTGCATCAGACTCGCTCATAACTTTATGGCATTTGATTATACAGCTCTCTAAACAGATGGGGCTGGGCCCTGGTCTCCTCCAACGTGGTAGACCATAATCTGGCCGTAATCTCATAACGGATTATGAGAATCCAGATTTTTATCACAGTCAGACTACATTTTATAATATAAACAAAACCCTACACAGTAACAGAGTGTCTGCAAATTTATAAGATTTATACAGAGGCTAAATGCCATGACACTGATGAGTCTTTGAATCAACCTCATGTAACCACATTAAATCTGCACACTGTAATGTGATGTGAGGTTATACACACCTTAAATGAATACGGGGGTTTACTCAGGTCGACTCCATCCTTTACCAGTTTATCCCGTATGAGAATCTTTAGTTTAAGTTTAGGGTAAATGACAGGATCCGTTGGACATTCGAAAAATAGATTATTATTTGACAGTCCAAATCCTGGGATTATCCCTGAAATATTCCACGCAGTGCCGACAGGCTTTGAGCCATTGTATTTATTGTCGCTCACTTGAGACGAGTGTATGTTGGAAACACCTGGAAGAGGTTCTAAGGTGAAGTAAAGTCCTGGGGCCACTTTCATGTCTTCCTCTCTCAGCCTGTCCACTGCACGAAGGACCTTCTGCCTGTGAAGCGGGCTGAACACGCCGATGGCGTCCAGGTCAGGGTCGCCTATCTGTTTGCAAACCTCCAGGTCATCGTATCCATTGTCAACAAACGCCTCAACATACTGGCAAAGCTGAAGCCGTTTCAGCCAGTCGTAGACGATAGCAGGTCCGCTGCTCATTATTTCAGTACGTCTCAAAAGTCCGTTTATTTGCTCTGATGGTTCAGATGCGCGATTATCATTGTCCTTCGTGTTGCGGACAGCTTGACAAACCAAACTTAATTTCTACATGTCCATCTTTGGAAGAAAATGTGTTGTTCCAAAATATAACGACTGGAAGCATATATTTACTGCACCTTCGAATCACAGAGATAAAAAGTTTATCAATTCTGAAACTATCTTTACATTTTAAACCTAGAGTTCAAATGCAAACCAGTGCATCAAACTTCAGACTCGACAGACAATAGACATATTTCATACAGAGCTGGCGCTGTATGCAAAGTTGCAAAAGATTTAATCGTACAAGATAACCACTGACCTCGTGGAATACTCCATGGTGGGGATTACCGATGCCAAAAGTATTTATTTAACACAAAAACGTGCATATTGGCTTTCACGCTATAGAATTTCTGGTGTATCAAAATCCTCGAACGTTCAGTCTTCTAGAATCCTGTAAATATTTCCAAAATGTCAATAAACCAATAAACTGTCAGCCAGCCGTCTTCAATATGTTCGTCAGTCGCTCCAAAACCGTACTCAGCGCCACTCAAGTGAGTGGTGAAGACAGGGGCTAGCGAGGTGCTCTCGCTTCTCTGTAAAATAGTCTACCACTTACGGGGACCTCGTACGGGCACGTCACTAAATTGAAGTCACCGTGGAAGTGAAGTCGTACACCCCTCCTTTTTTTGGTGATAATCAGCCTATCACCACATACACCTTCATTTTACTTTTCCGTTCTTCACCTCAGCGCCCACTATAGGCTTTGCGAGGTGGTGCAGGAAAACTTTGCTTCAATACCATAACATTCGTGCTATCCTGTTTTTTTTATTGACAAAATAAGCTTACATTTTAAGTATTTAAATAGATGTATGCATGGAAAGGCTAAAATGACACCCGAAATTGCATACAGAAAATAGAACCGTGTAAAAAACAATAAAAAATGGAGTATTATTATTACAAGTGAGGGATTACTTACAAATCAGCACGTGCGTATCAAGCACGTGCGTAGATTCCAAGAACTTCCACTGTCAGTACAGTATTTCAAGTTTCAAAAATTTAATATGACTTTGTAACTCATTTTATTTTTTGTCATGAAACTGTGTATAGCAATGAGAAATGAATATTCTGTCTGATGCACTAAAGAATACATCTGAAAGTGCAGCAGTGAAGAGTTTTCAAACATAATAGACCGACATAACCATGCATGTCCATGGCCTAATATTCCATCAGCACATTCTGACATTAAATAATAGGAAAATTAATTTGTCTTCATTTGTACAACGGTCCAAGCATAACAGCAAAACAGTGGCACCTTGTGGCTAGAACGTGTAAAGTAACTTTCTTAGAAATGTCTTATTATGCATTTTTTTTCCTTGGTATGATCCTAAGAGTTCAGGTACACAAGGATTCAAGGCAAAATGACCAGCCCAAATAACTTTGCTTTACATTTATTTCCATTGCACAGTTATGTCTATTAACATATTTCCTAAATTGCATGTGGCAGCATGTTAAACATCCATATGAAGTTTTGCTTAGTAAAACTGTACAGTAACTTTGCTATAATGCGAAAACCTGCAACTGACAGAACCCCCCAGAAAACAGAACATTTCTGGTTCATCAGAAGTACTGTGTAGGCTAGGAGTGCTCAGGTCTCAAAACAATGTGCTTCAAATAAAAGGGGTGGGGGAGGTGTCTACACTGGGGGTGGGGGGCATGGGGGGGGAGTAATGACCCAACTTATAGAAAGGGCAAACATAGATGGATATTTCAAGGTTGTAAACACTAAGTTTCATGCTGCCTTTTTTGTGCAAGATCACAATATACAGAGATGGCCAGTAGTTTCCGATAGCCAACGTTTCCATAGGCTCAAGCAGTTCCTCTTCCAAGAACATTTAAATTTTATATTTATGGAGAATGTACAACCAATCATCTTAAAATGCACAATTCTCTTTTTAAATAATATACTAAAAGTGTTCATTTGTAAATATCTGAAATTAAAATTATATATATTTTCCCCAAATATATAAATATAATATTGTTAATTAAACAGTGAAGACAGATGTGAGAGTAAAAGACACTCCTCGTACTTGCCATTAACACACTGAAGCATCTTCTTATCTCATGTTTTGGTCCTTCAGAAATAAACAAATGCCAAAAATTACAATACAAACTACAAAAATATCAATAAAATGACTTATGTCATCATAATACAAAACATATAGTGCAAAACCACACAATTGCTTATACAAAAAAAAGAAAAAAAAGAAGAATATGAAGCACAGTAGCGCAATTCAATTTCAGATATTTACACAAACATCATGGCAAGTGAAGGAGTGACTCACTGGGTTTCTAGGGAGGTCATGACACCGGTGTCTCAGATACAGTTTAACACGTGTCACACGCAGGTCAGACCCTCTCATTGTGGACATGAGGACAATCGAAAGTAACTCTTTGGTGTTGGACAACAACATGGCAACCAGGGCAATGGTAATCATCCCCAGTTGTTTTCACTATGTCAGCACTCTCAAATTTGTCTTCAAGCATCCAAGTATTTACAACATTTGGCAGCAATTTGGAAGGAGAACAGAAAAGCCTTGTTCTTCATTACATCTGTCAGTGAACAAATGAAATAAATGCTCCTAAATAAACAGAAATAGCAGCAATTCTTTACACCCCACAAAACAGGAAAAATACTCAACATAAAAAAAGAAACCTTTAAAAAAGTAGCTATTTCTTTATCCATACGTGAGCATACACATATTCCAGCATATATGTACGTTCACAACACACAGATATGCACACATGTTGAGGTTAGCATATTTGCATGATAAGCAAAAGGCAAAAGGGCAGCTCCCGTCACACGGGCGGGATGAACGCTCACTGAGGGCGAGAGCTCGGTTACAGGGGCTCTTCATATCCACTGCAGCATCAAACACGGAGATAACTACAGTCGACCCTGTGCAAAATGAGACCAACGCGTCCATCTAAAGGAAGAGAAGAGAAGCTCATGGTGGGCGGGCTGTCATGAACAGAAGATAAATATACATGGCATGGGTCTGCAGGATGGAACCTGGCTTGGTCCTGCAGTCTCACAGCAGGGCTGTCCTTTCCTGGGGCTTGTCGCTGTCCCCATGTCTTAGAGCAGAGGAGCTGAAGCATCTTGGGAGATTTTCCGAGGAGGAACAAGTCTCAACAGGACCTTCTTCAGTGAGCCAATCGAGCATGATCGCTCATTTCAAGGCACATACTGCTAGTCATGCCCCACATGGTCTTAATCAAATTTCTCATAGACAAAAACAGGACACATGCTCCAGGTATCAGTTATATTTCTCCAGTGTGTTTCAACCACTCAGAACATGCTCAGTTTGTCTCTCCCAAGTATCTGCACATGAACATGATCCACCTTTGTGAACACACTAGGAGTGTGAGTGTGGGTGAGAGCTCCTAGATAAACAGGATTGGTGGACTTTTGGAACCTGATCTATGTAAACCAATATGTCCTTTACTGAAAAGGATTGAAAAGTCAAAACCGTACAACTCTCCTGCTGCAAGTCTGACGTGGCATAATGATCACATGACCTGTGGTACATACAGCCCATTACCAGCCCTTTAGAGATTTCTTTTAATGACACTTCACTGCATCTTATGTAAGACAGCCTGGCCTTTAGTTTATGCAACATTAAAAACACAGAAAGAAAGTAGTATAATGCCAGGTTTCTAGACTAAGTGACTGGACATGCTGTGTAGTCTCGCCCATGTGAATGATGATCTGAAGCATTACACCTGGCAATGCAGTGGACATTATGCTTGCAGAACTGAACAGTTGCACTTTCAACCCATTCCTCTTCTATTAATTTACATAAACAATCATCACAATCCTTTGTTTTGTAGTTTTTATGAGGAGTACGGCAGTGAGAAAAAAAAAATAAATCACAGCACAGATGATGAGTGAGTCAGGTCCGCTCTCCTGCAGGAGAACACGTTTGCTGTAGGGGAAGGAAGTTCAGCCTCTCACACGCAGACGAAAGAGACCGAACGTCTACCCCGGCCTCCCTCCTCGTCCCCGCTCCTCGTCCTCGTCCACTCTCTGTCTCCTGTCTGCCCGTCAGCCTGAGCCCTGTAGCTGGGCCGTTGCTGCCATGCTGCGCTGGGTGGGATTGACAGCCCCGCTACTCTCCAGCGGAAGTAGGAGAGGAAGGAGGAGAGGAGGAGGAGAGTGGAGCAGCAGCCCAGAGCTGAGGCCCGCCGGGCCTGGGCCGCCCATCACAGCTGGTACCACTTCTTATCCTTGTACTTCAGCATCACCTGAACACGCAGAAACAAGTAAAGACAGGCTATTCGGTCTGAAGCTGTGAATATTCCCGTGCGCAACAGCTCCCTCTAATGGGCAGCGGTGGAACTCACGTCGTGCGCGTGCCTGGAGAAGGCGTCCGCGCTGGCCATCATGGCCGCCGTCCTCTCCTCCAGCTCGCCCAGCTTCTGTCCCCTCTCGTCCAGGGCGATGCGCGCCCGAGCCAGCTCCCCCACCACGCCCGACGCCGCCCCCTTCATGCCCTCCATGCTGCCCGGCCCCGGGATATGCTGGGCCAGGCTGCGAGAGGCCTTGCCTGCCGCCAGCTCACCAACTGGGGTGGCCAGACCAAGGACAGACAAGCAAACAAATAAGGGCAGTGATGTGGAAGTGACGGCCCATGTACGCTGCTGCAAAACCACTGACTACAACTGAACGCATGGGCCAGGGTTCCTGATACTTACAGAGATCCTCTCTATCCAGAGACTGAGCTCCACCGCCAAAAAGACCTTTAAAAAAGCCTCTGTTAGGAGCCTCTGGGGTCTCTACTGGAGTGAAGAGCTCACCCAGCATCTCCTGCAAACACGATGCATTAAGTGTTTATGTACATGTATAATGTACAGCATATACATATACAGCGCATATACAGTATATACACAAACACACACACACACACTATATCCATGGAGAAAACAATAGCAATAAGTAAAGCAAGCACACAGTCAATCAGTCACTCAGTATGCAGAGACGACTAACCTGCAGGTTATCGCAGGTCTCCTGGCTGTAGGTGAGTCTCTGGATCTCCATAGGGGAGGTGAGGTACAGGGCCTGGCCCAGGTTGGAGAAGCAGAAGGTTCTGGCTATACGCATATCCGTCAGAGGCAAATAGTTCACATCCAGCAGGGGCCTCAGGCTGGGCAAACTAACACAGAGCGGAGTAGTAACAGGACTTAGCCACGCTAACAAACTACAGACAGGCTGTAATGTCCCAATAAGTAGCAACGGCATTTAGCTCAAACCAAGTAGCCTGTAAGCAGCTAAACAAGTTTAATTACAAATTATTTCTATTTCTAGACCAAACAACTTCAGGGAACAAAACGTGTCAAGTTGCTACTTTTAATTAGTGTTTATAATAAGCAAAACAGGTAACAATCTTCGAGGTAGTTTAGCTAATGCTACTTTTGTGATGTAGCTTGTAACTTTGCTACTATGAATTATACTACTAATTTTGCTATTTTGTATAAAAACATTTTAAAAGTACCAGGCTCAACTCCCAGCCTAAAACTAACATGAGAGGGTCCAGTGTCCCTCATGCATTAACTGAGACCATTGCAGTACCTCAGAGTCATAATGTGACCATTGGCACAGAAGCAGGCGATGCAGAGGCCAGCAGACATGACCACAACGTCAGCCCTCAGCACGAACGACGTCTCCGTGATGTTGTGATCATAGACGCAGCTCTGGGAGGGCATGGCCACCACTTTGGCTTGTTTCTCAGAGCAGACCACAGCGTACTGGCAGTCCTGGTTTTCCTGAGAGGAAGAGGGTGAGGTGGCCCGGCGACTTCGTGTCCGCTCTCTCTCCTCCTCGGGAGTATTGGGATCATACCAGCCCTCGCAGGCAGGGGGCACCAGCGAACCGGTTGAGTCCATGACGGCCATGCGCAGAACACCTCCCTTCAGCCGAACCAAGGAGCCTGTGTGAGCAGGGAGGCCAGTCAGAAGGATTTCACAGGTGTAAGATATTAGGAACCTTACAGAATAATGGGGAATATTGGCAATGAGAACTCATAACTGTTCTGCTGCAAGGTTCTGTAAATCAGGGCTTCTCCACTCTAGACATGAGCCCACACTGCCCTGCACAATGATCCATAAGAAAATGACAAGCAGGGAAAACTGTGAAACTGTGCAGGGCTGCAGGACCCTGGGCCTGCTAACATGAGAGGGTCCAGTGTGCAAGACCATGGGCCTGCAGCTGCAAATCTCCAGTGTAAATAAAGTGAATGGAATTGAATTTAATTCAAGTGTTTTTGTTCTGTCATTTCAACCACATACAGTGTGCGACAGTGCACGGCAAAAGAAAACAACGTTCCTCCAAGACCAAGGTGCTAAATAACCCAGCAGGGCTACACAAGACTATATGCATGAAGTGCACATGCCACAAACAGCATCTAAACCCAGAGAAGTAGTCTTACCACAGAAGGAGACGGGCACGTTCTGCTGCAGCCTCTGCTCTGGAGCAGCGGGCACAGACAGGGAGAGGGCCAGCACCGTGCCCAGGGTGGTGCCCAGCCAGAGCCCAGGGGCTGGAGCCAGCTCGCTGTTCCTGGACACGGTCTCGCAGAAGTGCAGGCAGGAGACGACCTCGCGCGCCTCCCGGTCAAGACTGCCCATGCTGGAACTGCGGGAGTGGATGAAGGAGCCGTCCCTGGCATCTGCGCGCATGTGTGGGAGCCCACGAGGGACAAAATGAAGAGATGAGAGAGAGAATGTTTAATGTCACTACTACTTCAGGTAAAGCTGAAAGCAAAGGAGCAGTTTGGGGGGAAAACAAGCATTCAGATCAAGTCAATAAGAGCATGTGCTGCTGTCTGACAAACAATGATGCTTTAGAATAACACCCCTTGGCTCTGAATGAAAGAGAACAATTATTAAATGGGCATGTGCGGGTAAAGCTTTGGAAATATAAAACACATAGTGGCAGTCACCAAGTTAGCATTTTAAACTCCAGAAAGCAGTTAAGTGTGATTGCAGCCTGTAAAACTACTCAAACATCACATGTGTTTGTTGTTTAGTCATATTCATATAAGTAGATCAGCATCACATGCTTCGAGTAGATCATATTTACAATGAGGGTTTTTTTTGGCTAAAATACACCCCATTCAGTCAATCAGGTATGCAAAATAAAAGCTACAAG
The DNA here is from genome assembly GCA_020368025.1 of Brachyhypopomus occidentalis. Lineage (NCBI taxonomy): Eukaryota > Metazoa > Chordata > Actinopteri > Gymnotiformes > Hypopomidae > Brachyhypopomus > Brachyhypopomus occidentalis. The sequence goes on from JAGXOD010000002.1 coordinate 2,796,173, forward strand.
CATCTTTCATTTTCAAATGCCTAGAATCCACCAGCAGTCTGAGTAGTTTCAGAGCGTAATGTAAACTAAAGCCCAGTCCCCAGGTGTCATGCCCAGGTGAGCACGTATGATCCAGTGGCCTGGTGTCCCAGCGTTCTAGCATTAAAAAAAACATTTCAGACAAGTTCTCCAAGTTCCCCTGCAATGGACTGGCATGACAACAGACCCAGGTCAAATGTTAAAGTGTATCAGTAGAGATCAAGAGGCATCTACCTTGTAGAAAATAAAAATAATAAATAAATATATAGCAAATAAAGGATTTGCTTTGACCATACAACCATCCCTGTAAATAAAAGTTTCCAGTTACCCTCTGCATGTACACTAGGGGTGTAACGATGCACTCTTATCATGATCCGATACGGTTCATGATATTGGATTCACAATTAAATTAACTCATATTTGAAACTAAATTATAACCAAACATGTTGTATGTCTTAAGTGTAGAAACAGTGCAAATATCCTCACCATATGTTAAATAAGTGAAAGCATTCTTTTTTTTTTTTGTTATTTCTCAAGCACAAATAATGCAAAATACTGTGCAAATATATAAAGAATATTCAAGGGACTTTGGTTTATAATGCACTAATGTATCAAAATGTGCTACAGTAACAGCTTCACAATAGGTCAAGTGTGACCTCTGGTGTTCAAAAATGCTACAACATTAGCATAATAAACAGATCATGGTATTGTCCATTGCCACAATACTTATCGCAACATTTCTGCATAGTGATTAATCATGTCACAATGCATCGTTACACCGCCAACACACAGAAACACACTGTCGGATGGGACAGAACTCTGGAAATAAAGTTCTTATCAGTATCTGACTGATGCGAGATAACCAGACCACTTGGTTGACATTTTGCTGGGGAACACCAATAGGAACAAAGAGAAAGGGAAGTGCCAAGTGTCCATCACAAACAGTGGAAGTGTGTTCAGGAATGTATTTAGAGACTTTAGCTAACAGGAAAGGGATTCAGACATAATCCTTCTCCCAGACATCCATTACTACGTCACTCATTGTTTATGTACATGTACGGTCCTTAATGATCTGTAATCTGTGCAACATATGGCTCTGGATGCAAGTGGGGGAAAAAAGACAACGTAACATGTTTCTGCTCCACCAAGAACATGGCCACATTAGTGAGCATATCTGGGGTCCAGGCCCCAGGTGAGGGCAGAGTTAGTGCAGTCAGGTCCAGGCAGAGCTCACAAAAACCAGCTTGGCACACTCACTGAGACCGGGTTCAAAGTGTGTCCCATAGACAGATGCTGCTTTTCTTCTGGGTGCGGTCTCCTCTGCCTCACACACACACTTCTTAACAGGGAGAGAGAGCTGCCGCCGCACACCCCCTCCACACAAAGGCAAATAATCAAAGATCAGAGTGAAGCAGATGCCGACGACCCCACAGACAGGCCGGTGACCCCACAGACACGCGTATAAAGGGGAAACAGCAAGCCTTTACATTCAGTCAGCATTCTTTAATATACCCATAACACGTTCTTAAAGGGTTGATTATGAATATGTTATACACTCACTGGCACCTTTATTAGGTTCAGCGGCTAATCACAGACGTATCTAAAATCAGCCAATCACATGACAGCAACACAATGAATTTAGGCATGTAGACATGACCAGCTGAGGTTCAATCATTGGAACGGCCAAGAAAGGTGAACTGAACTCTTGGGCTGGTGTGAGTATGTCAGAAAACGCCAATCTGCTGGAATTTTCCCCACACAACAGTCTCTAGGGATTACTGAGAATGTAGCAAAAAAATAAGGAGTATTCGCCCAGGGAACTGCCAGAGGAGAACAGCCAGAGTAGAACAGCCAGATTTGAGCCGAGAGAACAGCAACAGAAGCTCAACCACTTGTTTCAGCTGAGGGAGACAGAAGCACACCTCAAAAACGCACAACGCATCAAGCCTCGGAGCAGCTGGGGCGCAGCAGCAGAAGACCAAGCTGGTGTCGCTCCTGTCAGCCAAGAACAGCCCACTGGGGCTTACAGTTCACACAGGCTCACGAAAAATCAACAACAACAACAGAACATTGGAAAAACATTCTAGTCTCATCAGTCCTGGTTTCTGCTGTAACATTTGGAAGGTAGGGTCCCTCGACATGAAAGCATGGCGTCATCCTGCCCTTCAACAGCTCAGGCTGGTGGTGGCGTATTGGTGTGGGGGATATTTTTATGGCTCATCCCTGTATGACCACAGTGTACAGATCTTCTGATGGCTTCTACCAGCAGGACAACGTGCCACGAGTTCACTGTACTCGGTCAGCCCCCACAACCACCAGATCTCAACCCAACAGAGCACCTTTGGGATGTGGTGGAACGGGAGATTTGCATCATGAATGTGCAGCCGACAAGTCTGCAGCAACTGCCTGATGCAATCATGTCATTAGGGACCAGAATCTCTTAGGAATGTTTCCAGCACCTTGTTGAATCTATGCAATGAAGAATTAAAGCAGTTCTGAAGACAACAGGGTCCAAGCCGGTACTAGTTTGATGTACCTAATAAAGTGGCCGGTGAGTGTATATTCATACAAGATACACAATTGGCCTCATTCAGGGTCTACAGCTATTCCACTTACCTACACACTTAAAGTGAGAGAGCAAAGTTCAGGCTTACCATGTTTCTGATCAGCAGCCATGCTAAATTTCCGTGACATCTTAGCTGGAAGAAAACACATAACCCTCAACAAAAGTGCTTCTGAGAACAAAAATATCATAAAAATAATTCTGAGAAATACAATAATCTCTGGTTAGACTGAGGAAACAAGAGGGAAAAAATACTAGAGTCTGCATCTTCCTCCATTTAGCTTCAGAGGAAAAAAAGCCAGAGCTAGGTTAAAAAAAGCCATCATAGTCAACCGCAAAGTCCACAGTAGCCCTTAAAGAGACATTTGTTCCTTCTAGACCCTTCGCCGGTAGACCATGCACGGAGGTATTAGTAAAAGTGAGGACCTGCACCATCAAAGCAGAGCACCAGACGCTTCATTAGACTTGGAGAGAAATTCAAGGTTGGGATTGATTGTGTGAGATTCTGGTTGCACAGTACAGACTGTTAATATGGCAACGTGTGTAAGGTAAGGAGACAGAAGCCTGGATGCATGTGTTACCCTTCCAATGCGCCACAACACCGTGAACGTCACCTGGAACGTTAAACAAGGTTAGACACAGGAAACGTCTATAGGCCTTTGAAGAAAGACGGGAGGAGAAGAGTCAAGGGAGACCGTTTTAAAGCCAGATGTTTATGGATCAGCAAAGGAATCGTTAAGTTTTCAGGTCTGAATTACTACCCTGGGGACTTTAAAATATAGTCTAAAATTACAAGTTCTGATTACCTTACCCAGAAGACAATCATTACAGAGACCAAATCACCATGCAAAAGCATACGTCCAGGGTCGTGGTTACCTCAAATCACTCACATTCCCATTATACCGTTTTGCTTATTACCACAGCCTGCTAACTCCTATAACTCAATAGTTACTCAATAACTCCTGCTTCACTAACTCAATAGTTACTCAATAACTCCTGCTTCACTAACTCAATAACTCAATAGTTACTCAATAACTCCTGCTTCACTAACTCAATAACTCAATAGTTACTCAATAACTCCTGCTTCACTAACTCAATAGTTACTCAATAACTCCTGCTTCACTGGAGTTATTGAGTAGCATAAATGTCAATTTTGTTAGCAGCTCAGATTCAAAGCCCAGTACATTAGTGGAAAGAAAGCAATAAATCAATCAAGCAAGCAAACAAAAACTCATACAGTACCAAAGTCATTGGCAACACTCTTTGATATCAGCCTGCTTTTGGATTTCACTGGAAAATGTTTTAAAAAGAACATGTCAATAAGGAGCAAGATTTACAGAACGATTAATATGAAACTTGGGTAATTATAGCAAGATCACCACTGCCCTACCCTTTTCCAGAAACTTCTGTTTGTTGTCTTCATCTGAATGGTAGGGAGAACCACAGCCTACATAGTGATAAGAGATTCTATATGACTGTGTACTGTTTCCCAGTGGCAGACCCTGGCCTGGACTACCAACTGTCAACACCTCAGTGTGATAGTTTTTTGCAGGCCACTTGTAAAGACTGCAATGTGCAGCACTTAAGCTGATTACCAAGAAACAGTTGGTATCAGAGGACAAGATTTAATAAATAGGAAAAAAAATAAATATTCTGAAAAGGGGATAATGAATGACCTGATGTAGGAGACTTGCAGCGGTCTTCCGAGGTAGCAGCACCATCATTTCCGTCACAGAGACCTACTGAAAACAAAAATGTTAAAGAAATTACCACACAAGTTACCACACATTCAGTTATGTGTTGAGATCGCTTAAAACAAAAGATTGAACCAAAAACTAGTCTAGACCTAGTCCATAAACTACTAGACATCAGATGACTTACTGAAATGAGAAGAGTGCAGTTTTTTCAGAGATTCAGAACAAAAGGTAGAGAGGGCCAACATGCAAGCGGTCGTATGTAGACTGGCTTTACAAGACCACAGAGAGAGAGACCAACAGTGCAATGATGAGTACAAGCAGCCACAGTAAACCACAGCAACAGTTAAAATGCCCCAGAACCTCCACAGACAAAAGACTGAATTCAAAACTATGTGGTTACACTAAAGACTCTGGTAAGGCTTCTGTTCGATGAATAACACTCAATAATAAAATCAGACGTATACAAATTCAGTCTTAGACTATAGAGGTCTCCAAGGGCTTTGAACGTGCACTACAAGAAGCAGGTGGGAAAACTCAGATGAGAAAACAGAAAAGCAGAAACACCCCACGTGAACATTAAAAATATAAAATGGTGAGAACTATGGCTTATGATCAGTCCCCACAGGTACTACATATGACTGCATTCACTCGCTGAGATCCCAAGGCCAGATGGCCAGGCTGCCCGGAGCAGCGCCACGCAGCGCGGGTTTGGCGCGCCCAGCAGGGCCACGTGGGCTGGGGAGCCGTGCGAGCCCATCGGGTGTCCGGCCCGCACGGCAGCGGAGCCAAACACGCCGCCTGGCCAACCCTCATCCACGCCGCCCAGGGCCAGGAGGCGGAAAGGCGCGGCAGGGTCCTGGCTCACCTCCGGACGGGTGCCTGCCCTTGCGGGGCGAGCGCGGCTGTCTCTGGTGGGGATCTGGCGAGCCGTGCAGCTCCGCGGTGGTGACGTTGAGCAGCAGAGTTTTCTGGAGGTAGTCCACAACTGCCACTCCGTTGCCATTCCCCAGAACAACTCTGTGACGAGAAAGAGAAAGAAACAGGTCTACTTTTGGTCATCCTTAATGACGCCCGAGAACGGCAAGACCTCCTGCGCGGAGGACACGTGTGGGGCGTGTGGCAGGGTGGTGTGTGGTGGCTTACAGGCCGTAGGCGGAGTTGAGCGCCAGGCTGGAGATCTGCTGCGGAGGCTCCCCGCTGACCCACAGCAGCTGGATGACCAGCTCCACCTGGTAGCCTGGAGACTGCTTGAGTGGGCTGCTCCTGACCCTGCAGCACACAGCAGAGCAGCCTTACACTCCACCCAACAGCATCGGGGACACAGCCGAACGGCCTGAGCACCGCCCCTGCAATCGCTGCCGCTGGTACCTGAGGCAGGGCACATTGTCCCGCGGGCCCTCGGAGGAGCTGGCGCTGCTGGTGGACGGGTGCGGCGTGCCGCACCTCGGGCTGGACGAGGCTCCCGGGGTGGACACGGCAGACGCCTGCTCCCCGCCTCCCTCGGGAGAGTCCACATCGTTCAGCTCACACTGCATGCGCACCTCCAGCAGCTAGGCACACAGGAAATCGCGCGAACACTATTTAGACACGTCTATGTGTGTTTATACACTACGCTCCCCCCCGTGCCAGGGGCTGTACAGGAAGCGCAGGCGAGTCATACCTGAACCGTCTCTAAAGTTACTTCCTGCTTGCTGAAGCGGTAAACGATGACATGGGCGGAGACAGCAGCCATGCAGAGCACGCGGCTCTCGGGACACCAGGACAGGCTGTGGACGGCGAAAGGGTCTTCATCCACCACGTCGGGGCTTGGCTTCTCCTCCTTAGCTGGGACCTTCTCAAACACTTTGGCCGTCTTCAGCTTGTACAGCACCTGGAGCATCACTGGAGGAGACAGGTAGCTGCATCGGCGGACAGACTCAATAGACACTGTTCATTTGCACAGGCATTTCTATTAGCAGGGTGTAATCAGAAAGCCCTTTAGCTGCAATCATGAGAGAGAGAATGGTTCTGAACATTTAGTAAGGGTTCCAGGTCACTCACATGCAGAAGCATCCCAGAATTTGATGGACCCATCGGCATGTCTGCAGTTCACACAGGAAAGAACAAGATGATGTGAGGTAGCAGCACATAAGATGACTGTGTGTGGTAGAACAGAAAGCAGCGCTGTACAGTGCACTGAGCTAATGTGAAAAGCCCTCGGATTCCCCCATGTTCCATGTAGAGGGAGAGACAGAGCACACTCACCCTGTGATAATGATCTCGGGGTAGCTTTGAGCTCCCTGGCCCCAGTTACCGCCACTTATAGGCCATTCCTGGAATTCAACACAGATCTTGGGTCACATTTCACCACTGAGTAAAACACCTTTCCCCCCCAAAGAAATGGAAACTCTAAAATAGGACATTCATGATAAAAACCATTCAACAAAAACCCAGTTCCCAGTGGTTCACCTTTTTACTATAGCCCTGTCTCTTCTGTCTAGAGCCCACAGAGTAAAGAGCAGGAATCAGATCAGCAGGGCAGTCAGCGAAGTACTCGCAGCAGGTCACCGGGGACTCGTGGATGCCCAGAGGGTAAGGGTTCTCAAAGCTGGGGTACCTGTGGAGAAGTGGGGATCTCAAGCACATGGGAACGCCCGTCCTTTTGTATCGCGCCACGTTGGTTTACTCACCCGGTTTGTGCAAGGTCAATAACCACCAAGTCCCTCTCCAGCAGGACCACCACAGCATATGGCTCTTGGTAATCTAGGGAGAGCGTGTGCATCCATTTTTATATACTCATGTTAAAACTTAAAGCAACACCACCAGCTGATGCTGGAGCAAAACAACAGCGCTTTGGCAGTGGTGACCAAAGGCTTTTTTTTTTTTTTTTTTTTTCGGTTTAGCAGTGTTGGCACGGGATTAGGTTCCTCATGAACAGGAGACAGGAGCATGCAGCACGTTGGCAGCAGGCGGCTGGGGCTGGAGCAGCACCTCACCGTTTGGATAGGGGGTCTCGCAGAGCGTTAGGAAGTCCACGATGGGGTAGTCCATCTCCAGCACGGCTGTGCTCTTCCCGTGCATCACTGTCAGACACGCCCTGCGGCCCACCGCATCGTACGACAGACCTCCAGACAGGACCATGAAAGGCTCCCTGCAACAAGGCCGCAAGGGAGAGAAATTCGAGCCAACAACGCAGGAGACGAAAGGCGTGAGGAGCAGAGTAGTGAGGAAGAGCTGTGAGGAAGGCCGCCTCCTTACCCGGCCTTCTCCGTTTTGTACTCCACTTTCAGAATGGGCTTGCACGGGTCGGGCTTTCTCCCATCCCGGGGCTGTTTGCCTGGAAGGACATTCCAGGCAAAGCTTCTAATTTACGTTTCTAATCCATTTGATTACATTTGTGGGGAATATTTATCCCGTTACGTTCAGCCATCGCAAAGCCACAGAATCAGTCAATCCAATAGCCTGCAGTACAGCTGAAAGCTGAGGTACACATGTGAGGGATGGCTTTACGTGCTAGGCATACCTGGGACATAGGAAGTATGTTTGCGAAGATGATTACCGTGTGGTGTGATGATCTGGGCAGGCTTGGCAGGCGAACGCACATTCCATGTGGTCAGTGTGCCATCTGAGTGACTGCACACAAACTGTTTCCCCTCATGGTGCCAGGCCACAGAGTGGATTGCCTACAGGCCAAACAAAGGATGAGAAATCAAACACGGAACATCTATAGGCAATCTATAGGATAGGCAAACACAAATTGTGACTTCTTACAAAGACGAAAACCCCTATACATCATAACCTCCTGGAATACGCCTTTTTATTCATGCCAAATAGATTATGTGGAAAATAAAGGATACTCATGCTTATGGGTGACTGCATGTGGCTGTGGTTCCCCTGAGCTGTTCCTCTCGAGTGGTGTGCTAGGCCCTGAGCTGTTCCTGGCGAGTGGTGTGCTAGGCCCTGAGCTGTTCCTGGCGAGTATGTGCAGCTGTGGTTCCCTGAGCTGTTCCCCACAATTATTTGCCGTGGTGGGAAAAGGCAGAGGTACCTAATGTGAAGCAGGGAGCAAAGCGCGTCTGCAAGCACAGCACATGCTGGTAAAGGGAGAGGACACAGTAACCAGCTCTCCACGAGGCTAAAGAAAGCCTGGGTTCCCGTAATGCCCAGTACTGCTGTCTCAAGGGAAAGACTCTGGGAAAACTGTGTAGTCATCAATCGATCTAGACGTATCCCTAAATGAACCCGGAAGGAGCTACCTATCTGGACCTTAAAATGGCATTCATCTTGTAAAAATGCACCAATTTCCAAACAAGTTAAATGAAGATAATAGAAGTTAGTCCTAATGCAAGACCTTTATCTTCATCTGGAAAATGAACCATTAGATTGTAAGAATCAAAGATGCATCGTACCTCATCATAACTGTAGCGGTAGTCAGCTTTCTTTGATCTCAAGTCCCACAGAACGACTATGCCACATTCAAAACCAATCAAAAGCTATAAACATGAACAAAGGCACAGAGTAAAAACAATTTAGTTCAACATCAATAACACCACACCAAAGCATAAGTGTGTAATTACTGCAGCTACGGGTCACGTACCTTTCCTTCATCCATAGGGTTGTCACTGATGTGCACCACAGGTCCAGGGTGGGTTTTTGAAGAGCTGAAACATGAGTGCAGAAAACCAGAAAGACTCGGGTTTAAAAAAAAAAGGTGTTGAAAACTGTCTGACTTCAAATCATCTGGAAAGAGGGTGAGAAGAACGGCCGTCGGGAACGCACATCGATGACCTCAAGCACACATCAGAGGAACATTTATCTACCTCAGTGGGCTTGGAAAGGAATTTAATTACACCCCCTGGAATATGAAAGATTCAATTTCCATAGCAACAGCAGCAGGAAGAGCCGAGTGAGGACAGACAGCAGAGAGGCGGCATCTTTGTGGGCTGACCACAGTGTTTCTCATGTAACTGCTCTCTTCAATGTCATCATTACCATGTTCAAAACAACACAGCAGAAAACTACTCATATTTTCAACATTTTCACCTTTTAGAGAGCAACGTGTAGATAATCAGCTAAGAACAGCTCAAGCTGGCTTAGAAATGAACAGCTTTCTCAGTTTCTTCAGAAGGCAGAAATATGTCTGTGCTTGAATGATTTCAGAATATTCGGTTTCTTGCTTTAGAGCTTAGTTCATGGGTGTCTCTGCGTTGGGAAGAACAAAACTAAATTTGTGTCCATTCTTTTTAACTTCTTTATTATTTCTATACTAGCTCGTCAGGAGGCATGGATCTGAAACTGAGCAGGGAGTAGAGGGGCAAAGTTCACCACAGCGTCGCAATATAAAACAGCCTGAACACTAAACAGTCAGTCATAGGAGACCTATAAATCCCAACGAAAGAGAAATACTTCTTGTGCTAAGTGGACCGTGTACCTGGACATGAGCCCATAAACCACGGCACAGAGAGGGTGGCGTAGCCAGGGAGGAAGGCATTCGAGCAGACTCACAGTTCGATGGCTTTGTTCCACATGATGACGTAGCCCGAGAGAGTGAAGGACTCCACATTAACTATGTGGATGTTGCCTCGCTCCGTGCCAACGTACAGCCACTTACTCTGGAAGGGCAGATGGCAGAACGTAATCCTGGCAGAACACAGGGAGGAGGAGAGAGCTGGCATCACGCGCGGCAGACACGTTTCACCAAGCATCCCAACACGCTCCTAGTCCTGACGTTACAACAGCTTTGTGGTTTAAACAGCCATATGGACAAAAGTGTCAATAGCAAAATCTTTATTGCAGTGTAAAACACAGTGAAACCTGTCAGAACAAATGAATCATCTGCAGTTTACACACGGCTATGGATCTTTGAATCTGAACAAATCAAATGGCATAACAGATTGTGCTTAGCATGGTTTCATATGCCCCTTATGGAATGTCAGGGCAAAGTTGAAGTCTCTAGCCACTTAAGGACAGGAAAATCACGCTAGCTTTGTTTTGTTCTTCTGAATGTTGACACAACTGATAATCCAGCACTTAATTTAGAGTTAATGACAGGACATGGTCAGCAATGCATAGTTCAACTCTGGAGTCTCAACATAATTTTGCAACATTTCAGGCGCTGTAAAAATGTGGTTGAGAAGTCAGTTACCAACATAATCCCAACATCCCCACATTATGTAAACATGATCCATTTGAAATCTGTAATGGAATTCCTACCTCTCCCTGCTGAATTTAAGGGAATGGAGAATGGCTGGAATCTTCTGCCTCAAATTCCATAAGTGAATGCTGTCATCACTTAAAGCACTCACCAGCGCCCCCTGTGGTACAGACCAGACAACTGCTGAACCGACAAGAGAAGCCAAACACGATTTACATTTTTCATTAAAAAGGCGGAATGAAAGTTTCTTAAAATCACAGAATTTGTCAGACTCTCTCATCCAGAGCAACTTGCATATCGAGCAGTATGGCCATGGAAGTGCATGACGGTATTAGTAGGTTATAGATAGAACCCCTTTACTGGCATCAAGCTTTACCGGGTCCTTCTTTTCATGTGCCGATGTTCAAATTTCAAAGACAAAAAGCCAGTAAGGGCAGTAAGGGCAGGTAGGGCAGATAGGCAGCAGGGGGGCATGGGTAGCTGGCGAAGCCACCCCAGCTCAGATGAACACTCACCTCATTGACAAGGAACTGCAGCTGGATGACGGCGGCGCTGCCCTCGTGCTGGCAGTGGCACTCCACTCCCGCTCGGCCGAAGCTGGGCGGCTCAGTCAAGGTTAACGTAAGGAATATTCGCTCAGATGCAAAACAACTCATTTGCATGCCTAAACCAAGGCTTGTAATGTTTGGATATGCGTAATTAACGTGTAATTTTCCCCGTAGGTTTACAAATCCTCAATCCCTTCAAGCCGAGCACTAGGGGGAGTGCGGGTCCAGAGGGACACTAATGAGGGACTTAAGCGTTCTGTTAGCTAAAAGGATGACGCGTTCCTGAACGCCGGGTTCAGCCTGGAAGTCCAACTACCCTCTGCCGCCCCCCCCTCTCAAAGCCACGTGGTCACATGTCACCCACAGAAACGCAGGCATCCAAGTGGCCAAGCAGGCGTCACAGGTGCTGGCACATGCTCAGCTGCACCGCCGCCCGCTCTCAGCAGCAGGCTCAGGCGCCAGGAGGGACAGCCAACCGCCGGACCAAAGTACACACACGAACTGGGGAGCTGCGCACAATGAATGCACCAAGGGAATGCGACAGATATTTCACTTCTGATTTCCTCCACCCTCCAGAGGGACGTCTGTGGCCTGCTAATCACCTGACTCTAAAGCACAACAGCAGTACTGGGATTAGAGAGGAGAAACAAGCCCCACCCCTTGTCTTTCTGACAGGCAGCACAAGTCCCCAAAGCAGGGCTTAGCTCACCAACACATTCCCTGGATTAAAAGAGCCATTTAATCATAGTGAACAAACTGTGATATGAATGTGAATATGAATTTAAATGTTACCAAATGCCCTTTGGTCGTTTAGGAAACCAGAAACCCAGCCGATTAAATGGAATCAAGGCTAAAGTGCTTCAGACTATAAACAGGAAATGGCAGTTACGCAGAAAATATGTGTTGCTGGGTCATGGGATGTAATAGGAACAGGCTATGGTGTCAAAGTAGCTGTTGGGGAGAGAGGGGGGGCGACTTCTGCAGTTTTCCTTATCTATCACAAACCTCTAAGCTGGATGTATAAGCATGAGCTTAAAGATGATACTTATAAAAGCTTCTTTGTTAAACATCCTGGGCCAGGAGAGGAAATTGTATCACTGGTGAATAGCTTTACTTTGCTGACTCAAACACTTCACATCCCAGAATAAAAGGGCAAGAGAGAGTCCAGAAGACAGAGTGACACACAGACAGAGAGAGAGAGAGAGAGAGAGAGAGAGAGAGAGAGAGAGAGAGAGACAGAGCACAACCACAACCACCAAATAGATGTTTACGTCTTCTATGACAGTTCAATAATTAATGTTCAGAACCTGGAGACTGATCTCTGCGTTTGGTTATGGTAATATTTCACATCACAATATGAATGATTACCATTCACATTGTTGATTAAATGTATGCAACAGATCTGTCAGAGGGGTTTCGAGCCCCCCCCATCCCCTCTGTCCACTCTCTCCACACGCACTAGGCAAGGACTTGGGTCTCCTCTTTACCCAGCAGGCTTAGTTTACCCACGCTCCGCACTTGGGCTAAGTAAATAACAGTGGGCCATTATAAATAAAGAGCAGTGGAGCATGGCTGCATCATTTATTCATAACTGCATGTGTCAGGCAGACTGGCGTGGGAGGTGGGGGCGTGGCTACCTGCAGCGCCCGCAGCTCAGCCTGGCGTGGAGCCCAGCGTGCGGCAGCAGCGTGCGGCAGCAGCGGGTCCCCCAGACACCACAGGCCTGCTGCACAGCACTAACATTACCACACAGCGCTCACTGTGCAGCCACCAACGCATCTCAGCTGACTTCAGATCTGACAACAGACCCAAAAGACACACACTGCAGGGACCGTGTGAATGTTCTCACAACACACACACACACACACCTTGGTATGGTACAATACATCTGACATGGGTCATCTCTGCTCATACATTTTTAGTTAGTGTTGTCTCTTGGAACTCTCAGGCTCAGCCTGCATGAACACATTCACCTTGCACTTGGTTTCTTTCCCCTCACACCCCCGTCCCCCAACACACACCCAACACACCCCCGTCCCCACCTTGCTGCTATTCTATATGCTCAGAGCTTATGGCACCTTGACAAATAGGCATTGTGTTATTATGCTGCAACATGAGCTGACTCATGTCAAACAGCAGAAGTTTCCGGTGAAAAGCAAACGTCCTCGCCATCTGATAAAGCAGCTGTCACACAATGCACACTAATGGAGCAGACCTCAAGTGCATGATATACGCCTCACTGCTAGAAAAGAGCAGGCTGTCAGCGATCCCTGCCAACCATGACCAACGTCAGACACTCGCCGATGTGTCGGCAACAAGGTAAGAGAGAGAGCGAGATTGAGAGAGAGAGACGAACTCATACAAAGATGCTCATATGCTCTAGAAGAAAGACTGAGGAAGTCTTCAAACCACAAAGGGCTTTGAAGGTTTAAGGATTTTTCGCAACTACATTTTTCGAAACCTCTGATGTTTGCACAGTACAACACCATACGAGGGCCTGATCAGAACATTTCCCCGTTCATCACAGCATGCCTACTCTCTGAACAGCGGCTAACAGCTTAGTTATCTGTAAAGAGCTAGTTTTCAGCAAAACCTCAGCATATTGCAACATCTCAGCGTAATCTAAATACTGTCAATTTGAAATCTCCATCTCAAAATTCAGTGTTCAAAACATGGCAACACAAGCCTTTTTGTTTATTATTTTTTTAAACTAATCTCTCTCACACACACACACACACACACACAGTGAAAGTTGGTAGCATCAATCTACCCACTGAGAAGCTAGTGCTTTCTGTGTCCACGCAGGCCTCATTAGTTTACTGTTCACCATGCCACAGTGCAGATAGGATCTGCTATAACAAGATTAACACCAGTGGAACCACACGCCCTGCATGCTTTAAACAAACTCAAGTTAAGTCTCAAACAGATGACATTTCTCAAGCCAAATACAAATGCAGCATATGGTGAAGGAAGGTTACACAAAACACAAAAACCCAACAGAGAAAGAAACAAGAAACATTCATTGAACTTGAAAAAGTTTTCACCATATTTCTTATTTTCTCAGTCCACTGAGAACACTAAGAAAGATGATTTTTTTGTCTTGGCTGAACACAATTCATCCCATTTCTACTTTTTTTCTTTTAAATCAAACCAATGCAGGTAACCCCTCCCATGTTGTTAAGGTGTGTCGTTTCAGTGCCAATCGCAGCTAGTGGTGGTGTTGGCTCCCACAGTACTGCATGTGTAACATTAGCTATGCTAGCATGCACATGACAAAAGGAGGCCAAAAGAAGGAAGGCACCATTTAGGTCTGGTGAACAGGCCTAAAAAGAAAATGTCAGTGGAATGTTCCGTCACAGGAAATGGGAGTCATGCAGCCATTAACTGTTTAATAGCATCGATTCCATGGCTCTTACTGACTACCCTACCACATCCTTACAGATTACTTCTACAGACTACCCTACTCTACTCCACCCTTTCAGATTACTCTTACAGACTACCCCACTCTACTCCTTTTGATTACTCTAGTCTCACACTACCATACCCTTACAGATTACACCACTCTTACAGTCTACTGTACTCTACTCCACCCTTAAAGACTCTAGTTTTACCAAACCTAACAGATTATATCACTCTTACAAATTACCACGTTCTACTCCTCCATTGGATTTCTCACACACTACCCCAATATCCTACACCCTCACAAAATACTGAACTCTACTGCTCTCTTAAATAAGAGAACTGCAATGTTTTAGGCGCCTTGAAAGAAGAACACTTCCTCATTTGGTAAACCAGCGTGGTCTGTGGTGAAATGCTGCAGGAGCTGCACGAGTTTCATCAAATCACAAGTCTGCTGAACATCAAAAATATTCAGGTTTGTGAAAGAACATGTATACACAATATAGGTCAGAAGATCATCTTTCTCACCCCAAAACTAAGACCTATCTATTTAACTTAAGTTGTAACAATTTGGCTCCCCAAAATATTTATTTGAAAAATAAAATAAGATTCTGAGCAAACTTTTCATGGGCAGATTGCAAGCTGCAATGATATTGTTACTGTACTCATGAAAGTTTGCATCAACTATCCTAAACTACTTCTCAAGCATTACAGAACATAAATACAGATAGCACAAAACCACTTTTTGTTTTTCAGTACCGATATTTAAACCTTTAGAACTGGCTAAATATGAACCAATATGTTTTTCCTTTAAAAAAAATAGCCTTCTAAAATTAGCTGTTTTTTTATCTTAAGTACTTAAGATGCACATCCATTTTCAATCAGCAAATCTATGGTATTTCAGGTTTGACTTATTACAGAAGTGTATCAGATTTGCTCTTAATATCTTCCTCTAATATCCAATCCAGCATTTATTGCTGGGCATCCGGGTATCAGGGAAAGCTACCTGTCTGTGGTTCACGCAAGTCATGGACAGCCCCACCTCCATAGGAGGAAAGAGAAACCAGTACATGTTTAAACAACTGGACGCATTTTAGGAAAACAGGCCATTTTAAAGCTTGGAGACAGATCTGCAAAGAAATGTGAAATGACATGTTTACTAAACATCTTGTTAACTTTACAGAAAGGGAGTTTGGCTGTGGTGCCCAGTGCTGAGAGGAATGATGCAATCGATACAGCCCTTCTTTGATCAGCAGACCAAGCAGCCAAACATCGAATTTATTAACACCCCCAAGCACATTAACACATCCAAACAGCAGCTGTGTCTGAACTCAACACTCTTCAGCATATCGTGGGCAAAGTAAGCCAAGTGAAGCACTGGACTTCTGGACACCCAAAAGGACAACAGACAAATCTACACAGCACAGTCCTCCTTTTATTACACCTGAAGCCACCACCAAGAAAGAGCTGCAGTAACACTACACTAAACTCAAAGAACAGTCCGTCCGAACATTCAGCCAATGAAAAATTTCCTGTAATTTGTGTCCATGCAGTTTTGTGGCACTGGGCTAACAGAGTCAAACGTGATGAAGCAGTTAGACTGAGAAAAGATGAGATACTGATATGAGACGCATCACCACGCCGTGATGGTCACAACAGCCAGCATGAACTGTACCAATGCCGTGTGAGCTGCAGACAGCTAGAAGCAGCGAGGACGAGCATATGGTGAACACAGCTGCTTGTGCCACAGCACAGATATCATTAATGAGCACAACTCTTCTAGGAATTCAGCAATTCACAGGCAGCTGCTGAGAATCACATCACTGAAACCACACAGAAAAATCCGACACACAGGACCCAGGAGGGAGTCTGAATGTTCCCCAGTGGCCTGGCTTAAAATAAGGAAAGAAAAATTAATGTTGGAAAAGTTCAAAAGATTAGCACTCACTCACATTACTCAGGATTTGTAAAATGCATGCGGAACTGTTTATGGTTATTGCTATGATTGAAGGATACAGCCTTAGAGCTCCACTCTCTGTTCCAATGACCAGTATTTTTTGCACAGGGTCAAAAGCCATGGCAGAGGGTTGATAAGGAAAGCCATGTCGCACTGTCTGTGAAGCAAAACACGAGATGCATGCATCCATTTTTCATTAACATAAAGGGACAATTTACATTGCATTAAAAATACTACAGTGTTAATTAAGCACCCAGATCAATCTAACTAAGGACCATTCATCCTTGCATCAAAACTTTCACCAAACTGTTATTGTAAGGAACTGCATCATGCACATTTTAAGCACTTTATAAAGAAGACATTGTGTAGTGTTATTCAATAGCTGCTGGTCTAAAGAAATTCAGGTGCACTGGTTTTGGGGTGTTTTACGTGAAACCAACAAGATCTTTACAGCCTTAACCATTTGCGGACGGTCAACTGACAGGTGGCAGACGAGGAGACATGCCCGATGCAACTGGTTAGCTCTCATTGAGTGCAATTCTAGCTAGTTAAAGTAACAAGTCGATAAAAAAAAAGTATCTTAACGAGTTAACCCACGCTATGGTTAGTCTGACCCTTACCGGTTCAGATAAAGTAGTAAAAAGTCGCAGTAGTAACGGAACCCACGTCTGCAAAAAGGTAACTAGCTAATTACATTGGGGAAATAAAACTTTCTGTAGCATCAGGTCAACTGAAAAAGCATCAGGGAAGCCAACAACATGCAAAGGTGTTGGAGAATTACCAAAACTGCCCAGCTGGTTAGCAAAATAATACTAATTTAGAGCTAATTTAGACCAGCAAGCTAACTAGCTAGCAACCTGACGGACCTCCTGACAGCATGCTGTGGGATCTCGGCTTGCTGTATTGCCAATTATAGCAAATGCGTTCAAAACACCGACAGCACCCTGGCCAAGTTGTCCTCAAATCTGCTCGTTTTCTAGTGTGTCGCTGCCTAACGTCTCCTGACACAAACGAGAAGTCCAGACGCATTTCGTTGTGCAAAACAACCGCTGACCAAAACTGACGAAATCTAAGCGGCTGGAAATATCACCCTGCATGTCTGACAAGCCAGCTACTGAAGTGTGTGTGGTCTGAAACGTCGCTATTTAACCAACAGCCGTATTATTTGCCACGGCTATTTCGTGGGTTTCTGAAAGTATTACTGTTAACAAACGTGGATTTGGTTTTCTATGCAGAATCAGGTTATAAAATTGTCAGTTTTGGGGCTGGCGGAAGCTGTTGTCGAGCTGGCCAAGAGGGCGCTAGCAGTTCTGTGGGATCGAAAGGTGAGCAGTATTAACCGAGCTAGCTAACCGCTAGGCAGGTAGCAACCGTTTGAGATCCTACACAACAACCTTTTTTAACCGAACCCACCTTACACAGCTGAAAATGTTCCGACTGCAAAGTCTCCTGAATAACGTCGTTTTCCCTGTTACTCGTCTGAGGCGATGCGGACGAGGAAGAGGAGGAAACCGAAGTCAAGCCATCCAACACCTTTCTGATATTAAACTTCTTCATGCTTCCTCCAGTAGACGTTGGATCGGACCTACTACATCAACAGAGTAAACCGTATTTAGCTAATATTTAGGGAGATATACAGCTCTCCTGCAGTTTTGTTGGACGTTTCACATGACAGGCAGTGTTACAAAGCCGTCTCTCCCCCCCCCAACCCCTGCTAAAGTTATCAGCTACACCTCAGCACACATGCTGCAAACATAACGCGTTGTCGAAAGCTAGCTACTCGTTTCCCATTTGTAGGATTGTACTGGGGTAGATCAGCTGGAACCAGTCAGTCGCTATATAGTCTCTGAATCCAACACGGAAACGCAGGGCGCTGCAGCCTAAACGGAGTCGGCGTCTCGGAGCGACACCCGGATGAGACGGCGCGGCTCTGGGAAGCTACTGCGGTCACATTTCAAAATACGGGTTCTATTATTTCTGCTGTTCAATCATGGTTCAGTCGATATTTAGGGTTCACACACATAGTGTGGGAAACCTATTTTATTTGCTCGAGCTCCGCCTACTTACTTTTTTTGCTAATATTCATAATATGCAAAACCTACTTTTGCCTACTAGTCCTTGGTTTTTCATCTGATCACCACAACCTTGGTGTCAAACTATTCAGAAGAATCTCATTATCAATATTTATCAAAAACATTTTGACTTTGGCATACAGTCTGGTTGTCACATGTCAATCAATAGCTCTGGGGCGGGGCCTAATTTACTTCAGCAGCTATATCTCAGCAATGCTTTGACCAATCTTCATTAAACTTGATAGGCTGATAGGGCACATGTCTTTGAGGTCACGCTGGTCACGATTGGCCAATAGGGGGCGCTATAACATGGAAAAAACTGTTTCTCATCAACCATTGGTCACATCAAGCCAAAACTTTATAGGCAGCATCATGGGGTCAATTGGTATCAAGGCACACAATAATGACATCATCACTCAAAAAACATGGCCGCCATGAGCCATTTAATTGGTTTTGGCCATTTGACAGACTTAACATTGGCCAATCGGCATGAAACCACTAAATCACTAAAATGTCTTATTTCATTACTGTAATATCAGAATGGTAGTACTTGGGCTCCATCTACTGGCCAAACACTGGAACTGACTGAAATGTACTGCCTCAATTGAGTAATTTGTTGCACATTCATTTATCCATTTTATTCACTGAAGTAGCTTCATTTCAATTGTAGGTCTAAAGGACCCTTTGGCCCTCTTTTTGCCTTTTGAGGCCGAAATGCCTGTTCGTGTGTGAACCCGCAATTGCCGCTCGCGGCTATATTTTCAATTTATGTTTTCTTGTTACTGTTGAAATGATACTTATGTTCTTAATTGATCATACTTTCTTAAATGAGTGCATTCTTTTAATAGTTTTTTATGTCGTTTTTTTATTACCTTTGCGCTGGAAAGCTGACAGTGTCTCTGATGATTTCGTTGTGTTTTGACAGTAACATCGCTAAGGTTTTTCGCGTTATCGTTGATGTATACACACGTGTGAATAAAATGTAAATGTATTTGTCACAAAATCCTTGGCTGCCCTAAGGCCCCCCTAAACGAGGCGTGGCGTGAGATACATCATTTTTGTGAATGGCGATAAATTATTGGCAACTAAGTGATTTTGTCGCTATAATTAGCGAGTATTCAGACCTCTCTAGCTATTCTTTTTTGGGGGTTACGTTAATTAGCGACTTTCAGTCAACCCCCCCCCCCCCAACCCCCCAGTTCAAATGGTCTAGAACCTCCACTGGGGACAACCCTGACAGGTAACATGTAGAGGAAAGGTTTAGACCTAGTACACGTTTATCAGACTCAGCAGTGGTTCTGGGATTTGGCTATTTCCAAAGTGGCTGAAGGGTGCATATCTCTGTAAATATGTACATTCCATGAAAATGTCAACAGAAAAACGTACAGGTTATCTAACATGCCTGATCATGTCATTTTAATTTCCTACCCGAGTACTGGCACAACCCGTCTCGGTTTGATACTCTGAGGAACAGTCTTTCTGTCCCCACAGGAATGACTGGTTTTTCTGGCTCTTTTGGGGCTTTATATTACATCAGTCCCTAGGGTCAGATTTTACTGCATCATTAAGGGCTGGATTCACACTTGCTTTTCCGCTTGGTGACTGCATTAACATATCACTTTCACTGAACTCAGCTGTTTGATTAAGCCAATGGCAGATGTCCAGTTGAAACCATTACCGTGGAAATAATCACTTTTTTTGGCACTGGACAATGTCTCCTACGTTATTCCCAGTGGGAGACTTATAGGCATGCTTTACTCTGGGGTGTCAATTAAATTACTGCTAATTAAAAAACAATTACAAAATGGGAGAAAATGTTTAGTATATACCCTACATTTAAATAAAGCACATATAGAATACGTTTAGGGCCAAGTCACTTGTGTGACAAAGAAGAGAAACTTAAAGTAGCCTAACTGGCAAAATGTACACGTATGCCCTTTCCACGGTGGTTTGGCAGCTTGTTTTGGGTTACGTATGAGGTAGCTATATTTAAATCTTGCACGCGTTTGGTTTAACCACTAGATGGTGCCATATTCCTGGTAAGAGTTTAAATATAAGTTTTAAGCCTGGAGAAAAAATTATGGAAGCCTACTAAAGCTAGCGAAGTTGTCAAGCTCTCATCTTTCAACGCCTGGGCATATATAGTAAAGTTAAAAACATTGAACAGCCATTTTTATAGAATGAAAATGGAAATATGCTTTATCAAACTGCTTCATCAAATACAAAAAAGGAAAACCTTATAGAAATACAGTTAGAGTCTATAGTCCATCTGTTGCAGCGCATTTTGTTAGCCATCGTCAAGTCCAACAAAGCTCAGTGTCTGAGCAAAGGACTACTGCTGGCTATATATTTGTCAGTTACTCTAAATTCAACAGTAAATCTCGCAGCAACACTGTTGTATCGGATGAACACAGACCAACTCAACACCCACAACCATGTCACTACCCTATCAATATTATTGCTTTGTTGAGAATTGTGTCATCAATAAAATCCAGTCAGCAGTGGTACTCTGGTCAGAAGTGATGTTTGGCAAAGAGGGTGAATAATGAACTAGGCCAACAGATGGGTTACAGTCTGTACCTGTACACCTACAACATTCACCTACAGTGTAAGATAGATACACCATAAGACTAAACAGTGTGAGCAGGTACAATGTAGGTCATTCTAATGAACTGGATAATTAATACAGCACACCATATATTCATGTTATAAATATTGCTATCAATGAGTTCATTAGGAATTTAGCACTGTATTAGACTTAAATATTCACAACAAATTTTTTTCTTTTCTTCTATATAGTTTTTTTTACCAACTGTTTTCATTTAATACAACATAAAATGATATAAATATATAATACAATCAGATAATAATGACAAGAACAAGCACACTGTTAATTTTGTGAGGCTTTCTGGTCTGCAATGAATAATCTGAGTCAACCTATTTTGAGATGAGGACTTCTCTGAAATTATATGTGAAATATAGATTCCTGCAGTGAGACATCACTGTCATCAATCACTGTCTCTGCCTCTGTCCAGAATGGACAAATGCTCAAATAAAACACAGCAGAACTGAATGTGCTCCATCCTGTCGCTGTCTCTCATTTCCCTGCTCCTGTCTTCCTCGGGCTCCGTATGCCTGCAGAATCATGATCCACTTCTCCACAAGAGCGAGAGCCATCTGCTCTCACACGTGGGACCGCTGCCATGTCTCACTGGATGAGCTCTGACCGCTCAGGATCATCCACAGCCCTCTCTCCCCAGCCAGCTCTCACACCGACTCCCTCTGCCTTGGAGCTTCTGCCGTGAGCACCCAGGGAATGACACACCGCGGTTTAGGCTAACACAACGATCAGGGCAAATACATTTTTGTCAGATTTTTTTATTTAATACCCAGATACAGGTGATGGCATGAACAGGAGCGATTCCTAATTTCGCAAAGGAGATGCACACATTTTCAGTTTAAAGATTAAGAACAAAGCATTTTAGATTGCTCATAAAGATAAAGTGTATTTATAAAAATGTGGTGAAAAACTTTGCACTAAAGATCTACAACATAATTTTTTGCTTTAAAGCAACTTGTCAATACATTTATAATGAAATCATTAAAGACGTACATGTAATAATTCAATGAGAATGCATATCTAAAATCTAAGTTGGAGTAAAGAACCATGCAAAAAAACAAAAACAACAAGAAAAAAAAAACTGCATGATTTCTGAATCAGTACCTTAATCGTTCTCTGAACTGAATCGTTCTCAAAATGAATGGTTCTTCAAACCAGGTGGCAGTGTTGCACTTCAGACTTTTAAAGACAATCCTGATTAGGCCTCTTACCTAAGGCCAATACCACAGCTACATCAAACCCAGCCAATACCACCGCTGCACCAAAGCCAGCCTACACATTTCTCTCATTACCTCTGTGTTTTTATGTTAACACAAATGCATATGATTTTATTATCATTATTTGAATTATCTGAGTGCTGTGTCCATAACATGTCTACCACACATGGGCCATAAAAAGCAACGTATAACAGGACATTATTAGTAATACATTAAAAAATGCTGAACATTGTTAGCAAGCATCTTATGTATCTGTCATCTTATTACTCACATTTATGCTAACACCCTTTCAACTGGCCTGTGAAACTGGGTCTGATGTATCTAGGGCATGAGTTCTTATCTAGACATGATGCTTCTCCAATACAGATTCTCTCCCAGTACAAGTTGCACTTAATTCAACAATCACTCTAAATGGACTCCACCGCTACGCAATGTGCATTATAATGATAGTATGATTAGGCACATGGAATTCTAAGGAATGCCGTGGACTTATCTTAATATAAAATAACTGCGACTGATCAAGATGCTCAATACGTTTTACCGGGCTTTTCACCAGGAGAACCTGTTAATTGAGTGAAAATGTTTGTAAATGGGATGGAGACGCTGGAATAAGTGGTATGTAGAACAGATCCCCAGACACACAGCAAGGACACTGGAAAGTAAAACTACCGGACAGTGCAGAACAGATGGGTTGAGTAAAAATATCTTCCCTCCAAATACACTCCATGTCAGCAAAACACAGGCCCGGGTTGTGGATCTCACAGACAAACACACACGTCTGGCACGAGATCATCGTAGCACTCTGTAATCGAGAAAACAGTCAGAAGAGCATTGGCTAAGAGAGACTAACAAGTGACATTAGGTTGCCGTGTCTGTAGATATGAGGATTTGCCATATTCAGTATCAGCTAAGAGAGACTAACAAGTGACATTAGGTTGCCGTGTCTCTGTAGATATGAGGATTTGCCCTATTCAGTATCAGCTATTTTGTGATGTGACCACAGCTTTGGCAGATCCTGCAGTTCTCCTTCTGTGCTGCTGCATATGCTAAGAACTAGAACACTGCTCCATGGTCATTAATTCAGTTTCCTTAAAAGCATTTGATCACTTACTGTCTGCAGCAATGAATTAGCTTCATTCATTTGATTTACTTAAAAATGGCTGGTCTGAGCCAAGAACAGGACACATAATTGTTCATCTGATGAATCCATGAATGCACAGCTTCCCTTATTCATCACCTGCACAAGGTTGAAGCTGTAATACATATTCATTAACACTGTATTTCTGCTCTCTGTGATTCTGAATCTTTGTCAACCCAGTGCTGAAAAAACAAGTGCAGAACAAAGATTCTATTTTGTCAGTAAAAATAATGTGAAATTTTAATTTGTTTGCAGACAGGTTTTAGGTAGGTGCAGTATGTTCAAAACAAATCAGAGCAAATGTAATTTTGGAAAAGGCTGAGGCAACTTTAGATGTGAGACTTTAATTTTATCTCAAAATAGTCTTTTTATTTTTGTCTGTCTACATATCAAACAGATGGTAGGTATTTATTTTGGCCTCTAGGGAAAACACTCTAAAGGTATGCATGGTAAAATGTGTTTTCAGTATGCCTGAGAAAATCCCTTATAAAATGTATAATACCTTAAACCTATATTATACTAAACTACAGATCTGATCACAGTACTGTACAGTGCTGGTCAAGACCAATAGAAATCATTAATCCAATGTAGTTCACTGAATATAGTGCAGGTCTCTAGGGAATGCAACAGTATGTTGCAATTCCAAACACTTCCTCAAGCAAACATCCAAGAACCGGGTCACACTGGCTGCTCCCTCCTATACCTGCACAATCCAGCAGCGTGTCTGGAAGATCATCATTCCTAGTGGATTCCCATGTCCTGGATCCTTTTGTCCTTTTGTTAATGCTCTCTGTTTATAATTTTGGAGATTTGATTATGAAATTATTCAGCACCCTTGTGTATTTTGTATTACGTAATGGAGCTATATGATAAACGGGTTTCCTGCAGCAATGGACTATTAGAATGGTGCCAAAGTGCTCCTGCCATGCTGATCTGTTAATTAGCCTGTGAGCTGCTGCCAGATTAACAAGGGAAATAAGATGAGACACCAGTGAGGTGTTTATTAGACACTCGGCATGTGCCCCACACTCCCGCCATCATCCTTCCCTCAGATGAATGTCACTCTCGTCACTTAAACACACACAGAACTTTGACCAGGCCAAAGAGTGCAAGACTGTTCGACTGGTAGATGCACACCGAATGCTCTGGTCTTTCCTCTAAATTGGTACACATTTTTAGATTTTCATAGTTTAATTTGCTATTTTAAAGCAATTATTTGATAAGTAATATAAATTATTAACTAAAAGAAAATGAATGTGAAAGGTTTGCAGTTATGGGAATGATTTGTGTAAGTGTGATTCTCAGTTTAAGATGTGATCTCTGACTGTAGTCTCTGGCTGTGGCCTCTGACTGTGGTCTCTTGCTGCAGTCTCTGACTGTGGTCTCTTGCTGCAGTCTCTGACTGTGGCCTCTTGCTGTAGTCTCTGACTGTGGTCTTTGATTGTGGTCTCTGGCTATAGTCTCTGGCTTTGGTCTCTGTAGCTATTGTCTGTGGCTGAGGTCTCTGACTGTAGTTTCTGGCTCTGACCTGTGACTGTTGTCTCTGGCTGTACTCCACAGATCTACCAGTAGAATGTTTCTCAAGAACATCATCAGCTCCGTGGACATTTTCACTCACCCAATATCCAGGCATGAACCTTGGTTTCCACGGAAAAAAGGAAATTTATATGTTGTTACATTGTTTACAAAATCTAACCACATCAAAACCACTACCAAGTGTATCTTATGGTTTTTGTGTCTCCCAAACTTACTTCAATATTGCAAATTTAGATGGCAAATCTTTACGCGCTGTGTACACACTTCTAATTGTCACGATGTGTTCCTCTACTCACTTGTCCATGTGACGGACTCTCCACGTGGTGTTTGTTTGTTTGTTTTGTTTTTGTCAGCATATCACCACTTTTATTTTGTTTTTGTTTCTCTCTTCCTCATGCCGCCACCCCCCTCGTTAGTACTGTCCCTCACCTGTGTCTCATTTCCTCATAATCTTCCTGCCTATTTACTTCTCTGTCTGAGAATTCAGCATCCTTATACTTTCGTTGTCACTAAATGGTTTTGTTTTAAGTGCCGAGCCTAAAGTACCAAAAATAAAGCACTTTCCCATGAGTTGAGTCCTCTCACCTTTGCAGAGATCTCAAACCATTTGCAGAAGCTTGTTTCCCTTAGGGCTCCTGCCTTACAGTTAAAGTTGCATTATGTAAATTTCTTACAGCTGGCATTTTTCTGACTTTCCAAGGTCAGGTTTCCAGTTCCAGACCCCTTTTATCACTGACTCCTGTTTATGCTGAATACAGTTTATCCTGTATTATCAATTCACTGTTTGCTCATTAGACATAGACTCTGCTCATAGTTTAAGAAACGTTTTCTTGACCTCAGGTGAATCAAGACTAATCCCGAGTATAAAAAGAGCAAAAAGTACTATAACAAGGAGCGAAGCTCAAGTGTGAAAAAAAAGAGCAACTTTAAACATATTTGTTCAAACAAACAAAACTAAGAGAAAGTAGCGAATGAAGGACGTGCTGAGAAGGCCTCTCAGGAGTGTGAGCCACGCTTCCTCTGGGTGCAGAGGTGACATGTGAGGTGCTCTAGGAGCCTTCCTGTGGGTGTAAAGAGATGACAGCGCTGATAACTGAAGAGGGACAGGTGTGTGCAGTTAGGGTTAATAGGATTGTGATTGGGATCAGGGAGGGGGTTGTGAGGTGTTTGTGTGGGGAGGGGAGGGGAGGCATGTCCCTGTGGTTGGATGTTGACCCAACCCTGACAGGTACTAGAACTCTTTAAGGGTGACCATTAACCCCAATGTGGCCTTGTCTGAAGTACATATATCATTAACCCTCTGTATGGCTTATGGTATATAGTATATGGGAAGCTTAAAAAACACAGAGATTCCCCCTTCCTACTTTATTATTTGAACTTTGAAAACTTTGGGTACTTAAATACGTTTTCTCATTAGTTCTGATGGCTATAACAATCAGCTTTTATTTTGTTCTAGGAAATCAGTTACATCTTCTTGTCCAAGATGAAGATTATATCATGATGACCCAAACCATATCAGGAAGAACCCAGTGATTCCCTAAAAGATGAAGGTGAAAGCAGCTATTGGAGTATATGGAGTATATGTTCTACCATCACACATGGTACCCACACAGCACTAGAGCAACACATTCCAACACTCTGTTGGTGCAGTTTATGTTTTTTAGAGTTTTCTTTTTCCTGTTTTCTTTTCTAGGGAGGATGTTTTTTATAAAATAGATATATTGTAGGATCACAGCTCCTTAACATCTTGGGGGAGGATCTTTTTGAATCTCAACTCACTTACACACCTTTTGAGCTTTTTAAAAGAATGTATTATTTGTGTGGATATATGGATTAAATATTCATGTAGGCTATGCTGTCAGTGTATATAAAGGATGTAGAAAGTTGAGATGGATGAGGACGCTTCCTATGTACACAATCTATTGTTGGGTGCAAATGGGATATAATTTAAAGTGTCTCCAATTTTTGCAAGTATTGAAAACTCTTGTACTAAGTTGTGTTTTCACTTATCTGCTGCAGGTATGGCACTTGCACCAGTAAAACAGAACAAATGTGATAAAATGATCTCTCTGCACACAGATTCTGTGCTATATGGCTGTACCCCAGTAACCAGTAATATGTATCATGTCTTTTGTGAAAACGTTCGTAAAAATTGTAAATTGTATACAATAACAACCCTGAGAACACATTTACAAAAACATGTAGTATTTAATTTAACATGACTTAAGAAAACATATTTATATATGTTTTTAACTAATCAGCTATCAAACATACAGTGCATATTTTGTCTATCTGAAGAAACACAAAGCTTATTGTAGGCTTAATATCCATCTACATACAGAATAATAGGAAGCAAGGTTTTTCAGACAGCAGGGAAATGCTACACTACAGAGATGTTTTTAGGGGTTAGGGAGCTAACTCAGGCTTAAACGTAAAGTAGATCTAAGCTCAATCAGAATTACCTTAAATGCAAGCTTCAGTTAGCTTGCTAACCTCTCACCCTTCTGTATTAGTACAGTATGCACAAAGTATTATGACACTGATCCTGCTACAGCTGTGGTATGAGTTCAAGCCTATTCGATGTTACTAAATATGACAGGGAACAATAATGCACTGAATCAGAAAATAACTTTATACTATATAACAATCATAAATATTAAGATAAAATTGAGCAAAATACAAGACAATATTCTATGATCACTTAACAATTTAGAACAATTTTAATAAATCTGGATGTGACTTAAATGGTCATAACTGAATGCATGACGATGCTGACTATGCTCAGAAACCATGAGTATGCTACTAACCGAGAATGTCTGCCACACATGTGATTAAAGCTACATTCTGGAGTGATTAAAGCTACATTCTGGAGTGATTAAAGCTACATTCTGGAGAAACTGCCGTCGGTGGCCCTGTGGAGCAAAAGCGCTTCCCTAATAGTCTATAATACATTGACTTTATGAAGAGTTTGTGGCACATAAAATGGACAGAAGCAGAACAGACGTTTAATCTGGAGATTACACAGTTATGTATCAGACAGACCTTCTCTACACACCGCTGTTTGAAAAAGGACCAAAAGGGGAAATCAGGTCAAAGCTTTCAAATGCAAAGGAACATTTGACATTACCAGAATGTGTGTGCTGTACTGGGGTTATGACCATTTAAATTGCTTTTTTGAGCTATAATTTGCTCAAAAATATAATGTAGAGTTTTAGACTAAATGTATTGATTAAAAATGTATAAATAAATGGGAACAGCCAGGTTAATATGTACAGAATATTAATGTTGTAAACATTCACAGATCTCACATAAAAATGTAGATAAAAAACAAACTACAAAAATGCTTTGACAAATAAACGTCACAATACTGACGCGGGCATATAACACTTCAGTTTCCTACAGTTTAACAAGCATCTGACAGTTATATATCTATATATTTATATTTTTGTGAATTTATACCTAAATTACTGCATATGTTTATGTTATATTCTTACAAGAATGTTTGTGCCATCTTTAGAATATGATGTTGTTTAATATTGGTATGTTATCTTACTAAAGGTCGAGGTTTAATTTCAACTTTGCATTGATAGTAGAAATCACATTCAGTTTACATATTCTACTTGCTACAGTTTTGGCATTTTATTAACAATGCTTAAATCTTCATTTATTGCTACATACACACTCATACATATTTATGAGAGTCCATTTGACCATATAATAAAATCCAACATAAACTGTGTAGTCTGGTAAGAAGTGATAATGTATTTGTTGTCAGCTTGTCAAAGTATCTCAAATGCTGAAAATTTCTTTTAATTCACAAACACTTATTCCAAATACAAGTGTCCTTAGTCAAATCCTGAAATAAAAAACTCCCTTACAGGACGAGTCAGATTTTTGCTCATGTTTGGTTATTACATTGCAATCCAGAGACACACCTGATGACGTGATACTTGATGAGGGCCACTTTTATTGTGTTTGTTTGTTTGTGTTTTTGTAAAGCTCGCTCACAGGGTAGAGGAGCTCTGTTTGTAGTCTCTGAGGATGACGGACGCATATGTGACACTCGGCGGTGTGCACAGGATGGACTCAGACATGGGGGAGTTGGGTATGGGGCTGCCTGCTCCCACAGAGTCCCGGAAAGGAGAGGGAGGCATGAGGGCCAGAGAGTCCCCCATCGCATGCTTAACCTGCACCAGGTCCTCCTCATCGTGGATTTGCGCATTGTCATACATGTAGCCGTGGAGGAGACCGAACTGCTCACCCTCCACCTCCTCCTCCTCCTCCTCCTCCTCGTCCTCCTCCTCCAGCGGGGAGATTGGCTCCTTCGAGTAAGGGCCCAGCTGGTTTGGGAGGATGAGGGGTGGGTAGGCAGGCCTCATCCCAGCATCCGGGTCAGGCATGTTAATGATGTCGTCCAGATCAGACATGCTGGAGGTGAGCTCGCCCACCACCTCCTGAAGGAGGTCCGCACTAGCATGCTGGGGGAGGATGCGTTTGTGTGGCAGGTGCTGCTCAGGGGTGTAAAGCTGTTGCTCCACAGCCCCTTCCTTCATAGGCTTGCTGTCAGGCTCCTGCCTGTGAGCGATCATAGCAGGGCTGATTGGGGGGTTGTATCTGACTGGGTCGCCCTCATCCTCCTCAGCTACATTGTACAGAGTCTTGGTGCTTAGGTCTGAGAACTCCAGGCCTGTGTTATGGTAGGTATTAGTTAGAGGTTTGATGACAGCCATCTGATTGGAGCCGGCCTCCTGTCTCTTCACATGCACAGACAGTCTGTGCCACATGTGTTCTCCTTTCGGAGGATGTCTTGAACCTGGTTCAGACCATGACACAGACTTTCCATTAGAACTATGAACAAAATAAAGATGGCAGTTATTTCACAGGAACCAAGAAAGGTGGACACAAGAACAACATTTCTGGTTCATGTAAAAATTGCTGTCAGTTTGTTTGATCACGCATTATAATTTGAATGTATAAACAAATATTTACTAAATATTTGTTTTCCGTTAATTTTTATATTGCATTGAAGAATTAAATTTCAATAATTTCTTTGCATGAAGTTCTAGTTTAGCAATGATTCATGTAATGGTGATTAAACGGTTCTATAGAGGCTTATATGGAGCAGTGCGTCTCTTGGCCCTGTTGCTGAGACCCCCTGGGTGTGCCTGTTTTAATTGCAGTCGACCTGCAAATCAGAGATGTCTGCAGAAGCTGTTAATTGAAGGCTGCCCCTGAAATGGCATGACCTGAAGGTCTCGAGTGGCGCGTGAATTAAGAGACCGGGCCCGTGGGTACTGGTACTCACGCAACAGGACGGAGAGAGGCTGTCCTACACTGCAGCTGAGCAGGACTTACTTTGCGCTTCCGGGGCCGTTCTTCTTCCGCTTAAACATGTTGATGAGGCTGTTGCTCCTGCAGGCGATCTTGCCATCGCCCACGTGCATGCGCACGACGTCCGACGTGGTGAAGGCGCTGCGCACATTGCGCTCCGGCTTGGCGATGATGATGTACATCTTGGGCGTGAACATGCAGCCCAGCGCCACGGTGACGCTCAGGCTGACGGAGAAGGACGTGGTGATGATCTTGTAGTTGGAGCCGAAGTAGATGGGCACGAAAGCCAGCCAGATGATGCAGGTGGTGTACATGGTGAAGGCGATGTACTTGGCCTCGTTGAAGTTGGCCGGCACGTTGCGCGTCTTGAAGGCGTAGTAGGTGCAGCTGAGGATGAGCAGGCCGTTGTAGCCCAGCGGCGCCACCATGCCCATGTTGCTGGTATTGCAGATAAGATAGACCTCCCGGATGCTGGGGTAAGACTTGATGGGTTCTGGGGGTTCTAGGATGATGAGCGTCACCTCCAGTGTGAGCTGCACACTGATGAGGACGAAGGCAATGACCACCTGGGCCCAGGCGCTCATGAACCGCGGCTTCCGTGTGCATATCTTCTTCTTGCTGCCGGCCAGAATTCGCGCGATGCGATTGGTCTTGGTGACCAGGGCTGAGTAGCACATAGAGGCCGATAAGCCCACCAGGAGGCGCTGCAGGTAACAGGAGGCCACGGAGGGCCGGGCTATGAGAGTGAAGGGGCAGATGTAGCCCAGGAAGATCCCAGCCAAGATGATGTAGCAGAGCTCACGACTGGAGGACTTCACCACTGGTGTGTCTCTGTAGAGGATGAAGACGAATGTGACAAAGCTGGTCACCAGGATGCCCAGACACGAGAAGACCACAGCTACAATGGACTCAGCATGACTCCACTCCAGGTAGCGCAGGGGAATGGGTTCGCAGCCTGTGGAGACAATCACAATTACAAGACAATTACAAAACAAAACTCAAGATTGTAAACTGTAAACAAATGTGATTTGTTTGGCCAAGCAAATTCAAGAATTCAAGGAAGCAAGCTGTTGCATGTTACTGATATTAGAAGTGCCTGCAGTAAGAGTCTGGTGAGGGTTCATGAGGAGAGGCATTTCCTCCATTTTCTGAATGAGCAAAAAGGTTCTAATGCCAAGTAATGCCAAGTGATAGAATTTCTGCATGATTCATCTTATACAACAGACAGAAAGGTAAATATGGATGAAAAGCTTTTAATTAAAAGTTTATAATCTGTGCTTATATGCTGGTGCCCAGCCACTTAAAGTCCCACCATCCAAATGTTACCATCCAAGTACTTTTGGAAATCATGTCAGAAATGGAGCACCTAACAATGAACAATGCATAAAAAATATAAACATTCCCAGTGAGGCCAGCAGGGGGCAGAGATTTGGAGTCAGTTACGTAAATGCAAAGGATATAAATGATAAATAGCAAAGGCATGTGCCTTGGATTGCCTCTTTCTGCTGTAATATTGGCCATCTGCATGTGACCAGTTCTCCAATGCACCAAGTGCTAAAGTAGGTTTCCAGTTCAACTAAAAATAAACAGACTCTCCACTAAGGGAGTGGCCGTAAGACAGAGCCAGGCCAGGGGAGGGAAGGGGGACTGCGGCAAGAGAGAGGCTACAGCATCCACCTGGGGGCGCTCTGGAGGTGCAGAAGCTCTCCACACTGCTGACGCCAACATTCATCACTCTCATCCCGCTTTATGCATGCACACTAATGAGTTACTGAGTTAAAGAGTTAACGAGCTTGGTCACAAATCAGCTAATTAGGGAAAGATCTATGACATAAATAGACAATTAATGTTTTAGCTGTATATTGAGACATATCTAATGTACCTGTCCCGATTACCATGTCCTGACATACTATATATCAAACATTGTGACATTGTATAACCCAAAATATATTCTTTTGAAGTATCAGTGCCAGATTACCCAGATGTAAAGGAGCAGCCTTATGTGTTCAATGCATCGTGCATTGAACTAACATATACATACACAGGTAGGGCAATCTATAAGAGGGTAGATTTGACATTGAACATCACAGAAGACCTTTGAAAACAGGCCAGAAAAGCAAGAAGTAGGTCTGTTATAAGTGCACCGAGAGAGCAATCTGTAAAATGATAAATAGCCTTCAGGTGTCAGGAGAAACCTTTTGAAAATAGGGCAAAGCAGTATTCTTCAACAACCAAATCACAATATGAGTCTATAACTTTGGCATGGATCTTTGGATGAATAATAATTTATGTCCTTTACAGGAACAGAGTCCAAAAAGGTACTGAGCATACTTGTGCTGAAGCTGACTCTGGACTCTGTGACTCATCCAGGCAAACTTAAGGAGGCAGTGGCCTTATTGCCACGAACATCATTACGTGAAGAACGTGCAGCAGCAATAACTACCCCTGCACATTTACTAGCGCCTCTAATGACCCCTGCACATTTACTAGCAGCTCTAACTACCCCTGCACATTTACTAGCAGCTCTAACTACCCCTGCACATTTACTAGCGGCTCTAACTACCCCTGCACATTTACAAACGGCTCTAACTACCCCTGCACATTTACTAGCGGCTCTTGCTGTGCAACTCCAGTGTGCTGCAGATCTCCGGTGTGAGAGCCATGGACAGTGAGGCTGAAGAGTTGCGCTACCTTGCAGCTCTTCATCAGGCCACCAGCCCAGCTCGCACGCCTTGCAGGTAAACTCATCTTGGACGTACTCGTTATCCTTGCAGGCTGTGCAGATCCAGCAGCAGCTCACCTCTCCTTTCCTGATCACCTGGAGGGGGAACATAAGAGGAACAGCACACACCTGCTAGATACACTGCTCCATTGCATCAACACCTTATCTCTGTTGTTGGTCTGTCACACATTAAAAGACATAGACACAATTCTTCAAACCTGATGATACGGATAACCACAAACATGGACATCAACATCAAAAGTTTTCTGATCTACATAAAAAATATATACCTAGTGATTCCTGACAGCTTTGGAAACATTTTGAAAACCTCAATTGTTCCATTTCTTTGCACATCATAACAAAGCTTTAAAATGTATGCTTTTCTATCAGTTTTAGGAAACACATCTGTATTTCCTTCAGTACTCAGAATCCAGTAAATATGCAGTTAGGAAAAAATATTAACCAGTTACATTTGACTTCACTACTGTCACTAAAGCCACTACTGGACACAGAGCCTTGTGCATATGTATTTCTCACAATGCTACTTGTTATTCACAGTTGTTGTCAGAACAGAAAACAACTCTGCAGCCTCTGTAGGAAGCAAATCTATCTTCTCTCTTTCTCTTCCCTACTGTTACCATCCATTTCTCCATACATGTCATGTGACCGTTTTCCTAATTCCTCATTTCATTGAGCTTCAAGTCTGCTATATTCACAGCCTCACCTTAATCTCTCCTTTAGAGCAGGGCTCACTGCAGACTGAGCGCACCATCTCACTCCTGTTCATCTGGATCATGAAGTCATCAATACTCAGGATGCCCTCGTGCCAGGAGCCCACGTTGATGTAGTCATACACACCGGGGGCCACATGCTGCAGGTTCATTATGTCGTACCTGAGATGGAAGGGTAGAATGCTGCTATCCTCCCTAAAGAAAATGCCCAGCATGCACTTCTTCCACCAACCAAAAGCTAAACTACCCCCCCCTAAGTCACCATAGTCACTATGAAAGAAAAGGAAGATCCTTTAAAAATGTACAATACAAAAACAAAATACCTGCCAGGCGAATCCCCGTTCTCATCAAACCACACGTCCTCCCCAGACACTCCAGCGAAGGAGGTCTTAAGCAGGAAATCCAGGAGTTTGCTGCCGTCGATGGCATCCATGGCCTCACACAGGCCCATGTAGCCCGGGCACAGGTGTTGGTGCATGTCATGGAGGCCATGTGCCATAGCATAGATGGCATTGATGACAAAACCCATCTTACTGTCCTGCACGTAGTTCTCCTCCAGGTTCTCATAACCTGCCAATACAATCAAACAAGACTGACATGAAATCACCTTTTCTTACATGTATTGAGAGTTTGGTTTTTGATTAATGTGCAAAATCACATAGCTGTTCGTTGAACTATCCTGTGCTTAATAACACAGTGCTTAGCAGCATCCACATGGCCACATATTTCAGCAATGGTAAATCATTCAAGAGTTCCAGACAGTGTAGTGGAGAGAAAAGAGAATGATAGGGTGTCCAAAGACCCATGATTCCCCCAATGCTTAGGGCAGCAGGACACATTGTACACTCTTTCAAATCAAAAGACCGGCATCATTAAACCAGAGGAATAAAAGCATGCTTGCTTCGTTGGAGACACAGTTCTTTTCTGCAATTCCACTAAGTATTTGAATTAGTAATGGATGTTAGTATTGTTAACGGGGCGAGGAAATTAATAATTTACTCATAATACTTTCATTCTGGCTGTTTCCCACCACAAATCAGAATAGAGATGACACACTACTGTTCTAAAAAATCCCAGAAACATAATTGTTATGGTTTAGGAGCCACCATGAAGTGAAAGGAAACAGCAAATGTCAAAGGACACCCTATCAGTGCACAGCGCCTTGTGATCTGGACCAAAGGACAGCCTATCAGTGCACAGCGCCTTGTGATCTGGACCAAAGGACAGCCTATCAGTGCGCAGCGCCTTGTGATCTGGACCAAAGGACAACCTATCAGTGCACAGCGCCTTGTGATCTGGACCAAGCCGGCAGGAAAAGCAGCATCAGGCATTACAGTTGATGATTTTGCAGAGAAAGAAACAAATCTATTAAAATAACGTGGGCTACATCTCATTAGGATGGGACTTTCAATTCAACTTATCCATTTAAGTGGGATGCAGCAAGCTGGATGCAGCAGACAAACCAAGACATGCTTTATGAGAACCGGTGCCTTTTCACTCATGAGATTAAAAATGTTAGATCTGCCCTCATGATATTACGCAGAAGGTTGAGACTACTGCAGAAATAAATTACATATATTATAAAATATGATGTTTATTACACTCATCAGCACTCTCTCTGTACAATAATATATTGCATCCATAGCCATAATACAGGGTGATATATTTCAGCAAGTGTTCACGGCTGGAGGGAAAGGAAAGCAAGGGTCTTTGCTTCTTCTGTCATGGTGTGAATCAGAGTTAGTTGAGCTCGAAAAATCCTCCTGTGTCTGCTTTGTGTTTTCGTGCCAATTAAAAGCGTGCTGTGATTGGCTACAGAAGCGTTAACAGGGGCATGTTTTGGTCCCCATCTTTGCAGCCTGTGAGCTTCCAGTGACACCTTCTATGAGAAAGTGAACTGTCCTTTGGCTATAGCTAAACTGGGACAAAAATGCTATACTGGAAATCAGCTACTAAGGAAGAAAAGAGAAAAGAAATAGCTAAAAAAAATTGTCATTGAAGTTGTACTTTAGAAATGACATGCAAAGGAGAAAAGCCAGTGTTGTGATCCTACTGTGATCCTATAAATGTATGGTATGGTGCCTGATCCTACTGTGGTCCTATACATCTATTGTATGGTGCTTGATCCTACTGTGATCCTGTAAATGTATGTTAAAGTACATGATTTATCCAATTCTCTGCCAAAGTGCATAGAACTGTGACATTACTGTGACTCTAAAGCAAAGATTTGTGTATATCCTCATAAGTATCATATAAAGACACACATTTGTTGTTCTTTTTCAATAGTGCAGAGAGACGTGGTTTAGGGAGAGCATACATGGAGAAATCAGAAATGCATTCACAGCTGCTGCCTTTATTCTGAACCCTCTGATTCAGATCTCATTGTGTGCATAAGCAACCAAAGGTGCATGGTGGCCCATAAGGTTCCCTCTTTGGAACATGCAGCAAAGCCAGTTGGCGTGTGATAGCTAACGTCAGTGTTATTGGGATCTAAAGTCATATACAACCAAGTGTCCAGGGTTATTACTGCAGTCACAGAACATCCCAATAACTTCATATATATTAGAGGTCTACCGATACACATTATTTGTTCTTCATAGTGTTGTATTATTACTACTATGACGATCAGCATCAGCAATCAACAATTATGACAAGCACATACTTGCAGACTTTAATGACCATGATGATATAATGATCTGAAGATACAGTACATGATTGTGTGATATCAGTTGACCTCTATCTATATTGCTGAAGTAAGGAGCCTCCAAGCTATCCATTCAGGAATATTTACTTACCATCTCGTAGCTCTAGATAGAAAAATAATAGAGGTAACAGAACAGCACACTATGACTATTTCTTGGTGTCAGCATTTATAAAAAGGTATTTGTTACTGTGCTATATGTTCCTATCCTTTATTAAAGAAGGCTTAAGATTGCAAGTGTATGGCTTATGTTGCTTCAGTCTGTGGAGAAAGTAAATGAAATGAAAACAGGATGACATGAGATGTGTGCAAACAGGATGGAAAAGAAGTGTGTTGGAAGTGCATGTAAGAAAACCCACAAAGCAATAAAAACCCATAAACCAGATCAGACATAAACCAGATCAGACAGCAATAGTTGCGTGCTTGTCTATATTTACGTTTGTCCTTGAAAAAACTCGACTGCTTGATTTACAGCAACATTTAGGAATGTTCTGATGAAAACGTAAATATATCACACAGTTAATGAAGATGGACAAAAGTATTTGTGACTTTGAAAACATGCTTGTTGAGCATTGTTTTACGCAGTCTAATGCTTATGCTAGTGTTTGTGGAGCATATCGTTAAGCTAATTGCTTATGCTAAACAAGAAGCAAAACAAAAACAATTTACCTAGGTCACCCTCTTAGTCAGCAGAGAAATGATTCAAAATACAAAAAGATCAAAAGAGGAAAAAAAGGTTTGTAATACAGACATTCGCAATTCAAGAGGACAGCGCTTCATAGATTTTCTCTTCATGAGCCCACCATTCTTTAATTGTGCATGTTACCTGCTGTCTTGGATTCCCCACTCTCCCCATGCCTTGGTTACCTGCAGCCTGTCTCAGAGCTCACGGCACTCACCTGAGCAGTTCTTCCTGTAGTTTGCGTTCTCCTGCGGGTGTCCAGGGATGCGACACTGGAAGCGATGCTGCCAGAACTCGGCGAACCACGGGTTCCTGGTGTTCGTCTTCAGGCGCAGCTTCAGGAAGTAGTCATTAAAGGACGTGACCTCCTCTGTCTGAAGCTTCATGGTGATGCCACCTGCTGCTTCCTGCTCATAGCCTTCCACCACCTCGTCTCGATCCGCCCAACCGTCACTAACGGGAGCAGGTCGTGAAGTCTCATTAGCCTCCTAATTACTGCCGGCTTCTTTTACAGATTCACACCTACGATGCCGGAACAATAGGAGCAACAAACACTGACACACGTGAGTGAACTGACCTAGTTTAGCACAAGCTTCTGAAACTTGGCACATCCTCCTGTCCCTTCCTTTGACGCAACGGGATTTTAAGAAATGCTTGTTGTCTACCTCAGTCCTTTCATTAGGCTGAGACCACAGAAATATGATCTGATGAAGTTTTCAATCTGACTTCATAACATATTTGTAAATGTGGACATAACTGAATAATGAACTTAATAATGTTTTACAATCCTCTTTTGAAAGCCATACATGAATTCTGGCTGGTGAAGTAAGGTTTCAGTGACATGCAGGTGATGTCTAGAAAAGATCATGCATATAACCATTTTATAAAATCTTAAAATCTTAAAAACCCATCTACTCTGGGACTGTCATATACTGACATATATACTGACATATACTGTCAGACAAGATTGCTCTTAAGTACTGAATTTTGGCAAGAGCCTGGCAACATTAAAAACAGCTCATTACAAAGCCCTTGGGGAGCTTTTCTGAGCGCATCTTCAGCCTTTTCTCTCAGGCATCAGCAGGACTCAGCTATGCTGCTGCAGCTCTTCAAGTGGGATCAGAAAAGTCAGGACGTCAGTAGATGGGAGGCAGCCTTTGCAGGCCTTCGTGTACATTACAGACACACTTTCAGAATTCAGAACTGTCCAGTGATCATGCATCAGAAACTCATATATCATATATGAGTATAGTATAGTGACCTTTTGTTTTTCCTCTTGAAAAAGATTCATTTGTGTGGCTACTCAGTGCCACCACAGCCATCTGTCTCTCAGCACCCTCTCCATAATGTCTGCCAAGAATGGCCTATTCTTAGGTGCCCGATCATAGTATGTAGGCAAATCACCTCTTGCGACTGATGGATACTAGTGTTTCCTGAATTAATAAAGTGCAATTAATCCAACTACTCAAGCAGGGAAACATATCGAGTCCTGTGAACATATATAGAAGAAATGTCCCAGTCATGAATTAGACACTGTGAATCTGACAGTCACTTTGAGAACTTGTCTGACTATCTCAGAGTCACTGGTGCTGTTTTCTTAAGTTACTGCAAAGCTTTGAATTAGCCCCTTTCTAAACACTCTCCTTGACCCAGAATAGAACAGCCTTGGCCAATTCATGTTCTCTTTTTCAGTCCTCAGAGACGTCCCTGGCGGCTGGAGAGTAGAAAAAAAATATTTCATCTTAAAAAAAAAAAGGGTATCCGCCTGCTGAGGGAGAACATACAGCCTGTCAAAGAACAATATCCCACAGTCAGGCACTCTGATAGCTTCTGAATATGAAATCAGCTGCATCACTGCTTTAAATGAGCTGTTTCATGATCATTTCATTTCTGTCTCCAATAGTCCACAATTCATGGAAATATGAAGGGTTTAAATTGATGTCCTTTAAAGAGCATTTAACTGCAGCCCAGGACAGTGATACCACACAAGGAGGAGACTTCACACAGAGCTTTTCCCTATCTGGCAAGCAGGCTGTTGACCTCCACAAGTATCTATCAGTATGATGTGACCCAGTAGGACAGTGTGGATGTATTATGCATGAGCTGACATGTAGACGTAGGAATGTCCTGCCTGACCTCAGGAGAAATCATACACCTACTATGTTTCTGCTGGGTTCCCGCATGGTGGTTTTAGAATCAAACAAACGCTAACTCCAGTTTCCATAACAAACTCTCAAACATTCCAAAGTCCTTTCAAAGTAAAGCATGATTCTTAACGGGGAAAAACAAGTCAGGCGTATAAATGATTGACTGGTGCGGTGCCTGTCAGTGGCGTTAATCACCTTCCAATGAGGAGGAACTCTCCGGCTACACCGAGGCGCCTCATGGCCATGAGGAGGCCGCGGACAGTCATGCCCTCGCAGAAGCACACCACCACCCGTGCCTTGGGCAGCCGCTCTCGAAGCTTGCGCAGCAGACGATCGAAGTGCTTCTCACCAGCGTTGCTGTAGATCTTGTCAGAGTGAGCGATGCATAAACCCTCCTGGGAAGCCAGCTCCTTAAAAGCCTCCATCCCACTCTCACCATAGTTCCCTAGGAGAAAATGGATGGACATGGAAGTCTCTGCTTCACAGGGGCCGTTAGGTTAGTGCTCTGAGTGGACTCATCACATGCTGGGACTGGGGACAGCAGGAGCCTTGTCACCCTATGCTCCTCTTAGTAATTCTCCTATTCCTGCAAACTAGTTCTTCTCTTCTGTAACTGCTTTACAACAGACATGCACTAACAGTTCCATTCATGACTGCGATGAACCTGGAACAAAGATACAATGCCTAAAGGTACCTTGCCAACCTCATCCCAATCCACCAGTAAATCAGCAAGCTGATGATGCAGTTAGTACATGATTAGTACATGATGCCCAGTCACAAACATCACAAACCTCGCAAATATCATCCGATATAAATTGAAAGTTTCTGCACCAGCCGCACCAGCTTTCATTTAATAAAAGTGATTTCAGCTTTGAGTTTCAGGAAGAATTCTCTGACAGAGGGCATGAATATATTATGCGTAGTGCTGGGAAGTGTGAGGATAAGGGAGAGCAGGTCTTTAAACTGACCTCCTAAATGTAGTCATTTACATAAAGCCCCTCTCTTGGCAGGTTTGCCAGGTTAATGCATCACCTGACAAGATGCCTTCACTGCTATCTAGGACACTTTTGAAATGACTAGAACAAATCAGTATGCTCACCACTCTGAGAAAGTCTTCTCAGGAAATTTGACATGGTCATCCTGTGGCTAACAAATACGAACAACTATCCATGTCTTTACATTCTTCTAAAAATCAGAACAGCAGGTACCAGCTGGCTCCAAACTATTTTTGTTGAACAGACACTATAACTATGTTATGTAATATTATAACTGAAAATAATTAAATCACTATCAACAGTAACCATACAAACCTTTATTTTGATAAACGTACACATGGTTCATTGCATGTTATAGAGGTTGACTATCAGTAAGAGAACTACATAAATGTGATTTATGCAACTGCTCACTCACCTTCAGTGTGCACAGCCGATACATAAGTCCAGTTATAGCGCTTAACAATGTCCAGAAGAGCCCTGGCCTGTAGCGTGTCAGATGGTACCACTCTTAGGAAATATTTATAGAGGGTTTTATCACTCAGGTCAATGCTGGTGGCAGAGTAGGCGATCTGGGGGATGTTGAACAGCTGCAACAGGTTTTGAACCTGAATGGCCACTGAACTGGACCCAGGTCCGATCACACCAGCTATGGGTTTCTTAGTGGCAGGCGGTTGACCGGACGGAGGCCCGTCGAAGCACCACTTCGGACCCTCCCTGTCGTCGCGGATCGAAATGAGAGAGTCCCGTATGAATTCAATACTTTGCTCCAATGCTACTGACGAGTGCCAGCAAGAGTCCCTGATTTCACAGCCCAAAGTGATGTTGGGTAGAAGGTTTGGGTCGGAGTTTATTCTGTCCAGGGTGTGGAACATGGCCTCGACCCGTTGAATTCCATACTGCTCTCTGACCTCTCCGCACGTCCGCTCTGCCACGTTCTCCGCCGACGGTTGGTGATGTACAGAAAAAAGAGCTCCAATAATTATATCGCCGTCCATTCGGGCCACGGAGCGGGTTGCGGCTCTGGGTACCAGTGACCTCTCATAGACGTTTCTTGCCAGTGCGCAAAACAACAAAAGTGACAGAAATAAAATGGTGATAAAATTCATCCTCATTATTCTCCACATGGTCTTAAATGCTTCGGTTGCTGAATAATATATGTATGTAAGTCTGCTGGTGCGAAGAAGCGACGTAGGCATCCGTTTTCTCCATATTTACCGTATCAACCATTGCTCATTTGCAACTAACTCAAGGCAATCATCATCAAATATCCTGCGAACAAAAGTGAAAACTCCATCATGCAAAAGTACGAGAAACTTTTCACTAATGTCTTAACATATTATAATTAATCACCAGGACGTGCGCTTTGCGTAAATCAGCACCATGGACAGAAACATTGTTGCAGTGGAAACAGCTAACTTTATCCAATCGTGTAGTCGTGTAGGTAGGATTATCATAATCTGCTAACCATTTACATGTAGCATATTCTTTAAAAATCATCGGTGAAACTTTTTTTTAGCCAG
Organism: Brachyhypopomus occidentalis; assembly: GCA_020368025.1. Classification (NCBI taxonomy): domain Eukaryota; kingdom Metazoa; phylum Chordata; class Actinopteri; order Gymnotiformes; family Hypopomidae; genus Brachyhypopomus; species Brachyhypopomus occidentalis. Next base: position 2,837,900 of record JAGXOD010000002.1, read on the forward strand.
AATGCCAAACACAAATATCCGAATAGGCTACAAGTTGCAAAAAAATCTACGCCAGAAACCTACCAATGTAAATCGTTTTGTTTACTGGGACATGCACCGAATGCTCTATGAAGACAACGCATGCTTACCCGAAATCCGAGAACACGTAATCCCGTATCCTCTGCCGGACCATTCAATCTTAAACTGCAGTTCACTTTCTACTGTGCGTGTAGTTTTTTTTCTTCATCCCCGAAAACGAGCGCGGATGCCCCCTCCTTTCCATGCTATCACTGCGCCTAAAAGCGGGTCACATCAACCGCAGTGTAGGTTTGATGCAGTGAAAAAGATCAGTTATAAAGCTGTGGTAAAGTATTTTAAAACTAATATTTTCACACCCAATGAAGCCGTGAGCGAGCCGGGAATTTAGGTGTGTTCATGTTTCACTGGCATTCTCATGAAACTTTTCATAAATCGTTCTACTACGATATTAACACATATTTTAAAACCCATAATTTTCTTCGGGGAAAAATAAATGTACAAAATTTTGACAGCCCTGACTGTCCGATAGTGAGAGGGAGGATGCGCCATTATTTTCCTTGAAGATCAGGTCCATGATTGTGTTAGGTTCGTGTGTGTTATTTCTGATCACAGGAAATGAAATGAAAATAGAGAAATACCACATATTTGATTACAAAGAATACACTTTCTAACAACTACGACGCTGAGCTGACCCAAAAAAGTACTCGCGGCACTTTAATCACTGGAGGTTACATTAAAAATTGAGCTATAGTGCCATCTTCTGACTCGGACGCGAATATCATTGCGCTTTGTTTCTGTCTATACGTCACATCCTGTATTTTAAACATGGCGGATTGTTGTAGAATTTTAGAACACAATACTGGACGTCAAGCTACAATAAAGTAATTTTCTGACAGTTATTTTGTTTCTTCATGGAGGACAGTTGCTCCACAATTGAGTAAATATTGCACGAGGCTTATTTCACATTGTATCTCTTTAGTAGCATTTATTTGGAATAGGTAACTAACACGATAACTGTGATCCGCTTCTCTGTTGCCATGCTATAACTCGCATAATTTCAGTGAACTGACAATTAGAATTAGGCTCAGTTTGCTAGTGTTGTATTATACAGAATGTGTCTCCAGAAAATACATATCAATTGCACATCACCTGTGATGTATAACAGGGCAAGAGTCAGAACGCTCGTGTTGATCGTGGGTTCTTAGATAAATCGGCTACTGACTGTTGAAAAAGTCACAGTGTAGACAAAACGGAGAGGTTTGACATATGGAGTCATTGATATCGGATGTAATGCTTAGACAGGTGTTGTAGTCTTTGGATGCTAAAGTGTAAACACAATTTGAACTCAGCTCTGTAAGCTTACAAAATGAGCAGCAGAAGAAAACGCGCGCCTCCCGTCCGCATGGACGAGGAGTCCAAGAAGAAACTGAACTGGAATATGCTGGACGACCGAAAGAACGAGTGTGATTTGGAGGGTGACGAGAGCAACTCTCAGCCCTCTGTCAGCTGCCAGCTCCTTCTTGAGGATGAGAGTCAAGATGTTGCTTGTAATCTTTTCCCACTACCTGCGGAGAAAGAAGATGAACCAGCATGCCCTTTCCAGGACCCCTCTTCTGATACAATTGAGCTTTATGTGGTTCCTTTGTCTTCTCTGGACCTTGGATGGAATGCACTCATTGGAGAGTTAAACCTCTGTCTAAAGGGTCTGAAAGTTCCCACTGAGGTTTCAGATGTTACTGTATGTCTGCAGCAAATGGGTGATGTTTTGTCACTGAACTATGCCAGTACAATGCTGGACGGACCCAGGAATTTCCCCATTGAGTTCTCCCTTGGTGGACTTTCACTGGAGGATTTGGACTGGCTGCAGAAGAGGAAGGTGATCCAGCTGGGCCACTTTTCTGTAGAGGGAGCGCTGAAGGTATGTTCTGATCCGCTGAGTTTCTTGTTGTACTCAATCCAGACATGCAGCTTGGAGCGTATGTCAGTGCATCATGTGTTCATGAATTTGTGCTTCACAGATCTTTTGGTTTTGGTAGGTTAGGTTTCTTAATTTAGGGTGGCCTTGTGAGAAACTACTTAATACATTCTATATTTCTTATATTCTAGGATCAGGAGCTGTATTCAAGGAACTGTTTAGATATGACTGTGTTCAATTTCAATTTTATGTTAAAATAATAATCAAACAAGGAAAGAACTATATTCCCATTTCTGTTTCTTCCTCTGCAGCTGAAAATGTTTATTCTGGAGGCAGGATTGGGGCGGCCGGAATTTCTTAGCGAGGGAAACGGCCGTCTAAGAAGAGCCAGCCAGCTGCTGCAGAGAGTGATGGGGCTGTTTTATGGCTTCATCATCCCTGGTAGCCTTTCTGATTCTGCTCAGCTGGGATCTTGTATATGGAGTTTGCTTCATTATTGTGAAAACACGCCAGGCTCTGCGCCAGCTTAGTACAATCACTTAAAATAAAAAAATATCACGTCGTATTGCATGTTTCCTCCTGGCAGAGATCATGGAGAATGAGGAGGAAGAGTGTGACATGGATCTGGAGCGGCAGAACGTGGAAGAGCTGTATGACTTCGTCATGCACCTCCACCAGAGGGAGGAGCAGGAGCAGAGGTTTGATGTGCAGCATGCGGCCCTCATCCCTGTGCTGCGACCATACCAGAGTCAGGCTGTCAGCTGGATGCTGAGGAGGGAGAGGTACAAGAGAGAAAGGCCTCAAGGTACCATTATGACACTTACCATTATGACACTTACACTCGTACACTACACACTTCTACACTTCTAAGTCTTGTTAGGTTGAGGCTGCTTTATGTTTTCATATGTGTATATTTGATCGGATTTCAGTCAAATATGATTTTACACACTAATATATCTTACCAACAGAACAAACACTACATTTCCTTTGGAGGGAAGTGGTTACAATGTGTGGAAAGAAGCTGTTTTATAACCCCTACACTGGCTGGTAAGATAGTTGTGTCAGTGATCCGGCAAGTGCTTTGACTTGCTAGTATATGTGCTTTTCTTACAAGAAACCATGCAGAAATCAACGAATCAAACCATTATCTGACAGTGAGACTGAATGCATTTGTATGGTGAAATCCTGACTCAATCCTGTTCAACTTGTGTAGTCTTATCCAGGAGTTTCCTCTGGCTGGGCTGGACTGGCCCGGTGGGATCCTTGCTGATGAGATGGGCCTGGGGAAGACTGTGGAGGTGCTGGCCCTCATCCTGTGCAACACCCGGCAAGGTGTGAAGCAGGGTGCTCTCATTTTGCCTGTGGTGAGTGTGACCAAAGGTCAAGACTAACATCCACATTTTTTAGTATCCACGGTTTACTATGATTTAATGTGCTATTCACAGGTCTTTTAAGAGGTTAAGATAATATAAAGGTCATGAGATGTGCACTAGTCCACTGTTTGAGAAGACCTTTTGTTCTCAGGGGAAGTCGGTGAACTATTACGTACCCCCACCACCGTTAGAAGAACAGAGGAAGCGGACTGAGGTGAAACCCCGAGAAAAAGTCAGCTATCCTGGTAAGATGGCCAAAGAAAAGCTGTCCTGTCACAACGAGGGTTCGTGTTTGTGCGGAGTACATTTACTGCAGTATGTGTATTCATATAATATATATATATATACAGATAATATAATTATCTGTATTCTTGATGTTATAGCTGTCCGCGTGATGCTTCTAACTGCCATAAAGGAAGTGAAGGTTGGCAAAGGATCTTCGATCAACGCTGTGTTCACATACCTCCGGGATATGTACAAGTACGACCCGCTGAGGAACCGCAGCCACATTAAGAAGGCGTTAACCAAACTCTTGACTGAAGGATTAGTGGAGCAGATCAAAGGCCGAGGTCTAGCCGGGTCATTCAAACTGGGAAAGAACTACAAAGAGAAGAAGATGAGACCCGTGGTACCCCTGTGTTTTTTGACATTGTTGAGTATAGGTGGTGGAAGAAACAATGGAAATTTCACCTGGTTTTGTGTATATTAGCAATATGGCACTTCACTACATTTTCTGATGTAGAACAGCATTCCAAGAATATTTCTTTTTTTGTGTGTTTCTGTCACTCTGCTTATCTGCTTTGGTCACTGTTTTATCCAGTGTATTTATGAATAATTATTTACATATGTAATTCAAAACAAAGGCTTTAATTAATTGCATTTAATGTTTTGACCTTTGTTTTTCTGTTCTTTCAGCAGAAGTCTCCTGGAGAGGTAGTCCCCAGAAGAGTCTCTCGTCGGTGTGCAGCACAGGAGCGGGAGGCAGTAACGACCTCACCCAGCCCGGCCTCGGACTCCGTGGACAGCCTGATTGGCCTGGCTCCTCCTACACTCACAGAAGAGCCAATGAAAGAACGTGCATCTGCGTCAGGGCCAGATGCGCTCGGCGACGCACCCTGCAGCCACTCTCACCAAAATAACCACACCACACCGCAGGCACCTTTACACCACCAGGAGAAACAGACAGCAGACACTCCTATGACTAAATCAGAGCCCATGGGCGTGTGCAGCAGCGTGTGGCTGGAACCACGTGGTACTCCGGGTTCTCAACCAGAGCCTCCCGCTCCAACCCGAGCATCTGTGGCCCCCTTCAATACGCCCGATTACCGCTTTGAGTGCATATGTGGCGAACTGGGCCTGGTGGACTATAAGGCTCGGGTGCAGTGCCTGAACTGCTTGCTGTGGCAGCATGCTGAATGTGTGAACTATAAGGAAGAGAACCTGGAGACGACACCGTTCTACTGCCCACACTGCCTGGTGGCCATGACGCCTGTTCCCACTGGGGCCACACTCATCATCTCCCCCAGCTCCATCTGCCAGCAGTGGGTGGAGGAGATCAACCGACACATCCGCTCCGCCTCTCTCCGAGTACTGGTAAACATCCGAGATGGATGGAAGGATGAAAGCATGGAGTGGATGGGTGGATGAATGGAAGGAGGGAGGGATGGAGAGAGAAAAAGAACTGCATTGATCTCTGAGGGAGATTGTTTTGTCACAAGGCCCATTAAGTACAGAGAACACTATAAACACAAAATCCATAAAGGACACAAAGTTGCTAAATAGTGGGGATGAGGTAAATGGCTCTGTGATGGTAAAGTGTCAGGTGATTATACTACAGTGTCATTGTTCAGAATAGGATCAAGTGACAGTCAAAAATAAAGTGCCAATCAATAGTGTCCAGTAGACATGTGAAACAAATGAATAATAAATGCAGCGCAAGTGAGAGTGTGCAGAAGTGTCCCTGTCCACCGTCCCGAGAGTCACAGATGTCCTCTACTTCCTGGTGTGTTAAAGAGCCTGAAGATTTAAAAATGGGGGGTTGTTATCCAGTGTGGTTACACCAACCGAGCGGCAACATTCCTTATACAATTTGGACACAAATTTGGGGATTGTCAAAGCAAGAGACACATTCTCATTTGTATGCAGAACTTTTCATGTGAATTAGGCTTCTGTAACTTTGCATTATTGGTATATTTGTTTTTATTATTTGGACATTTACCATGTAGTAGTGCTTTTGTACTTTCAGTGTGACCAGGACCCTGCTGTGTTTGTCTTGCAGGTCTACCAGGGCGTGAAGAGGCACGGTTTCCTTCAGCCTCACGTCCTAGCTGAGCAGGATGTGGTCATCACCACCTACGATGTCCTGCGCACTGAGCTTAACTATGTGGACCTCCCTCACAGTAACAGCAAAGATGGCAGACGCTTCCGCAACCAGAAGCGATACATGGCTGTGCCGAGCCCCCTGGTGGCCGTTGAGTGGTGGCGCATCTGTCTGGACGAGGCTCAGATGGTTGAGTGCACCACAGCCAAGGTGAGCTCATATCAGCCACACAGCGGGGGCTCGTTGTGGGACAGATCAGGCTGGCAGTACAGGTGGAGGAATGGATTTGTTTAAAGAATACAGTGGGATCCAATGTTTATGCACATTCTCTCTTCTCTGTAGGCTGCAGAAATGGCTCTGAGACTCACATCCATAAATCGCTGGTGTGTAAGTGGAACTCCTGTACAGAGAGGTTTAGAAGGTGGGTTGGACTTGAGTCTTTGTGAAGCTCCTGTACAGAATCGTTCTCAGCTCAGTGGTATGTCTTCTTTTCACTTACTAATTTGCTACAGCAGTAACTGATGTGTCAATATGCTGCAGATTTGTATGGCCTTGTACTGTTTCTGGGAGTCGACCCATACTGGGTGAAGCACTGGTGGGAACAGCTGCTCTACAGACCATACCGCCGTGGCAACACAAGCCCACTGTACAACGTCATTGGCCAGTTGCTATGGCGATCTGCCAAAAAAGATGTCATTGACCAGGTTGTTCTTCAGCAACTCTTCATCCAGAGCCCTCACAAACATCATCTTTAAGAATTGCTTTGCTCACTTATACACAGCCGTATCATTAATGCACATTTTGGATTTACATGCCTGTTCACACACAACATTATTACCCTCAAATATACTGTCCAATCAGAATATAAGCCTTTTGAATGTTTGTATTAATTTCAGATCCAGATTCCCCCGCAGACGGAGGAGATCCACTGGCTGCACTTCTCACCGGTGGAGAGCCACTTCTACCACCGGCAGCATGAGGTGTGTTCCCAGGATGCCCTGCTCAAGCTGCGGCGGATCTCGGACTGGTCCCTGAGGCTGGGGACCCTGGAGCGCCGCACGGTCAGCACCATCCTGTGCCCCCTCCTGCGCCTGCGCCAGGCCTGCTGCCACCCACAGGCGGTCAGGGGGGAGTTCCTGCCCTTCCAGAAGAGGTCAGTGTCACGCTGCTTGCAGGCACAGTCTGAACACCCCTCAGCGTGGGCACCAGTTGGCTCTAGACACCTGGAAGAGTTCAGACCGTGACCAAAAGGAGTGCTCCCCTGAATATAGCATCACACTTTACCACCATTTAACCGATTTGGTGACCCCGCGTTTTGGTGACGCCACGTTTTGGTGCCCCCACGTTTTGATGATTCCACTTGCTGCTTGACTCAGTACAATGACAATGGAGGAGTTGCTGAAGTCCCTGCAGAAGAAGTGTCGCGTGGAGTGTGAGGAGGCACACAGACAGCTGGTATGCGCCCTCAATGGCCTGGCCGGAATCCACATCATCAGAGGTACCTGCACTAAAACATCGCCTACCTCTCTCTGCCCACATGGGTAACGGTACAGCATGGGCCTGGTAAATGTGTGTGTGTGTGTGTGTGTGTGTGTGTGTGTGTGTGGGTGGTAGGTGAGTTTGTTGAGGCAGCAGAGATGTACAGAGAAGTGCTTCGGTCATCTGAGGAACACAAAGACCGGCTTAAAACCGATTCACTGCAGGTGCAGCTCTCTTTACCTTCTCCATGGGGATAATCCTGTTCTACAGGGATTTGCGAGGCTTAAGTATCTAAATAATTGTTCATGTTAACTTAAGAGAATCTTTAATCCAAAATACAGAGACTTCATGCTACGCACAATCTGATGGAGCTGCTAAGTGCAAAGCATGCTGGGATACCTCCTACTCTTCGAGATGACCGGCTGAAAGAGGAGGTTAGTTCAGGAGTTTATACTTCCAAATGAGGTTTTTATGAAAGTTAATTAATTATCATCCCTTCAGATAAAAATGCTGTCCCCTGGAGCAAGTGGAAGCACTGACATCTTAAAAGAGAGCACGTATTACAGGGGCGTACATCTTAAATAAGACTGTAACTGTCACATAAAGATAGCTCACCCTCTTCAGACATAAACCTGCTCACTCCACACTGTCCTCCTCACTGTAGGTGGCAGATATATATATATATATTTTCTGTGCTCTGTGAGTGACAGTTGGAGGGACATTAAGGAAATAAGAAGCAGGAAGCTTCAGCATTGAGTGGAAGTGCATCTGAAAGGCGGGTCTGTTGGGAGTGGCTGTCCTCAGGCATCTCCCCTGTGCTACATTGGGACACCCCTCCAAACACAGACATCATCTTGCTGGGGACTTCCCTTGAAATGCGTTAGTTATTCAGACTATGCTGTTGCTAGGCGGAGCAGCTGAAACAGCACTACATGACCAAGGTCAGCTCGGAGGTGTCGGAGGCCCAGCAGAACTTGCTGCCCGTTCTCCAGAACATCAGAGAGCTCAAACGCAAGGTACAACCCTCCCAGGAACCTCACCCTGTTCCTCTACAACACACATGCACAAATCAAAGTTTGATAAGCAAGTTGACAAGCTTCTCTCTCTGACCTGTTTTAGGTGAACCTGCGCTCCCCCTGGTGGTTGGACACCATCCAGCAGGCTATTCAGTACTCCATGGATGATGACTTGGTTAGCCGCATCCAGAACGAGCTCACTTGCAGTTACAAACAGCAAGACAACAAACTCTCGATGGCAGAAAAGTAATGCAAGCTGAAGCAATCCAGTCATTCTACCTCATGTCCTAATCTGATTGAACTTTTACATTTGTGTGATTATACAGTTCATTTTACAGTGTTCACCCTGAGCTCATGTTTCTACTCAGGTTCCGGGATGCCCGGGGTCTCCAGTTTTTGCTCAGTACTCAGACAGATGAGCTGATGAAATCCCAGAAGACCGTTCAGGATGCTGTCAAAAAGCTTGAAGCTCCACCATCTCAGGAAGTCATCGAAGAGGCAACTGCCTGTCACCTGAGACCAGTGCGTCTTCCACTCAACAAGTAAGAGCCCATTATTTGAGATGGTTTCACTTAGAGGCTGTACCCAATGAGCTTGGTTTATATATCACTGTATTTCATAGTTAGTTGTATATAAAGACTTTGGCCTAGTAATATATACACTTCTTAAAGTTTGGTATATTTATTCGGCTTGGTTCATTTCTGTTTCTTACTCCAGCTGTGTGTTTTGCAAAGCTGATGAGCTCTTCACGGATTATGAGTCAAAACTGTTCTCTCATACGTAAGTAGTAAACAATACTCTCCTGAACCTTTTACAATACACTTGCACAGACACATCAGATGTATTCAGGCGTTAACAAAAAAGGAACCTTTTTGAATTTTGTCTGTCTCATCTACACCAGAGTTAAAGGTCAGACCGCCATCTTTGAGGAGATGATTGAAGACGAGGACGGCCTGGTGGACGACAGGCTCCCCACTACGAGCCGTGGTCTGTGGGCCGCCAGTGAGACAGAGCGCACCCTCAAAGCCATCCTGTCCTTCGCCAAGATACGCCGCATTGAACCTCAGCTCATCGAGGAGGGCAACACTTTCATGGAGCTCTTCGAGGCCTGGAAAAAGGAGTATAAGGTCTGTGAACTTACAGCAATTAAGATGAGCACAGGTGTGTTGTTTAATAGGGCTCCCTGTAACTTAAATATGCAGTCAAGCCCCCCCCCCCCCCCGGCCCACCCCACAGGTCATTATGGGTCATCGTGGGTGATTATGCTCATTAAGAGCACTATAATCTACTATACCAACAAGGGTTCATCACCTGTAGTAGACAGTGTGACACCTGCAAAATTAAAAACCAAAGCTAGCCTAGGCCCATTGACTTCTGTTGTCTTGATTGTTCACTGATCTAAGATGTCCCATTCAATTAGCCTTCAGCTATGTCTTTTGCAAAGTCATTATGGACCACCGGTTGCCTGTACTGACCCCTGCTGGCGTGACTCAGGTGTTACATGAGTACTGGATGACTCTGCGGAACCGCGTGTCTGCCATAGACGAGCTGGGCATGGCCACCGAGCGCCTGCGCGTGCGCCTGCCTGACGAGCCCCGACCCAAAGTCCTGCACATCATAGAGCCACACGAGGTGGGCGGCAGCACGAGGGCACAGCCGAGCAGCACCGACCTAACACAGAGCTGTCCGGCTGCTAACACCTCCTCTGTGTGTGTGTGTGTGTGTGTGTGTGTGCATGCTGTGTTTGTCCACCTGTGTCTGTGGGTCCAGGTGGAGCAGAACAGAGTGAAGCTGTTGAATGACAAGGCTGTGGCTAAATCACAGCTGCAGAAGAAGCTGGGGCAATTTCTCTATCTCACCAATCTGGAGAAGGTAAGAGCTGAACGGGCCTTGTGTGTTCTAAGCTTGTAGAACTTATACAACACAGCAAAGTACTTGAATTCTGCTGGATTCAGTGGTGAGACATGCAGCATTTCCTGAGAGGGCGAAGTGCCACTCAAATTCACCTTCCACTTTTGTGCCAACCCATGTGACCAGCCGAGTTAGCAGAGTTAACATGCGGTCACATATATCCACCTATTCCAGTACTACAACATTTAAAGTTGCATTTGAGGTAAATATTCGGTTTCTTCATTATTGTACTGTTCTGTCCACTGCATGGTTGTTCCAGTCTCAGGATAAATCCACAGGAGGTCTGAATCCAGAGCCGTGTCCCATCTGTGCCCGGCCTCTGGGCCAGGAGGTGAGGAGGGATTCAAAACACACACACACACTGCATGCAAAGATTGAACATGTGACCTAACACATGTGTTCAGGTCACTAGACTACACTCTACACTTTGTCAGGAGAGCAGTGCTGGGACGGCTGGTGTGTTTGCACCACACTGGCTGACTGCGTGTTTTGTGTTTGGCAGTGGGCGGTGCTCACCTGTGGACACTGTTTCTGTAATGAGTGCATTTCCATCATCGTGGAGCAGTACAGCATCGGCAACCGAAAGCGAGCGATAAAGTGTGCCATCTGCAGGCAGACCACCTCCCACACTGAAATCTCCTACGTCTTCACCACGCAAGCGGCAGACCAGGACCAGGAGATCCCTGTCAAAGTCAGTGCTTTTAAGAAGCAAAATCTGTGATTACTGAAGAGTAATGTGTGTGTGTGTGTGTGTGTGAGAGGACTACCAACAGTAAAAAGCACAGAATACAGAAGCCAAAAATATCTGAAACCCAAATTTGCTCAGGCTGTAGATCAGGCTGTAGATCAGACTGTAGATCAGACTGTAGATCAGGCTGTAGATCAGGTTCTAGATCAGGCCCTTCTTCACCTTCTGGCCTCAGAGGTGCCTGCTGACATCATGCTCGCTAATAGTGAGATTCAGGAGTTGCAAAGGTGAGGTAAGCAGGGTGAGGAAGGTGAGAAGATAACTCTCAGGTGCTGGGGAGAGGGGTCGGGGGTCAGGGCCAAGGGTCTGGCGCAGTGGAGGTTATTCAGGTGACTAGGTGACATTGCATGGCTTCAGTGGACCACCTCTTCACTGTTGTAATAGGCTCATTGGTTTTGGGTCTCAAGGTTAAGCCATGTGAGGATGCTCATTGTGAGGATTCCCACAATCTCAGATGGTTTAGGAATGATCTTGCATCTTGCACCTTGTGTTGAAGCATGTTCAGTGGTTTCTCTGGAACATTGTGCCCCACAGGGAAGCCACTCCACTAAAGTAGAGGCTGTGGTTCGAGCTCTCAAGAAAATTCAGATCACTGACCCAGGAGCAAAATCTCTCGTGTTCTCTACGGTAAAACGTGCTTACAAAGTTTTCAGAGTATATTTATAAAATTATAATAAAAATAAGTATGTGACATGCAGAATCCAGAATTATATGTATTGCATGAAAAATATGACCAACACTTATTCTTTATTGGTCTCAGAAAAAACACGAATGCTTTTTGGCACACAGTATTATTGCATATACTTACATTTCGTTTCAAATTCATCAAATTAAATTACCTGAATTTGTTTTGTTGTTGTTTTTTATTTCAAATGAAATCAATATATGTTTATATGCTCTGTTTTGTGCCTTCATTGGTTTTGATATTATAAGAGGCAGTGAAGACGGCTGTAGACTGAGATGCATATTTTTCATGTAATACATCTTTACAAGACTGCAGGAGGAAATGACTATGTTGACACAGTTTTCTATATCTCACAGTGGCAAGGAGTGCTGGACATCATTGCCAAAGCCCTTTTTGACAACAACATGGAGTTCTCGCAGATCAATGGAATTAATAAGTTTCAGGTTTGGGCTTACACAAGACTATTGTATTCATCTCCATGTGGTCTCTGTTTGGCAGCAATGGTTCCCACTTGATGATACCTTTGCAATTTCCTTTTCAGGAAAACTTGAGCTCTTTCAAATACGAGGAGAAGATCAACATTCTGCTGCTGCCTTTACACACCGGCTCAAACGGTCTCAACATCATCGAGGCTACACACGTGCTGCTGGTGGAGCCCATCCTGAATCCCGCCCACGAGCTGCAGGCCATCGGCAGAGTGCACCGCATCGGGCAGACCAAGTGAGGCGCTGCACAGCCGCCGCGCACCAAAGGACGCCGGATGTCCTCCAAGGACAAACCAATCACGTCTCATCCCCTGTCTTGTCTTCTTCTCAGGCCCACTTTCGTGCACCGGTTCCTGATTAAGTCTACTATTGAGGAGCGCATGCAGGCCATGCTAAAAACAGCAGAGAAAAGGTGAGTATGTGCTACCACTGCTGTGAGGGGGATCGTTTTTTTTCACAACGTGCCTCTCAATATAGCCATGGTTTGCTGTAAGTGTGTACAAACTTCCCGTCCCTGCTGCTTTCTGCTCATCTCCAGTCATGGGACCACAGCCATGAAGCACTCGGAGGCCTCTGTGTTCACCGTGGCTGACCTGGCTGAGCTGTTCACTGACGACAGTGACACACTGGAGTGACTCTCTGATCCCAGTCACATAGTTTGCCTGGTGAACATCAGTGCCAGCAAGGAGGAGTGAAGACGACGGTCCTGCACCAACCGGCTCCCTGTGACTCCCTAATGTTATGGGTTACCCTTTGTGCATTTCATATGCAGTTCCAGTGGTGTAGTTGATTCACTATATTTATTTTCTTGATGTTACACATGTAGAGAAAGTTAGTCATAAAATGGAACCGTGATGAGTTTTGGCTATTGGACAAGAGGCAAAACCATAAAATATTGAAATCAAGAACATTAAGCTACTGGAAAGCCTTTAAAATATTTTAAATATTCTGAAAACACTGTTATTTATTGCATCTGCCTAAATTTTTAAATGGCATCAGTTGTACCACCACTAAAAAGTTCTGATATTTGGGAATATAGATAAAGACAGACTGGTAGGCATAATCTACCCTGCTGATTATGCATTCCATGTTTAGTCACATTCCAGTATGATATTATTCCAAACTGGTGAGATCTATTCGTTCACCATTATTGCAGAACTATTGGTTAATGAATTTTGGATGTTTTCTCCTGTTTAATGTTATCAACATTTTAATAATGATTTTCACTTTTTTTGCATTGTATTAAAAAGACTCAAGGCACTTCACAGCAGTTTGTATGGGTGACCAAATTTAGCTTGTTGTCTAAATTTTCATAAATGAACAATGGCGATTAGAAGATAAGAAACACATGGGGGAGGCCTGCAAGACAAAAATCTATAAAAAAAATGTGTTAAAACAAAAAAAGGAACTAATTAGTTTTTATTTGTAGCAAATATCATTTGTTCATAAGTCTTTCTGCTAAATAAAAAAGTAATGTATTTTGATGTAAAGGTGTTAAAATGTAAATGTTTAATAAGAAAACCACTGGTCTTACTCATCTTGACCTTTCCCGAGTCTCCTTCTGTTCCTTGCAATAGGTCGTTCAAAAATAAGTTGTGGTGCCCATGCAAATGTTTTAGCTATTTGCGAGACAAAAGACGTATTAAACAATGTCTATAAAACTTTACCCATAAATATTGTTGGCTAAAGCTAAAAGGTAAATTAAAGTCTTCTTTCTGTTGGGTTTATTTTAAACAGTTATGTTTTATAATATGAGAATCGTTTTTAACTTATGTGAACTTATAAATAATAATGCTGGGTTTTTTGGTATAAATGGTATATTCACAATCCATCTTAAACGGATAAACTGGCGAGGGTCACGGATTTCTGGCAATTTTCAGTTGAAAAAATTCTTTGTATTTTAAATTTCCAAAAAATGCAGAAAAGACATGCAATCATTTATTTACAAAGTGCTTTTTCACTACAAATGTAACCTGCATTTCAGTGTTTTAAAGTACTACCACCATTTATATGCACTTAAGCAAGACCAAAGTGATTAAAATTATGTACAAAATGAAGCTTCTTGCTCTGAGGTGTGAGCTGACAGATTTGTTACACAATATAATGGAATGATGTCATGCACAAGGCTCGACACGTCTGATGTAGTTTCTGGTCTGCCTCTGTTTGTTTTCACTTTAACTAGATTACTGGCATCTCCACGCTCTCTCTGTCCACAGAAATTTACGGTCAGCTCCTCACCCACTGTGGCAGTGAACCACCCTTGACTCAATGGTCCAAACCTTCTTTAATATGCAAGTGTCTGGGGTTCCCGCAACAGTAAAGCTAACCCTAGTTCCTTTTTCAAAAACATACAGACAAAAGAGTCTGACAAAATAGTGCACCACCCTGCAACTCTCCACACCCTTTACATGATGAACAAACTCCTTATTGGACAGTACATTTGAATGTCGTTGTAAGGTGTCCGCTAAGTGGGCTGTCAGCAGTATTTTCACTCTTATTACCCCAAATCTACTTGGTCTGTGTTACCTTGGACTCCCCCCAGTTCGCCCTATTCATGTGAGGAATCTCATTGTTGGTGCAGGCATCATTCATGCTGGTGTTTTAAGTCTGGAGGGAGGCTCCTACTTTATTACACCCGGGTTTGGAGAGCTGGGGCGAGAGCTACTACGACGTCCACGGCTGGCAGCCAGTCGGTGTGAATAGTAGAAAAGACAAGACTTTAGGTTGAGAAATGGCCAAAGAGGAACTGAGGAGCAAAGCTTCAGCTGCACGGCAGCCGGGGCGAGCGAAGCCCGCGAAGACGACACCTGCCGCGCTGGCCCTGGCGTGGTGCCTCCTCACGTTACGGACACTCACCTCAGCTGCACATATAGAAGAGCAGGGTGAGTTTGCTTTCTGTCAGCTACATCTAAGTCCCTTAGGGGCTCATAATAGCCTGCATCCTTTTTTTTTACAAACTAAGAGTTCTCTAAGCTTAAAAATGTGGATTATTTCATGGCACAGATTGATGCAGCAAGGTTTTCAATTGGAAAAAAAAACTTTTAATGAGGTTTATCTGTGCGGATATCTGGAGATTTGGATTTTGTTTATTAGTACATCATTGTTTCTTCCCTAGTGTTTACATACATTTTTAACTGTAGATTTCTGGAATATCATTTAACAATGATACAAATGTATGGTAACACCTGGAAGCATCTGTGTGCTAATAAATATTTTTTGCCCTTGGGCACTAGTATGGACTAATACTGGCAGATGACAAGAAATCTTTAAATATTTATTTTGAGAGCAATGCAATTGTTTACAACTGTAATGCAACACCAAAGGGAAAGATTTCAATGATGAGCATATTTATGTTTTCCAGTACCGAATGGCAGTATTGTGTATTGTATTGACAAAGTGGATTGAATTGACTTGAAATTTGCAAACACATGCAACCCTTTCCTGTTTTCCTACAGAGCTAAATGAAGCTGTTGTTTGTAATAATGACCAGATGCAAGTTCTCATTCCCCGTACCTTCTTTCTCAGCAAGGAACCTCCAGTTTATGTGCGTTTGTGCTAAGTCAAATAAGCTATTTTTGTAATGCATGAATAGCTTATCCCTAGTCATTCTCCGTTCCCTCTTTGCACTTTTTCAGGGGGGAAGTGGGTATTTGGTGAACCACTAATCTTTTCTCCTCAGATTTGGGATCTGCACCTGAATGACCCTGAGTGTCGTGGGGTTGAGGTTGGAAATGACTTTGTCTTCACCATCAAGACTAATCTTACCGACTGTGGCACCATCATGGTAAGTGAGTAATAGTCATCTTATGCAACCAATATGCACTTAATCCAGATGAAACACATATTGTTTATACTCAAAGGAAATAATTCATGGGAAAACGTTTAAGGGATTAGGAACCTGCATATGACGTATTTTGAATTTAGAAGATTATCAGCATTGGTATAATTTCTAGACATATTAAGGCTCATTACAGATTTGGTCACAAATCTTTGGGTTTATAAAGCTGGTTTTATTTCCTTTGTTGGTTAAAATGCTTTAACACATTCTATTCATTTCGAAAGATTACCTTGAATTGTTTTTTTTGATAAATAATACTACAAAATAATAATAAATAACACTTCCGGCAAAACTAAACTGAAACAAGACATGGATAAAAAATAAAAAAAACAACAACTAATGATTATGTGTATCACAGACATTATTCTGGGGGATTTCATACTGCTTTGGGAGATTATGCAGAAAGGGAATGAGCAAGTTGTGCTTCTTTCTCTCCAGACTGGGGGGCTAGTCTGTTTCAGGGGAGGCCCTGCAGCCACAGTGCTTTAAATTACCTTGATTTACATGGAAATGATGACTGTGTTTTCACCAGCGGAGAATAGGCTAACCATAACTCAGTGTCACACTTTGTAGTCCCTCTTTTCTTCAGCTCTGCAGCCGATCTCATACAGTTGTAACATTGCCTTGAGGACAGGTTTCATTCTGGCAGGGTATAAATCTGTACTTGAGACCATGAGTATCACTGAGAGGGTCACTCAGAATGCACAGAGGCATTTCTTGTAAAGCCAGCAAAAGGTTAACGCAGCTTTGTGGGTATGAGCACGCCCCTTGTACCCCCTCTAATGCTTTTAGAAGGTTTTTTTTAATACTGGTTTGTTGATACTGGTATTATTACTTTGCTTAATGAATTCAGATTTACTGAGTTCAGTTCATTTCATTCTATTTCATGGCAATTTGCATTCAAAAGCATATATGAAAACAATTAGATATTTGCTAATAAGAAATTTGCTGATTCATAATGTTGTAGAAAGGTTGCTCTTTTCATTTTAGTACTGAGGCTTTTGAACTAAAGACCCATTATTTAGATATTAGTACAGCTACTGCTTGCATTAAACTAAAAGAAATTTCAACACTCAAAACATGGTCCTGCTGTGCTGACCACACACGGGCCCTTTAAACATGAGCGTAGAGGAAAGGATCGCCTGTTGTTATGGTGAGGGGATAGTTTACTGACATGCAATAAAGCTTTCCGGATGGGGCGGAGGGCAGTTTGTGCTTTTCAGCAGCATAAAGGCTATTTCCTCACGAGCAATTCTATCGCCTTTTGTCCTCTTTCATTTGTTGCCCGTAGAATCATTCACAATTTTGCAGCGATTAAAAAATGGCAACACGTCTTCAAAACTGAGAATGAATAATATATTTCTTTCTTCAGGCATCTGATGACACTTACATCATGTTCACCAACACTATCCACAATAATGAAACAGATGTCATCACAAGAAGCTACGTAAACATTACATTCGGATGTCGTTATCCTGTGAACTACATGGTCCAGCAACCTAATGGAGAAAATATGATCAGAGTGGACGTCAGGTGAGATTCTGCACTCTGTTGTACTAATTCATTAAGGACTCAGTCCTACCAATGCATCTACCTTTTCAGCATAAAGCACATTGTGTCCAGTCCAAAGCACCCATATAATAATGGGTTTAATTATTCCTATTTGTCAAGGTTTAAATAGCACTGAGCCTCACACTAATTATTTGTTTTCCTGATCAACAAAAGATGTAACCAATGGTAACTGAAGTGCACCCTGGGCTTTATCTGAAGTGTCTGCTACATATTCATTGAAAGTGCCCTTCATTCTCCTCCAGAAGGTCTTTAAGCCTTGTCTCCTGCCCTGCAGGACAATCACCCTGAACACAGAAGAAGGCAATTTCTCTGTGGCTATGCTGCTGTACAAAGATGAGGACTTTGAGGACAAATGGACCACTGTTCCCTCGCTGATGCTTGAAGACAATGTCTATGTGAAAGTTTACATGGTGTGTAAGCAGACAGATTCAACAGCGTATGAGAAATGGCGAGACCTGTGTTTCAGGTCTTAAGAAAGACGGATGCTGCCTGTAGGCGATGGCGGCTGGGACCCACTTTAACCTTGTTTCGCTTCCTATATGCCTGGGCTGTGAGTAATGAATAGGGTGGCCTTTTTTCTACATGGGTCTTCTGTATAGGTAGTGCAACACTGAGGTTCAGAGAGGAAAGTGACAACCAGCTTGCAGTCCTCTTATGAGAGGCTGCTATCAATGTTAGACACCTGTCTTCAACCAAGAACTGTGCTTTATGGCTGCTCTCACTTTACGTATATACAAACCTATAGCCCTATCATAAGAAGCTAAAGGTTTATTTTTTTAAATAAAAATAGCACTAAATACATTTAAAAATGTAAAATGTAATTTAAAACATTTATTGTAGATTAATTAACCCAGTAAGTGATGGTCTCTCCGTCACATGTTCTACTGGCAGATCTACAATTCAGTTGTTGTTTATCAGATTGTTGCTACACACCCTTGTTTATTTTCAACCTTCTTGTACATCTGCTGACTGCTTGGAACAGTGAGCACCCCATCAGTTGCACCATTGTGTGTGCACATGCTGGTCAGTGACTGGGCTGTCTGGACTCTCTCCATGCAGACGCCAGGAAACCTTATGCTCCGAGTAGAGAGATGCTGGGCCACACCCAACAATGATCCATACAGCAACATCCAATACACGTTCATCCACGACAGGTCTGTGCATGTATATATTCAGCTCTTGTTGATTAATAATATTTTATTCATAAATGTAAATACAACTGAAAGCCCTATTTGGGAAATGTTGTGAGTGGACATTGGCAGTAAAAAGGCATCATATCCTTTGTACAGGGATGAAAATCTGAAACTCATAAATTTCCTGATTGTAGTGGTATAGTCTCTTTTACAATTTTATACCCCACATCTGTAAAAGAAAATAATATATATATATATATATATATATATATATATATATATATATTTTTTATTGTTACATTTTTTATTCATTAATATTTTGTAATGGTTGTCACCTGCACTGTGAAAAGGATGTTGTTGAGACACACTTAGACAGTTGCCAGGGGAGCTGTTGGCAAAACAACTTATACGTGCTGTGTTCATGTGACCCCAGTCTTAGACAGTATGCATTTCACCATGACACCTGTGCCTGCCCATTAACACGGGATTTCTTTGTACATATTTATCTTTGACTGTGTTTTATAGCAAATACACAGCATGTATAAGTTAGTGACTTTACCACATTTAATTGAGAAGCAAATCCATCAATGTTAGTGTATAACATTGAGTATTTTATTGTTTAATCTGTTTCCTGACTTTTTTGGCCATGAGGAATCAGAGGGATGGCTAAATTAGGTCATGGATGAAATACCAGATTATGTGAATCTTGTACACTATATAGCATTTTGAAAAGTTCCGAGGTTCAACACAGACTCCTATTATTATTGCTGTTACAACGTATTAGCAGTAAACACAAACTTTGTAAGCAAACACACAATTAATTGAGTAAACACCCCCCCCCCATGTTATATTTAAACATTTTGCTCAATTATACATACCATAGAAGAATAAATAATTACAATAGAATAATATAAATAGAAGAATCTAAATAATTTATAAGAGACTGTCCTCCCTTCTCAGTTGTCCTGTGTTGGCAAA
This sequence comes from Brachyhypopomus occidentalis, assembly GCA_020368025.1. NCBI lineage: Eukaryota > Metazoa > Chordata > Actinopteri > Gymnotiformes > Hypopomidae > Brachyhypopomus > Brachyhypopomus occidentalis. The sequence continues at coordinate 2,857,371 of JAGXOD010000002.1, forward strand.
CGACCAGACACTGGATGTGATGAAGAATGGGCGTGGTCCGGAGGCTCTGTTCAGGATCCAGATGTTTAAGTTTGTGGGCAGCTCCTATACAGATGTGTTCCTCCACTGCAATGTGCAGATCTGCCACAGCAACGCAGGAGCATGCCAGCCTGTGCGTTCCCCCTCTCTCTCGATGGCTCCCTTACTGATACACATTCTTTTACTGATACACGTTCCTTCATCACACACAACAGTTGGATTAGAAAAAAAACCTCACTTTAAAATTATATATATGTTCTATATTTTTGATGATTAAATTGTTTTGTATAATTCACATTATTTTGTTGTTTTTCCTATTAATGTTGTTGAGTATACCGTAGTTATTAAGTCATGTCAGTTTTGTTCCTAAATATTTTGCCCACATAAATCTTTCTCTCTTTTTTGTGCTCCACTTATTTTGGGACACTACCCCTTCGAAAAAAAAATTACAGAACTGCTCCAGTGAGGATGTATCAGGTCGGATACGCAGGGAGGTCACTCTGTCCCACACGGTCTCTTATGGACCAATAAGACGTCTCCAGGTTGAATCTAATCCAAGTACGTTTCATATGTGCTTAAGTATATGCTGTACATAATTTTGAACATACCGTATATCTCAAGCTTGTCAACCTCTACTACGTAAATACTTTGTTTATATCAGATGTCAAACAGTAACATGTTTGATGTCTTAATGCACATCTCCCCTCCAGATGCAGGTATGCCTCCAGTTGAAACCTTTGTGCTGGGAGGTCTGCTGGTGGTTCTGCTCATCATTACTGGTGTGTTTGGGAGACTGTGGCTCCACAGCAGAAGATCCTATCCTACTCAAGAAGCCCAGCTCACCCTGTCCAATATCCACAACATCGCAGAGGTCGCCACCTAGACAGCCTTGCACATAGAAATGCCTCTCACATGCACACACAGACAGAGAAACACACGCTCATGTACACACACAGAATAAAATATGTATTCTCATTCTGTACAGAGAACTCCTGATATGGTATAGTATGGTGTTTAAAAGAAGTAGATCAAATAGTATCAAGTCATTCTGATAAACTCAAGTTTGTTTTAAATGTGTGCATATTGGTTTCTATGATTGCAATTAAGTACATGGCTAAGAGAAAATGAGAAATGTTTAAAAATAAAAGAACTTTCATGACTCTGTTTGTTTGTTTAAGAAGATAGTAGCTAACAGCCTGCAATTAAGATATGTAACTAGTAAAACCTAGAGTAAAGCTACTCTTAATACTATGATGACCTTAATGTTATGAGTTGCTCGTGTCAAATTGTTATGCTGTTTGTTTTGTACATGGCATTCCCATAAGCAAATCTCCGCCCCTTTTATGCAAAAGTGTTAAAGCAGCATGCCATTTCTCAGTCACCATAAACAAACACGAGAGAAGCGTAGCACCTGATTACATGAAGGTGAACATAGTGTGGTAAACATTGAATAAGCAGTAATCTTGACTTTTATCTAATATAAACATCTGTATTCAGCGGTCTATTACACTGGCGTGGTAAGTTAACTTATTTCTGTCTACTAATTAACTAGCTCGCTACTTATGCTGTTATATTTTTATTCTCAACATGGTCAGATAAGCACAAGAGAACTAGGCTAGCTTAGCAGTAAGGTAGCTAGCTAGCTAGCCATTGCTTAGAAACTACCAGCCTCTCTTTGGTAGCTGGTTAGCCGAGCTAGCTAGCTATGTAGCGTTAGCTAGGACAGCTAGCTACGCGGTGAACAACCTAGCTAACAAAGTCGTACAAATGAGTCTAAACAGACTTCGCTGCTAAATTTAGGTCTGCGGTCTTTGTTAGCTAGCCAGCTAGATATCGCGGCTTAGCTAGCCAGATCCGTTCAATAATTAAGTACCAGTAAGAGCAAAATGGGTTTTTGACTACCATAGCTAATTGCTGTGGGTAACTACCATATGTGTGCAACGAACTTTAACAACGGCTTATTTAGCCACCCAGTTAAATATAGCTAACTGCGGCTGTATCCTAAGAGAAAGTTGTATGCTAACATGTTGCTCGTTTTAATTACGAGCTGAAGAGCAAACGGACTAACCCGCCAGCAGGCTAGACATCGAAATTGCTTAGTCAGTCAGTGACTTGGCTAACTATCTCTCCCACAAAAAGAAAAGTCATATTAATTTTTATCTAGCTAGGTGCCGTGAACAGTGTCAAGCAACGCCTGTCAATCCCCCAAAACGTGATAGGTCAGCACCCGGCTGAACTTGGCTTAAAACGTTTTCTGAAACGCCGCTAGGTCGCCGTAAAACCGCGTTTTTTACCCAAGAATTTCGCAACGCTGCAGTCACGTGCGCTCGCGAGTTGAAAGACAAGCTGTGGAAATCATAAATAGCCCCAACAAAGCCGACTACCCAGTACCGTGGACCACGCGGTCCAGTGACCTGGACGCTTGGACTGAAACTTAAGGAGCAAAACAAAACGCTCGAGTGTATTTTGTTTCAAGGTTATTCAACATAATCGTGTTTTGTCAGACACAGCGATGCTGTGATTTACATTATCGTATTTTTTTTAAAAGCTGTCTTTGAGTCTTTGTGTGTCTGTTAAGGGTAGTGGGAGTTTTTATTGAGATCTTCTTAATTGATCGCGTTCAGTAAAATAAACTCATTGAAGAAATCGTGTGACCATGATGATGCAACTTAAGGTGTTATGAAATGATCTGTAATAGCAGGAGCAGTCAGTAAACATAGCCCCTACTATGAAATTGCAACATAGGCCAGGTTACACTAAATTATTAAATATCAGAAAGAACTTTAAATCAGTTAACCACTGAAATTCAGCTGCATATTTAAGCTTTGCCTCAATGACCTCTGCTCTATTTTCAGCATAAGATGAGATTGTTCATTGAATAAAAAATGCAGAGGCTAACGTTTTCCTAATTTTTCCTTCCTTTGTAGGCAGATCTGTGACATCAGCCCAAAGTAAATATCTGGAATGGAGGAACTACATAGCCATTGCCAGAACTGTGTGAGCAGAAGGTGTATGGTAAGGCCAAGGACTGGTGTTTCATGCGACCTCATGAACTGTCCTCTTGTGTGTGGGGCAATGTTCCACTCGTGTAAAGTGTCTGAACACCGCTTGCTGTGTCCATATGAACGAGTGCCTTGCCTGAATCATGTTTTTGGATGCCCCTTTTCGATTGCGAGACGTAAGATGGCACAGCACCTGGGGATATGCCCAGCCAGTGTTGTGTGCTGCACCATGGAGTGGAACCGATGGCCAGTGAGCTACGCTGATCGCAAGTCCTATGAGAACTTGAGCAAGGAGGTCCATGATGTAGAACAGTTAGATATGGCATTGGCCCTACAAGATCAGCGCATGCTGCTCGAGTCTCTCAAGGTAACTACCACTGTGACAAAAACTGGAGATGAAGAAAATGAAAAGATTAACGGTGGCATGCCAGAAGCGGAAATGACGAACAGACTAATTGAAATGGGGGGGGAGTCATACAGTGAGCTTTATAAGGCTTCAGTAGAGACCAGCAGAAGCTTAGCAGCTGCTCTGGACATTCTCAGCAGTGCTAACAAAGGTATTGACCTGATCATGGAAAACCTTGGTGGTGTGAAGGTTGATAAAAACGGTGGAGATTGTTGTTCAAACGAATGTAAGAATGCATCAATAAGTCAAAGTGACACAGACTCTGAGTGTGAGCTGGGAGCTGTGGGTGGAGCAGACTGTGCTTTTCCAGCAGACTTTGAAGAAGAAAGTGAGTGCATGGAGCAAGATAGACTCGAACTTCATTCAGAAGAGGAGGAAATAAACGATGCAATGAAGCCTGACCGACATCTCTTTCGTAACGGATTTAAAGCCATAGAGGATAACCTCAATCCAGTCAGACTCGAAATGCATGTGGACAGAGCCAGTGACTCCTCAGACCTTATGCCAGCGATTCCACACCATTCCGTGCCTGTTGTAGCACAGGAGCCAGAAATGGCCCACCCACCCCAGTTAGCCATGCCCCTCCCAATCCCTCTGCCTGATTTGGTACAGAACAATGTTTTGCAACAACTTCCTGTCGAAATCGAGGACCGGTGGTTGGAACGCAAGTTGCATCATCTCCAGGTGCTCAGGGGAATGAAAGTGTTTACGATTAACGGACGGAAGACTCTGCTGTCCAACCCTTACACGTTCCGGGCTAAGATGGAGGACAAGGCAGTGGACACATCCGACCTTGAGGTCACAGACGATCCGATAGGCCTCCACGGCATCGACCTCATCACAGCTGCTCTGCTTTTCTGCCTCGGGGACTCACCAGGGGGCAGGGGCATTTCAGACAGCCGCTTTGTGGACGGTTATCGCATCGACTTCGGCACGCAGACGTTTTCCTTTCCGTCTGCGATACTAGCCACCCGCACCATGGTGGGCGACATTGCCTCGGCGTCGGCGTGCGACCACGCCAGTCCTCAGCTGTCCAACCCCAGCCCCTTCCACACCCTCCGGCTGGACCTGGTGCTGGAGTGCGTGGCCCGATACCAGACCAAGCAGCGCTCCATGTTCACGTTTGTTTGTGGGCAGCTATTTCGCAGGGACGAGTTCTCCTCTCATTTTAAGAATGTTCACGGGGACATACACGCTGGGCTTAATGGTTGGATGGAGCAAAGGTGTCCTCTTGCATTCTATGGCTGCACCTATTCACAGAGAAGGTTCTGCCCCTCAGTGCAGGGCTCAAGAATCATTCACGACAGCTACCTGGGCTCATTCGGTGTGCAGTCTGACTTGGCTGCATGTCCAGGTGAGCACCTTTCTCTGAGAACCTGTCAGTATGGCTCCCACTGTGATCACCTTAGCAGTTTACCCTTTGAGCTACTGCAGCATGTGGCCAGCTTCCTGGATTCCTTTAGTCTGTGCCAGCTGTCTCGAGTGTCTCGCACCATGAGGGATGTTTGTGCTAGTCTGCTGCAATCCCGTGGGATGGTGGTCCTGCTCTGGGCTAAGACGAGATCCAGTGATGGATCCTCCTCTTGGCACATTCAAGACAAGGCGAGTAATGCCTGTGCCACAACATAACACGACAGTATCTTAGACAGAAATAATGCAAACACACTTAGCTGCATTTCTGCATTGTCAGTGTATAAATGTGTATGTTCCTTTGGTTTTCAGGTATGGAGGTTCAGCACCGCCTTTGGAACAGTGAACGAGTGGAAGTTTGCCGACATTTCCAGCATGGCCGACCACCTGAAGGAGTGCCGGTTCAACACGGTGGCCCGTCGCGAGGAGGCTGTCCCTTTGCCTTGTATGTGTTACGCAAGAGAGCTTACGAGAGAAGGCCGCTCCCTGCGCGCGCTGCTGCAGCCCGTGCTATAGGCTGAGCTCAGGCCTCAGAAACGCGCTGCGCTAACAGCTTCCGCGCTGACAGATGTGCGATGTGATTAACATGTCCTTTTGGGGTTATTACCCCCCCCCCCCCCCACATTCTTTTTTGTTTTTTTATTGTTTTACTACTGTGCAGTTTAGGGTTAAACAAATACAGCCTTAATATAACGATACACGTGACCTGTTTGCATGGTTTTTTTCCCCTAATAAAACATGCTGGGTTTGTTTATAAATATTATTTTATATTGTTTTGCACAGACATAATGTCTTGATGAAGTGTCATTACTTTGAGGCATGTTCTCCTTAAGTCAGAAATATACTGTATAGTCAAATGGTGATGACCAAACATGAGGCACTTTGCATGTAATTCTCAGATGAATGTCAAATTGAAATCACCATTTGACAGATTTCTGTCTCTTAATTTTGTGAGACTGCAGTTGGTCATAATGATGTGCAGTTTCATCGGTTAAACAGATGCTTTGCATTTTTGTAGCACTTTGAACAGTTTACTTTTTGCAGCTGCTGAGTACTTCATTTAAAGCTGAAATGTCTTCATCTGACTCTACACTAATGTTTTATTATTGTTTTAAAATTAGCACTAATTATCTTACTCAGCTCTTTTAAAGTTGTAGTTTAGCTCTCTTATATGCATTTCAATGTTTTTGAATACTTTGCTGTTTCAGAAATCCACATCTATACTGGCTGATTTGTCTTGATGTAATCAGCCATTAATGAAAGCCTGCTGGGCAGGTCTAGCACTCCTAGTGTTCAGCCATCAGAAAATGGCTAATCTGATGGACATTTCAGTTCATACAGTTTTCTGCAGCTGTGCTCAACACATTTCCAAGTGTGTCTCTTGTGCCTCTCAGGGTTCTAAAGATGAAAGATTGGACACTGCTGTCTACAGAATGAAACTTGATGTGAACTCATCGTTGTACTTGAGTAGTTAAGATGTCAATGTCAGAGACGAGAAGAGGATTACGGCTGCTGAAACCCTCAGTACTGTTGTAACCATCATTGTTGACAACTGCTGTTTTTGATGTTTTGATATAAGAAATGGTCTGAAATGCTTATTTTGATTCTGGGAACGCTTGTTTCATCTGCTTAAGGCATTTGTACTAGAAAAGCATAAAAGCATCTGAAAAGATCCTTGAATTAAAGCCCCTATTTGTAAATGAATTTATATCTAGAGTGCAGAGTTCCCGTGTAATTTCACATGGAATTGTATGAGGCACAAATTTTAATCCTAGTTTGGAAAAACTATTAACTTCTTAAAAGTGGTTGAACTGAATACGAATAGATTTGCACTTTTTCATCTCATGTGATTGTAAAGTTTTGCATATTGATTTTTTTGGTAAAAACATACTGGTCTTTTTCAGTTTTATACCATAGAGTGATTTAATATTTAGCATTAACAAGTTACAATAAACAGCAGTAAACTGACTGTACTGTTGTCTTGCTGGAGACTTTACACAATAGTCTTTTACCATTAAAGAGTTGTGTGTATTGTGGATTGCATTTTGATAAAATTTATTTAATAAATGACAGTGAAATGCAAATGTCCTATATTCAGGTTCCTTGCGGTTTTCAAACAATACAATTTTAGATACACATGCAGCTAAGGAAGTATGTATTTTAAATGAATGTCATGTATGTCAGAGATACAGAAACTCCATCTTTGCATGTCTTTATATAAGTAACAGCTAAACGTTTCCTGTGGTAAGGTGGTTCGAGTGCATTACATAGAAAGCATCAATTGTGACATTGTGTGAAAGAGTCACAGGACCCTTGCAGATAATAGTAATGAAAACTTTAATAACGAGGGTGACAAGAGGCTCTTCCACTTGATGGTTGGTGGATGAGTTGATCAAATTCAGGTTTCAGTTCAGATTAAAAGACAGTATGTACATGGGTGCTCCAGCACTGGAGCTGGATACAGTTTGGTAGTCGAATTTGTGATGCATTTGTTATGCTATCCTCAAGATGGAAGTAGATGTTAGTGATGCATTTATCCACACTAACTCTAAATCATTCTCGTTTGATTTCACTTGTCAGCCCATTAATTATCAGGGCTTAAATAAGACAGGACAGTCATGGGGCTGTGGCCCTTCAAAACTTGTGTTTAGACTCATGCAATAATCAGAAATACTCTGCTCCATATATGCAAAGCAGGGTTCAAGTCGTAGTTTTAGCAAGCAATTTGTAAAACCAATTTGACACTTGTGTAAATATCACCCACCCCCATTGAATTGTGAATATGTCTTTATTGCAAGATACTTAAAGATTGGAATGTATTTTAAATCATGTTGTTAAGTACTCAAAAAAATTCCTCAAGGGCCAGAGTGATCATATATTAAATGGTGTTAAGACCAAATATTAAATGTCAAGTGTTGACATTTAATATTTTAATAAGATTTTGAGTTCTCTTACCTGGCAGATTGCCAAAGAGACAAAAAAAGAAAGGGATAAAATAGCCTAATAAATCTTCAGGACAGACCCAGTGGACTTGGAATTAATTGTGAGCAATGCACAGGTGAATCTCACCAAAATTAGTTCATGGAGCCTGGTGTCTCAGAAAAGGTTCCACTCCCTTGTTCCAAAAGCTGAAAAAAACTACTGAATTGAAATCTGAAGTTCACCCATGAAGAATCCAGGAACAATCATTAGTCTGGTTTACAGACACTCAGCATGCCGTATCCACACAGATTCCCCTTCATGCAGCTGCTTGAGGACTGTGATGACTCAGCAGACAAATCTGGATTTGCCACCCCCACCCACAGTGCTTTTTTATGTGGATTTATCTCTGATAAACTACTGTTTGTCACTTTCAGCATCACCCAAACAAATCAAATGGCCTCAAATGGTTGTGCCAAGCCTTAACTGTGGTCCTGCCTAACAGCTTTTACCCTGTGCATGTTGAGGGTTTCTTAAGTATTGATCTTAAGTAAAGATAAGTAAAAGAGAAAAGATGTAGTCATCAGTTGATCACTGTAATCAGGCAGATAGGAAGACAAAATTGAGTCATCACTGTCTCCAGAACAAGCATAAGCAGACTGACAGAAATAAATGCTGGGGTAATTAATAATATATTATCAACAGATCTTCAGTTCATGAGTTCACTATAAAAATCTTCAAAGAGTGACGACAGAAAAGAAAACCGTGCCTTTAAATCATCTTTTAATCACAAATCAGAATAAAATTTGAGATGTAATCTGAACTGTATCACAAACCTCATATTACTGTACCAAGTTCATTACACACAAGCAAGGATTAGCATCCTTTTCAGAGGGCATACATGTACTATAAATAGGCAGAAATGTAACGTTTCAGCTGTTTCATGAAAATGAGGAGGAACACAAGCAAAAACAGAGCAGAGTTTGAGTTCTCTTCAATCCAGCAATCCTGCCTCAAAACCAGGTTCAGTGTAATATTAGAATTCTGGGGTGTATGTTCCAGATCTTTAAGCATTCAGCTTGCTATCATACACTACAAAAAAGCCACGCAAAGGAGATTTTAAGCATCTGGTTAAGTCACAGGTTTAGAATGGTGTATAAAGAATCGAGTAACAGCATTACTTCTCTCATCTGAATGCATTACAAAAGCCAGACAGAAGTCACAGCCCCTGGCCATAAAAATGTTTTCACTAAAATCAAAATTTGTTTACATTTATTTGCTATGAAGAACCAAATTGTAGGTAAAAATTGGTAGCCACAAAAGTGATTTCAATTAAATATCATTGGATTAAAATAGGTTCAGCTGACTCTATTGATAGTAAGATATATGGTATATCAAAATGTTTTAATGAAAGTCCTTAAAATCTTAATTTCAAATGATTGCAAAGCTAGTATTTGCCAGCCTGCTGCAGCAATGATTGGTTTCCAAAACCAACATTAAACAGTTAAAAATAATTAAACTGTAAACCATGTACATGTATTCTATTCTGTGTAAACGATTAGTAGATCAAATGGTTAAATGGCCAAAGCTATGGCCTCAAGAATCCCTGAATAAAATAGCATTCCTATTTCATTTGGGACTGTTAACCAATTCTGAAAATCTGTAGAAACTGTAACTGCTATTTCCTGGAAGAGACTTGAGCAGACTTGCCAGACAACAGCCTTTTCTAATTACCCAGAGTGATCTTGACATTTATGTTAAAGGAAAAAGAAGATTTATATATTTTTAAGATAAGCTACAACGTATGTACGGTCAGTTAATCAGTTCAAATGTATTTTAGCAATAACATTTCTTTCAGTCTTACTTTATTAATGGGAGTCCTCTCACTCCTGTATCTTATAGTGGAGGGCTAATTAATTCATGAATAGGGTGACGGAGAGTATCTGTGCATATGGAGCAACATTCCACCATGGCATGAAAAGGCATGAAAATATATGAAAAGATTTGACATTTATTCCTGTAAAACAACAACGAACCATCGTACTTTTCTTGCAACAATGAAGTTATTTCTTGGTTTGTTTATTAAAAGGTGTTACTGGTCATGTCCATGATGTATACAGGTTTGCAAGTGAGTACGAGAAATAAGCATTCATCATAGACTCATAGATATTTGAGAGATCTTGTAAGTGTTTATAGACCGTTAGAGACTCCAACCCATTTGTTGCCATGCATGGTTTAACTTGTTATTCTCTAACTCTTTATCAGCCGTACGGTCTACGGCCTGTGGGTTATTTTTAGGTGGTAGACCAAGACAGAAGTGAAACAATCATGAGCAAAAAAACAGAAACATTCCTATGCTTAAACATGTACCAACTCAACCCCAACAGCCAATCCACAATAATGTTACCATCATCATGTGACCAACAGATTGGCTGTAACTGCATACTTATAGAATACATCTATAAAATATGTATAACTAATACACAGGTTAGAGGCATGCAGGAGAAGGAACTACCTTTAGTGTGAGAAATGATGTAATAATGAAAAACATGTGCAAAACTTGTGTGTCATATTTCAAATGTAGTAGGTGCTAGTTGATGCTATGTGATTTGTCCGTGGGCTCAGAATTATCACATAAAATCAGATTTTCAGTTCAGGCAGAAAACAGTACCTCTAGTAAATAGTACATCTGTGATACCTCACACAGCAGAAATAGGTGCAATCAGTGTCTGCATACTAAAGACCTATAGAGAGCTTTTGCAAATCAGAAGTCTAGGAACTGATCCTGATTGTGTATGATGGTTACTGTTTTGATTCCCAGACCATCTGTCCTACTGTAGAGTCTCTTTCTCTCTCACTCTCCCATATTTTAAATCTATTCTGCATGCTCCCATTATCATTTATAGCCTTTTAAAACATCATCGCATTATTGATTTACATCTCAAAAATCTCTAAGCAGTCTTGTTTGCATACTGTCAGCCCAACAAGGGCAGTATCACATAATCTAACGGGAATAGGAAAACATGAAAAAGACAGGATACCGATAGCCTTAGTTTTTGATGTTTAAAAGATGCAATGCGTATTTATTCCTTCACTTCTGAACACTTTATCACCCAGACCCCAATCTTATCTCATTAGATTTAGTTCATATAATACATCAGCACCTTGTACATTTCGGTGTTACAGATTTCTGTCCAAAAACTATCCTGTCATCATTCTGGCAAGCAAATGTGAAGGGGAAGAGAGCTGTGCAGAGGGAGCAGAAGGCGGGGCTGGGGTACCTGTCTGTCTGTGGGGTACCTGTCCGTCTGCCTGCTCCTCAGGCATGGGGCCCGTGTGAGCTCCTTCCTGCCCGTGGGGTCCAGCGGCTGGTGACTGCCGGGCTACAGGCCTGGCAAGGTGCCCTGGGTGGGGATTCCATGCACATTTGAGTGGGTGTGTCTTCTTCAGTGGGTGTGTCTTCTTCATTGGGTGTGTCTTCTTCACTCCTGTAGACATTTGACCACACGAGAAACAATAAAATGACACATTGGTGGCAGATATGGTCAGACAGTGGGTCTGGATGTCTGCATGGTATGGTGTGCAGCAGACAGGAGTGGACCATGAGTCACACTGATGGGAGTTACTCCCTTCCTCCCTGCTGATGCAATGGACATAGCACCATCACACTGGCTCTTTATCTGGGCTAGCTGAAACTAGGCCAGGTAGAGGGGAACGATGGTGCTCAGAGTAACATGTTTTAAAAAGACCCTTCTCAGCCCTATATGCTCTACACATGCATGAATGCATCTAAAATGTAATAAAATGCATTTGGAAGTAGCCGTGGCTTTCAGCTCGATTTTCATTGGCTGTTGTAGCTGAGCTAATGGAAAGTATTCTTCAAAGTTTGAAGACACCCTGTTAAAAAACAAATTTCAAAATTCCACAAAAAAATCCCTTAAAGTTCTTGTCTGTTGTAATGCTGTGTTGTGTATTTTAGGACTTGTCAAAAGGCACTGGGTACACTGGCAGACTGTAGGCATAGTAACAAAATGAACACTAGCACTGACAATTAAAATATAACCTCTTCTGTGTGTGTGTGTGTGTGTGTGTGTGTACATATGTAGACTTGGGATAATATGAGAAGATCTCTGTAAGTGAGGGGGAGCAAGACTGCGTGTGTGTGTGTGTGTGTGTGTGTGTGTGTGTGTGTGGGTTGTAGAGTGAGATGTATTCAGTTTGTTCAATATTTTGATCAATATTACATGGGCAGAGGCAGCCAGAACGAGGAGGAGAGACTGATGAATACATGGCCACACCACCCTGAGCACATGCTCAACCACGGGACAAGTGGTGGAGGGAAGCATCAATAAGTGAGACAGGCTGGCATTAGTGTGGACCAATCACCACACGAAGCATCTGTTTATCCAGGTAACACCGTTTCTGCGGGCCAGACACACGCTCATACACACTCTAAAAAAAGGATCTCCTGGCATGGCAATTATTTATAGCGGAAGGGAAGGTTAAAAGACAATATAGTGAAAGAAGGACGCCAGGAAGGGAGGAGATGTGGGCCAGTGCTGCGGGCGCTGGGGAGAGCAGACGTGCTGCACTACTGTGCACTGCTGAGCAGCTCAGTCAAGCCTGTGTTCACTTTTCCTAAGCAGAGATCACTTCTGTCATTAACAACAACGCCAAGGTGAGGAGCTCCACCCCTCTGTGTACAGGTAAAAGCTGAAACGAATCTCTTCTCTGACTGAGGTGAGTTGTTCTGCATATTTGCCAGTGCAAGAATGGAGAACAGACAAGTAAATAAACCCGGCAATTCAAAATCACGTCTAGCAAGCAAAACTCTGAGAAGGACCCTTAGTGAAACTGTGATGACAGACTGCTGTACATAATCGCAGCAAAGTTAGAGCTACAGATGAATCTTCAGCTGAATGTAAAGCATAAATAACATGGAAGAAATGACAAAGGTATTCTGCACATGTGATTTGTCTATATGGAAGCATTGCTCAGCATGTGTGTAACGCATATCATGCAGTTAGAGAAAAGCATCAGTTCACTGTCCAACAGCAGTATTTTATAATTAATACTCACGTGTCTGGATCACCCTCTATAATGGTGTGTACAGGCAGGTATCCAAGACGTGGGTGTTTGGTGAAGTACTTCTTCGATCGAAATTTGTTTTTCAGCACTTTGGTGAAGTCACGCACATCTTCCCCAGAGGTTGTCTGGAACAGATTGTTGTCAGAGACTTGCTCTGTTCTGGAGGTCATAGACAGTTGTGGCTACTGTCTTGTCTGATGAGTCTGAAAACTCTACACCAGCCCTTAAATTCCATATCATACCTCACACTTCAGAATTCAACACAGTTAACACTGAGACTGTATTCTGCACTTGTGAGCTTATTCTTGCATTGGTCCTTAAAGTAATGTATATTGTTCGGGTAGAGTTGAAGTTTTGACTGGTAAGGAAACATGTTTTTTAAAGACAGTTATGTTAAAAAGCCCTCCTGAAGTGAACTGTTCTTGTAAATGACAAGGTTAGTGCATGGCACTGAAATGGGGAAAAACGGCAAACATTTGGAGACCTGATGATGAATCATTCCTTCTTTTGATAGGCACGTATGTGTCATTTGGAAATAAGTCTTGGGCATAGGCCATAGGTTATTTATTGCACCAGTCTGGAATTACCTTGCTCGTGTGACAAAGGCTTGTGAGCTGAGACATGCTGATGTTGAAGTCTGCCACCTACTGCCTGACTGTCCTGCTCACGGCCATGCCTCGTGACGCCACACTCAGTGCTGCAGGCCTATTGATCAAAGACTTATTGATTGGTGGCATATTGATCACCATCCTATTGATTAGTGGTTTACTGAACACCAGCCTATGCATTGCCGACCTATTGATCACCGGTCCTGCTTGGCCACTACCAAGCTGTGAGCACCTATTTATTACTCTTGATACTGGCTACTATTTATTCCCCTTGCAACTGACTATTATTTATTCTCTTGCTGCTTGGGAGTTTCTAAGCCTCTGTTTATCACTTTCTTCATTGCTGCCTTGAGGTATCTGGCCTTTGTCTGTTTGTTTCATGCTGTAATATTAGCTTTTCCTGTAGTAATCTGCTATTCTATGTATTCACCCAAAACAGTGTTTTGGACCTGTCAGCCACTTGCTGTTTTGGTGCTCTGAGAATGGACTGTACTGTTTCTAATAAAGTTGTAATCCAGAAGTTGCTCCCCGATTTCCAGAGCTGTTCATAACAGTGGTTCATAACAGATGGGTTCATTCTCCATGCTAAAATATTAGCAGCCAATTTTAAGATGACAAGATGGAAGCATGCGTGGCATGTGCTAGTGTGAGTTGTAGAAGGACTGAGATCATGATAGCCATGATAGAGGATACTCACAGGGCTGCAGTACTCCACCATGGGAGAGTTTAGCTTGTGGCCCTTGGTGGTTCTCCCAGAGAAAAAACACCTCTGGCATACATCATAGTTAAAATGCTTTAGACTGCGATACCTAAAAAATGAACGGGTTTTAAAAACCTCTTATGATCTCTTGCACTTTTATCAGTATCAGCTTCAATGTGCATGGTGCCAACCACTACATAAGGATCATGAAGCATAAAGGAATGGCTTTCAGGCTGTTCATCGTCATATAAGAGATCATCTCTTGTAAGTTCAGTTTACCTGAAGCCCACTATGGGGAACCCTTTACAGATGTTGCATTTGACCTGGTGCCTGGCAGTCTCAGCTGCTGCCACTCGGTGCAGCACTGGTAACCACACCATGGACTGGGGCTCCAGGTGCATCCACTCCACAAACTGGTCCACCTCAATCATCTCCGTACTGCCCACCTGCAGCACATGAGCAGGGACGGGTCACTGATTCGTTGAGCACTTTGGAAAATGTTTCCACATGTCTACACTGTGCAGCTTTAAGAAACTTCCAGTAATACTCACTTTGGGAGGGGAGGGGCTGGGGGGTGATTGGGCCTTGCAGTAGCACTTCAGAGGCATAATGATCTATTATAAGAGTCTGTGAAGTCCCTATCCAGATTTATCAAGGGCCAGTATGATGTAATTTTGGTCGAGTGGCTAAAAGGTAGCATTACTGCTCATTTCAGCATTAGAACTGTTACTACATTTATGGATCAATTACAGCAGCCAAATAAAATGCAGAGTCATCAAGGGCACCTCTTTCATCACGCAGACCATTAAACATTAAATAAAATAGGCTCTGGTGTGGCAGATATGGAACAGTATAGAGACAGCAACTCACTGGCCATACGTGAGCCAAATGGTTTTATAAATGATTTTTTTGTCCTTTTTTATCAGTAGATGCCTTTGATGTCACAAGGACTCTTTATAGGCGAATATGTCCATATACAAGATGGATCCACCTCAGAAATTATGACGATATCAGAAAATGCAAATTAATTTTAATGTCCTTCAGCACATGAGTCAGCATTCAGACTCATAGTGAGATTTTAGGCTGGACTAAATTCCGGTCATCAACAGAATAGCGGAGAGGCCCCCATGGTAGGGCCTGGAGTGTTAATCACATCATATCTTATTCATACAAAAACATATTACAAATCCTAAATTAACTCTCTCTCTAATAAAAACAAGCCTAAAACCAATATGCCTCTAAGCACTTTCCATAAACTGTGATTGTGCAGTGTGATGTGTTTCCCAGCTGAGCCTCGTGGGTCTGGCAGTGTTCCACTCACATGCTGAAAGCAGCTGTGGACACTGGGCTCCACGCTACTGCCCCCAAAGGCGGCTGCTTCGCCCAGCTGTCGGGGGATCTGCAGGCTGGTGTGCAGCAGCAGGCCCAGCTGCTGAGGATCACACGCGCCCGAGCTGGCCACCTGGCTGAACAGGTCTGAGGAGGGCACCATCAATCAGGACTACAAGCAATACCGGACTGCAGACTGAGCTTGTTACTGCTGAGGGCATGTAGGTGCGATCTTCAAGGAATTAAATTATGTGAAGCCCAGAGTGATGTACTGGGTTGAAGATCTCTGCTCCTGACATTAGAGGAACTCTGTAGTGCTGAATAGGGTGCTCGACAAACACAGAAAACTACTTGCATTTGTACTTGTCTTCAAGGTGTCCTCTTGAAAGAGAAAGCAACCCGATCTTCATGGATAGGACTTGAACTTTCCCACTTCTACCACTATCAGATGGAAACCACAGCCCATTAACATTCACTCTAATGACCAAATTCACTCTAATATCACTGGTATTCAGACGAGTGATACGGGTATTGAAACCCGTACTCACCTGTCATACACATTTAGAAGCCAATTAAGACATAGATCAATACAAAGAGGGACATTGATCTGGTCTGGATACAACTGATGAAGTCCAGTATAGATTGTGAATAGACAGTTAATGACTTCAGGAACCTCCAGAAGATGAGCATTGTGAGTCAGATGATGTTGATCAAAGACATACTGCGCCATGGACAACTCCAGAAGGTCCACTGGAACAGACAAAGAGAACTCACAATTTAATCTCTACTCGTTCTTTCCACAGGGGACAGATCTTTAATGAATTCCATTCAGTGCATATTAATGGAATGCAGCAAAGCGGAACTTTATTTGCTGCCGTGTAATGAAAGTTCCAAACTCAAAAAGAAGTGCTTACTTCCTTTTGGGATTAATCAGATTTGCAATCAATTACATGTTCTATCTACTTCCCAAACTAATAAAGAGCTTCACAGCAAAGATAAGACTTCCAACTCACAGAGGTTCAGCAGTATGTGTGTACTACTGTTGTCAGTAGTTGCATTCTGGCTACAAATATCATTAAAACTACCGCGATAGTGAGATTTAGACCTTGCAAGCTGCCCTCAATAAATCTCGCTGTTGTGTTGAGTGCAAATGGCGTATGGAAGGATTGTTTCCATGTGCCTTCATTAATCGCTATACTGAATACACAAGTGTTAAACCCCTCCATGGGTTTGGCTTTCAGAAAAGTGTAGAATGATGGTGTAAGACACAGATGGGTGTAGATGGCACTCACAGGCCAAGACTCTCTGCACCCGCCGACTCTTCATGGCTGTGCGGTAGGCAGAAAAACGTACGTCTCCCAGCTCAGCTACAGGAGCGGGAGGGTTTGGGGAGTGTGTGTGTTTGGGGAGAGGGGGGGGGGACGGACCATAACAGCACAAATCATAGACTTCTTCCACATACAGAGGAGTTATCATACACAGAAACACTAATGCAAGTGCCTTTGGTTAAAAACAAATGACGTCATTCAGTATTTTATATTTAGATCAGATTATGTTTCTGTGGCATTTTCGAGAAGCAGAACTCACCCATCGACTTAAATAGCTGAGTCATTTGTGGATGATTCCATGATGTAGTCTGACATTCATGGCTGAGTTTCAGAGTGTTAAACAAACCCAACAGAAACAAAACAAAAAAAAAACACATCTCAATAGCAATATTGTATCATTTCAGTTTAGTGTGTTGGGGAGTTATTGGGTTGAATGCACTCTGTGTTTCATAACTTAGGGTGAAGAACAGTGATGAGTGTATGAAGATCCAAACTCACTTGATGTAGTAAGGAACACCATTATGGAGGACTGCCCTCTGCCAGGGAGAACGAACGGAGACTGTTGAGGAGACATAAACTCCTTTGTTTCTTAAAGGGTAATCATATCACATACTACTGCAACGTCCAGCAATCATGTAGTGTGGTTAACATGAAAATTGCCAAATAACTAATAATAGAATACAATACATGCCCACATTATTTACTGACACTTTACCAGACAAAATGTCTTGGGACAGCAGTCTGTTATCACCCTGAGCATCTAGGAGCCATCTGTTTTGATTCATGTCTATCCCCTGCAACGATTTGATAAAAGTGATCAGAAATACCACAAAACTTTGTAACCTGAATTAAGAACAACAACAACAAAAGCAAAAAGTAGTTTTTATTCTGACAGCGCTTTCAAATCTCAAATGTCACAATGCGATGACTGATGGTTCAAATGAGACAGCCTCAACTCTCCTCTGACACACTGGTGTGAAGGTTCTCTCATCCCAACAGAACCACTGGGTGGATGGCATCCTAGCTGGCCAGAAAATGAAGGAACTCTCTGCCTGAAATGGCCAGACGCCATAACCGTGCCCAGGCAGTGTGCTCGGGCCTTGTCCCGCACGGAGACCATGGCCTGCACTTTTAGCTTTTTCTCTCACTGTTTTGTTTTAATAGCACTATGATGAATTGCCTGGCTACCCTGGACTCTCCAGAGGTTCAAGGTTGCTGTTTGTTGTTTGGATAGATACAACTTTATCACTCTGAAGGCTTTAGTGTAGGATGACCCAGAAGTCCCTCTGGAAACAGAGGTTTAATTATCAGTCCTCACCAGCAGCCAAGATCAAAGGGGAAAGGCAGCTCAACTGCATCCCCAAGAGACTTTGACAGATTATTTTGGAAGGACAGAACAAGGGGCCAGGCTCCACACAAAACAAGGTGTCATGTGACGTGACTGTGACTTTAAGATTAAAGGCCACATTTATCTATGCCAATGATGAAAAGGAATGCAATGAAAAGGTCAATTAGTTGCATCAAAGTGATCAGATGATGTATTGTCCACTTGACCCCTGTTGAGATCTCATACACTGTCGAATGAGCAAGCAAAATTATTATACATGACATTTCGTAGGCAGACCACTACCCAGTCATGATGGCATTTAGACATTTGATTTTCTACTAGACTTTCTGGTGACCTTTCAGTAGCAAATTCATATATTCATATATAGAATATTTCAGCTTTGAGTGATGGAACCCTACTGAGTCTCTTTACCTCTGAAAGGTCCATTAGTGTTTGGGGGCTATGAGGTAGAGCTGACGACAGTGGACCCAGATGAATGTCAGGAGGTGGAGCCAAGCTGACTTTCATGTCTGTTCCATTGGGGTGGACCTCTGCTTTCTCAAAATAGCTCTAGAAAATAAAGAAAAGTTTTTTATTCATAGATACAGCTGTAATGCTTAACCTACTAAACCACAGTCAATTACAAGTCTTAGACAAGGAACGGTCAAACCTAGACCAACTGTGATAACCCAGTTTAAATCAGGCATGCCTCTTTGTTTACACATGTGAAGCCCATGTGATTTTTCAAAACACAAATTCAGCAAACAAAGTTGTATTGATGCCCAAAAATCCATCAGGTATTTTTAAAAAGGCATTTTACAGCGGTCTCCTCAAAACAACCCATCACAGACCTAACCAACCAGTCCTCCCAATGACCTTCCTTCATACTCTCTCTCCGTGCCTAAGCCAACCCGAGCTGATCCACGACCTCCTGGAAGGCCCCCTGCTTCCCCAGCGCCCGGCTGACCTGCTGCCAGCTGGCTGCCTGAGGATGAAGACATTTCCAGCAGTGCTGGACGTCCATGATATCATCCCACATGGTTCCAGCAAAGCGTCCACAATCACTGTTCTGCAGACCGCATGCTGGGTAGGAGCAACATCCAGAGAAGAAAGGCAGCTAAGAGTAGAAGACCCATACGAGGGAATACTGAACAAAAGTGATAAATACATGTTATGTCATGTCTGAGACTTATAAAGAAGCACAATGACTGTGCCGGTAACAAATGTTTGGTAGTTCCTTTCCTCTTTTATCTGAATTTGTCCTTTTGAGTTCTTCTCCACTTAAAATGATGGATCATCTGTGTGGTCTCTTGAGATACATTACACAGACTACACCTCTTCAATGTCTCACACTATTGCAGGCAAAAATGTCCTGGCCCATAACATAAAAACGCTAAAATCGAAGCCTCATTTTTATTTCTCTTTAAACATTATACTTAAACATCAACTACAAGTGGCAGGTCCTATAACATGGTTGATTAATTCACAGTGTAAAACAACAGACTTAAATTTTTTAACCACTATTTAACCATGAATCAACAATCTGTCCCTAAATTTTACAATCACTCGTAGCATTAACTGCTCAATTATCTGCTAATGACTACACGATCTGGGACTGAAAATTAGATTTGAGGGTCTGGAGTTGAAGACCACTGGGCTAGAAGAACAATGAGGACATGCAGGTAGTCCAAAATACTTTCATATCCCACTGCAATACTGTTCAGTACCTGTCTATGTGCTGCTTAAATAATAATCTGTCTATCCTTAGCTATAACCCGTCATAAAACTAAACAAGATTTATACCTTCCACTTTCAACACTTTTTAGTCAGATTTACTGTCTCCACTCAGCCATAAAAGTGACACATCTCAGTTCACAATGATGCCACTCATTTGCCAGAAGAGATGAGCCCAGGAGTAGTTTTAAAAAAGAATGATTGTTTCCTTGGTGAAAGTCAATATTCAAAGTTATTAAGGAGGTTTCAGTTGTAGCTGCTAACAGTCTAACAGATGCAAAAATGTTTATGGTAGTTTGGAAACAGGGCCGCCGTATGGAGGAGGATAAAGAGGACGCATCCCTGCATGGGAAGTGTGTACTGACGTAATGATCTTTGTGAATGTTTAAAGGATGGATTTGGTGGTGTGTGTTGCTCTGACCTGCTGCTGCTTCCATGCTGACCTCCCTCAGATCTTCTTCTGGCTGTAGAACCTGGGCCAGGCACACCTGCTCAAAACTGGAGTCCAAAGCCTGACTCCCACAATTTAGCACCCTCTCCAGAGCCTGGGATAAAACAGTGCAGTGTGTCACAGAAAGGAGGCACTGCTGGGATTAAACAGTGCAGTGTGTCACAGAAGGGAGCCACTGCTGGGATTAAACAGTACAGTGTATTAGTGAAGGAAGGCACTGCTGGGATTAAACCGTACAGTGTTTCAGAGAAGTGAGGCACTGCTGGGATTAAACCGTACAGTGTATCAGTGAAGGGAGGCAATGCTGGGATTAAACCGTACAGTGTATCAGTGAAGGGAGGCACTGCTGGGATTAAACCGTACAGTGCATCAGTGAAGGGAGGCACTGCTGGAGCAGTTGCAATGCTGTCCTACCCCACTGATCTCAAAGACTGTTGTAGACATGTCTAAATGGTTCTCACTTAATAACTCATTAAGGTTATTTTGTGGACTAGGTTAAATAAAATATGAGTGAGTTTGATATTGTCTGTCAGAAGGAATAATGAAGAATAAAACTCACTTTTGGGGGAAAAATGTGGAGATGTTTCCAGATTTGATTGAGCTAAAGGTCACATTGAGACCCAGCTCTTTCATGCAGGGTAAAAGCATCTATTTTTATGATCAATATAGAGAGCAAAACTCTTGTATCATTCTCTCTGTGTTCCCTAGTGATAGAGCCAAATGGCTGATAATATCATTGGCTATTTTTATCCTTCAGTATCATTACAATAACTCACCTCATAATGACAACTCACTGGCTGTGAGTTGGCACCACAGATGTGATTGGACTGGCAATCTGCAGGCCAGGTCTTAAGTGTATGGCCAGCAATTAATTATGCTGAATGGTGTTCTTCATTAACAATACATCACTACAACACTGTCTTAGAAACAACACCATGATAAAAGCACAACTGGAAAAATCTGGAAGCACCTTGCAGGGCCACATTAAGCATCTGTAATTCATACACTGCAATGCAGGCCTTGTTCAAAGCTCCCTCTACCCTGTTAGTTAATGATCAGTTTCTGAACTCTGACCTGTTGTTGACTGAATATGATTGCATGTAATAAACTCCTGCAGTGATGGTGTGCACAGTAAACTCATACCAGCGCAGTACCCACAACTACAGCACTAATACGTCAGTGTTAATGCTGTATGTAGAGTGGTCCACCAGCCCTTTAATCATAAAGAGCTTTGATCCACTACTGGATACTTGATGTTACATTCACTTGGAATATGGAATTCATGCTGAATATAGAGTAACATTGTGAATAGTAAAACTGACCTGAGAGAACATAAAGTCAAATGAAATCCAAATGCATTCGAATGTAAAGTCATGCTCGGTCTCTCTGAACCGAACACTGTGCTTGAAGTTTTATTTCTATGACTGGTAGTCACGATACGATGAAATGCATTTTCAAGTGCATGTTTCTTGACCGACTGATAGACATCTAAAGTAACTGACCGCGCGGTAGCCTTGTCGCTGGAGTAGAATATGAATATCATCTTCAGCAGGGCTTTGACATGAAAGCTCTTCCTCCTTCAGGCACACCCAGAACCACATCTCCTCCAGCAGACTCAGCAGTCCTGCCACTCTCTCATACTGAGGCTCCACACACTCCCTGACAGAACATGGCACATTACACAGGGCTGAAGTAATGCACAGTGTTCACCTGTGCTCATCTGGCCTTAAAACGAACACACTAGGTATTACTACAATGTCGGGGCATTTTAGCCGCTGACAATCTGTTTAATTTATAAGACTTCATTATTCATAATGAGTGTAATATGTTTTAATAAGGTTATGCGATTCAAGCTAAATGTTTCATATGTTATAAGGTTATAAGGTTATAAGGTTTTGTGGGTTTTGTGATTCAAGCTAAATGTTTCATAAGTTTTAATAAGTTTTAAGTTTTAATAAGGTTTTATAATTCAAGCTAAATTGTACCAACATTAAGAGGGAGAAGGTACAGCATGCCTGCAGATATCTGTGTATACAGGGCACCTGTGGGGAAAGGCAGCGTTCCCCTCATTTTGCTGCATGTTTTCATCATGGCTTTTTGCCTGGATGCCCTGTGCTTGGTCCCCGTGTTTGGTCCCCCTTCTGATAGGATCACAATCAGTCTCTGCCTGCGGCTCCTAGATTGTAGAAACAAGAATACACAGAATCTGAGATGTCATGGATCCCTGCAGTCTCTCTCCGTTCCTGACTAGAACTGAGTCCAGTGCATACAGACTGAACAGCTGAACAGCTGCTTGAAGATGCAAATCCACAGCAGTGCACACAACAGAAAACCACTTTGTAAAATTACGAATGATTTTTCCTCTGATGTGTTTGGTATGACAGAGCAAATTGTGCACCAAATTAAACAGTATTCAAAAGGGTAATGCTGTTTAATACTGCGTTAATACTACTGTTGAAACTCAGGAAAAGAAACTGCCAGTAGGAAAAGCTCAGAGTATACCGAGTATACTGGGTATACTCAGGGCATACTGGCACTATGCCCCGTCAGCTGACTGACAAACTCACATTACTTGAGCATCATTAGCCACACTGATGCAGAGTGACAGAGTGACTGGGGTGGATTCTGAGTCCACGTGTTCTCCAGAGAGCCTGCAAAAACAATACAAAGATGCTGCCCTCTTTCCCCTACGTTAGGCCAAAGTCATTAGTCCTTTGAGAAACTCTGAATTTCATAAGTAGAGTGGTATAAGACTACTCGTATTGTATTGTCAAGTGCAGCAGAAGCATAACCGTCTAGACTAATTTAGAACAAAAGAGAACAATGAATGTATTGAGCTGCTTCCGAGGGGCATTTTAAATGCCTGATTTATACTGCCAGACTCCCAGTAAAAACTCAAACTTTACTATCAGCACTGACTCATTAAGCGTGAGAGGAACTGCTGTTCTCTTTCTTGTCACGATGCGCCTGGCACGCCTGAGGGATACGCCCACAACCACACACACACACACACACACACACACACACACACACACACACACACACACACACACACACACACACACACACACACACACACACACACACACACACACACACACACACGCGATCTTCTGTCCCACTCTCAATCACCAGTTTATTGATCATGGTCACCTGTGCCTTTTTTGCCTCGTTTGTTCTCTACCCCAGTTAAGCCCACAGGTGTGCACCTCCTGTGCGTTGCGCGCATGTTCTGTTTCTGTAAACGGCGCTCCGAGTGGCCAGTCCCCTCTCGTCAATGTCTCTGCGCCTCGTGTCATTTCTGCCAGCATGGTTTATTTTCCTGTGGGTTTTCTGCTTGCTGCTGTGCACATTTGTTTGTTTTTTTTTTTGTACAACATGGAGAATAAAGGAACTCAATATTCTCGCTTGCGTCTGTCTTCTTCCCTGCTTCAGTCATGCTTCTCAGTTAAAAATGGGTTATGGAACGAAGCAATGATGCACAGCCAAAGACAAACCAAAGTGTCTGTGCTCCACGTATCATAAGCTAAGTGTTCACTACAACTGTGGATTTGACCTTGCACCTAGGTTTTTCACTCACATGCACGCTCCGAAGTAATTTGACAATAAAAGCGATTTGATTTGATCTGCTGAGTTAATTGAACTGTCAATACAGATTTCCATAAAACGACTGAATATGAATGGACAGTGCACTTATCAGCTGAGGAGCCTATTACTTTGCACTACTTGGGCTGAATGATATGGACAAAGATATTTGGTTATAATGCTGCATACTGTGCATTACAGTATAACATTGTGAACCTTTATCTGACGTCTTTGAATAGCGGCCTGTTCTTTGACTACAATACATTTTGATTCAACAAAACACAGAACAGTCATCTGGAATGTCTGAGGCTGGTTAGAATTTGCATATTGCACCATCAGTCTTTTGCAATATTAATAATACAAAGGCTAACATTGCAATAATGCAAATTATAGAGAGAGTAGCCATAGCTAAAGGTAAATAGCCCACGCAAGCATGAGCATGAAGCTAATCGACTAAGCTAATCATGAACTTCGACCCATTCTCCCTTTTGCTGTCTTTGTGGTCTGTCACAATGTCCTGAGGTGGTATCATTGTCTGTCTAAGATCCTATAATTAAGTACAGCAGTTTGTGCTTATTGATAATGGATAATGTATAAGAACAATTATGTCATATCAATACAAGCCCATTACAGTCAGGATAACAGTTATGGTAAAATGGTATCATTCCCTCAAAACACACATTCACTGAGAGATGCAGTAAGGGTACTATTCTCAAGGCACAATCAATTCAAATCCTGGAACTAAATTAGAACTTTTGATGTGCTAAAGTCTAGAGTCTTTAACAGGTTCTGTGGGTTTGCTTGTAAAGAGTCCAGATACACTACACACTACACAGGGGAACTCACACACCAGATGGTAAGGAACAACAAGACTCCCTGTCCTCAAAATGATACGCGAAGACGTCGCTACTGCTACACGGCTGCTCATTTGGGGTTTTAAAAGCTATAACAAACATACTGTAGTTTGATGCACTATTTATCTTAAAGCAAGCCAACCTTCAGAGACACAATCAACTGCATGCCACGCGACATAATATTCACATCAATAGCATCCGAAAATAGGCCTAATGCTTTATTTACCACAGCACTGGGGCTTTTATATCAGTCTATGGACACAGTATCGGTAGTTACACAGACAGATGATGAAAGGCACAGCGACGTGCTGATAGGCCTCATTGTAGGCAGTTTGCTTCGGAAGCGGCACTCAGCACGTACGAGTCTCCCCGGTTGGTGCACCTCCCTCCCAGAGAGTAATGAAAGTTCATAGTCTGCCACCACAGTGACTGACAGCCTCCTAGAACAACCTCAAGAGGATTTACACACGTGCACAGAGTTAGAAGCAGCAGCTCTCTTCAGTTCAGCTCTACCGTTCGGTCTCAACTCTCTCCACCTGATTAAGATATAAATTACGTCGCTGAATTCCGTCAACACGCCGACCACCAGAATGGAGTTCCTACACCAAATTGTTCTGTCACTTCAAGGGCTTAATAAAATAGTGATTTGCAGTATGGCAGCTCTTTGCTAATTGTTATACACCACCATTGTTTTGTTTTGTTTTAACTTTTCCATGAATCCATGAATTTCCATGAATACAAGATAATGTAAATATTCAGCATGTTTATGCTTGCAAAAAGTATGTCACATCCTACATTATGGGATTCATAATATGACATGCTCTCATAAATAAAAAAAGACATAAATATACTGCTCTAACAAATCAAAACAAAGCATCCTGAATAGAGGTTGGATTTGAGTTATGAATGCAACTTCTTAGGGTGGAAATTGGTCCATAGGCAAGGCCTTTGTGCATGTTCGTTCTAACATTATAAAATGAGCAGTTCACCATTTTTATAATTAAAAATGCTCAAATCTAATAATGATGAACTGTGAAAACTGAAACATGAAAGTTATCACCTTCCATATGCATCTATCTATATACCTATCACACTCACAAATCATATCAGCATGTATTTTCAGCAAGACATAGTTTGTTTGTATCCGAGATAATTAATAAACTCATATTTCTAATTTCCCCAAAATACGTTATTTTGTTTGAAGAAATTAATATGACCATATAATGATAAGTATTATTGTTTCTATCATATAAGTTGAAGTGAAATGAACACTCACCATTTGCAGTAGAAAGTCAATATAAGTGAAAAGCAATGGAAAGACACTGAATGTGTAACACTGGAATGAGACTGAATTGACCAATGTCACTGGAATCCATTTCACACTATGCCTGTTTTTAACTCCCATTCTGGAGTTAATTGTCCCAAATTCTAAGAGGGAGTGACAAGCAAACAGTAATCTATTATGACCTTTAGCATTTCTCCTGTTACCAGTGTGTCCAAATGGCAACTTTACAAACCTATGTGAAATAATGAACTTGAAAAACAGAATAAAGAAGCAGAGCATAAATCTTTTTCTAACTGTGATAAGATGTTTGGATTTACACTGGCATGAGTCTCACTACTTTCCATCTCTTCAGCAGTTTTTGGACAGATGTAATCGTGAAGAATATCCTTGATATTTGATCTTTTCAGTATTTTATTAATGATATCTGAATTATTGAGACAACATTGTTATGTACTTCCTTTTCTTTGATATTTAACATCCGTTACAATTTATAATTTTCTTATAATATTTGCCACAAAAAAGTCTGACATCCACAACTATCGACATAAAGTACAGCACACAGCTCCATACTAAAGCACCTGCATAGCATTGGATGTATGTAATAATTAATGAAAAATAAAATTACCATACCTTCCGTAGTTTTTGATATTTCGGTGATGTGAAAGCTACCCTTTGGACTCTGTGCAGAAAGAGCATCACTTTCCGTAGTGAGGACCTCACCATAGCCATTATCCTCTGGCTGCTGGACTTCTGAAAGCTCCTCAGGATTCTCATCCTGCAGACAGGGGAGCTTCCTGCCCTCCCACTGTGTGCACTGAACATCTAACTCCCCAAGTGTCTCAGCTAGTTCACCTCTGCTCTCCTCAACACTCCGCCTCCGTAGCCGAAGGTCATAGGTGAGTGGAAAAGAGACTTTGCAGCACGGTGCACAGAGCAACAGAGAGACACGTAGCTCCAGCAACTCAGACCTTCTTCCATGAATGCTCACTATGCAAATCCCATGAACGCTCACAGGATAAATCCTCAGGAACGTAAGAACCTCAAGAATAAAAATGCCTCCACAGTGCAACAGCCAGGTCCCTTGACAGCGAGTCTCTGTGCTTGAGGACGAGATTTGAACGAGAAAGAGGCTGAGAAAGGGAGGGGTGTGGAGCTCACATGGTAAGCCACGCCAGACGTTGAGCATTATGAGAGTATCGTCCTCAACCTGTCCTTTCTGCCTCGAAATAGAGTTTGGTAGAAATAGAGTCATCCATTTTCGTTGTGACTAGGGACGCTCAATCACTGGTATAAACACCCCATTACGAAAAAACAGCCCAATGCAGCTCACCAACTCTTCAAGGGTGGTCAGGGTGTGATGGGGTTCAGCTTGATTTTAGGTTGGGTTGTGCTGTCCGTTATATGTATTATTTGGTGTGTTCCAAGAAATTTACATTGTATATAACTAAAGGTAAAAAATAGCGGTCCAACAAAATTTCAGAATGTTCGAGACTTATTTAACTGTTACTATATTACTACTAAAACCACTTTTTTTAGCAGTAACTAAAACATGTAAAAGCAGTAACTAAAACATTCAACTTAATTATTCGTCTTAATTATTTGGCAGTAATCAAAGACAGGACTTTTGCCCCAGAAGATTTTACAGTCAAAACTAAATTCTGACATCTAGTGGCAAAATTACCTAACAACGTGGCTAACAATTTAAAGAAATAATTGTATTTGAAACAGGAAACCATTTCTGTGTCATCAGGTTATGCTGTATAAACCCTATTCTCTGGGAGTCGCTGTATACAGAAAGCCACACCGCCGGCGCTAATGCAAGAGGTACAGAATATGTAGTCTAAACACTGGGTGCTTCTGTTAGGACGTTTCTACTAAGTCGTGGACTTTTAGAGCGCAAGAAAAGAAGTATTTAAAAAACATATAGGTATTTATAATCTATGTACAACAGAGCACCACCGATATAGGATTAGGAGAACATTTACAACGTTAACAGTTTACGGTCTGTGGTGTCGTTTACTATAGGCATGCATCGTAGCTCTTTGTCATGATCTTTTTAAAACACAACGTTCGTTTACCAGGAGTGGGGTTTGAACCCACGAGGACATTTGTCCATTGGATCTTAAGTCCAACGCCTTAACCACTCGGCCATCCTGGTCACGACTGAGTAATTCCTGATATTCACAAGGGTAGTTCTGCAGGCAGCGTTTCCATACCATAGTACGTGGACAAAATATCGGAATGGTTTACTGAACAACAAAACCAAGTCAAGATTTTCATAGTGCCCAAAAATTCGATGATCATTTAATTATGCGTTCTGGAATGCTCATAAACTTTTATTTCTCAAGGGCTTTGAAGAATGGTCACACATTTTGGTTTGAACATGAAAGTGAAATAAACATGTTGACGTTCACAACCTCATTGCTGCTGAATATTTCGATTATTTACTTTTTTTATGTAAACTGCAGTTCCATTTACAGTTCGATAAATTTGGTTGGTGTAGGCTTTACGTAGTTAGGTATTGAAGATGCAAGCTCCACCAGGGATCACAGCCATCACGGCATTACATTTGCTGATGACACCTCTTTAGAGGGACGCATTGCTAACAATGCTGAGACTACAGAGAGGAACTAAGGCAGCCGGAGTCCAAGCGCAAGGATACAATAACTGTCTGAATGTCAGTAAGACAAAAGTGACGATTGTGGCCTCAAAAAAGACAAGTTCCTCATACATTAGCACATTAGCAGTGCTACAGTGGAATCAGCATCAAGTTCTATGGAGTACACATCACAAACAGCCCATTATGCTTAAAGGTCAATGGTTAGAGAATACTGTGTTAGATAGACTGTGTAAAAACCCATGTGTTCACCCTTTCCAAACTGCTTCTACAGAAGCACCATGGAGAGCATACTGACCTTCAGTACCACTGCCTGGTATGGAAGCTGCTCTGCATCAGGAAGGAAAGGATTTCAGTGGGTGGTGGAGCCTGCCAAGCTATATATGGAAGGTATATATATATATATATATATATATATATATATATATATATATATATATATATATATGAGGATATATATGAGGTATGAAAGGGAGCTTACAGCATGTTACACCTCACTCACAAACAGGCCTGTTAACAATGCTCCCATCTGGACATAGGCTGGGGAACATGCAGGCTAAGACCATCAGACTCACGTTTCTTCTCATGGGCAGTCAAACTCATGGACAGATCTGCTAATTGGACACATACACATTCAAACTGAAGTGCTTCCTCAGCTCTGTTCTCACATCTATTGACACCTGAAATTAAACTTTCCTCACTTTAATCTACACATTGTCAGCTCCTCCGACAAGGTTATTAACAGCCATCAATGTGTATTGTATATACATGTAAATTAGCAAACCATCCCATTTACAATGTCTACCATCTAGGCTACTGACCTTTCCTGTCATGATCAGTACTTAGTGAAGATTTAATCTACTCTATAGAGATTTATTTATCATATTTGCACTGTTGTCTACATTTTGTTGAAGTCAATTGTAGCACTGTCAAAGAGATACAATATATTATTACTCAGTCAAAAAATCCATTGTGAGAAGGAATAACAATAAAGTTGACAGACTTTTGCTTAAATAAATCAAATTTCATCGTTCTGTAAGATTCACATTCAAACAAAATAATTGTCTATAAATGCTAAGATGTGTGAATAACCTAGATCTATCTACCCTAGATTAATTTCACTTGGTAAATAAATCTCTCACATTAGTAGCTCATGTAATTTAACGACTTCCCATTTCGCTTTGGTTTTACTCAAGAGGTGGTGCATGTACCAAGTGCTCTGCTAATGTGCCATGATGAAGGCGAGAAAGCGTCTACAAAGTGTCATGACAGGTTTGCCTGTCAGACCATGCTCATACAAATGACGGGTTTGCCTTATTCAGACCATGCTCATACAAATGACGGGTTTGCCTTATTCAGTCCATGCCTATACGAATGCAATGTCTGAAAATATCCATTTTCACTAGTAAAATAACAAATAATAATCTGACCTGTGATATGAAGCATAGTGAAATATGGTATCACAGAGCTGTAACTTCCTCAAGTTCCTAAAGTTTATCCTACAGCAATACACATGGCTCCATCTTCTAGAATTCAGTAAGTGGGTCACAGGATCGTCCAGTAGTTTGAGCAAAGTGCTTCTGCTAAAGTGGCTGCTGTTGTAGTTTAGTAAATAACACAGGGAGTTGCTTTTCAAACATGCTGAAACTCTACTGCATTACGTTATGCTCCTTTTATACATTTTTGCAGATTCGTTATCGTTATATGATATCTACAGCCAAGACCTCCTCTTAAATTAAATTGGAGCAACAACATGATTAGAGTGCATTTCCAGAAGGGACAAGGCAGTATACCCCACCGATGTCATCTTAATGCTGCCATTTTGATGAAGAGTGCAATAACTCGACTGCATATTCACCCAAAATTAAAGGATATTTAGTATTTATATTTATCGTATTTAGTTCCATATTATGCATTATTGTAGTATCGACTATCCTTACTACGAACCTTTGATAATACAAGTGTTGCAGTGTCTTCTAACATCAGTTACACAAAGGAACATAGAATAGGGAAGTTAAAAACAGAGTAAGCAAAGTAAAACTATTTATTAAATTAAAGCCAACCATAAAACAATATACATCAATAACATGTTTGATCATGGTACCCCTTATAGAAACAAAGGGTTTTTTATGTTCAGACATGATACCTTTTAAATATTTTTTACACTGGCACAATTATGAACACACAACAATTCTTCAGAACTGTTATGCAGGTTAACATTCTTTAACATTCACAGGACAGAAAAAGTGACCAAACAACACAGAGTCAACATGCACTGATGCTCTTGTGGTTACCAAAAAACTGGGCTGTGTCACAGCCACCATGGCAAGGCCACAGGCCCAAGACGTTCTGCATGTGCCAGGCAGATAGAAAACAATGATAATGTGAGAGAAACAGGTGGGATGCACAAGCGTGTTAATAACACAACCTTTGTGCAAATATGCTATGCTGCTCCACACTAGCATGAGCAACTGCACAATTAAGTTCAATGTTCTTTAAACTACTACCTTCTGTAAACTTCTGTAAATGGGTATTGTGAAATTGAAGAGGCGCAATGAGGAATTAATACACATTATTCATCACTTATTGCAACAAGGGAAACAGCAACAAAATAGCTGTCTGCATGGGTGTTTCTTTTTATATCTCACAGCCTTCTTTACCTCGGCTGTAGCATTTACTACATATTCTTGTGTTGCACACACATTGCTCTCGATGTTATTCACCATAGCTCCTTGCTCCTCTACCAGCAGAGCCAGCTGGAAAAAGAGATCATGAATGTCCCGTATGCGACTCTCCAGCTCCAGGAGCTCCTTATGTCGGTTCTCGATCTCGGTGAGCGCCGAGCGGAACGTCCGCCCATCTGCGACCAGGTCGTCTGAGAACACGTTCCACTTGCCCGTCTCAACCATCTCTTCAATCTGGTCGCTGGTCACCTCCCTGCCCATGATCTCCGCCTGTCTCTGGATGCGCGTCTTGCAGTTGTCCCTCTGTGCCATCTCCGCCTCGTTGTATTCGGACATGGCCTGGTGGAAGGCCCCAGTCAAGGAGACGTACTGAAATCGCACCATGCGGGCCAGCGCACTCTGGGGCCCTTGCGTTTCATCCAGCTCCTGGCACAGCGCCTCCATCTGCTGCAGCTTGGCGTACAGCCTCTCTCCGTCGGCCTTGATGCTGCGTGCGATGGCGTTGGAGTCGCGCTTAATGCTGCTGATGCGCCTGACAGAGGTGAGGAAGCGCGTGTTCTGCTTGCCCAGCCTCTTCACCTCCATCTTCAGGTGAGCTATCTTCTTGTGCATGGCCTGTACGTCCCTGAACACGCCGTCCATGACATCCTCGCCCTCGAACACCACTGCGTACTGTTGCTTCAAGGCGTCATGGTCCGTGTGATCCGCGTCCTCTGTGACGCCCTCTTCCTTGGGCTCCTTCAGTATGGCATCACTCAGCTCATGCAGTCGGTTCTTCATTTTGCCTACATGACAAAGGAGAAACAAGAAAACACGATCAGGTGAACAAGGACTGGCCCTGATGACTCATTCAACAAGATTGGCATAGACAAATACTTACAAGTTCTATCATGTGATGCCTTAGCAAGCTTCAGAGATATGGACACATTGTAATGCAACCATTGCAACCACTGCAGATGTCTTGTGGGACTTCTGAAATAAACAGACTGACCTCTTGCAACTGTTCTTGTGAGAGGGAGGTGATGATTTAGTACACTCACAAAAACTCCCTGTGTTGGAAAGCCACAGCAACACCATTATGCGTGCTGTAGTTAGATGTTACGAATGTTTTCCGAGTAATACAAGTCATGCTTTAAGATGCTTACTTCCTATCAAGTATAACGAGAGAATGGGTGGGGACTTCCCTTATCTAAGGTCTCAGAAACCAGGACATCAGTAAAACCAATTATTATTTTATAAATCTTTATTCGGGTTTAAAACATGTTTACTTAATTCATGACTCAATACAAATAGAAAGAGTAATAAAAAATGTAGTTGTGTAATAGTGAAATGTGTATTTAAATAATAAGGGTGGGGTATGTTTACAATAACAATCTACTCATACTGAAGGGCATTTCATGAACACTTTGATCCAGTGGTATGTACATAGTATTCAGACATGTGTAGACATGTAGGTAATAATTATTCTTAAATCACATGTCAGTGAAGTTCCCGCTTCAGTGAAGCACGTCAGGCGTATACTCTTTTTCTTAATCAAAACCTTTCATAATGGTGTCTTAAACGATTCAGTGCCAATTTGTTAAGCAACAAATGATATCAAACAAGCTTGGTCGACAAGATCAAATTTCATGCGATTTCTTTGACCACCTGCTCTAGATGAAACTCTAGATGAAGCGAGTAAAAGTATTCATAAGCTTCATGGAAGTATAACACTCTAAAATTGTGTTTAGTAAACAAATAATAACGAGGAAAATGTTACATACCTTACTTCATGCTCCGTAAAAAAAATCCAAAAATCGCTCATTTAAAATTTAAGTGTAACGAAGTGTTTTCTCCTCCACCACAGGTCTCATATCGTTGCAGGAAATAAGACAATCGAGTAGTGGGTGTTTCCGAAAGCAGGGGCGTTCGGTTTCTTTTAGCCTCGATTTTGCTGTGTTTATCGAGAGTGACGTTTATTTAGTGTTACATCACTTTCAGAAAAGAAATGAAA
Source organism: Brachyhypopomus occidentalis (assembly GCA_020368025.1). Classification (NCBI taxonomy): domain Eukaryota; kingdom Metazoa; phylum Chordata; class Actinopteri; order Gymnotiformes; family Hypopomidae; genus Brachyhypopomus; species Brachyhypopomus occidentalis. Next base: position 2,890,709 of record JAGXOD010000002.1, read on the forward strand.
AAAGGTAGGCCTAAAGTTACACTTCATGTTGTATAATGTTGTAGTTATTAGGGTCGGAGTACGGGTGCACCAGCAGAGCACACTAACTAGACTAAAATATGCATTCCTATACATACACTTTAACCTTCTGGTGCCGTTAGTGCCCATGTGAGCTTGCCAGATACCTCAGACTTCCTCATTTACCCCGGCTTAATCTAAATTTGGGGTAGGCCCTATTGTCAGTAGGCCCACTGCCAACAGGTAAACGTTTATGATACCAGCAATGCCAGTCAACCGTACAAAACCGTTTAAAGAGGTAAATTAGGTAAAAGGTCATTCTTAAAAATACTAGGATATACGCTATTTGTGATTATATTGCTATACATGCTGTAATTGAATTACTTGGAGTTACAATTCATTTGAGTTAGTAGGCTAATAGTATAAGGTTTGCTAGTAATTTAAATGCGGCGAAGTTACTTAAGCCACTTAAAATAGGCTACTGTAAAGTTGTAAATCAGATCAAATTGCCTATAGGCCTAGCTAAATTAATGTCGCACAAACTGATATTCTTTGAGTACAATTTAGAATTTGTGTTTGTGTTTGACTTTTTTTTTTTTAGACCACTAACAGTTTAATATATTGTAGACAAGGCTTAATGCATTTCACAGTCATTTCACATCAGATCTATCAAAGACTGAAACAGGTTGGCACAAAAAATTAATGCAAACCTATTTCAGTGTAGTTGTTAGAGTTTTCTTTTCTCAGTTGTTAAAACTATATGTAAAGTAAGCCCATGCCCATGGGGTAGTGTCCATATGGTAGGTTCGATTAAGTTATATTACCCATGATCTGAAAAATGTAACGTAGTGTAAAATGTAGTGCATATCTCTTTATTGTAACCACATGATGGCAGTAAAGCTAAGAATGAGTTGTACTCTCTGTCTTTAATGTTAAATTGTTGCATCTGACTTTTGTTTAGCAGTTTGCTTTAGGCATGTGTGCTTCTAAAATGAAGTGCTTGCGGGAATTTGATTGACAGACTTAAAAAGTCGGAAAAAAATGTCTGTAAATACATACGCTGGTGGTAATGTTATTTCACTGAAGCTGCTGACATCATGCTCTGACGTTCGATGCCATTATACAGTATGACTACAGTATCACACTCTAGGCCTGTGCTAGACGAACTGAGGTGAAATTCAGTGCTCCAGCTGTTAAGACAAACCAGCCAAAACAGAGGAGCATTTCATCATTTGTTGGACAGTTGGGTTACGTTCAATTATGGGATGGCACTTTCTTTTTGTTTTGTGTAGATTTTAGTTTGTAGTGCCATTGTGTGTGTGCTCAATAGCTTGTTCAATATTGTAATGAGTCTTCAGGGATTAGCTCCCTACTTGTTTGATCCATCTGCAGGGTGTGTGTAATGCTTATCAAACTATGGGATGGCTGTGTTTAGTCATCCTTGTTTCTCTAACTTTGCATTGGTGATTGCATAGTTATTATTTTGGTTATATCATTAAATTAATTACTGTGTTTGACAAGTAAGGAAGGACTAACTTTTAGTTAATTTAATGAGTTGATGTAGCTCTTCCGAATTGATCTAAAAATAATATGGTTAAAAACGAAGCTAAAATAACAATGTACCTCATGCAACTTGGGAGGAACAGTTTGTTATGTCGATCTATGGATCTAATAACAATTACTCCTAAAATACTGAAACAGGAAGAGCATCGAGGATCACTTTGCACTTTGGTTTTTACAGAAGCATGTGGCTGTTTTTTTTCCCCCACATCAGACCATGGTGCCAGTACGCATGAAGAGGCTTGGACTAAGTGACTAAGCTGTTATGGGACATTACGTTTTAAAAGAAGACATAATTAAATGCCACTTGAATAAAAAATGTTTTGTTTCTCTCACAGCAAAAATCATAAAAAATCCACAGTTCAAGTGCCTCAGTAATATTGGGTTATTGTTACATGAAATCTGTATGTTCCCTGTAATTATTTAATTAAATGGGTTGGAGAAAATGCAACATGTCCAAATTATAAAACTGAAATATCTGTGTAGTGTAAACCATGAGCTATGCTTCTTTAGTATCTTATTGCATCTTTGCATCAGCTATGGTGGTTACATTCACCCCAAACTAAACGTTGACTCAGTAAATGTTCTATAAGTGTTCTTATTGGCTGTTATGAACAATACTGTACCTCAGCTGTATTCACCTTGGCTAAAAGAAAAATATTGTGAACACATTTATTTATTATATAAAGTCCTTATTTTAAAAATGTTCTGACATTCTGATGACTTTAATTATTCAATGCCACAGATCTTCAGAGCAGTGTGGAGCACACATCGTAGTGTTGTTGCACGGCTGCAAGCTCATGGCATCCCTCTTCATCTTTATCTGCTTTTCACATATCCTTTCACATATCATTTGTGGGCTCTCTATGTGCAAGCATCATGAAGCCCTGTGTTCCAGGCCGTCTGCATTGAATGTGAGATGATCAACTCTGAGAGCAGAGGGCTGACCTCAGAATCCAAACTAAATTTAAAAGCCCTGATGTTCACTGCACCATGATTTAGAGAATTTAAGTATTTTCACCTTTAGCTTTTATGTGTTTGTTCAGGATACAGTATTCAGTGAAATCAGTATACTGTATTATGTACAGTAAAATGTACTACAGAATAACTGAGCGGCCTTGTTTTCTTGGATAATTTTAGAGCAAAAATGAGATGGTCTATGGGTCCAGTTACATTAGCTACATGTGACTTTGATATTCTCCAGAATACAGTGAAGCACTGAAAAGGACCAGCTGTCATTGCAGTTGCATTCCTAATGTAAAAGTAAACAGACAACAGGTATTCATTTACTATAAAAGAGGACTTCACTTTTAGTTTGACAATTGTATGCTCTACATACATTAAAGGTCACACATTTTGAAAAGGAAATGTGCTCAAGTGAACATTGAACTATTAGAGAAATCGCCATGTGATGAGGAACAGGAGACAACAGTTGTGGGTCGTTTTGTGGGAAGCTCTTCACCAAGCTCAGTGATACTGGGTTCACATGGCCTCGTTTAAACTCAAAATTTCAATATGATCAATACTTCTCTCCAGTAAAAACCATTTGAGGAGGGTTTTGACCAGGGCAGGTGTTAGCTGTATGGTTTTAATGAACTTTTATACTGAGAATACCATTTATGCAACACACATACAACAGAAACCAATATACTCTGGCATATATGTATTATTATGTATATTCATAAAATAAACATATATCATTTTTTAAAACAGGTAATTCAGACTACAGGAAACAACACAGTTGTGCAGACAGCAAGCAAAGCTCTCACCATTAAGTACCTTACACTGAACAGAAGTCTTCATATTAACTGTGCATATAAGTTAAGCACATACAATAAACTACCAACTGATTGTATGCTATTTGTAGTATGATATTCACAGTAGTCACTCACTTCAAGCCTATCCTTATTGAGAAACTGGTCAAGCTAATGGATACTGCTGAACACTGCAGAGTAAAAACACACAAAAGGGGCTGATAAAGAAGGCCAAGTGGAGGAGACAGGGGCAACATGGGAAGCCACAGTGGGACTTGCAGGGGGCATATCAGGCATTGGTGGGTGGGTTATGACAGACAGTAACAGAAGCATGTCCAACTTCTCAGGGTCCCCCTACTGTCCCTTGTACTGCAGCATCAGACAGATATTGTCTTCCCTGAGCTGAATCCTGTGTGTTTGAGGGAAGAGGGTGTGGTGCAATTTGAATAACACTTACTCCAAGGACGAAACAATATTGAGGAACACTACTGCAGTGCAAAGGGTAACTCCAAATATTCTATTAGACATGAGTGTGTGCGCATGCGGCTGTGGCTTTATAGCCCATGAGGAGTCTTTCAGCACAATAAGCAAGGTCGTTACTGTATATACTGCGGAAACCGCTGAGAAGAGTGTACTATGCCACCACAACAAGCGTTGGTATACGTGAAACCGCAGCAGTCTACATCTATGTAACAGATACAAACGCGTGGAGCCTCGAATTCGATTATTTGACAAATAGCCAAAGTTCCGTGCCTTGTGTGGCATGAAATTGCGAAAAGATTTCCCTGCAGTCATCTCTTACCCCCACTGATGTACCAAGGAGTGCCGCTTCCCCGTGCGTGTGATAGCAAGAGGGGGATGCTTTCTAAAGAGAATTACTAGCGAGGGAGCTGCACCAATTGCGTTAGGGTTGCCTACTCCGCGGCCCGTCACCGATTGCTTTGTATTTGTTGTTGCCGGCAAAAACGTACCAGTCCAGGAACACAGAAGAGGTTTAACATGGGCACCACACCTTCAGCGCAGCGTATTGGAAAATACGAAGAAGACGCTGTCGCCGACGAAGAAAATACAGGACCGAATGAGGTACAAGATGACATCGCTAAGGACAAGGTGAAAACAGGGCATTAATAGTGAAACTGATAAAGCACGCGGGAAATGTCTTTAGACGTGTTCACCTCGTAGCTAATATTAAAATACAGTTGTAGTAAAACAGAGAAAACAGTACTGTGGACTAGGTGTTAACTGCGGAGGGAAACTTTTTTGCTGCTACTACTGCAGCTACTGCAGTGAATAATCATATGACGGCGTGACGCTGGTGTTATGCTGGATACGGGATGTTTCCAAAGCTGCATTATTAGTTTTGAGTATTCATAAAATTAGAGCTTCACGAAATTGAGTCTTTTTGTATTAAGTGTAGAAATACATATAAAATATGAACAATTTACAAAATATCTACGTATTTATTTTTAGCATTTATCGAAATGTTTTCGCTTTTTGTGTCTGTGTGTGTGTGGTTGGAGTATGTACGGGCAGTGTGGTGTTATTGCCGTTTTGGCTAAGTGACTGCATTTGTCAAATTAGTTTTCATTGTAGAAAATCCGCATTAGACATTAACATTCCTGAATATTTTTTAACATACCCTTAATTAGTTTCGTGGTACATTTTTAACACTTCTCCCAAAGGAAATTTAAAATCTCCTGCAGCTGCACTCCAAATAGCATGTACCTCGATGTCCCCCAGTAACCATGGAGTCAGCCACTGTGCACGAGATAACTAATGCTTCAGTTTCAAGCTGTTACTGATTCATCTCGTTAACATGGACTGTACATTTAGAATAACACAGTACCAGTTTCAGTAGCAGACATACAGTACATTCACTTACATTATTTTTTTGTTAGTGCTAGCACATAGACAGTGTCAACTCATGTTTGGTTTATATCCACTCATTAGATATTATAGTACTAGCTCTTCTGTTCTTTGGGTTTAGATATAAGAGGGTTCATGTCAGTGAAGCTGAATGAAGGGCAGTGCTTAGTCACATAAATGCCCCTTTTTTTTGCCACTTAAAGATTTTTGCCTCATATGGATATCTGTTGTTATGTATTAGCCATATCTGCAATGCTGAGTGCAAACTGTGATTCAGAGAGATGAATGTACATTTCATGTTATATTGTTTGTTCCACATAAGCTAATAAAAGTGACATCACATTTATTAGAAAATTTCAGAGCTTAATAATGTATCAGCAGACTTTTGATATAGTTTGCTGAATAAGGAGACTTTTGATTTTTTTCCACAAAGTGAAGTCAGTCATCCAAGCCATGTTCAGTTGCTTCCTGTGCACTGGAGCTACAAAACTAATGTAGTTAGCAAGCACCTCACTAATCAAACTGTGATGTGTTAATGAATCTTGTATAGACACTATATTATGTCTTTGTTAAATTTGGATAAAGTACAACAAAAATCAAGCATCCGATACATTAAGACACAGAACTACAAAACTGTAACTGTAAAATACATCGAATTGGAAATTGGTAAGATTTTGCTTAAGAAGATACCAGATTACTAGACTAGAACTCCTGTTGGGCCTTGTTTCTAGTTGCTACAGAAGAATGAGCAAGACTCAAGCCTGAAGGAAAACAATGAAAATCACTTTGAGGACTTAAATGGCCTCAGTGAGGAGAGAGTCCCTGGAGATGGTGAGCATGTTCATGACCATTGCTGGCTTCAAAATATTCGCATTTGCTGTTGCATTTATTTGTAAAAGTAATGTTTTACATTTCACAATTCAGTTTCAGAATTTATGCTTATAGTGAACGCTAGCTTTTGTTTTTTTTTACCTCAACTCTCATACTATATCACAACAACTCATCTCATCTAATTTCAGTTGGATCTGGGATTGTGACACTGAAAGAAGAGACAGATGATCTTGAAGAGTATGTCTCTGAGGCAAGTGCTGATAATCCAGGCAAGGAAATTGTTAAAGCAGGTGGCGTGACAATGAAAGAGGAAAATGAGGCTAATGGCAAACCGAATGATGTTGAAGTTGGCTTAAAAAAAATCTTCAGATTTGTTGGATTTAAGTTCACTCTGAAAAAAAACAAATGTGACACTACTGCTGCAAAGGAGCCACTTATAAAGGAGCAAGATGGAAAAGTCACAGGCTCTTCAATGGATTCCAGAGACACCAGAGACAAGATTTCTGTCTGCATAAAAGAGAAGGATGCAGAAGAGATGCAGAAGGAGTCAATTACAGGTAAAATAAGTATTGATTGTAGGAATAGTGACCTCTCTTCAGAGACAGACAGTGAATTGCCAGCTGGTCAAATGTCAGAGTTCACAGATTATAATGAGCAAATAATATCTGATATAGAACTGCTGAAGGAGGTCCAAGCAAGCCTGGAGCCAGAGGAACATATGTCCCCAATTAAGCAATTCTTCACACAAGGAATTTGGGCTAGTTTAAGAAAGAGAAGAAAAGAGCAGGAGGCCTCAAAAGATAATAAAGAGGAAGAAATTGAGATAACTCAAAAAGAGGAGGGTGATAAATTTGATAGAGCTGCACAGGAAGACAGAACATGTGTTTGTCTAGATGTGTTTAATATAACATTTGAAGAAGGTAAAGCTTTAGAGGCAGGTGAGAGACATGAGGGCATGTCTTCAACAAAAGGAGCATTAATGAATGCCCACGAAGAAGAAAAGGTACAAGATAGTCCATTTAGGAGGATCTTTAGGCTATTTTCCCCAAGAAGACAGAAACAAACAAAACCTGATGAACCAAATTTAATCAACTCAAAAGAATATCTTAATGAAGACCTTCCGTCATTTATAGAATTAGTTAAGGAAGAAGCAATGGTGGAACAACCAAAGCCTACAGAGGGGCAGGATACAGATGTTAGGTCTGAAGAATCAAAAAAGAAATTAGACTCAACCATTTCCTGGGAAACCCTGATATGTGGTGGGTCTACCAAGAAAAGGTCCAGAAAAACATTTAATTCTGAAGGTGAAACCCAAGACAAGGGAGAGGAACCCAGAAAAACAACTGCATCACCACTTGGAAGCTCCATTGAAGGTGACTATGACCGTCTTACATCTTCTAATGAAAACACTGAGAGTCCTGCAGAGGGAGAAGGTGGATCCACATGGAAATCACTAAAAAAACTAGTTACTCCAAAGAGGAAGGTTAGAACAGAAGAAAGTGGTTCAACTGAGCAAATACCCTCAGACAGTGAATTTACCAAAGATGAATCTTCATGTTCTATAAAGAAGCTTATTCCAAGACGAAAAAAGAGGAAGTCTACTGGGTGGCAAGAATACTCATCCTCGGATGAGGCAGGTAAAGGCACAGCAACGGACACTGAAGATGATGACACTCCATTGGTTGTTCCACTATCTGAATATGAAATAGTTGAACCTGAAAGCTTTAAAGAGATTACAAAGCAGACAGTCAAATATATAATTGAGAAAGAGATGCAGCCCATGACTGAACAAGACAAATCTAAGGAAAAAAAGCTTCTCAAGACACCAGCATGTACTGCTGGACCATCATTTACACCCATTCTCCTAGATTATGTTGAAGACCTGACAGAATTCATAAGCAAACATCAGCAACTCAGTGACATTCCAGAGGAAGGAATTATTGAGGAAAGTGTTCAAACACCAGTGTCCTCTGCTGAGTGGACCACTCAAGATGACACATTAGCTGAGGATATTATAGACCTGACAGCTGATGCAGTCACTGCCCCTGAACCCATAAGTGATCAGTGTAATGATGATGAAACTACTGAAATGATATCAGCAGTTTCCCACCTAACTGAGTCCCCTAAAACATCTAGAAATATAACACCAGCACCAAGCAAAAATGATTTGACAGATCCAGGTGTAATGCTTCAAGATGCTGAGACTATCTGCAGGACTCAAAGCCTTCTGTCCTTTAAAACAACAGATGGAAACTCAGAAGCTCTGGCAGCCTCAGTTTGTCTAGAGTCAACTGTATCAGGTAAAACAAAAGTTTTATTTGCCCAAGACAAAATAGAAGCTACACCCATCTGTATGGAACATGTTTCTCAGGAAGTTAAACCTGTAGAACAATTTATTTCTTTGTCCTTAGTTGAAGGAATTCCAGAGACTAATGAAGCTGTACCAACAGAACTGCTCTTTGAAGACTTTCCAGAAGAATTTGAGGAAGTAGGGATAGCAACAAATGAGAGCTATGAAGCTGAAGTCAGTGAAGTAGATTCAGAGTTCCATGACGCACATTCAGATGATAACACACCTTTTGATGAAACTGAGAAAAAAACTGAGATACCTACTGTAAAGCATACAGACTTGCTTGAGAAAAGCCAAAAGGATGAATCCTCAAACATGGCACTGGTGGAGGAAAAAACAGAAGACTATTCTATAGAAGTACTCAATGGCTATCAGGAACTCATGCAAGTGGTGGCTAACAGTGCAGTGCAAGATGAATTTCAGCATTTTGAGAAACAGGTTATCACCAAGAGTAAAAATGTGCCTGAGAATGAGGTTCCACTGAACACTGCAATAGAGGAAGCCGTGTGTGAACAAGCACAGTATGCTGAAACACACGTTAAAGGTGAAAAAGAACAAAAACTCCCCGATCTTGAATTATCAGCTACTGATGCTGAGCATGTCACTCAAGATGAATTAGCTGAGTCTGCCGTGCACAACACTAGAGCCTGTGTGTCTGACAGTGCTGTAAATAAAGCCTCAGAAATGGTAGTGGATATTGTTCATGTCACTCTAGCTCAAGTAGTTGAAACTGTAACACATCATGTCATAGCCCCAGGACAAGATACCACTACACATGAAATCACAGAAAAAATGATCGGAGTTGTAGTATGTCCAGAGCAAATTAGCATAGTTAGAACAACCTCAAATTCTGTAAGCACAGAGGCAGAAAGGTTGAGCAAAGTTGCTCAAATGGTTGCTCATGATATTCCAGCTGAAGTGATGAACACAGAGTTAAAAACAGCAAAGACACACGTTGAAAACAAATTTGAGGCTACTGCTGGAGTGGTTGTACCAGGCATTTATGACAGATTTGAAGGAATAACAAAAGAATCAACAGTGGAAAATAAGACTGAACCCATACCAGCTAAAGAGAGTGGAGACATTGTTCCTAGAGAAGGTTTTCATAGCAATACAGCAGAGGACCTCTCAGGAAGTTTAAACGAGTTACGATGTGAGGAAAAGGACCTATTAGTGATGGAAACCTGTCTTCTTGAAATTGTTCCCAATGAAAGTAAACCAGCTGAGGAGACAGAAGACATATCAAAAGTTACAATGGACCTTGACAAATATCCAGACTTAACTCCTGTTCAAGATCTCAAAACAAAACAATGCACAGGTTGTGAAGTACATATCACCAGTCTTATCAGAGCTGAAAAGGAGGTACTTAGTATGAGGGAACCTGTCATCTCTGAGCAACCAACTCTCCAAATGGAATTCACAGAGAAAGGAAGGCAATCATTGACCAATACCAGAGCAGGATCACAATCAAAAGGTCAAATGGATTCTGAACTGAGCGCAAATACACATACTACAGAGGCAGCTCCAGAGTCAGTGAAAAGAAAATCACCAATGACACAGGAGATTAAAAGAGCATGTGTGGAAGCTGAAGCTGTGATTCCTGACACACATTTTAAGAATGTGCCAAAAACCAGAGAAAGAACTGTACAACTTGAAGCAGAGTCAACTGAACAGGTAGCAGAACCAATGGTCATTAAAAATAAAATTAAGACACTTACAATGACACAGCCAGAGGTGGAAAAGCAAGTAAAGAGGCAGCTCAAAGTAGAGGCATTGGAAGTAGAAAAGATTCATGATACAACCCCCCCTGCTGAGATGTCAGTGATTAAGGATACTAAAGTGGAATCACACTTTTTAACATTAACCAAAGAACCAGACGTAACTGAAGGAACCACAGAGGTAGAAGCACTGACACTGAGGGAAATACCTGCAGTGGTCCAAGATTCACAGACAAAGACGGTAGTAGAACAACCACCAGGTATTTTGCCAGTGTTAAAGGAAGCAGAAATGTTAGCTGAAGCTTCTAAAGACAAAGACTCACACATCAACACACCAATGGCAGATGAAGTCAAAGAACTAACACTAGAAATGTCTATAGCTGCAGAGTCACCAATGCAAACATCAGTGGTTATAGAACTAAGAGACCAAATAACACTTGTGACATCAGCACTTGAAACTGAAACCTTGATGAGGACACATGAGGAAAAGAATCTTCACTCAGATACCTCTGTTGTGACATTAGAAGAACTGGGGTCCACAGTATCGACAGCAGTAGTCAATGAAACACAACTTGCTGCAGTGATCCCAGTGGTACAAACACCCGTTGAAGTCCCAGGAGAGCAAGAATCAGTTGTTCTATTACTACAGGAACCACAAACGCCACATGTGGCACACAAATTAAGAGAAACAAAGCTTGGAACATCAGGTACAGTTGATATTACTGCACAAAAGATTGAGCTTCCATCTCTGACTGAGCCAGAACTAAAAGTAACTGAGATGCTCAAAAAGGTTTCTGTTGAAGCACAAAATGCAGACTCCAAAGAGGTCATCAAAAGCCATGAAACAGTAAGCAAAGCATTAGATAAAGGAAAGATGATATGCGGAAGGATGCCATAGACAATACGTGAGATGGATTTTACATGACAAAAGCCATATTTACCTCTTTAAATTATATAATGCATTTATATAATGATTCCTGTTTTATTCATTTATTTCAAAGATTGTACAGTCCTAACCTTTCAAATGAATGTTATTCTAGAGGCAATTCTTCATTCAGTTGCTGGAAACTTCAATATTAACGTTTCAAAGGATTAGGGCGCAACATAGATACCTGACTAAATACTTGCGGAACAATGCAAGTCTAGATTCAGAGAATCTTGTGATCTTGTGTCCAAGCAATTTTGTAGTCTAGCATTGGCAAAAAAATTGCTTCAAAATCGTAAGTAGTTCTATGGTCAGAAACTGACCATTAACACAAATCATTGTTTCTATAGAGATGGGTAGTGAGTAAACAATACACATGTTAAGTATGAATACTGCAATATCTATGCATAGAATAGACATATGCTTTGATTTACAAGTATTTATCATATTAAAGCAAACAGAGATACAGAACATGATGCATTTAGTATTTGATGCTTGAACTTCACATTAACTTTGAAGACATTCTTTAGGATGCATTAGAAGCATAATATGTATATATAATCTCTATTTAAATTTGTCCAATACTTTGGTTTTATGCTGATTAAGAATTCCATTGGGGAATGTGAACTGTCAACCCACTATTCATTTAGAAGATGTCATTCTGCATTTTAGCACTTTAGGCCAATTATACCTGTTTAAAACTAATTCAGAACAGTGAAAAGCAAAATAAATGTATGTAGACAGTTATTATAGATTCTTATTTGAGTTTGAATGGTGCTGTCTGGTCAAAACATTTGTATGCCTGAACAGTACATTTTTCAAAACATTTTAATCCAACCAGTTCTGCAGATGACACTTGTACAGATAGTGTAACTATACATCTTATAAGAAATTGTATTAACAATGAACTAAAAGCAAAAATATAACTGATCCTATTTTTAAATTAATTTTTACACTTTGTATGAATTAATAGAAATGATGCTCGTTTTATTTAAATAAAATAACCCCAAAGAGTCCATGGTCAATGTTTTTATTATATAGTGCAAATGGAAATTGTACAAATATAAGGAAAAAACTTCTTCCAAAAAATATTTCAGATAAATAAATAAATTAATGGGATACAAAATTCCTTGTAAATTTCCTCTGAACTAGCCAGAATGGAGATCGTGAAATTCAAATTGGTTTAATCCATTTTTCCGCAGATAAAAACAGTCCCTTACACACCTGCAGATTTTAGCAAAACAAAGCAAAGCAAGTTTTCAACAATTTCCGGTCCCTCTATGCTTGCACAGCTGATGAAGCTCTGTCCGAAACATCCTGTTTGTGTGTGTGTGACGTGAAGTATAAAAAGTATGAAAAACAAAAGTTTAAAATGGATATTCTGGAGGGAAAAAAATCACCTAACCAGCTCCACTTCTGTAAATGGTCACTGATCAGTGACAAGTTCCTCAGTTACTGAGTTGCTTTTTCTGTGATCATCAGAAGGGTTGACTTGCATGACTATCTCTGTTCCTACAGTTGGACACTGATGTCTGAGGACCTCAGAAGGGCTGCCAAAAGGCAATGCACATGCACTACATTTATAGCGCTGGCTTGAAGACAGAAAAAATGTCTCCACCTGGTTGGTTTCCTCACTGCCACAGAGCACCATGCTCTCTTTGTTCACCATGGTGTACGACTCCATACCTTGATTCAGGCAGACATGTCGCGCAGCTTGGCTAGGCCTGCAGAAGCTCTTCCCACAGGCACTGCAACGGTAGGGCTTACCCGTGTGGATGTACATGTGTTCTCGCCAGTGGCTCTTCTGGATGAATTTGCGGCCACAAGTTGGACACTCGAACTTCCTTCGCTTCACCTCACGCTCCAGGGCCTCCAGATTGTCAATATCAGCAATGTCTGAAGGAGGAGGGGTTTTCTCCCTCTTCATTTGGTGCTCAGTATCGCTTACGTCATCACTGTCAACACGCAAAGACTCGTCTTCCCCCTCCTGACCCTCCAGTTCCATAGTGAAACCATTCACCCCAGATGACGTGCGATGTTCAAAGGCTTTGGCAGCATGAAGGAGCAGATGCTCCTTTAATAGATATTTCTGGTTGAACCGACTATTACAGTGCCTGCATCTGTAATGCTTCCTGAAGGAGGCATTTCTCCTCACAATACCAGATGTGATATGTTGGGAAGTTGCAGTGTTCTTGGAGGTCAAATCTAGACTACAAACATCTGCATTGTTGACTATTGTTTCAGGAACTTCTGAAATGTCATTGGCTAGAGTTTCACTTCTGGACTCAGACCAGGTGCGGTATTTGCATACTGTGTTTGTACTGGCCATACCACATGACTGATCAGAGATCTGAATTCCATACAGAGAGTTGGTCAAAGGGACACAATGAGTCTCTGGGTTAATAAGAAGACTTGCCTCCTGCAAAAGTGGATATGCATGCAGAAATTGTACTCCCTGCTCCAAGCAGAGAGGATCTATCAGCTGTGTGGTCAGCTTTCCTGTGTACATCAAGTTAAGCAGATAGCTAAAGATTTCTGGTTGTATATCTGAGGGCTTCAGGCGTACACATTCACTGAAAAATAGAAGTAAAAGTTAACTTACATTTTCCTCCAGTACTGAGGTGTGTATAATTCAAAACAAAACAATAGTAAACTGTAGAGCAACTCAGAAAAAAATATGCATCCAAGTGTTTTTCCCTTACCTGTCCTGGTGGATGAACAACATGCGGAAGTAGTTTGAGAAAGCTGCAAGGACAGCCTTGTGAGCTTTAAAATAAACATCTCCGATGGCCACAGTGCAATCACACAGGAAACCAAACTCCCTCTGAGCATTGAGCTGCTGTAGCAGAACGAGACCGTGGTGGGCTAGCTCCATTCTTCGCCCTACACAACTTCAAAGTAGACGTCATGAAGATTTTTTTAAAGATGACATACTAACGAGGCAATTTTTATATTTTATTTTACTGTGTTCAACTGAAAGTTTTAATTGCATCAGCGCTTTATTTCATTCATTAATTCTCAGACCAGGCGATTGTTTATAGTTTATATAGTTAATAAACACGCAGGCCTATATATGACAAAATGCTATATAGTTTATAGTTATAGCTAGCTATAACTATATAATTTATATAGTTTAAATACAGTTTATAGCTATATAGTTTACATGTATTCAGTAAAGATGCCCTGATACTTTAACCCATAAATATAGCTAGTCTGCTAATGTAGTAAGCAAAGTGAACTTAATAATTAGGTATCTAGCATTTTAACTTGCTAGCTAGCTGTAAGTCATTATCCATGGCAACCGCCGTAACCGCGCGAAGCAGAAGAGATGGTTTTGGCATCTGGTGACAAGGTTAATTAACTTCAGAAAACATGTACATTTATGGTCTCCAATGTGATACTTTTGTTTAATTAAAATATTTATTACTGATGCATTAATAATGACAAACCAGTAAATGCAGCATGCATAGGGAGTTGATCAGAAGCCAAATGCCGCGTGAGAAGGAAAGATGCTCAGAAACTTTGCGAGTTTCACTTCTAACTACGAGTAGCCTGGCTGGCTAGCTAGCAAGTAGCCGGACTTCGCTAGTAAATATATATTTTTATAAATGATCCTTTCGGTAAGATCTTACCTTATACTTTCCTTACAGGACAGGTTGTGTCGTCTTCATAGTCTAATTAAAACGTCAGAAATGTTGCACCACCACTCTCAACGGTTTCGACGCTACAGTTATTTTCCGAACTCCCACTACGTTTACATCATATGAGAACGCCGCGAGTCTGTAGATACAACCGCAGCGCGGGTTCCCGTTTGCACTTCCTGAAATGGTAATTTTATCAGAATTATAGTAGCATTTGAGATGTGGTGACTGACCTGCTTGAGTTCCAGTTTTCTTTTGTTAAACAATTTGTAGAGAGAATATATAACCAGAATAATGCTGCATCTAAAAGAAACGAGACTACTAGTGACACGAATCAGCTAGTCAATAGAAACAAGATTTAATTCAGAGAATGATTTCTCAGTATGTTTCTATATAGGACTATTTTTGTATGGAGTGTTACAGTGGAAGAAGCCTTTTTTCACATCAAGATACAATGGGATATAGTTAAGATGTATTTAAGACAATGCCAAAACCAGGGCCACCTGCCAGGCCACCTTGATATAAAGCTTTAATGCAAATGGAATCATGTGGTGTTTGCTGATAGAGTTACAGAACTATGTAATAGTTGAATGACTATCATTTTCCTCCTGTACCTGCAGGGAAAAGGCTTTATTAAAATATCGAAGAACTTTATTTCCTTAAGATCAAGAATAACACAATATCCAAATGACAGCACTTATGAGCCTTGGCAATTACAACCTACACTCACCAGCCACTTTAGTAGGTACACCTTGCTAGCACCGGGTTGGACCCCCTTTTGCCTTCAGAACTGCTTTAATCCTTCATGTCGTAGATTCAACAAGGTACTAGAAACATTCCTCAGAGAGTCTGGTCCATATTGACATGATAGCATCACACAGTTGCTGCAGATTTGTTGGCTGCACATCCATGATGCGAATCTCCAATTCCACCACATCCCAAAGGTGCTCTATTGGATCAAGATCTGGTGACTGAGGAGACTATTCAAAAACGTTTTTCCAATCTTCTATTGTCCAATTTTGGTGGATATTTTCTCTCTTTCGGACCATTCTCTGTAAACCCTAGAGATGGTGCGTGAATATCCCAGTAGATCAGCAGATTCTGAAATACTCAGACAAGCCCGTCTGGCATCAACAATCATGCCACGTTCAAAGTCACTTAAATCACCTTTCTTTCCCTTTCTGATGCTCAGTTTGAACTGCAGCAGATCGTCTTGGCCATGTCTACATGCCTAAATGCATTGAGTTGCTGCCATGTGATTGGCTGATTTGACATTTGCATTAATGAGCAGTTGGACAGGTGTACCTAATAAAGTGGCTGGTGAGTGTATATGAACATGCGATAATACTAATCAAGACACACAAAAAGATTCAGTCATAATTGTAATATCATAATCATAAACTTTGTCATTTGAAGTGTTTAATTGGTTTGCTGGTTTCATACTGACAGTCACATTTTTCCCTCCATGACTGGATCCTTGGCATCTTCAGAAGATGACCCGGGCAAGTTCAAACATTACCTTCAGACAAAAGAAAGTGGAACAGAAGCAAATATATTTGTTTTTGAATTAATTATTGAACAAGCCCTTTTGCTAATCTGTGGACTACAGTGAGTAAATGAAACAACAGAAATACCAGCTACACTGAACATAGAACATGTGGTTTTTAACATGCTTTTAAGACAGTTCACCAGACCACCACTTTCAAGGGTGACATTTTGCAATCATTAAATCAGATTACAAGTTTTGGCTTTCATTTATGATTATGTCTACCTTCGGACACAGGAGCAACAACTCATATTCAGGAGGCAGGAGTTATTTAGCATAAATGGCTAGACATGGTCAGTACAGCAGTACTCAGCTGTTAATGTTAACCTGTCAAGATGTTTGTTGATATCAGTGGTTTTGGAAGGAGCCAGCAAATATTCTGACCTCAATAGTGATGAGGATCACAATCATCCACTCCAGGCGCAAACTGTGCTTCTCACTCAGGTGATTCCTCATCATGTCTGTGAGCTCAGTGCAGTGTTGCAGCTTCTCATTCACCACCTACAAGACAATCATCAGAGCCCCCACAACACTTCTAATCTGCATCAGCTTTAAAGAAAGTCCAATACCAATGGTTACAGCTCTGATGCAAAAGTAGGCACACACAAAAATCCACAATAAACCAGACAAAGTTTGCCATTCCATGCTATTAGGTTAGATTATATAAATGTATAATATTTATACAATCACCTTTTTTTCAAATTTGTCTACATACTAGATACCAAATACTTAAAAAGGAGACAAATCATTACCTTGACCCTACGATTGATATTGAGAAACTGGCAGGTTTTGTCATACAGTTGCTCCAGGTCCTCTCTGTCCCAGTAGAAATCAGGGGTGATCAGAAGATCAGAACTGAGATTTATGCAATGCCTGTAAAACAACAAAAAATAAAACACAACCCAAGATCTACAATGACATCAACACTAATCAGTTATTCCACAGACGGTTTCTCACCTCAAGGTAAACAGTTCACCTATTTTCTGCAAAACCTCTGCTCTGGACAGTTTAACTGC
Source organism: Brachyhypopomus occidentalis (assembly GCA_020368025.1). NCBI lineage: Eukaryota > Metazoa > Chordata > Actinopteri > Gymnotiformes > Hypopomidae > Brachyhypopomus > Brachyhypopomus occidentalis. Next base: position 2,907,913 of record JAGXOD010000002.1, read on the forward strand.
TTTTCCAGATTTCAGTGTCTGTTGGGAGAGTACAGAAGTTACATGACAGTTGTAGTGTGATCCACGTAGAATAAATTTCTATAGATTTTGGTCAATTCCTTGATAATATATACTGAACATAAATAATTTATATTCAATAAGGACCTTTTGCATTTTAGACACATTAATGCTGCTCTCAAAATGGATGTGTTGTATATTTCATCAACTACGAAAATCTAAAACTGCAAATTATGGTTTCAATGAACATATAGTGTACAAAACTAATAAGTGGAGATACCTCAGGAATTGACTGGATGGATTCAACAAAGTTATCCAGAGAGACCTCCCATATTGCTAGCTTAACTGCAAAAAAAGTAAGAGTTCTAAAAAAATGCTTTAATTAAGAATACAAATAAAAGAAAAGGCTATGTTACGATTGAAAAAATAATAACTTAAGAAACAGAAAGGAATCTCCATCTGACCTGATAGAGACAAAGCATTGGAAAATGCAAATTTCTCCAGTAGGACTTGCTGGTAGTCCATCTCACTATTAAATATGAAGTTTCCCCGATGCAGCTTTGAATTTCCACTATACATAAACATTAAAGCATGTCCTATTACACCACAAAATGAAGATGGACCAATAATGTGCAATAAAAAAATATTTTGTATAGCTATTCCCTGCCATCAATCAAATCACATGACATACTCTCCTACTGTGTAATTGATCTCTTCATTTTCCCAGTGGACCAAGGCTACCTCATAGGGCTGAATCTCATGATGCTCCAATATTCTCATTACTTTCTTTATCTGTAAATCAAAATTATAAGGCTATACGGAGATGTGTAAGGACATTCAAAACAAGCTTGTGTATTTATGTAGTCATAATTTTGTAACATTGTTGACTATAAGCACTTAAGAACTGAAAAAATAAATGTCCATTTTCAATTTAGAAAGACAGAAGCTACAGAAATATAGAACCAAACACATTTACTCACTGTTTTCTCATCAACATTCCAGAACACCACCGAGCCTTCTCTATGGACAAAAACAAGCATTCTTAGGTTAGCGCCAAAATTAAGACACCTGGCATGAGATAATAATCTTTTCTATTTACCTGAAGAAAAAGATCATAGCAGTTTCATTTGGTTTTGATGCCTTCTCTGTTCCAATCACCAGGACATTAGCTGCATCTTTAATTGCAAAATGACCATGATAAGAAACTACTTACAATACCAATTTTCATGACTTGAGAATTGGAAAGTGATTCCAAATGTATTATGTGAAATAAAGACTAAATTAGGAAATAGATTAAATAATGAAGTAGTAGTAGAACAGCACATCAGATGAAAAAATTGCCTCAGTAAGATCTGTCCATCTGGTCAGTGTAAAAGGATGAAGAAGCATGCTGCTTATTTTACCAACCAGTTTTAGCATAATCATTAAAACATCTACTGCATGTGTTAGCCTACAACAGAAGGAAATATAGTTATTACGCTTCATTCTAACCTCTTGGCAGGTCTTTTATTTCAAAAAAACCATTGGCCATTAGATCATGGCAAAGAGTAGGTAGATGATACTGGTCTGCAGTGGCATAGGCAATACATTGCATCATATCCTGTAAAATAAAAGCCAGCAAATATGCATTTAATTCAATGATTATCAACACACTGCATAATACATAAATTATGTGGGGGTACAGAACAGTGTATGTATGATGTCAGAATAATTGACTTGCCTCTTCTGGAGAAGGTAGATTGGCTCTGGATGGTTGTTTCGTCCTTGGTCCCTTTAACGTCCTTGGCATGCTTGGTATGTTTCCTTGCTTTAGCACAGGTCTGGTGGATGTTGTAGTTGACTGCAGCCTCATATGTATACTCCATGTTTTAGGTATCATACTTCGGACAGGTGGTGTTTTAGTGTGAAAAATAAGTGGTCCTTTACATGCTTTTGTGTAAAGTCCAGAAGACCTTGCAGGATGGTGTGTAATGGTATGCGTGTTCTTGTGGTCTGTGTGAAGGCACGAAGCACTGAGAGCCAACAGATTTGGAGAACACTTGAACCCCAAGGAAGAGGCATTTTCTACCTGTTCTGCTATTCCAGAAAGTATAAACCTGGAGTAACAGACCCTCTCCAAAGGCTGCTGCAGTCTCCAGGGTGTTAGTGCTATAAACCACCTTGTTAGCATACTCTACGTACCTGTTTAAATAATAAACATGCATCCATTAATTAGCTAGAAGTTGAACACTTCGGCACTATCAGTCCTATAAATGGTGACTAGCTGAAAGGACATTCCAGTCAGTAATTTCATCTTACTGACCTTGACTGAGGCAACAGCAGTCAGATAACTGGCTAGATGCTAAACTCGTGTTAGCTATGCATGCCAGCTAGGTAAGTTATCTAAACTTGTAGTTAGCTAGCTATGTATTAGATGATGTTATGTGTAGAAAAGAATATCAAGATAAATGGATGCTCTGCAGAGCAAGCCACCAACAGCAGACTATATGTTTTCTTTTCTTTTTTTTACGTCGGTCCTGTTAGCTAAATAGATGAATGAAGTCCATGGCCAACTGTAAGCATGTTAGCTGGATAGCTAATTGAAAAGACTAAACTTTATTGTACTTCACAGCACTGCAATACAACAAAAACACATTTACATAAAATGGAGTAAAGTTAGCTACCTACCATGTGCTCTCTTCCAAAAAACACCATACCACAACTGTCTGTCATTGCTGTATTTACCAGCTAACTAGTTACGTTTCGTTACATTGAGACATATTTATATAAAGTTTATTTCGAATATTTGAACGAAGCGGTACTTCCGTATTGGTATCGCGGATTGGTTCAAAGCTACGTACAAAAAGATCCGAAGCTCCGCTCTGTTTGATACTTTGATTCTCTGTTTGATACTCCTGGGCAAGGCGAGGTTTTGTGAAACACTGAACCATTCGAAGCAAATTGTGTCGCTTCGAGGTCCAGATTCGACATCCAGCTCCAAATCGACACCTACTGGCCACTTTTAGTATTGTCACATTCTGATTCTGTGAAACGACTCAAACAAGCTTTGACGAAGTCAAATATACATATTCTGGTGGGTTATGCCAAGCTATCGACACTAATGATCAATAAATAATTCGGAGAAATCACTATACAATAAACAAAACAGAAAAAACTTTCACATTATCAGAAACAGTTAATTGCAAATGTTATGACCACTCTTGCAATAATTTTTCTGTTGTGTTTAGTAACATTTGTAAGACAATTTCAGTTGCTTGGTATTTCACTCTCATGTGTAAGACATGACATTTATCAAAAGAATCTGTTGACAGGCTGGGATTACTGGATAATTTACCACTTGGGTTTTGTTGGTTCGAGAGTTGGCAATCACAGGGTTGCCAACTCTCACGCAATGAGCGTGAGACACACGCATTTGACTGTCTTCACACGCTGAAAAAAATCTAGTTTATTTATCTCTGATCTACATCTATGATTCAATGAGTTACTAGTTCGCTCTGGCGCCAACCACTGGTGATCGATCGCTTTTAGGCGCAGCAGAGAGGAGTTTCCTTTTCATACACACTCCCCAATAGGTTAATTAAATGGACACAATTAATGTGTCCATTTGACCCCCCCCCAAAAAAAGAAAAAATAAATAAATAAAATCTCACTCCAAGTGATTTTGAAAAGTTGGCAATCCTGTAATCACCTGTCGAAAAGGGTGAAACTCAACAGAAGCTTCCCTTAGCCGTGGTCACGTGACACGGGACTCTTCAGAGCAGTGTTCCGAGAAGACTCGCGAGGTTCGATACAAGGTTCGAAACGTCAGTATCGAGCGTCCCGCCCGTGTCTCTATTTCGCTCACTCAGGCCCTAAAATTCTTAAATAACAGTTTCACGGATTATTTGGATGGCAAAAGTGGCAAAGGTTTATTATAGCGACTCATCTTATTCTATTCAGGTTTATTTTCACACGCAAATCTGGTCTAAAAGTTGCGGTTCATCTTATTAGCCAAACCATACCCCCCTCCCAAAACCACACCAGTGCCCCCTATCGATAAAGTGAAATGTTGGTGTGTTGCTTAGAAACATAAGAGTAAAGAGACGTTGTGACACTTTTATGTTGAAGATAGCAACGTGCAGTGGAGGAAATATAATTCTGATGAAAGGTGTGAAAATATATAAAAGGTAAGAGATTGAGACCCATTTGTAAAAATAACCCCTCACTTTAGGGAGCTGTGTCGTTTTAATAAGGCTAATTTTGTCTTGGTCTTTTTATTTAGCTAGCTACCATTTTGTTCTTGGATCAGCTCCAAGCATTTTAACCACATATATGTAACATATCTAATCCAAATCTTCATGTGGCGCTTAAATTTCTCAGATGAACCGTTATAACCTTTGGTCTAACTTTGATCTAGACAGATGCAATGGCATTTCATTATTTTAAGCCTTAACTTTGATAATGTAATGTGAGGTTTGTACACATAAACAGACAAACTGCGTTTAATCTACCACTGCAATGGAAGAGTCTGTGATGCAGCAGCACCTGGTCCACTACAAACAGGCCACAGAATCTGCCCGGGAGGACCTAGCTGCTCTCCAGTCTAAATATCAGCGTCTCCAGACACAGGTTTTTTCACCTTTTCACTAAAGAGTGCCTCTTATAATACAAAGTAGTACTTGAACATTTGTTCCACATTACGTGTTTCACATTTTCACTTTAACAGCTGCTGGATTCTCAGTCGAAGATTTCATCTCAGGAGTCTATGGTACTTGACATGAGAGAGGCAATTGACAGGCACAAGGAGACAGAGGCCAGGCAGACTTCTCTCATTAGTTCCCTTAGGGAGCGTATCCACAACACAGAACAAGAGATTAGCTCTGTTGCCTCCTCCAAAAGCATTATGGATATGAAATTACAAGTGCTTACCAAAGAGAATGAGGAGATGAAACAGAGACAACTGCAAATGGAGATAAAATCTAAGTAAGCATTGGGTTGTTCTGCTCATTTGATAAATTATACCACAATTCGCACCTTTGACATATAAAAATTGTTTAGAATTGAAACATTGAATGTGTTTTTCTAGAGAATATCTTGGAGAATGGGACATGGCAAAGCAGCAGGCAAGTGATTTACAGGCGAGGTGGGAGGAGTTTGTGTCTCGATTAGCCAGCAAACTCTCCATTGATGTAGACAGGAGTGGCAAACCCATGGAGACCATTATCTCTTTGGTGAGTGCATGATGAATGCTTTCAACAGGGACTTGTATTATTGTATTATTTTATTGTTAATAAAACACACTTGCATCTTCAGGTGGATCAGTGCTGCACAGAGAGAGACAGGCAGAAGACTCAGATAAGTGCCCTAGAGGACAGTGTGAAATGTCACGAGGTGGAGTCCAAGGCCAACAGGGAGACGGTGAGACGACTGGTGGCTGACGTGGACCGTGAACAGAAAATCTCAGCAGCCCGTGTTAGCGACCTGAACTCAATCAGACAGGTAACTCTTCGTTTCTGACACGCCAACCATGGGCAGCTACGATCCAGCAAACACGCATTTGTTCTCAGTACCTCGGCCGGAGGAGAACAGCCATGTTGATGTTGTGCCTCTCAGGAGCTTGAGCATGCGATGCTGAGGGAGCAGTGTCTGGAAGAGGAGCGTCGGGGCCTGGGAAAGAAACTACAGGAGCGTGAGCTGGCGCTAGCTGCTGTTAGCCAGGAGTCCAGCTGCCACAGCAAGCACTCTCAGGACCTGGAGCACGCGCTCCTCAGGAGCCAAAATGAGGTCCGGGCATTGCAAAGTCGCACGGAGACCTTCATGAAGGAGGTGGAAGTTCTGCTTGGGGCTCAGTCTGCAACTGCTCTGACCAAAGAAGAACACATTCTGGAGAGACTCCGAGAAGTCTGCAGAAAAGAGAAGAGCGGTAATGAGGTAATGTTAACTTCTCAAACATAAACAATGCTTTTTATTCTTTGCACTCATTCACCTCTGATGTACTGACTCTATATTAACACTATTTGTTGTCCTTATAAAGATCTGGTACATTATAGAATCCTGTTCACAATCCTTTTGCTCCAGGCCGTGGCTGAGCTGGAGGCCAGGCTGGCCGAGGGGTCGTGCGAGCTTGCCAAGCACACAGAGCTGCTGAGAGGCACAGAGCTGAAGGCCCGGCACTTCCAAAGCAGGACACAGGAGCTGGAGACCGAGCTGCTTACTGCAGGAGTCAGCAAAGATGGGCTGAGACACGAGAAACAGCAGGTGAGCTGACAGGTGTTTACAGGGTCCTCCAGCTACTGTGGTTTTCTTACCAGCTTTGAAGAGTTTGGTTTATGTTTCGATACTCTAATAATGCCACAACAGTGGAAGTTCTAAGTGCCTCAGAGGGTTCAGTTATCCATTTAGTTTTTCTTGATTTTTGTGCAGTACCTGCAGTTTTTGGAGCAGCTTTCAGAGAGAATGAAGATAGAGCGTGTAGCCACAGATCTGGGCTTTGACATGAGAATTGAAGCTCTGCTGACAAGAGCAGAACAACTTACAAGACAAGAGGGGAGTGCACTAGTCGAAACCAAAACTCTGGTCTACAGTCTTCAGAAAAAGGTTAGAAAAATGTTGGAGAACACAGTGGACTATGGTATAACGGGTTTCTCTATAACAGTACCAAGACACACTTGAAATCACAATTTCTCCAACGGGTCCAGCGATCCTTCGTGCAGACTGGTATAATCTCTGTTGTTTTGGGTCAAAGGTGAAGGAGCAGAGGGAGAGTTTGGAGAGTAAGGAGCTGCACATAGTGTTGCTAAGGAGGAAGGTGGCCCAGCTGGAGGAGGAGAAGAGGAGTCGCTCGGCTCTTACCGTTGAACGCGACGACGCCACCTTGGCCAGCAGGAAGCTGCAGAAGAAGGTGGAGCGGCTTCAGGCTGAGCTGAGCGTCATGCGCTTCTCCAGCACGGAACTGAAGGCCCAGCTCTCCCACACCAACGAGCTGAAGGTAGAAGGGAAGAGAGCTCCCGCCCACAAGCCGGCCAGAGGCAGAGTCATTTAGCCACGTATAAATACATGTGTGTATATATACAGTATATATATACTGGAAATTTATGAATGTATCTACACATATTTAAAATCATGGAATGTATCATTTGTATAATAAGATTTTTGAGATATTATATAGGACTTAAGTTGTATTGTAGCATAAAATTTTGTGAATTTTGCATTTGTATTTTGTGAACATAAAAAACCCTAATAGCTCAGGTTTTACTGTGTTTGGTGCAATAAGATTAGAGTGATGGAACAGAGCCAAACCATTGAGGAGCAGAGTAAGTGTCTGGACAAACTTGAGAAGAACAAGGCAAAAGTGGCAAAGAGACTTAGCACAGTAAAGACAGAGCTGCAGAACCAGGAGTACAAAGCCAGCCACGATCTACAGCAAGCCCAGAGGATCCTCCACGGCCAGGCCAGCACCATGGCAGAACTGGCCCACAGGGAGAAACAGGTACAGTGTACGGTCACCCACTCACCCCCATGCATAGCTTCCGTGGGCTGCATTAACATTCCTGTTTGATCTATTTGTGCATGTCTCGCCCTTCTGTCAATATGACGATAACTGTTGTGTTTCCCATGTCAGCTGCTGGACTTCTGTGTCGTGGTGTCACAAATGTTGGGGGTGGACATGCCATGCACCATGCCCAGCAGTGAGGTCATCAGAAGGCTGGAAGTTCTGATTCACTCAAGCTGCCAGCAACCGCGCCTGGCTTGCCAGTGTGGAGCACTGCACTATGCGCACCACGGGGCTCCGGTCACTACCTGCTCCACCCACACAGCTGGCCCTCTGTTACCTGAACCACTGGCTCTGTCCCCACCTCCCTCCAGAACTACACCCTGAGGAGCATGTGACACTTGGGCCTTATGCCTGGTTTGTTCATAATCAGTGGCAAATTTCAAATGGTATTTAATAGGAAATAATGGTGCATGTTATGACCGTGATTGAGGTCATAAACAAGGTATTTTGTGGTTTACATCCTGATTCATCTTCTTGGATAAAAATGGTATTGATTTGATTTAGGGCCATTTAAAGTGTTTGGAGTGGAGATGAAAGACTTTAGTTTTTATGCTTAATTATTAATTATCCACACCAAATGAACAGAATTCAAAATATCAGCAATTTTTTATTTAATATTTTTGTTTTAGGCTAATAGGATAATAAAAAAAACAAGTGTATATAGCATCTCTATTTTCAATGCAAAGGTTTCCTAGGCCTTAGCAAACTGTACATAGATAATATATCTATGGTATCCATTATTTTCCATACAATACTGAATATCTGACATTTAACTTTGATATAGCGGGTTAGTTAGTTTAACAATGACAAATCGAGAAAAACAACTTTAAAAGCAAAAGAATATCACATGCCAAAAATACATATAAAAAATAGTTGCAATATATAGTTCTTTAAAATGTTATTTTACAAGTATTCCATTATTTCTAAGCAAGTCCAAAGACTATATCTTTTACACTAAATCAACTCAGTACTTTTCATAATTAAAAAAGAAGAGGGAAAAATATTACAGCTTTGTGACTAACTGGTCAGGACCAGTATTTCCAACAGTACTAATCCACAGCCAATCAGTCAAAATACTTTGATAAATATCTTTTTCTGCTTTTTAAAATTTGGAAGATCTGTATTAATACCACTAATGTCTGCATCTCTTGCAGTACATAACCAACAACCGTCTGTCTTACCATGTATTAATTTTCAGTGCAACAAGCTTCTTTTTAACATCTACGTTAGATGTAAACCTAGCAGCTGCGTTTAGCTACACAAAGACAGAGTAGTTGGCTTTGTCTGCCAGTGTAGTGGTGTTGGTTGCCCAGGCAGAGTAACATCTATGAGACATCAGTGTTCCAGAAAAAGCACGCTCACACAGGTGGAGGCCCACGGGTGTAGCTGAGCGTGGGATGGAAAGAGTGGGTGTAGGTGTTTGACTGCGTGCAGCTGTAGTCGTCCTCTGACGCAGGCACCAGGCAGGTCGTGGCCGCCAGTAGCAGCAAGAGGAGCAGCTGCAGAGGTAGTGAGGCCCAGAGGACCCGCCGCAGGAAGCGTCCGCACCAGGACCAGGACCATGACTCCTCCTCCTCAGAAGGGGAGGAACCGGATCCAGCGCCGCTGGGAGACCTGCTCACATCACGGACATAGCAGATCACATAGAAAAGTCCGACTGCAGCATTCATACGCATATCAGTTGGGCTATCTGTATGGTTCTGAAGTATCCTGTGAACTATAGTTTTGAACATCTAAACATTTACAATGTCAAATATGTGTGCCTTTCAGATTTCAGGGATTTATATGTATATATCCATACTTGCCTAATCAAAAGTCCATGCACCATCAGGTAGAATTGATATGTTTCTATCTTAACAAATGCAGGCTGCTACTTTATTAACAGAGGACGCTTTAGCTGGTCAGGCCTGACATAGACAAAGTTAGCTTAAGTGAGATGCAAGCTTTTGCTTAGAAGTGAGGGAACCACCTCAAATGAGTGTTTCTCCTTCACATTCTGCCATATGGTTAGAGAGGAATTACAGTACATGCCAAGGAGAGGAAGCTGCCTAGCAGTGAGTCGGCTGGAAAAGCATTTCAAGCAGTTCTTTGATAATGGCAGAATTCACTGCGAAGATATAAACTAAACATTGAACTCCTGCAAGATCACAGCTCACTATTCATGCTGTACAGTGTGTATAAGATTAAAGCCAAAAACCTTACAATCACGTGAGGCAACTAGGCATTGTTCAACATCTCAGTCTGGATACTGAAAATATTACATTTTTCTTATAGCAAGACAGAGAAATTGAACACTATGTAAAAGAAACCTTAATTTTTCATGTAGTCTTTAAAACATGAGACTTGATCATCTTAATTTACATCATTATATAGCCAAAGTAGGTCTGCATGTTTTGTATTTGACACAAAATGCCATTTGAAAGCATCTTTCCTCACACTCAGTCTCTAGGCCTATTAAACAGCACTGTTATGACTGCTTAGCACTGCCCCAAACATGCCCTTCTATACTCCACAAATGGATACCTGAGAGGACTGAAGCACAGATGGCAGATTATAGGGGGAAGAAGATGGTGGATTAGTCATTGAGAAGATGTAACACAGGAAAGAGAGGAGGAGAACGCCACAGACCTCTGCTGGGACGCTGTTCATTGCAGACGCTTGCTGGCTACGCGGACGACGAAACAGTTGCTCAGCAGCAAGTAGCCGATATTAATATTTTTTTTTAGCCACAGAGTATAAGCATAAATAATAAATGCATAGTAAAGTGCGCTGTGACAGTAACAATGTACTCCTTGAGGAGTATAGTATACTTTTCTGGTGCATGGCCTCCTGTTGGTGACATCCGAGTCTTCTAGTCTAAGCTGTTTCTAAAATATTATTCATATAATGTTCAAATTTACTGTTTTGAACCTTGAGGTATGTTTTTTCAGTCACTGGCACCTAAGCTGATTGAGGTGATTTGACTAGGCAAAGGGGCTTTAGTCATACAGGTCTTAGTAAAACTTGAAATCAACCCAGACACAGTGACGTAACTGTGCTATATCAGGTCACGGGCTGAGCTCTTCCAAATGTTCTAGAAACCAGGAGACAGGTACCTGCGACGTGCACTGCTCACAGAAGCTCCAGCCTTGGACAGACTACTTTTGCCCTGTTGCTGTTTGCAATGAACAGGGGGGAGTAAAAGAAAGAAAGAATGTTTCAGTCCGTGCAAATAAGTCTGATTCTGATTCTAATACATCTAGCAAAGCTACTGACAGAAACCTAAACGGACGCTGAGCAAGAAAATCAAATGAGTGGGAGTGACATTATAGGGAAGCAAAGGAACGTTTTCTTCAAACTGGTCCTTCAAAGAAACTGGTTCTTCAAAGCATAATGTTGCAAATGATCCTCGCTGGAGGGCTAGATTAAAAAAATAAGAATTAACAGAATTTAAAACTGTCTGGTTTCACACATTTTACAGACAAAGTGAGGCCAGCAGTTGGTATTTATATCACAGAACCAGTCTTCTGTGGACATTAGAGAATCGAGGGTGTCTACAAGGTCCATTAATAAGTAAGAAATGTGCTGAAGAGCTACATGACTAAATGAGGCAGACATGGTGATTTGACATGCTCATTTGATGTGACCCCCCCGGTCACATCAAATGAGAATCAGTGTGGAGAGAGTGGCACTGGCTGAGTCAAGTAGAAGAGAGGAGGACTCAGACCTTGAGTGCTGAAGTGGTGATGGGGTATGCGGGATATGGGCGTGGGCACTGGGATCTATGCCGAAGGACACAGAGACTAGATACTGAGTGTCAAGCGTGTCTGTGGAGCAGATTCCTGGGGCAGTGGGGACTTGCAGAGCTACTACCCCCTACCCGCCAAAACGCTACCCCATTCCTGCAGATCATTAGGACAACGCGTTACCGATCGCTGCCGACTCGGAGTGCTCCGTCCCGAGACGGGACTTAGAGATCCGGACGTGTCCAGTTCATCAGCGGAAGACCAAGATGACAAATCCTGGCAGAATAAACATAATTAAAGGTATGTATGAGTCAGTTTATTCCCAATTAGGTTTCAAAGGACTTTCTGCTGAAGCAAGTGTCAGCTGAACCAAAGCGCTGACCTGCTGACTGCTGCTAATGTCTAAAGTCTTCTCCAGCTCTCTGATGGCTCGCGTCACCTCCTTCAGGAGCAGTTTGAGGCGGTTCCCGATAACGTGCACCTTCTCCTTGGCCTCCAGACAGTCGCTGCCTTCCGCGTGGACGAGCAGCTGCAGGGACATGTCCTGCAGGGACGCCACCTTCAGCTGCGAGTCCAGCAGCTCCCGTCGGATTTGCTGGAGAGAGCAAGCACAGAGGAATAAGTCCTGCCCAAGACTGGAACTGCTCCAGAACTGCATTTACACGAGCGCATATTGGGCTTCGCAGTATTCATAAACCAGCATAGCGTGTCGCACCGAGAGGGTTTTGTGGTGCTCCTGCAGGGTGTCGCTGTCCTGGCTATGATCGATCGGGACAATCTCATTCCTCCTGCGGTCAATATTCTCCAGCCACAGAAGAAGGCCGTGACTCATTTCATGGAAGTCCTTCAGGACACAACACATATATAGTTCACTATATAATGATATATAAACTATATATCACTTTCATTTGAGACACAGACAGAATAAAATACCTTCCATGCCAATCGAACACTGCTGTGAATTACTGAAATACCCTGTGAGTTTGCAGTAACAACCGACAGACTTGCCTGGCATTGCATCAGTGCATCCTGGAGAGAGCTCCTCCATTCTCCCAGCGCGCTGTTCAGCCTTTGCCAGCGGTTGTTCATCTCCCTGAGCCGATCCTGCAGCTGCTGCGACTCGCCGCTGTCCGACTGCACAAACTCAGAGCTGCACAGGTTGATGGACAGCACAATGGCCTTGCGCTTGTCCACGGCCTTCTGCAAGCCCTAGAGCAGATTGGAAAGCTCTGTTACCGGCACCATTCTGGAAGTTTCGGCTGGAGATTTGAACTCTTGTCTCGTATCACGTCTCATTTATCAATAATTCCAAAAATGGGAGACAAAGTTATTTGAATCGATGTAAGGGCAAAGGCCGTTCCCAGCAGACTTGTCTGGAGAGGCTGACCTTGAGCGTCTTGATGCGCAGCTCGATGGCTTGGATGTCGGTGCTGGCATCCAGCCGGCCCTGCTGCTCCGGTTCCGCCCCTGCCTGCCTTGACTCCGCCCCTGCCTGCTCCAGCTCCGCCTCTGCCTGGTCCAGCCAGTTCCAGATGCTGTTCAGGTCCGAGTTGAACTGCTGCCACTGCTGTAGGTTCTGCTTCATGCGTAGCTCTTTGCTGAGAGCCTGGGCCTGCAGGAGCTCCCAGCGCTCAATAACACCTGGAGGCAGCAGCACCTCAGAGCTCCAGAGACTCAATAACATATGGACTACAAATGGACTGCATATTTTTGTCAATGATAAATATGTCACAGAAACATATATAGTATATTCACTGTGCATCACCACTACTATACATTATGGACCTTAACTATAATATTAAGTAACTTATATTTACTATTAAAAGTTGATGTGAGTATTATATGTGTTTTTTGAGTACCTGAAGTCTGGGATTCTGAGCTGTTGGGGTTCACAAAGCCAGCCATCTTGTCTTCCTCGTCCTTCAGCTCAAAGCCGACCCTCTTCAGTGTGTCAATGCTGCCACGACACTCACCCAGCAACCGCATCTGCAGGAGCCAGAAACACTCACGTTGCTCAAGGAAAGTTTACCTCACTCACAATGTAGGTAATCACACCATACAATTACCCTGGTGAATAGTGAGATTGCTTCCTGCAGAAAATACCTATTATTATGTATTTTTGCATGCTGAATCCAAATATGTTTCTCCATTACCTATAGTTACCCATAGTATCATGCCATTATGTGCAATATGGAAAAAATTAAATATAGATCAAACTTATATATTACACAATAAGAAGTTTGTTTGAACACATAGTAAATGTAATGAAGGCCTTATTTATGGATATAAAGTAATATTAAGTTTAAAATTTATATTAAAATGTACACTCTTAAATACTCTTAAACAAATTCTGAAAATTCTGCCCTCCCTTGTTTCTGAGCCTGCAAGGACACAGACCCCTAAGGCCTCTGCAGACCCTTAAGGCCTCTACTCACGTAGCCCACGTAGGACGCGTCCAACTCTGGTCCGGTGGGCGTGCGGCTGCGGATGAGATTCTCAGTCTGCTGCAGGTGGAATCGGCTGGTGTCCAGGGCCTTGGCCAGGTGACGGAAGTGTGTCTCCAGGGAAGCTCCCTCTCCTGCAGAGACGCAAAGCCATTACCATCGAAGTCCAAAAAAAGGTATCACAGTTTGACACAGGCACAGGAACTGTAGCCTGTATCCATCTTTCAACAAAAATAAATAAATAAAATTATATATATATATGCATTTAAATCTGGTACTTGAAGCAGAAATATATTTGTGGGTATTATTCATAACATTTTTTCCACTGGGGGCCAAACTAAAATGAACATTGTATGTAACTTTGCTGCAATCTGTGGCCCATAACCAACTGTCAACTAATATGGACATACTAAACACACTGATTACAGTATAAAAAGTAAGATATTCGTAATATCTTTTGCAATGTTTCCAGTGTGGTCTGACAAGAAAGGCTGGAATGTTCAGGAACAGTTTCAGATTTTCTGGCACTAGCACTAGGGCAGCAAGCATACACTCCTTCACACGCTCACCTGCAGAATATGGCTTCAGCCTTTTTGCGATCAATATTGACATTTTGCCACTAAAAATCTATGGACATAACGGGGCCAGGTGTGGCCCTCCACTCAACCGTATATGGCCCACAGGCTGGAGGGTCCCCACCCTTGCATTGCGACATTTATCACAGAATTTTTTTTTTTTTTTTTTAAACGTAATTCAAAAATTGATTTAGGCATGAAACTGACCTATTGCTGTTTTAAGAGATTTTTCATAAAGTTACTTTATTGTGCAAGTTATTGTGAATAATACCCATGTGTTTGGGAAACAGACACAAAAAAAAGAAAATGAAAAGCACCCTTAGGAAACCTGTATGGTGCTGAAACAGAACGAAATGATCTCAATAATCATCAGTCTCTCCTCATCACAAACCTCTATAGCACATGCAGTAGATTAAAGCATGTAAATCAACCCAGGACAAAATAAGGAAAGAGGTTAGACAAAGGAAAGGAAGGAGGTTAAAAATGGTCACGGCTACAAGAACTGGTTGCGTGCCAAGATTTGGCTGGTAAGGGGTTAGAACTGATTAATCAAATTTTCAGGGACTGGTGGTTGGGTTAATATACGCTCCCCAGTCCAGCATGCTGTGGCCAATGTTGCCTACCGGAGGTCGAGCTCAGAGTTTGTTCTGTTAACTTTACATATGCCTCAGGGCTCTCTGGGATCTCTACATCTGGAAAGAGATACATACAGTACATACGGTATATGCAGAATGGTTTTGGCAGCGTATCTTAAACAGTTCTCATTTAGATACCATCTTCAGCTGTAGGGAATCTGATACGTGCTCCATCTAAAAATGCACCTATGATGTTCTTGTTGACGAGCTCAGTATATTTTTGTAAACCTGGACGATGTTAAGCCTGGACGATGCTCACTCTAGCTTTTTTTTTAAAGACAGCGCTACACGGCCTTAAAGGCTGGTTTGAACAGCTGTCTCCGTAGGCCTTTGGGGCATTCACAGCGGGCTTGGGCCACAGCCCAGACTGACCTGAGAGTGCGGAGGCCTCAGAGCGCGCGACATCCTCTCCCTCCTCGCCCCGCTCGGAGGCCAGACCCCTGCCTGCACTCTCGGGGCCGTGGCTCAGGTCATAGTCGTGGTCCCACTCCAGGGGGATGGAGTCCACGCTGGCTGGGGTGTCCCGGCCTGAGCACTCTGCCCGCGGGGGCGCAGCCAGTGAGGCGGAGCGGCTGGAGGAGAGAAGACCGTCACCCGGGCGCTCGCTCCACAGGAGGCTGGACGCCTCGCCTGCCTCGTCCAGGTCCGAGCAGGAAAGGTCGTGCTCGTCGTCTGCAAGCTGAAAATACAAGCAAGGCCCGCGTTCGAAAACATATCAGACTACAGTGAGAAAAGACAAACAGGGCAACCTAAAATTAACCTCATGCAAACTTATCAGCAGCATAGATGTATGATAAGGTCCTAAGTTATTACCGCGACAACATAAGGGTTCAGTAAGCCTTTAGTTAAGGAGGTAAAGCTTCAGTAAGCCTTTAGTTAAGGAGGTAAGGCTTCAGTAAGCCTTTAGCTTTACCGGTAGGCGGGTGAGTTTCTTATAGTAGCGCTCCACTCGTCCAAACACCTCCTGGCAGTAGCGCTGCAGCTCCTCCAGCTCCTCCTCAATGACCGTGGCATCTAGGGGCTCACTCTTCTCTATCAGCGCCTCCCCGTGGTGGAAGATGTGCTCTGTCTTGGCTGTGTTCAGAGAGATCTCCTGCTGGAACGCCTGCTCGAGAGAAAGTAAAGGGAGGTAGGTCAGACCAGGCAAATGAGACAAACTGGAATTTACAGTAGGCGAATCGCCCGCAGTCACCCGAGCTGAGAGCGCGTGGACGGAGGTGACTCACCCTGAGTTGTTTGAGTTTGGCTTGGACGTCACACTCGGAGAAGTGCTCGATGTTGGTCAGCTGGAGGTCCATCTCTGTCAGCCACACCAGGATGCTGTCTCGGGCCGTCTCAAACTCCTCCCTCTGACAAACAAAGTGCTACAAGAGCGAACAGTTCAAATGAAAGAGACGCCTTCCTGCAGAATGAAATTTAAGCTGACTAGGTGCATATTGCTTCAGTACTATACACATGTATGATTTCTTGAACATAAACTCATTAGGCATGATGCAGATGCTCAGGCCCAGGCTGCAGTGCGTGGGGGGGGGGGTGGCCTCTGTCTGAAGAGACGCTGTGGGTGTTCACACCTTGAGCCGCCGCAGGATGGCAGCCACTCGTCTCTGCAGGTTGTCCCAGCGCAGGTTGCCGTCGTGGGCCATCTGCCTCAGACGGCAGGCCACGTCGGTGCGGTTCTCCCGGGCCAGACGCCGGTACTGCTTATTGATTAGCTCCAGCTGGGTCAGGCTCTCATGCACCTGCCGCTGAAAAACCTGTCAAAGAGTGCTGTTCTTTAACCATTTAAGTCCTGGGAACAACTAGATCCAACAAGATTGTCTGGAGTCTCACTCTTCACTCCCTTCACTCTTCACTGCCTTTCTTATTAGTTCACCTGATTAGCAACTGATAAACTCTATTACTAATCTGACCTCATACTATGCAGCAGCATTTCAGATTAGTAATAAACAGTTTCATCCTCCATATATAACAACCAGAGGATATGGGCAAGGCTAGCAGGAGGGGTAGAAACACTAGTCTCACCTCAAATTTCTTCAGTTCTTCCTTGGCAACTGTGTACAGGACGCCAGCAGAGTTTGGCAAGGCAGCTGTCCTCTCCGACGCCGACAGCCATTCCTCAAAGTGGGAAAAGTCGTCCAAAAACTTCTGCCAGAGACGCCACGTCTCCTCGATCCTATGATGAGAAAAGTTATTCAGAAGAACAAGAGGTTGACAGTGTTCACCACTAACTTCTAATGTTCACAGCAGTGTCCTTAATCTTCATGACTTCATGGCCTCTTGTAACACAACAGTAATTATAATAGAATGTTTAATACTATTTACAGATAACTATATATTAATTACACCTATAAAGAATAACGCTGGCTGCTGAGGCAGTGTGCAACTTAGACCAATGGTTTTATGAAATCTTAAGATAAAAAAGCCTGCTGCAATACCATAGTAATTATAGTAGATTATGCACCAGACAGGTGGAACGGTCACATTAACAGCGTATGGAACTGTAAGGTGAGGAGCTGTGCGTACTTGAGTCTTCTCTCCATGGACATGGCGCAGATGGTTCTCCAGCGGCGGTCCAGGCTGCGTGTGGCCTGCTGGATGGAGTCGCACTCCGCGTCTGTGGCACATGCATCACAGTCGTGCAGAAGCACCTCGCACAGGTTCAACACAGAGGCCACACCCGTGCTGTGTTTCTCTATGTCCCTCTGCAGCTCCTGAACACACACACACACACACACACGCACACAGTTGGACATTCACGAAAGCGGCAATTATGTTTGAGGTATGCAATCGAAAAAAATATGTATTTTAAGGTTTTAAAAATGGAGGGAGTTGCAGACTGTTGGAGCAGAGCAGGAAGAGAGTTACAGAGATGAGGGAGGGTTAAGGAAGCTGGTGTAGCCGGACCTGCTGCAGGTCCAGTTTCCTCTGGATCTCCTGAAAGTCGCAGGTGTCGTAGACGATGGGGCGCGCCAGCTCTGTCTCGATGTGGGCCAGCCATGTGCGCAGGCTGCTCATGTTCTTATCCAGCTGCTGCACTGCCACCAGAGTCTCACGCAGCTTCTTCGTCCTGGTGTTCACACGGGAGCATTAGAACCGCACGTGCTGTAACACCACTGGACACACGGCACTTTCCCATCACCTCTTAGACAATGTCTAGCTTTAAGGAGTGTGGGGAAAAACAGGGCAAGATCATTGCCTTTACGGGCACTGTGGCTGGCGCCTGAGTTGGTCCAGTGCTGTTACCTGGCGCCGATGAGGTCAAGGAGGTGCTGCCAGCGCTCGCCGACCTTGCTCAGCTTGTGCTCAATCTCAGAGGCTTTGCTCTCATTGCTGGCACAGACCAAACGCTTGCCCAGCTGCTCCAGCTGCTGCTTGTCCTCCTGTGCTACCGCTAGCTCCTCCTGGTAGTCCTGATGACACATACATACATTTGTACACACACACACACACACACACACACACCCGTGCACACGCATTCACTGATGGGTTAATGCTGAGAGACAGCTAGGACTGCAGCAGGTGAATAAATCTAAACATCAGTCGCATTCTTACAGGGGAAGCTAATAGCTGATAGTGACACAATGTTAGCAGCAGCGGCTTGTGATTGTTGTGTGAATTCAGGCGTATGTGAAATGCGACGTTCTGCGGCAAATAAAATGCTGCCGGTTTCCACAAGCGTAACGGAGAGAGACGTACCTTTCGGAGTTTCTCAATCATGTCTTCGATGCTGATGTCACCGTTCTGGGAGACCTTGCTCTCCATGCGAGTGAGCCAGTCGGACAGCTCCCGGTACCTCTCGTTAAAGACGGCCCACTCGCACAGCTTCTCACTCAGCCTCTGCCTGCGCACAGACAGCTGCACACACACACGAGAATGAGCACGTTCTGCCTGAGCTGCGCAGTTCGGTGTGTGCGCATGTACAACCCGGACAAGTCACACGTTAAGATATGCGTGTCCTTTCTTCCTTTACTCCATTCGTGTGACTGTATGCACTGGGCTGGGGGGGGGGGAACAGCAGGAACCAGCAGGAAATTAAAAAACGAAAATGTCAAAATGCATTCCTTCAAGTTGTATCAATCGGTATGTGTTTTTCGGGCTGTTATTCTGAAAGCTTGCACACATCCTGTGGTCTACAGGCTCACGCAACGGATGCTACACAGGCAAGCTGACAGGAAAGCCCCTTTGCATCTGTCTCTCAGTCTCAAGACCAATTAGTCCTCAGAACACTTTACTTCAGTTTGGACATAAAGCTGTCATCTTCGCAGTATTTACAGAAACTAAAGAAATCTCAGTGTTCAGTACCATGCCATTAAAAGTTTAACTTAGACAGGCCGTTTCAGATGTTTGTCTGACATTCAGCAGACTGAGATATTGTATCTCAAGTGCGAAAGTACTGTGATCTTTCAGATCTATACATTTTTCACCACAGCATTATTTAGAGAATGAGCTCACACATGGAGCAAAAGTGCTACCAGCCTTGAGCAGCAAGCTTTGCATTATAAACATATGTGCATCACCCATAGCTGTACTATGTATGCACTGTGATACATTATGATGAAGTGTTCAGTGTCCTGTCTTCCCGCACCTGGTGGCAGATCTCCTCCCACTGGCGGTGCAGCATCTCGATGCGTTCCTGCAGCACACACAGGTCCTCGGTGCTGATGTGGCTGGAGAGAGACTCCCGCAGCACGGTCAGGTGGGCCAAGTCCTCCGTCCAGCCATCAAACGTGCTCTCCAAGTCCTGCAGATCAGCGGCAGATCAGACACGTTCTGAACAGGGCTGGTGCGAAGCAATCTGTCATAGGCTGCAGTGTGGCATTCTGGGTAATGAGTATTTGCAAAGAATGTTTGGATATTTCATATTTTTGCTTCTATGCTAACTTCCTTAGTCTTAACATAACTTAAAATAACGTAAAATGAACTTAAAATGTGCTTGTCTGCTGAGACTGGCCTTGCTCACTGCTGCCAGGAGTCCAGGAGAAGCAGGAGTCCAGTTTCAAGTAATAGGAGTTCCAGATGTACATACCTACATTAACTGTAACATAACTGTATTTAACTAAATTGATGTACTTAACTAGATTTCTATTTAATTGCATTACTTTTAATATACCCGTTTAAAGTTTCATATTAGACAGACACAAATGTCGTTAGTATCAATTCCAGGGCCAAGCTCTCTTTCTGTTTGCTGTGAAGATGTTTCATAATGAGAACGCAGAGATAACCCAGAACACAGAGTTAATACAGAACACTGTTCTGGGTTACCTCACTGTTCTGGGTTACTTCAGTGAGGTAACCCAGAATACTGAGGTTACATAGAACACAGAGGTAACCCAGACCACTATAGAGAAAGGACTCTATACACTTTACTCAAATAAGGGAACATTCATTAGCAAAAAATGTACGAGTATAAAAATTCAAAATATATTAAGCTCATGAGGCCTGGAGGGCCAGACCAGGATCACCTTGCAGCGCATCTGCTCCACCTGCAGCTCCTCTTGCTGGTCTGGCAGAGGCAGAGAGAGCTGACGCTTAAAGGCTCGTAGTTTCTCCAGAGATCCACCCAGACCTTCCTCACATCTCTGCCAGTCCTGCACACAGACAACCCTTGCACCATGAACACATCAGGAACTATTTCTTTCTAACAACAAGTTACTCTGCTGGTGCACAGTAATGTGAGAATAAGCCAGGGGTGTGATAAGGCGCAGGGCCGCACCCTGAGGAGCACAGCCAGCTCCCTCTTCTGCTCCTCCAGGCTAATGTTGGCGTGCCTCCACTGCTCCTGTATGCTGAGCAGTTCGTCCTGCAGCGCGGCCTCCGTCCGACTGTCCGCAGACAGGAGCAGCTGCCTACCAGCCTCCACCGTCAGGATGTAGCTGCCCTGCTGCCTCTGCACAACCTTCTCCTTTAGCTGTGGGGACAACACATCGTCAGCAGGGGGCAGTGGTAGTAGAAGCCCATGGACCAAACGAGTCACTTTTAATATTCAGAAATGAACTGGACCTGCTGATTATCTTAGCCTCACAAAAGTACGTTAAAAAAATATTACACGTTACAAAATGTCTGTTTTAAAACAGTGAAATGACACTCCCGTCATTTGCCGTATGGGCTCTGCTCTAGGGAGGCGCTGAGGAGGTATGAGGTATGAGGTTCTGCTCACCTGCACAGCGTCCAGCATGGCTCTGGCCCGCTGCAGGGGAACCAGAGCTCCGGGCTGCAGGGCCTCCGCCTGCATGGACACCTCCGCTAGCCATTTGCGCAGCTTTTCCACCATCTCCCTGTAGCGCTGCCACTGGCGGATCAGGCTGTCTATGATGCCCCGCCTCTGCTGCGCCCGCCGCACCACCCCCTGCCACTGGTTACTGAGCAGGGCCAGCTTCAGCTTGAACTCATCTCTGGAGACGGCCAAGGAGATGAGGCATCAGTCACCATGCGCTTCATGGATAAAGGTTACTTGCATGTCTGAATGCAACTACCCACACGAAACTTGAGAGTTTGAACGAATGATCTCACTAATGTCCGTCTGTATCATTAGGAAGTGAGGATAATTCAGACCAAGCCTGCTCACCTGTCATCCACCTGCCCTTGCTCGAGCATGTGCTGTCCATCACTGATGATGGAGTGGAGGATCTGCTGTCGGCTAAACATTTCTGCCTGGAACAGCTACATTATAAAACATTCAAACATAAGCAAACATAGGCATACATATGCAAGGATATGCATACATATGCAAGGATATGCATACATATCCAAGCGTTAGAAAACCAAACCACAACTGCCCAATACAGTGTCAGCATGTGGAGCTAACCTCATGGGCTCTCTGCTGCTCCATCAAGCTCTGGAAATTTCCAGAGATCTCCACAGCCAGCTTCTCCTCAGTCTGCACCAGGAACTCCATCCATGTCTCACACTTCTCCAGGAATGTCTGCTGCTGCAGCAGAGCGGCCTGTAGCTTACTGCAGACAAAACATAGTCACCGTATTAAAAAAAAAAAAAACTTCTCAGAAATATTTGTGTTGAACTCCTAGAGCACAAGGTTCAAAGCAGGCTTTAACAGTGGTCGTAAATTCAGAGGCACAAGAAATCCCTGTGGTGTGAGGAGGCATTAGGATGACTATATGATATACAAGATAACTTTACATTAACTATGATATATAAGCTAACTTTACATTGCATTAACAATAAAATACAGTACAAGCTTTAAAGTGACTGTAAAGCTAACTATTTTACAGTGACTGTAAAGCTAACTGTTAGCTTCTACAAGCCAAAATGCTTTATACTTCATAACTGGATGATGTTAAATCAGTCTGACCTAAATCTCTCAGTGGTCTGGGCCGATGTGTTGGCCCAGGTCCTGTTCAGGTTCTGCACACGCTTGATCTCAGAGTCGTTGAGCGGCAGTCTGTAGCCCAGCTCGTTGAGACGCTCCAGGTCTGGAGCCATGCTACTGAACTTCAGCATCTGTCTCTGCATCGGGACAGTCAACAAAACGGCTTCAGTCAGGGCTGAGGCGGATGTGATCGGTGTGATCTGCGTCATTGTTTGGCGTGTTTGATTAAGGCTGGTGCACCTTGAGCTCCTCCATGCGCTCCTGGATGACGGGAAGGTCGGCAGAGCCGTTGGGGTCCTGACCCTGCAGAGTCTCCGTAGCCTCAGCTATCCACCGGCCCAGAGTGTCCAGTTGATTGTTGAAGGTCTCGTAATCCTGCACTCCTGCCTGTAAGTAAACACTGCAGCTCTTACACCCACCATGCCCCTTTGCAGCCTCTGCACACTGCATTTCTATGGCGCGGTGCGAGCGGGCTGACCTGCAGGGCGGCCTGCTGGCGGCTGAGAGCCTGCTCCACGGAGCCCAGGCGCTGGGAGAGGGACAGGTGGTCTGACTGGATGGAGGCGGCGGCAGACGTGTCCACCTGCTGTTTGAGCTGCTCCCCCAGCTCCAGGAGGACCTGCAGAGAGGCCTGCACCGGCGCCCGGGCACGCAGCAGCTCCTGGCAGGACCAAACGAGGAACCACAGTACACGAGATGACCATCATACGTCTGAAATATGCTTAGGCCTGCTTAACACACTGGAGATTTAGCATTAACCTCTACTCTCACGCACCACATATATTTCACTCACACCTATGAATCACTCTACAGAGTAGGGAATTACAAGCACTAATAAATTAGAGCTTTTTAAAGTCCACATTTAATTCTTTATTGGGTAAAATAAATGTACAGATGTAGTTGCAAAGGCAGCTGCACAACAGAAGGCCAATGGCTGGGGCTCACGTACGGCACAGTCCTGGATCCAGGTGGACACCTCATCCTCAGAGATGTCTTTCTGGCCAGATATCTTCAGCAGCTGCTCGCATCTCTCCTCCAGGCTCCGGATGCTGTCGCTGCTCTGTTTATACAGCTCCCTGTAGCTCTGCCAGAGCTGCAACAGGGCCCTGCTGCTCTTCAGACGCTCCGCTATCTCCTCCAGTAGACTGCTCCGCCTGAGACACACAGAAACATCCGCTGATGAGAGCCGCCCCGGGAAACGTAGCCGCACCTCGCCCGGTGTTTCCTACCTGCCGTTGACGTCTTTGAGGGCGTTGTTGAGCGAGTCCGACACAGACGGCTGACACTCCTCCAGCAGCTGGTGTGTAATGGCTCCGAACCTCCTCAAGCTGTTCTCCTGCTTCTCCAGCTCCTCGCGCAGGGTCTGACGCACGTGACGACAAGGAGCACGACACAATTTTTCATTCCGTTAGGAAAAAGTCGAATTCAACGCTAGACGGCAAAGTCAATGTCAGATGCGTGTCGGGGGGCCGGCCCACCTGTAAGCTGTCCACCTGGAGCTGCACGGCCTCCAGAGAGCCAGTGAGCAGACGGAAGCGAGACACGCAGTACCTGCCCTCCGTCAGGGAGCCGTTGATATCCTCCGCCGCCTGCTTGTACTGACTCCACTGGTCAGACACAGACCTGAGGCTGATCTTCAGCTGCCCTATCTGCGAAGCCCACACGCCAGCTTTACTACAAGCACGCATGCTCTGGATTGTGCTCACCCTGTTTCAGCTTTATAAGCGCAAAGTTAAAGAACAGCAAAAGAATGTACCAAGTGGTCGAGGTTCGCCCAGGTGTGGTTCAGCGCCTGAAGGGTTTCCATGACAACGGCGCAGGCCTCGTCCGTCTTGTTCTGGACGAGGGCGCAGGCCTGCTCTTCCACTCTCTCCACCTCACGCTCCTTCTCTTTAACCATCTCCTCCATTTCCTGTGTGCAAACGTATGACAGAGGCAGAGGGAGGATGCATGATGTGGCGCATATGCAGCGCTCACGCCAGTCGTTTGTTTTGGGGACGGAGCGCTTACTTGGCAGTCCTTGAGGGCGTTCTGCACCGAGGAGAGATCCTCGATCCTGTGTTTCCTCTTCAGCCGCTCTTCCTGGGCAGAGAACCAAGTCTTCAGGCTCTGAACGCTGCTTTCGTACTCCAGCCAGGACTCCAGCAGGCCCTCCAGGTACTGGACCTGAAAGAAAACATCAAGCAAGTCAGCGGGATCACTTGCTGGTTTGCTGCAGTGGAGCAGAAACGTACGAGAGGCCTCACCCTCTCGGTGATGTGAGCCTGCAGGATCTGCCAGCGTCGGTTCATGGCTCCCAACTTCTCGGCCAAGTCCGTCTTATCACTGCGCTTGTTCTCCACGTCCTGCCCGCCCAGCTGCACCACCGACTGGTTCACAAAGTCCACAGTCAGCTGCTTGCAATTCACGTCCACGCGGAATCCCTACAGAAGGAGAGAGGAGACGATTAGTCAGCGCAGAGCCACTATCTGTGACCCTATATGTAAGGTCACCTGTACATTTATTTTATTTCATCTTTGTTGATGTTAGCAACAAGCACTATCCAGGAAACCTACCTTGTACCTCTGCAGGTACTCCCGGATGACCTTTGACCCCACGGCTCCTTTCATGTTTTCGTCATCCTCTTCCATCACTCTCTCCATCAGTGAGATCCAGTTCACCAGCTCGGTGATGGCGTGCCGGGATGCCAGCTTGTCCATTTGTGACTAATGAAGAAACATGAATCCACCATTAGCTCAGCAGGGCACACTGAAAAAAAAAACACTAAGGAAAGAAAGAACCGCTGAATAGGACAGAAAGCCTTCAGCCGCTCATGGCCAGAAGACCAGAGACTGCGGAAGGGCATTAGTCCAGTTCTGCAAAGCCTGTAAGACATTTTGGAGGAACACTGCGGTGGGGTGTGGGACGCTACCTGGTGGAGTTTCTCCTGCACGGTGGGGATTCGGGTGAGGAGCTCTGTCCACTGGGCCTCCACCCGCGCCAGCTCCGAGCGCAGCACGCCCGTGTCCGCCTTCTTCAGCCTCAGCAGCTGCCCACCCTCACTCAGCACCGAGCTCTTCAAGGAGGAGCGTGCTTCCACCTCCTTACTGAACTCCTGCAGGGAGAACATGGGTGGATGCATCACACACACCATTCAGTCCAGTGGACCAAAGTGGAGATAGAGGATATCAGTGTACATTTCGAGACCATAGACCCACATAAATATAAAATCATGAACATTTAGGGAAAATTAAGTTTAAGGTCCGGCATGAAGTGCGCTCAGACAGAGTGAGCAGTTTAGCTTGAGCAGTTTAGCTGTTAATGTCCTTGGGAATAGCCGACCATGGTGACGGTGCAGTGAATACGAACCAGGAAAGATGAGAGGTGGTCCCGAACTGTCTCCTGCCCCTCAGGCACTATCACTGACTGAGTGCTCCAGAACTCCAGGTTTTCCAGGGCGTCCTGCAGCCACTGGTTCAGCTCAGCAGATTCACTCTGATACCTGAGCAACACAGCCACCACACACCATTACTCCTGAATGCAAATCAAATCTGCACTAGGCCACAGTGTACTTCTAATCCCTAGGACCACTTGCTACACAACTGATTAGTTTCTTATATTATGAGATTAGAGATTAGATTCTATCACTCCCAAGCTCAGTACAGTGCTGTAGGGAATAGGTTTTGCTGTAGGGCTAAGGTGTTATATGCAGCTAGCTGCTGATTTGTTTGTATTATGATTATTAGTCCTAGAGTGGGCGGCTGGTGTGCTGGGGGCTGGACCTGGTCCAGTGTTTCAGGAGTGACTCCAGCTGCTGCAGCTCCTTGCTGATTCTGCTGGTGTTGCTCAGCCAGTGCTCGCCCAGCAGGGTGAGCTGGTTCTCCAGGCTGTGGCAGGCCACACACTGCAGCAGCCGCTTGCCCTCCTCCAGCACCTGATGCAGCTTGTGCTGGTGCTCCGTCAGGATGGATTTCAGGTCCTGGATGGCAAGAAGATGAGCTCACCGTTAGTCAGCATCTGTCAGACCCTCAGAGCTGCTTCACATTGTGCTCTGATGAAGTTTCCAGAGCACCTGGAACAGGCATTTTGGAAAAAATGGAGGGGTCTGATGTACCCCCACATACCAGGTTCACACCAAATCATACGCATATATGCACAGAAAACAGCGTTGGCAAACGTGACTGTGCTGATGTACCTGATAGAGGGCTATTCTCTCAGTCAGCTTCTCCTCTGTCTCCTCCAGCAGTGGGATAGCAGGCATCCTTCCCTCCACCGCCTCCAGATGTCTGTACAGACACTGGTAATCCAGGACAAGACGGCTCCATGTCTGGTGAAGGAACGAGCATACACACACGGATGCACAAAGATGCAGATAAATTAGCATTCGCTTAATTCATAATTGCTTCAGATAGGAGTCCATGCTATGCTAACTCAGCTTGTCGCTCACTTCTAGAATGTATTCCAGCTCCACTCCTCTCCTGTGAGCTGTCTTCAGGATGCCCTGAGCCTGGGCCAGGGTCTCCTCTAGAACTTGGGAATACTCCTCTAGATCTTGAGGTACAACAAAGGCACTAATTTTCTTATAGAACGTCTCAGTCAGGACCATGTGCCACTCCAATCCTTGAAAGAATTCCTGGAAAAGTAAGAGAAAAACAACAAACCAAACTTATCTTAACATTTACTATATATGCTACACTTGTTAAAGAACACAGAGTCTGAACACAGTATCTTGCCTTGTGTTTGTCTAACAGACTCTGGACTTCTTCCACAGAGCCTGCGATTATCTTCTCGCCTGCAGCCATCTTGTCCTGAGCGGTGTCTACCAGATCCAGCAGGTCTTGTAGTGCTCGCTCGTACTGGCTCTTCAGCGCCAAGTTCTGGTTTAGTCCACTGCGCCGTGAGCCCACCATCATCACCAGCTCCTCGTACGTGTCCTACAAAACACGGTGCACAAGGAAAACGTCACGAGATCAGCCTCCAGAGTACATCAGATCCACTAGATCTCCCTTGAACAGTAGTTCTGTTCTAACCAAATTGTTTCATTCATGCACATTAAAAACTGAACAAACACCTGGAGCTTCAGCAGCTGATTGGTGGAAATCTGATCGGGCTGCAGTTTCATTCCTCTGCTTTTCAGATCTGTGATTTTTTGCTCAAACTCCCTCAGGATCTCTTCAGCTTCTGCAATGGTCTATTTACACAACATCATGTAAGCAACTTGTAATGACAATCTCTCCAGTATGGATGTACAGTCAATTTTGTCCCGTACCTCCAGCTGTTTTGGGGCTGGGTGGTTGAGGGTCTCTGCAAGTTTCTGTAAAATCTGGAACTTGCTCTCGCTAAGAGCTGAGAAGAGAATCTTCAGCTCAGTCTGTGAAGAACAAAACAAATAATCATACATGAGGTATTAATACCTAGTGATCTCAGTGACTGTAAAGTCAGACTTTTAAATGGGCTCCTCTGATTGGTCCAGCATTGACCTGGAAGGCAGTGAGCGCCTGCATCCTGCTCCTCATGGTGACACAACGCTGCTCCACGGCTGAGTCCAGAGCTCCCAGTCGCAGAGACAGGCAGCCTAGGGTTTCCTCCATGAGGGCCTGCTCCTCTGCACTGAACCCCACAGCGCCCCCTAACAGGGCCTGGCTGCGGCTCACCTCTCTTGTGACCTCGGCCACATCTTTTCCTAAAGCCTGCAAATCATTCAAAATGCGGGAAAGTTAGTAAAATAAACATTTGAGATGCTTTCAGATTTCTTGATAACTCAGCCATCATTTCATCGGTCATTTTGACAGAGAAAGACAGGTGACCTGGTGGTTGGACAGCTGCGTCTCTGCGTTTTCCGTCAGAAGCACAGGCCCGGAGAACAGAGTGTTTTCCACCCCGTCCAGCCAGGACGAGGTGGCGGTGACGGCGCAGTACAGCTGCTGCTCCATCTGGACGCCTCCGCCTTCTGCCACCTGCACACACGGCAGCGGGAGATGCTACAGCGGCATACACCACCCTCCAACGCACACAGCAGAAGCAGGGGCCCGGGCGTAGCAGGGGACAGCAGGGCAAGCGGGATTACCTGATCGTGGGTGGAGGGGTCGCCTGCAGCCTGCCTGAGCTCGCTGTATAAGCCACTTACGGTGGACTTGTCCTGGGCTTCTCCTCTGAACACGGGAGCAGAGGTGCTCACTCGAGCAGTTCTGGAATAAACCTGGTGGGAACGGTCACTGTCATAACACTGCTGCCCTCTATTGGACTGTGGCGACAAAGCCAGAGTTATTTTTAGATCACATTTTGAACCACTTACTATATAACTTAGCTTATACCTATATGTTTAAAGTCTTATACAGCTGGGTAAGGACCTCTGTGCAGTCTCTGGCAAAATCTTTACATATTTCACTACAGTACCATGCAGGTGCTCTCTAGAATATTCTCTAGTACCGGGTGCTTGGAGTCCTGCTCCAGGCTGCACTGGAGGAGATGCAGTTTGGTGGTCAGGTCTTTCCTCAGGCTCTCCCACCTATGGATCCGGCTGGGTGCAACCTGGACCTCCAGCTCCTGCTCTGGAGTGAGGGTCTCACTCACGCTGCACAGAGTGTGTGTCAAAGACAATTGGTTATTCTCACAGCCTGGTGGAGAAACATCAAAGAGAGACATGTAGAGACATGGCTTACAGGAGAGAAGGTAGGGAGATAGCCGTAACATACACGCATGTGACTGATCAGAAAGCCTATCGCTCGGTACAGACCCAGTCAAGTGAAGTGAGTGAGCCCATTTTGGTGAAAAATAATGAAACCATTCACTGTTTTCTACAATGTGGTAGGCAGCTTTGGAGAAAGCCTATTGGCCAAGCCTGACAGGGGGTGGAGGCAGTACCTGGGCCTGCTGGGTGAAGCCCGCTGGGTGAGGATCTCTTCTCCACGGCTCGCCACTGACTTCAGAAGCTTCTTCTGTTCTGCCAACTGCTCCTCGAGCTCCTTATCACATGACACATTTTTAGTCTGGTATTCTCAACCGTACTGGTTAAAACAAGGGCGAGCACTTTCTGTCCCGTTTGTAAAAGTCACACAAAGCGTGGAATGTGAGTAGTTGCTATCTGAGGTGTTTTTGCTGAGATGGTGGCCCTGTAGCAGACAGTCCTCCATACCTTCTGTCTCTGGAGGGAGTCCTGGTGCTGCAGGTTCCGTGTGGACCGGGCCTCAGCCAGCCACTCATGCATGTTGGGACTCTGGGAGAGACTGGAGTCCGATTCACTGTCAGACTGCTCCTGCAGTGAGCCCTGCACTCAGCACAGAGGCAGCGGAGAGCGTCAGATTCTGTAGTTACACCGCCATTCGTTTCAAGAGAGTGAAGAGCTGCTCAAAAGATGTCTGAGTGTACGAGATGATTTGCTCAGAATAAAAGGGTCAATGGCTGAAAAATCTCTCAGAAGATATATGATTCACAGAGATTTTCATTTTAATTTTGATAACAGAGAAATCATGAAACAATTATTGATAATCACCACTGAATATCCTTCTTAAATGTGTCTGTGAACATCACAGAGAATAGGCTTGGTCATGCCCCACTGATCAAACACAACACAGTAGCATTCTATTTTTACAGTACATGCCAATAGATGACAGGTGCCGTAGAGAGCAATGTTTATTATGCTCATTACATGCAGTTTCTGGAATTTCAGCTCTTCCCAAACTACAGCGGCCTGCAAGGTTTTGTAATATAGTCAGGGAGTCTCAAAAGACCTTTGTTGCAGCATTATAGATAATGATGCAGGCAATTATCTAGTTTATTATTATCTATTACAATTATCTAGGTGTTACAAAGAGACATCACAATGTCAAGCTGTATAATGTGCTTGCACTATAATTAGTGCTTTCATTATTTTTAATCATGTTAGTTCATCCCTAGGCATTTTTCTAATAATAATCGGATCATGTGGAGTTCATCTGAACACCTTTACACACTTCTGCATGATTAGTTCAGTGTACAATACTAACGAGTGTAAAGATTCCCGGCCAGCATGCAGCTGGTGCTGGACTTTGGAGAGCTGACCTGGATATTGATCTGCCTGTCCTGAAGCCTGCGCTGCAAATCCAGCAGGCCGCTCTTCAGGGTGCGCAGTCTCCTGGACAGCTGCTCGGCCTCGCCCCGCGTCCCGGCTTGGCCCTCCAGCAGCAGGGCCTCGCAGTAGCCCGAGAGTTCGGACAGAGCCAGCACCTTCTCCTCCATCTCCAGCATCGAGGTCTGCAGCAGAAGCAGCAGAGGAGCCAGCTCAAACATGGCCTCAGCTCCCTCCACCCAACACAGCCTACAGCTAGTGACTGTGGGCTAGAGCGCACCCAGTCTGCCTGTGTGTTTTCCGCCTGAGTGCAACCCTGTTGGTCCAATCAGCTTTATCCTCTCCCTACATGCCAGATACAACTCCTCCCACCTCATCATTTAACCAGTGAAAAGAAGCTTGCTACATGAATTTTAAAAGTAGGGCTGGCGGATATTGCAGCCAGCACCAGTCCAGTCAGAGGGATCCGCTAATCGCTCTACAGCCATCGCAGCATTCAGTGCATATGACACTGAGGCATATGCATAATCTCCTTACAGCTCATGCTCCAGAAGCTTAGGACCATAACCATGAGAATGCATTGAGGTCTAATACATGTGTATGTCAGCCCTATTATAAGTCATTGTACAGGCAAACAGCAGTAATACACAAAACCTTTCGATCTGTGAACATGTCCATAATGAATGTGGCCAGTAGATGGCGATCCAACCTGACAGTCTGTCAGCTGCTCGTTCATCTCTGCATCCTCAGGGGCGGAGTCAAGTCTCTGACGTGTTCTCAGCAGCCACTGGTCGAGCTCCTCCACCTGGCCGAGGCAGCGGTGCAAGGCCTGCTCCTGCTGCTTCTTCTCCAGTTGCTCGCTCAGACGCTCCTGCACCACAAACCAGCCAATCACATCACACCATTCAGTGTCCAGAACATCAATAAACACAGGCTACTCTTTCTATGCAGGGCTAGAATACATTTTCTAGGTAGATGAAGGAAAATAGATATGTGGGTCCCTGATTGTTTGCTTGCAGTCAGTATAGTAAATACCTCCAGAAGCTGTTGTTTGCCAGAAGCCTTCATATGGATAGTGGCCATACGTTCAGACAACACGGTGAGGGTGGACTGCATGGCCAGCTGCTCGGCTGCGTCCGAGTCCGTGGTGTCTGAGATTAGCTCCTCAACAAAGCTGGACTGCAGCTTGTCTATGTCGTCCTGCAGCTGGACGGTGTCCTTCGTCAGGTTCTGAAAGCACATAGCATACTGACTATGTGAATACTACGAAAACCTGCATCGTAGAAGTATTAGATCTCCTTAATGGAAAAGCAGCAAAAGTCAGGAGAATAGCCTATGCCTCCTGTAGCAGCCTCTTACCTGATGCAGGACCATGTGTCTGCCTGGGCTCAGGTCCTGCAGAGGGGCCTCATTCAGCTTGGACTCGATGGACTCCATTTTTGTGGAAATGCTCTGCAGAGAGGCCTGGTATCGCTGCTGTCTCTCCAGAGCCTCATAAAGTGTCCTCTGCTTCTCACTGATCTGCAAGGTGGACGAGATACGATAAAAATGAGATCTAGTCCTTTGCTGAAAGATTACAGCACATATGCCTACTGGTTTCCTGGCATGGCTGTCACATACCACATTTTTCAGGGTGTCCCATGAGCGCTGAAGTTCATCTAGGTTGGCTACAGACTCCAGGCTGGGGTCGTAGAGTTCCTGTACAGGAGCTCTGGTCAGAGTTGCTCGGCCCATGACCATCTAAAACCAGCAGGGTAAACAAAAGCAAAACAAGTCAGCCAGTGTCCATTATATGCAATTCAGTGTTGATGAGCAAAAACTCACTGGACTAAACTGGAGCTATAATAGGTTAATACTGCAATCCACATATTTAACAGGGTTGGATGGATGAAGGAAGGAAGGAATTGGCTGAAATGTTAAAGATTTCAGTGAGAAATTTGGCAGCAAAAGTCACACTGTAAAATCAACCTATAACAGCAGGTGCTCAGGCATCATCTAGAGTACCTGGCCAGACGAGGCCTCATTGTTAGTTACAGGAGAGGGGGAGCGACAGAAAGGAGGGGAGGAGACCTCGCTGGTCACGCCCTCTTCCCCCGACTCCTCAGTGACGGGAGACAGGAGGTCGTGACTGCGCCCAGACGCCATCTGACCCCACGGCAGGCAAAGAGCAGTGCAGAAACAAGCAGATGCATGTTAATGTCAACAATTAGTCCAGATACTTTTGATCTGGTCAGCCAGAAGGTAACAAAGCCATTGCTTTACAGGCGTGTCTCATGCAGACCGCGCCCCTTCCGATTTGTAGCTTGGCCGCGTGCGCTAATCCCCCGACACGCAACACAGACGTACTCACCATGCCCATCGAGGGCTGGCACAGTAGCTGCTTGGCCTCGGCGTCCCCGTCCACTTCCTGTTCGCCCTCGGGCCGGTTCTCAGCATCACTCACTGCCAACAGCGTAGTGGCGTGCTTGGCTTTCACGGTCAGCATCTTACACTTAGAGTTCAAAGATGCAATCTGCTCCTGATAGCCTTTGATTTTCTGGGCAAGTTCCTGTTTCAGAAGAGCCAAAACCCTCCAGTTACTGCATTTGTCAGTATTTCCATAATAAGCACTTAAACAAGGCAATGTACATGCTAAACCCTATTGCGATTAGGACCGAGGACCATCTTCATCAGAGATGATATTCAATATAAGCATGAAAAATATTAGCATGAACAGAACAAACTAAAGGATCCTAAAATGCAATGTTATCTGTTCTGGAGCATGCTTACCTCATGGTGGCGTATTTGAGTCTGAAGCTCCTGGATGTTGGTGGTGGGGATGGGTCTGTCCTGGATGACCCTGTGAGCATCCTCAATTAGTCCCTGCAGATGCCGCATCTCCTGCTCGTACTGCTCATACTGCACCACGGCCTCCTAGCACACACACACACACAGAACACACACACACGAGAGTCGTAGGATATTAAGCTACAATATAAAACCATCATGTCAGACTCACATCAAGCTCACAGCATGCCAGTTGAAATTATCGGCAAACATTACAGGTGCTCGGGGTTATTATGCATCTAAAGACAATAAGATGATTATGGAGCTGCAGATCTGGATCATAAATATGACTGCATGACTGAGTAGTGCACTGCAAGCATATGCATGCTTAATGCTAATACCTGCTCCGGCTCTTAACTCGAGAGAACGCACTCAAGGCTATGTGTGGAAACAGAACCGCGAGTGCGTGGTCTTAAAAATAGCCATAGTGAGGTGCTTATAAAAGTGCTGCGCCGTCGCCCTCTACCTGCAGGATGTTGCACTGCTGGATGGCAGTGTGCTGCAGCTGGCTGGCCTCCTGCTGCAGGGTGAGGGCGTTGCGGCAGATGGCCAAGCTCACCATCACCTCCTCAGGCACGCGAAGGCCGCTCTGGCACGCCTGCACCGCCTGCGTCTGCTGCTTGAAGCTCTCCATGTCCATCAGCAAACGCTGTCAGACAACACCACGCTCAGTGAACATGGGAACATGGGTGGAGCGACACGTGTATGTAAGTGCACGTCCCCGGTGGGTGGAGCAGCACCTGTCTCTGAGTGAGCTGCTCTTTGAGGCTCAGGCGCGCCAGCTCTGGAGAGGTGAGTGTAGACTGGACCTGCTCCAAAGCCACATGCAGGGATTTCACCTCGTTCTCAAACGTCTCCATGTCCTGATGGAGGGAATTCAACATGTAGCACGTGTGCTAGTGCAGACGAGTCACGTCACCTTATTGTTACCCAGTCCAGTTGAAAACATTTTCATTTCAAGGGTTCCAGCAGACACAGGTGTTTCAGCAATAAATCGGTGTGACTGGAGACGCCTTAACGTGAGAGCGTGATCACAAGGGCCGTAGCAGAAAGCCGTGGAGAGTGTGCGGTACCTTAGCTGCGTCCTGCAGGCTCTGCAGACGGAACCTGATGGCCTGCTCCAGCTCCTCAGTGTGGCGGCTCAGCTCAGCCACCTGCTGCCCCATGGCCTCCGCCTGCAGGGACTCGGACAAGAGCTCCACCTTCTCCTGCATGGCTTCCAGGTCACCGCGAAGCTCCCTCGACTCGCGCAACACAGACTGCAGGTCCAGGGCCATTAGGTTAAATGAGATTCTAGTTTATTCTGTAGTGCTAACAATTCTGTGTGAGGATGGGGTGGATGATGGAAGAAGCTGACATTAGCAGACTTGATGGTTGAGGTGAGAGAATGCAGGCGGCAGGCATATGTAAGGGCAACAGATAGGTCTGAGGGGGTTGGTAGCTAAGTCCACCACATCCTCACCTTGTGCAACATGGGTTTAAGGGCAGTAATCTAAGGGCATTGGTAAAGAAATGATCTGAAGCAATGAAAGACCTGAAAGAGCACACTTTAGTTAGGGAAATACATAATAAAGATGGGTGTCTCATGTATGTGGAGGACTGGACAGGTCAGTGGACTGTTGTGTCATAACATCAGCATGTATGTATGGGAGATCCAGATGGAACCAGTACCAAAAATAGTGAGACTAAGTGAGAATGTGCTGTTGGTGTAGTGTGTAAAGCCTCATATGGAACTGGGGCAGTGAGCGTGCATACTGTATAGCCTATATGTTATTGCATATATTACAGTCATCACAACAGTAAGAAGATAGTTTGCCTTTGCTGACCTGGTACATTCTGATCTGCTCTTGCAAGTGAGAGGAGGAGCTCCAGATGATGTTGGCTTTAACCAGGCTCCTGGCTTGCTCCGCCCACTTCACTATGAATTCCAGCATCTCGTTGTACTCGTCTAGATGAGCATCAGCCTGGTGAAAAGAGGCCCAAAGATGAAGAGCAGGGTATCGTGATTCTTTCATTTTAAAATGTACAAGCACAGAAAACACCCACACAGGTGTGGATCAATTTTTTCTGGTTTTTTTCTGGCTTGAATTTAGCTGTTATTATTATGTCTTCTATTTAGACCAGGCATACGTATACCTTCTTTAGCCAGACTGTCCTGTACTCTGCCAGACGGAGGGTGTGGTGGTGGATCTCCCCTAACTTGGTGATGGCGTCGCTGATTTGTTTGGCCAGAAGTGGATTACGCCGACCAAAGTCCTGCACGGCGGCGTCCAGCTCCGCCAGCGTCCTGCCGCAGTTCTCGAGCTCGTCGCAGAAACCCTGAGTGAAACAAAATCAGACACCCTATGAAATGACACGAGCACCCAGTAAGACCACTAATGGCATTCAGGAATATGGATAGCACACAAAACTGATTAAAAACACACTCGAGTTTCTTCTTTGGCTTGATCAATGTCGGTGGCCTTCTGCTTCAGTGCTGCAGAAATGGTTTTCATTTTCTCAGACACGTCGTGGATCCTGGAGTTGAACTCCTCCTTGATAGCTCTGGTCTTCTGAATGTCTCTTTCCTTGGCTTGGATCTTGTGCAATGACAGGTACCGTTTCAAATATTAAAATGACATCACAGATTAATGAAAGTAGAAAGAAAACATTATGCATTATTTCTCTTATAAACTACAGGTCTGCTTGAGAGAAGTTATGTACCTGATCTTCAATAGAGCCCAGAGCCAAGGCAGCCTCAGCCAGCTGCATGGAGATCTCTGAGGGCAGGATGGTGTACAAGTCCAGGTACTTGCTCTGCTGTTGCTCTGCGATTTTATCCACATTCTGGCGATGGGTGATCAGTTCCCCATGCATTACCTAAATAGAGTGAAAAGACACTAGTCCAACTATACATTGTGCGCTTAAAATGAAAGGATCACAATATAGGATATGTGCCTGCTAATGTGAATGACTACGATGAAATCAAAGAAACAAGGCACCTCCAGCTCTTGTGTGAGAATGTCTACATCTGCAGTGGGATTGAGCAGCAGCTCTCTGGAGTCCTGGATCCAGCTCTTCACCAGGCTTAGCCCCCTCTCCACATCTTCCCTGTCTTTGAGTTCCTGTTGGACACGTCCTCTGCCTGTTCTGGACTTCTGCAGGAGACTGAGAGAGACAAACAACAAACTCCTAAATAAAGTAACTACTTAACTCACAGTAATCGTGGTTCAGAATCAGAAACTGGCTTACGACCACCCAAAAGAAAACGGTCTGTTCTGTTGGGGTCTTTACCTCTCAAACTGATCTTGGACAGCTTTGATCTCCTTTAGACTGGGTAGCTGGTCGAGGTCGGCGGTTGGCGCAGGGACCTCGACGTCATGCAGCAGACTGAGGGCGTACTGGCGCAGGAGTGTGAGTGAGGACTGCTCCCTCTCCAGGTCCTGAGTGACCAGCTCGTGCTGCTCCAGGTGGGACTGCAGCGTGGCCTTGGAGGCTTTTTCGACAGCACACTCAGGAACTCGACTTCTCAGCTCTTCTGCCATAGCCCTCACTTTCATCATCTTAGATATTAAAAAAAGGGTTTAATGAGGCTGCGGCTCTGCATACTTTGCGAACAGCAGCAATAGGCAACAGAATAAGTTCAGGCTTTGCCATGATAACGAATCATTTGAATAATTTGATTATACACTCATGTCCAAGCTAAGCGGTGAAGATGATTGTTGCAAAAGCCATGTTTACATATGGTATGTGCCCATTTTGGAAATGCTGAGTGCACATATGAAGTTACCTTCTCTCTGAATGTCCTCCACTCATGAGCTGTGTCCTCCAGCACCCTCTCTTGTCCTCGAGCCACACTGCGTAGCCTAGTCCAGCGTTGCCAGACCGTGGTCATGGAGCGGCTAATGGTGGCCTTGCTGGCATCGCTACCGATCAGCTCCAGCTGAGACGCCTGCTCCTCCAGGCCTGTCAGCTTCTCCTGGAATCCATTCACCATGGATACCAGTGACTGAAAGTCAGAGAAGAAGGAATCACCAAATGGTCCACAAACAATTAGATAATTTTAGACTGTCGAAAGCTAGTGAGATTTTCTGGGTTCTCTTTTACTTTATGACTTCTGAGTTTCTCCTCTGCCTCCTGAATGGTTGCAGCCTTGGCTGTGGAGAACTCAGTAAGTTTCTTCTCCGCTTCATTCATCAGCTCAATGGCCGTCTGTCGAGCCTCTTGATAGGATTTCCATTGTGCCACGCAGCTGTCAAAAACAAGACGAGAAGTCATTACATGTAATCCCTACATCACACTCCATTATCGTTCTCGCTGCTGTTGTTGGAAAATAGAGCCCCGACATCCATGCGACGTACCTGTTCAAGACATCCTGGTGACACTGAAGCTGGTCTCTGACCTCCACACCTCTCTGCTGTGCCGATTCCACACTCAGCCTCAGCTGTTCTTGGGCTGTTGGGTTCACCAAGTTTTCCAGTTGGGGTGGAAGTGCCTCCAGTTCTCGTAGCACACCCAGGAACTCCTGCTCGGTGGCCATGATGTCCTCCTGCTGCCTCAAGCACTCCTCGTAGTTCTCCACATCCACTCCCAGACTGGCCTGCTGCAGGAAGCTCACTGCATCCTCAAGCCACTCACATGCAGCCTGCATGCGTGAGTGGTACTTCTGACACAAAGCCAACGCTTGCTCTAGGGTGATCTGACATAAGAACAATAAGAACACAACATTAAACATTCTTCTGCTTTACAGTATGCAAGTGAAAGCAATATAAAGGGTTAAATCCACAGGGCAGTAGTGCCTGGGATAGTAGTGCTTTGAGTGTCTTGCCCAAGAGAACAATTCAGGTAGAATCTAGGCTCAATCTACCAACAACCATATGCCGTAAATGTAAATGTAATATGGTTCACAGCACAGCTGGCAACAAAGGTAAATAAGGAGACCAACAAAATTATTGCAACAAAGGTACAGCTTCAAAGGTACAACGTGTAAGAAAGCACAGCTGTGGTTACCCCTAGCTTGAGGACACTCTTAGTTAGAATGATCACTTACCTGTTTAGAGCTGAGAGCACGCTGAACATCAGCCTCTAGCTGTGCCATTTCCTGCAGACTTGAGTCCACATGAGCCGGGACAAGTTCATTAGCACTGGTATACTTCTGCTTCTCCCTGGTACTCAGTGCTGCCACAATCCTGAGTCGAGACTGCACTTCCTCCTGCATGATCTGCTGCTTCCGGATCTCTTCCTGAACCTTCTCCACCTTCACATCCACAACCACAGCACAGCCCAGCTCATCCCTGATCTGCTGTAGCCAACTCAGTGTCCGCTTCACTTCGGTCTCAAAGTCCTTACTCTGCACAAATCTGTTCTCACATTCCACTATCAGCTCTCCAACAGATGACTGTAGAGACTGGAGTTCCTCTTGCCAGGACGTCACCCGCTGCTTAGAAGCCTCATGGGCCATTGGGTCTATGTGAGAAGCAAGGCTGCCCATCTGCTCCATGAGCCTGGAGAGGTGGGAGCTGGCTCCCTGAAGACTGGCTGCCAGGGCATGGTAATTCTGTAGTCTCTCCTCTGCTGACTGAGTCTCTGCATTGACTTTGACAAGCTGCTCTTTGGTGGCTTTTAACTCAGAGTCAACTTGCATGGCCATGGCTTGGTGATCCTCAAATGACTCCAAAGTGTCATCTAGGTGCTCAACTCTCTGTTCAATCAGCCTCTTCAGACCATTGTAAAGGCTGACTAGCTGAGTCATTTCCTCAGGCTGCCAGGGTTGACCAGTGCTACGAAAGCCCTCTTTTTTCTGGTTGAGTTCACTAACAGCCTGGCCAAGATTTACTAACTCGTCAAGCAGTGCTTTATAATCATGCTGCAAATTGATGACCTCCTCTGTCTGCAGTCCAACTGGCTGAGTGCCAAGGTTATGGAACTGCTCTTCCAGTTCTTTCAGGGCTTTGTGGGTCACATCGATAAAGGAGGCATATTCCTGACGCGCAAGAATGGCTTGTTGTATTTTCTCCTGTTTTTCTTTGGCTAATGCCAAGACATTGTTGTATTGCTGTGGAAGAGCATTAAGTTTCTCATCTAGGTAGCAGTGGTCAACCTCACTGAGAGTTGGCAAAATATCTTGGCCTGTTCTTTGGACAATTAGCAAGAGATTCTCATATTCGGTTGCTTGATCTAATATTTGTTGGTATTTTGTAAGTTGTGCACTTAGTTCAGCATCTCCATTCATGAGGTTGATTTCAGGAAATGTCACAATATCTGCTTGTTTCAACCACTGGCATGTCTTCTCTAAATCTGCCTTGAAATATTTCCTAGTTACCAGTACTTTCTCCAGCTCTTGCAGTCTTTGACTACACTTTTGCAAAGCTACCTCAAAAGTATTCTGCAGTTCTTGTAGCTTACTTAGCATCTCAGCCTTCTCATCTTCCGCTGCATCCTTCATCAGATCCCGTCCTTGTGACCACAGGGAAGTCAGCTCACTTTGGTAAGCTCTCAAGCTGCTTTGGATGTTCCTGCAGGTTCTCACCTGCTTGGCCAGGTCATCTGGTAAGAGGGCTATGTAGTCATCAGCCTGCGCTTTCTTCTCATTCTGCTGAACCCAAGTGATGGCCTGGCTCACAGCTAGCAGGAACTGATTCCTCTCCGTGAAAGCCTTACTGAGGTGCTTCCTTCGTTGGGATACTTTGACACTTAGTGTCTCTACCTCCCTTTGGGTCTCAGAGAGGAGTTTCTGCAATCGCTGCCTTTCATTGAGACCCAGGTGTGCTAAAACCCTGTCTGCATCACTCATGGCTTGAGCCAACAGAAGCTGTTTTGATTCGAGCTCGCTGCAGATGCTCAGGTGGTCAAAGAGAAAGCTCTGTGCCAGCTCTGGTGGTGGGCTCAGTTTCATAGCCTCAGACAGGGCAGGCTGCTGCTCCTCTGCCCACTCTCTTGCCTCTTTCAGTCGAGCCTCAACCTGGTTCATGTCCTCAAGAGTCACAACGGAATCCTGTATCTTTCTCTCAATGAGGCTCTCAAGATGGGCCCAACGCTGCTCAAAGTGACTTATCTGTTCCTTCACCAGCTCTTTGTCGTCCAGATTTAAGTGATGCATAACTTTCTGACGCTGGTCTTTCAGGTCTTCGAGAGTGTTCTTCTTTTCTTTGAGGGCTACAGAAAGTTTCCGGAGAGCCTCCAAATGCTCCGATGAGCTCTCGGCATCAGTTCTAAAAGCACAATAAATTACATAAAGTTAGACTGCATTTCCACATTAGTACTGCTCTGAACCGCTGATGTAAAGAGCCTACCTAGCAAGGTTGTCCCACTCCTTGGAAACTTGTTCAAACAGGGCTTCCATGGCACCAATGCAGTTGTGGTACTCCCTGGTCCTCAGCAGGTCCTCTTCCCTCTGGGTCTGCAGCCTGCTGGCCTGGTGACACAGCTCCAGCCATGCATGACTCAGGCGATTAATCTCTGTGTGCTCTGGAGAGGCCCTGCCTTCAGTGAGGCTGCTCACACACTCGGTCATCTTAGTCAAAGTAGTC
Source organism: Brachyhypopomus occidentalis (assembly GCA_020368025.1). Lineage (NCBI taxonomy): Eukaryota > Metazoa > Chordata > Actinopteri > Gymnotiformes > Hypopomidae > Brachyhypopomus > Brachyhypopomus occidentalis. Next base: position 2,948,510 of record JAGXOD010000002.1, read on the forward strand.
TGCTTGGTTTGAAGCTGCTGGCCAAATTCCTATAGGGAAAATATGAGTGTTTAGGAAAAATTATGAAAATTATCTTAGATAAGTTTATAATAGTTTAAAAAACAAATTTCAACTGGTTATTGGTCTTTAAATACATATCACAATAACATGTTAATGTTTCGCTATTAAACTGTATTTCACTGGAAACTGTATTATAACATCTGCAATTTCCTCTCGGGGATCAATAAAGTATTCTGATTCTGAATCAACAGACGCGATTCCAATGTTTCACCCAAAACGTATGTAAACACCCATGCATTATAACTGACACGGACTCTCCAGTGATTAATGAACTGCACAATGGCAGTCCTTACTTTGGCTTGATCCAGCATGTTATGAGCAATCTTGGGCTCCAGTTCAGCAGGTCTCCTGGAGAGGCTTTGTAGTTGTTGTTCCAAATCCTGGAAGAGTACCGATAACTCCTGCTTCTGTTCCTTAATCTCTCTCCAGCTCTCGGACAGCTGTTGAGCTCTAGTCATCCTCTCTTCAATCTGTGGCGTGACGAGTGTGTCACAAAATAGCAATAATGCTCAGGTTAGTACAGGTTAAACCCCCCTAAAGTATGGAAATTAAGTTATAGAAACTCACCATGGTTTTGATCTGCTGGATCTTAGCAGCTGTGGTCCTCACAGCTTCATCAGATAAGTCACACACTGAGCAAACCAGATCAAGATAGGTGCTGGCCTGCTCCTGCAGGGCCCTGAAGTGCTTCACCTGCAAAGCAAATTATCAAATGAAATAAACAGCCCCTCATTCTGCATATATAAGCCATATATATGAAAGTCGCATGTGAAAACCGGAGCTCTCCAGTAACTGGAGCACAGCCATCCACTAACTTGTTTCAGCGCCTCCTGCAGGCCAAATGGGGTCTGTGAATGTAGCTGTATCTCCTCTTGGACAGTGGAGAGCCAGGTGTCGCACTGCTGCAGGGTGTCCTGGTGACTGACATGCTTCTGCAGCTCCCGGTCAAGACTCTGATAGACCTGTTAAGCCACAGGTTCAGTGGTGAGTTAAAGACGCCAATTAGTACTTAGAGAAACTTCAAATCGGGTGTCAGCTGTAGAATGGGAGATGTATTGACCCGCTGGGCGGTGCTGCAGATGGCTGAATAGCTGTCTTTGGTTCCTTGTTGGTGGACCTGGATCTGCTGGCTTATCTTGGCCTGAACCTGTTCGGAGCAGTGACTGACAAGGCTATCTCCTTTCTCCTTAAGACTTGTGAGACGTTCTTCAAAGCCAGCTATCTCCTCCATTATTGCCTAGGGGGGAAAAAAGAGTGGTAGAAAGATTACTTAGGAAACCCTGTAAATTGAGCTATTAAAGTAGCTAAATATGTAATGTTATATATATATATATATATTTATATAATCTCAGTTAAAAGGAAATCATATATATATTTCTGAATGATCCCCATATACTACCTAATAATAAAGTTGGTCTTAAAATACAGTACAAGCCAATTTTGCTGTAGCGTATAATTGACCTTAAAGGTCATTTCAACATATTACAACCAAAGTATTACATCAATGGAATCTAAAGATTTTGGCAACCCACAGGATACAATGCTTCTGTAATCTAGATCTGAGCTGAAAAGCCCCTGGTATATGAGCGGACCCACTCCGTTAAGAACCGTTAAGCCCTACGCACCTTGTGTCTCGCCAGCTGCTGAGTGGCCGTTTCCAGATTGGCGCTCCGCATAGAGTCCGAGGTGACCAGTCTACTGGACATCTGCAGCAGCCACTTCTCCACCTCCTGCAGCTCAACGTTGTAGTCCTCATGCTCCCTCACCCCCTCCATCAGCCTCTGGACATGAGCCTGCAATTCACACAACTGCAATTACACCTTCTAATATTCGCCGCAGCTGTAAATGATTATCAGATGAACTTACTACAAAAAATGTTGAATGATGAATGTGAAACAATGTATCTAATCAATTAGAATTGGAATGCAAGAATACAGTTTTGGCAAGAGTTGAAAGAGTTTTGGATGAAGCGTTTGCTTGTTGAGATGATGTTTTGCATGTTGTGCATGTGGCTTTGGCCGTTTTGATGAAACGAGTCTTACTGACTGCAAAAAACCTGTAATGTCCGTCCGGGTGAATACCTTGACATTGTTGCATATATCCTGGTAATCGTTTTTCAGCTTGTTCATGTTTTCAGTGATGGTGGGGTCATGCACCGTGTCGAGCAGGGCTTCTCCCTTCTCAGTCACTGCTCGCACCGCTGACTCATGAGACTCCACAGTTTGCTGGATTGTCTGTGGCAAAGATGGAAATCACTTGAATCAACAGTGCACATTCATGTTGTGCCTCTTGGTCTGTAATAAGTGCAATCTAACACATCAGCTTCAGAAGGGTCTGCATATGAACCGAACGATGTGTGTCTAAACTGACTAAATGTGAATCATTCAAAGAACGGTGAACTGAATGCAGCCCTGCAGCACAAAACATACAGGAAACATATCGCAAATCCAGCAAACAAACCTTGTATTTGGCCAACTGGGCCTTCTTCTGATAGAGCTCAGCTTTAAGTTCCACAGGGGAGGCCAGCATTGATTTGGTCTCAGTAAGCCACTGCCTCTGGGCCTTGTATTTGTCTAGGTAGTCCTTTGACAGCTGGATGCACTTCTCCTGTGCACTGAGCTCAGCCCGCACTGCCCCCACCAGCTCCTCCAGCTGGCCGAGGCGTGTGCCGATCTCCTCCTTCAGCTGCTCCACCTCCGGCTCCTCCAGGAAGGCCATGGCCCTCTCAGCCTTCTCCCGCGTGGTCTTCAGGAAGGAGCGACCCTGTTCCATGTCCCCTTGCAGAGCCTAAACGGTCCAGTAGAGTGTGGAGAGGCAAGAGGTGGGAAAAAAAAGGTATTGATTTACTTGAACCCGGAAAGCATGTGGGCGAGTGTAGCACTAGTGAAGCAGCCACAGGTGATGTGGCACTGCTGGAGGACTCTACTCGGTACCTCCAGTTTTTTCATTTTCTTCTCCATTGCAGCGCGGTCAACAACATCGATGCGGACGGCCACGCTGCTGAAGTTCTTCTGGGCGGTGCACAGCCAGTCAGAGAAGGTGCTGAAGATGCTGTGTGCTTCTTCGATGGTGGACACTTCCTCCTTCAGCTGTTTTATCGTGTCCTATAGAATACACAGAACCTCATGCACTGTGCTGTGTGTGCTCTGCGTGTGTGTGCATGCGTGTGCTCATGTATGCATGGGAATATGCATTGTGAATGTGGATATATGTGTGTGTGTGTGTGTGTGAAGCCCACCAGCAGGTGCAGAAGCAGGGCATGGTAGCGTGAGGTGAGCTGAGTAGCCCTGGTGCTGACTCTGCTGCTGATGTGAGTATCTTCCAGAACCTGCTGGGCCAGAGTACTTAAGCCCTCTATCTCCTCCTGGTAGACCAACACCTCCTCATGCCATCCCTGCACAACACAATAACCACTTCACTGTTTAAACCTGCTAACATTATTTACATCTTATTTACACCGTTGTTCATGGTTAGTTAATGTAAACTAGTGCTCCAAGTAATGTCAGCTATGGAAGCCCAAACATGAAGAGTTAGACCAGCCTGCGTGGCCCCCGCAGACCTTCAGCAGCTGCAGCTGGGCTTCCTTGGTGGTCCGGTCCGAGCGCCTCCCTCCACGCAGCTGACCTTTGCCCTCCATCCCTCTCAGCCAGTTATCGAGACGCTGGAACTTCTGCTGGATTTGCCGGAGCTTGGCGAGGGCGCTGTTGAGCTGCGAGCGGGCCTCGCCCAGTCGGGCCTGGTAGGCGCCCCACTCCTGCTGCGCTGTCTCCAGGACCCGCTCCTCCATCTGCGGCGCCCCCCAGGGGATCACCCGCTCCCGGCTCCCCAGCAGCGTGTTCAGCAGGGCCTGGCCCTCCGTGCAGTGCACCTGCAGCTCCTGCAGGTGACGAGAGTGATTCTACTAGACTTGTTCTGTTATAGTGATAGAATTACTATCACAGAACAGGTCTAATAGTATTATATATATATATATATATATATATATATAGTCATACATGTCTGCTAATCCTGATTATGCCCATACACTTAACAAAATACAAGCTGAGTAAAAGAAATTAAAAACCTGGATGGTAATTAACTATCTCCATCTGCAAAGGCTCAAGAACAAATGATAAAAAACATCCAGATTAGTAAAATGTTAAGTCTTGCTCAAAACTGTTGTAAAAAATTTGCTATTCTTCTGACACTCACATATGTAATATTACTATTATATACAGTATATTGGTCTTCTAACTGGATACTGTCACACTACGGGAGGCTCCCCCTCCCGGTCGCCTCCATCACAGCGGCAGTTGTCCTGTTGTTGTGTTGTGTGCGTCCCTCAGGTGGGCGGGGCCTATAATCCCCCTTCAACTGACGGTCGTTTGTCTGTCTATATATGTCTTGTCTTTGTACAAGTTGACTGCTGGTTATTGTTTCCTTAATTCGGAACAGGTCACAGGTTTTTGGTTTGCGCACTTTATTCATTAAACCCCTCTTTTTCCCTGAGACTTGGCGTGATCGCTTCCTTTTTGTTCGCACTCCCTGCCCGTCACAGATACACTAAAAATATTTTAAATAAAGTCCAAATGAACTGCTGCCATATCCATCCAGCCACTCGTCCACCCTAGATTCAATGATTCAAAGAAGTATCTGAGACTCCTCCATCTACACTGATGTATCGCTGTATAGCACTATATAAATAAATCTGACTTCTATATTAAGTCAGTCCATATGCAATTAAGCATGAAGTAGCTCCTGTGATCCCACCTGCAGCTTTTGCAGAGTTTCCTCCAGTGTGTCGATGTCTCCCTCTAGCTGTATGTAGCAGCCCAACCTCTCCTGCTGCTGCTCCAGCCAGTCCTTAAACTCATGCAGACTGCCTTGGTAGTCCTGGTGGGCCAGGACCAGCTCCTCTGCCTTTCCCACAGCATGCTGGGTAATAAGAGGCCCCACACTCTTAGCACACATTGTGAAATGGACTTAACTTTGTAGATTTAAAACTGCACGTGGAACTGTACCTGGGCCTTCTCTTTAACGGCGTTGTACCGTTCTTGCAGGTCTTGAATCTCCAGTTGTGTGACATAGTGCTCAGCCATGTTGGAGCCCTTCACAGAGATCATGTCCAGCACAGAGCTATGACTGAGAACTTCCTCCAGCAGCAACTACAATAAACAGAAATCAGTCAATTAAACAGTAGTCTCTAAATAGTCTCCATTTACACTGGATCATATTATTTGAGCTGTTCAAAATGCATTCTGCCAGCGATCTTTATTGATCTTTTGACAATTTTCCCTTTAAAGTCTAAATCAAGTTTTAACACTGAAACAGTGGCATGTGTCACATGTTGGTTGGAACTCTCTACAGTAAGCCTGCCACTGGAGAAACACGCACGTCATTGTAATTATGTTTTGCATGACACAGCATATGGCCATATTGTTGCCAAGCATGCAATGACGGCACTACCTTGGCCTTGCCCAGGTTGGCACTTTTATCTCTCATCTCGGAGCACTGTTTGTCTGTGGAGCTGAGGCTCTCTTCCACGCGCTCAATCCAGCTCACAAACTGCCGCACGTCCTCCTGGTAGCTGGTCCACTGTGAGAGTGCTGCCTCCAGCTGGCTGTGAGAACAAACAGTACAGCAGTGTCCTGAACGCCACCTCCAGCAGTGCATTCACAGGTGTTCTTTCAAAGCTTGAGAATTCCGTGCTGCTCCTCTTAAGTGATGAAGCCATTTGCATACAATTATTTCCTTTTGCTCAACAACCAGGTGGATTTGACGTGACCCCGGAGTAATGGTACACTGACCTTTTGCACTGGATGGATGTGGACAGCAGGCCATCCCACGAGTCCCTCAGGTCCTGGATCTGCTTGCGCACCAGAGGAACCCCCTCTGCAGACGTGTTCCTCTGCACAGACTCACCTCGCGTCACCAGCATCTTCAGCTGGATCTCCTTCTCCTGGCGAGCTGTGAGCAGTGCCTAGAATAACAGCAAGACACTTAGTGGATGAAGCTGCAATCCACCTCATGCAGAGATCGCAGGATCTCTCCAGCCTGTGTACCTCCAGCTTGATCATCCTGCTGTCCAGAACGTTCTTATCGGCCGTCGGCGTGCAGTAGGTCTGCAGCATGTGGCAGGTGTCTGCCACCCAGTTCTGCAGCTCCTTCAGGCTCTGAGAGAAAAGCTGGTGCTCAGACACGATCCGCTCAATCCTGGAGGCCTTTTCCTGGTGAATAGGCACAGCACGTTGGAGCAAAAATCACACTTAACACCGGGAGCTGTCAGAAATTAATCATGGAGTAAAGGTTTTGGCTTACACTGAGCTTTGTAATTAACCATTCAGTTTAAAATCTTAACTAGAATATTAAATGTGATATTTCATATCATATAAATTAAATTTCATATCTTCTGGTGTAGATTTTTTTTTTAGAGTCAATAATTGTGAGTTGTCTTTGTTAATTAATGGTTAGGTCTGTGACACAGACTTACATTGTTATATTCATGCACAACAGACTGAGAAAGAGACATGTTAATATCATTGGACAGAATATCGGTATCATTTAAATATCACATTTACTGGCAAAAAATATACGACGGAGTTTAAAACGTACAGCTATATCACTACAATGGTACATCTGTTTACACAATACGCAGTCTATGCCGACAACCGAATACATGTCGAGTGCATGGGCTCCCCTGTCCCTAAGCACATAGCGCACAGTGTAGCCTAGGGGGCAGTGGTAGGATCAGCATAGGCGCTGGCAGACAGACGTTACCTTGGTCAGGTTGCTTAAAGCTAGGTAGTGGGCGGAGAGCTGCGAGACACGATGCACAAAGCCCTTTCCGGCCGTGTGTCCATCCCACAGTTGCCGGGCTTTCTCCCTCAGCCGGCCCAGCTGAGCCTCACGAGAGGCCAACTCCTCGAGCGTGGACTGGGAATGCACAGGCACATTAGCGCAAGCACGTTAGCGCAAGCGCGCGGCTCAGCACACGACAGCAGGGGCTGGCGGCCCCCGTTAGTAAGACAGAAGGAATAACTCAGTTACGTGGAGGAGGCGGGGCTCCACGGGCCGATGTGGGTTAGGTTAGCGGCATGGCACGCGGCTAGCAGCGATGCAGATTAAAGCATGAGGCGAAAGCAACTACGGCGGAGGTGGTGTTTCTGCCATGGCCTACGGGCGGTGAAGTCTTGTTTGTGGAAACCACTAATGAGTAATAGAGGGTCTGGATTGTTTATGCTATCAAGTTCAAAATCGATGTTCATTGTTGACAAAAATGTCTACATAAGTCTATAAAAATAAATAGAATGACAAACTTGCATGACTAAACCTTCACTACTGTGAAGCATATGGTTTGAGCATAATGAAATTTGCAGCTATATATGTCAAGATGAGTGTGATGCAGACAAAAAAATGTCTAGGAATTAATGACACACCATGTCTGAACACTCTTGACGCCAGTGTGTGCTGTGTTTGGACTGGTCAATGGTCATGGTGATGTCACATGGGCCCTGGGTGTGGCCACGTGGGGCCTGGGTGTGGCCACGTGGGGCCTCGGTGTGTACCTGGAGCCTCTGGAGCTCATGCTTCTTGGCTGGCAGGTCATGCAGCCGACTGCTGCTCTCCTGCACGGCTGCCTCGGTCTCGTTCAGCCAGTCCTGCAGGGGCTCCACGCTCGCCTCAAAATCCCTCATCTGAGCCTGCAGGTTCTGTCACACAACACAAGCCTCAGCTATTTTAGCTTATGTGACAAACTTTTGACTAGCATCTTGGTGTTTTGAGGACCAGCTCAGTATGTCTTTGTAATATTTATAGTGAAGTTATCTGTAATATTCAGATGATTATTCTGTGAAGTCAGAATTTTTGTTTTATTGTGTGCTGTGAACATCCTGACTTTCCTGATCTGAAAAGTGTGTTATTCAGAAGGGTGTTCTGTAAGATCCAACAAGCATAACCAACTTTGGCTAATTCAGGACCATGCCATCAGGAGTTTACTAATGCAGCTTAGTACATGTGACACTATAATAAATATAATATTTTATTTTGTTATTCAGTTACAAACTATTTCATCATATTACATCTAATTGTAATTGCAATGTAGTATTGTAGCTGCCCGCATCAGATATAAAACCCTGATGCTGGCCTACAAGGCTAAGAATGGACCAGCACCTCCATACATGGTGGCAATGGTCAAATCCCGATCTGTACCCAGAGCTCTTCGAGCTTCAAGCACAGCTCGGCTTGACCCACCATCTCTCAGGACATGCAGAAAACATGCATCCAGACTTTTTTCAGTTCTGGCACCTCAGTGGTGGAACAAACTTCCACTGAGTGTCCGAATGGCAGAGTCTCTTGCTGTTTTTAAGCGAAGACTGAAGACACATCTGTTTCAAGAGCACTTAAATTAAATTTTACTACACTAGCATGTATTAAATATTTGGGACTGTAATGACTTTTCTTGCTTTTTATCTGTTAAGTAGGGTTTTCTCAGTATATATTTGAGTATATCTAGGCGTCCATACTGACTGTATCTAATAATATCTTTGCTTAAAGTTTCTTCCGGATTTTAGCCTAAACTAACTAGCTAGAGATTTTGTTCTGAGTAAAACAATGAAGCACTTTTTGTAAGTCGCTCTGGATAAGGGCGTCTGCTAAATGCCGTAAATGTAAATGTAAATGTATTTTGCCCATTCCATGAAGTTCTGCTTCTGAGAGATCATAATGTTCATTTTCACAAGGTCAATGCACGACTACTGCATTTTTAGAGCTTGGTGTGAGGTCGTTGCTCAGGACGGCGGACGGTGCGAGCCGCACCTGTAAGGCGGTCTCTCTCTGGTGCAGGTTGCTCATGAGCGTCTTCCAGTCCTCTCTGGTGCTGCTCACTTTAGCTCGGACTGCGTCCACGCGGTCTTTGGCTGCCACGCTGAGCAGCAGGTCTCCACTCACGGCCACTGCGTTCAGTTTGCTATGACCCTGGTCTCTCTCACTCAGGAACTCCTGCACATCACCACAGCACAGGTAACTTCACGCACAGCGCTACAACCCATCAATACATCAGGAACACTATTCATAACCGTAATTTGTCAGGTATTTGAGAAGGGACATGCTGATATACAGTACCTGGACCTTCTGGAGACTAGATGAAGCCTCACTCAGGTTTTGAGGGACATCAAAACACTTGGCTGTGTTGATTTTAGCATTGACCAGCCACTGCTGAAAGTCTCTGAAAGCTGCCCGGAATGTTTGCTCCAGGAGCTTCTCTTTTCCCTGGCATTCCCGGGAAGCCTGAAGACTGAGACTGCAGGAAGGAGAAAGCATTAACTACAGGGTCAATGTTTATTTTAATGTAGGAACTGTACAAGGTTGAGTCTTCTAAAACATGAAGCTTGGTCAATGGGCTCACCTGTTGTACTCCTTGATAAGGGCAGACACTCTTTCAGACTGAGTTCCCAGATCTCTGGAGAAGCGACACAGGTCATTCAGCTGGGACTTCAGACCGTCTGACATGGGCTCCACATTGAGCAAAGCTTCCAAGGTGTCCTGATTCACAGTGCAACACAAGTGCAATGGTTAAATGTGACGGACAGACACTCAGAGGCATTTACTATAACTCAACCTCTGAACCTCATTTTGTTACCACAGATCTGATTTCTTGGCAACGTCTTCACGCGCCTTCATGCAGTCTGGTTAGGAATTCCCCACTGAGCCCGTTACCTTGGCGATCTGCCAGCCTCTCACGGCCTCCTGGCTGGTCTTCATGGTCTCCACTTGCTGCAGTGTGTCACGACACTCGCGCAGACGGCTTCCGAAACCATGCAAGTCGTGCTCCAGCTGTGTGGCCAGGCTGTTGAACTCCTTCTCGGAGCTGGCCATCTGAGCGAGCGTGGCCTCCAGGCTAGCCTGCACATGCTTGGCCCCCTGTTCCCACTGTTCCCATGCCGACAGAAGCCCCGCCTCCTCCCGCTCCAGAGCCTCACAGCCCACGGTGGAGGTGTGGTCCCGCGCCACCGCCCCACACCGCTGCACCCGCACCAGCCGCTCCCGCCCCTGCTTCCTTGAGTCCAGCAGCTCCTGACATGGAACAGATGAGGATTCTAAATATTCATATGAACCTTCTAATAGAATTCTGTTTAAATGTACCTGTTGAATGCTCCCAATTGCAGATTACACAAATGAATTTAATCCAAATGTAGGATTTTATCTCTAATGCTGATAATTCTCAAGAAAACCACTGCCTCTATGAGAATAAGTCTGCATGCGGATGTCCTCACCCGCACTTTGGAGAGCTTCTTCTGAATAGAGGCGGCGTCCCCAGACATGTCCGACCAGCGCTGCAGCTCTTCTTTAGCAGATGTCAGCCAGTCGTTCAGCTCCCGCACGGCCTCCACGTACTGCTCATGCTCTTTGACTATCTTCTCCATCTGCTGCACTTTGCTCTAGAGCACAGGGCACAATGCCAGTCATCAGAGTCATCAGCACAGCTCTCTTCTGGTCTCTTCTGGGCAGGTCTACCACAAATCGTTTGTACATGCATTTGGTTTACAGCGTAAAGAGTTCAGCAATAATGATCCATGTTTGCATCATACCAGAGATTACGATGCTACTAAGATCAAGACTATGAAAAAGGAACGCGTGTAGACGGCCGCCTTACTTTGATGACCGCTGTGATGTCAGAGAACTGGGCGTTGAGTTTTGCTCTGGGTTCCTCAGCGAAGGTCTGGTCTCTGGTCTTCTTCAGGAGCTCGCCGGCCTTGTCGTTGAGGTGGCCGAGTGCTGCCGCGTGGCCCTCCACGTCGCCCTGGATGGCCCGCAGCCGGTCCAGCAGCGAGGCCTTCTCCTTCAGCCCAGGCTGCTGGGGCAGGGACACCCCCACCTCCTGCTCCACCGTCTCCATCCACTGCTGCAGCTGGGCCTTGCCCTCCTGATAGCTGCTCCACTGCGCCACCGTCCACTCAAGGCGGCTGTTGTTTGCATACATATATAAGAGCTTACCTCTTATAACTTCATATCAATAAATACTGTTCAGATCCTCGGTTCACATTTTGCTTTTGCATATCTTTTACGTATGTGTGCTGTTTCTGAATTAGCAAGAATCTTAAATTCTTAAACTGCATTAGCTTCATCAGGCTGTCTACCTGTGGCAGCTCATGGCTGTCATGAGCATGTTGGCCCAAGAATCCTTCAGGCTCTGGAGCTGAGAGCGGACGGCCTTCTGTTTATCCATACTGCAGTTCTTCACCACCTGCTCCCCTTTCCCAACCGTCATGTTCAGCTTGACCTCTCCTTCACCCTTCATCAACAGGATCTCCTGCAACCCCGCAAAGCACTTCATTCACCACTGTAGTTTATAGTGAAAACATCACAATCCTGCCTGTTCATCTGGTGAAACAAAGCACTGCCCAGTTTCCACGCTGGAGAAACAACTAGTGGCTTCAGTGACCTGAACCAGGCTCAGCCTCTTCTCCAGGGTCTCCTTGGTGCCCGTGGTGGTGCTGAGGGTGGTGAGGCGCTCCCGCAGGCCGCCCAGCCAGGCCCAGGTGCCCTGCAGCGTCTCCTCGAAGGCCTGCTGCTCCTGCAGGCTCAGCTGGCAGCCCCTCAGGCGCTCCCGCACCGCCTTCAGCAGGCCCTGCTGCTGCACCTGCAGCTGCGCCGCCATCCGCAGCTCGCCGCCGCTGCCGTGACCTCCCTCAGCCAGGGCCTGCGCCTCCTGACACAGGCTCTCGAAGGAGTCCCTGGAGGGCGGGAGAGCACGAAAAACAAACGTCAACATGTTATTGTTTTTCAGATATCCATCCACACTTGGTAGAGTGGCATAGTCATCTTAGAGCCTAGCGCTAGCACACGTATAAAATATGTCTGCTGTTCTGGGTGAGCAGCGGGAGACGAGAGCGCTAAAGCAGGCCGCAGGTTCCTAAACAAGCATGTGACCTCTCTTTCAGGGCTTCCTGGTAGAACTCCTCCACCCGCTCCAGCGTGGCCTTCTCCTGGTCGCTGTGCTTGCCCTCCGGCAGCTCCGTGCTGAGTCTCACCTCCATCCTCTCCAGCCAACGGCACAGTCTCTGCTGACGGCTCTCGAAGCTGCACAGACAGGCACGCGAATGACACGTGAGTGACACGTGCGGGACATGCCACTGAGCCCAGGCTGCTTCAGACAGAAATCCCCCAGGCAAGGGGGACACGAGAGGGAGGAAAGCCCCGTGTGATGCGGTGCCCTCACCCGCTGAGCAAGCCGGCACTCTCCTCCAGACTCTGCTGGTTCACTCGGCACTGCTCCACATAACTGTCCCAATCCTGTTGGATGGAGCAGAGGCTCTGCTGCACCTGTCCAGCGCTCGCTTTGGGGAGGTGAAGAAGGAGCTTCTCCCCCTCCTGACACACCTCCATCAGACGGCTTTCTCCGTCCTCGACCCGCTCCAGGGCCCCCTGCAGGACACAGGAGGCACTGCACATTGAAGCACTGCAAAGCTGCTATTATTACTCATAAATGATTCATTTTAGGGTCAATAGCATTCTTAAGATGGCAGAAGATTTCAAGTTAATAGCTGAGACAATGGCCCCCTTTTTTTTACTGAGGGTTTTTTGTGAGTTGACTAAATGCTGAGCTGCACCTTCAGCTTCTGCAGTTTGCGCTGGACGACGCTGGTGTCGCCGGAGTGGTCGCAGCATTCTCTCACTATGTCCTTCTGTCCACAGAGCCACGTGTGAAACTGCTTTACAAGGTCTAAAGAACCACAAGACCATGGGAGGGGCGTGAGAAAGCAAACAGTGTGCACTTACACAGTGTGTCTATCTTTTCTATTGGAACACTCACCATTGAAAAGCTGCTGTAGGCTGTGCTGCATTGAGGCCAGCATCTTAACACAGAGCTGGTTAACAGTCTCGTACTTCTTGATGAGGTCGGTGAGGGCGGAGCCGAGGGTGGTCAGCTCCTCCGAGGGGTACTTCCTGCACAGTGTGTTCAGGTTTTCCCGTGCTGAGTCTATGCTCACCTGCTGGTTCTGCAACTCTTTCTGGATGTCCTGCAATATAGAGCATGCACAAAAGGAACTGATGTGCTTCTGCACGTTTTATTTGTCCCGGCAAGAAACCAGAGTCATTTAATACAGGGAGCTCTAAAACTGGAGGTACACCGTATGAAATTTCAGCAGTGATATTCACGTAGGCAGGCAGTTTTTTTTTTAACCTTCACTCTGCAGATCTCCTCTGGTGGAGTTCCACACGTAAAGTCCAGCAGGGATTCTTCCAAGTTTTTCAGCCAGTCAGTCATGCGGGAGAGGAAGTCCTCCAGCTGTTGTCTCTGAGAGCAGAAGTCTCTCAGGTTGTCCTTGGCTTGCTCACACAACTCCTTCACAATGCTGATCTTCTTACTCAGGTCAGCCTGCATGACCTTTCAGAGATATCAAAGAAGAGATTACACACTGCCACTGACCACTGATGAACCAATATTCTGGGATTTGCAGTAGAAGCCATACCTGCAGCGATGTAGGGATGTCCTGGGTGCCACCAACCTGCTGCAGCTCTGACACTTTGCTTTGTAGAGTGTCTAGCTTCTTCTCCTTCTCTTCCACCTCAGCCTACATAAGCAAGCAGACTCCAGATGATGCACCAGTACTTTGATTACACTATGAAGGAAATACCGTGAGCTACCATCGAAATTCTTACCTTGACTTCCGCAAGGCGGTTTTCAGTCTTCTGGCTGTCGTTGAAGTTGCTGAGGGTCTCGGTGAGTTCCATTACAGATCTATTAGACCAGCTCTCAATCTCCTCGTTGATACCATAAATATCCTCCCATACAGAGAAACCTTTTCTGAGATTCTCTATGTTCTCCTCAATTCTCTCAGACACCTGTAGGTGAAGCAAGGGGAGGATGTCAGTGTGAGGCCAGTGTGTTTCACATAGGGGAGTATAGGGGAGTTTTCATTAGTGTTTCACTCACATCTAACCACTGGTCCACCATGGCCTCCATTTTAGTCTTTAACACCTGGGTTTGACAGTCTGGAATCCTGCTTAACTCACAGAGCAGCTGCTTCCCTTTACTGGAGAAGGAGTCCAGGTCCTTCTGATTGCGCGCTAGCTCGGCTTTGACTGATTCATGCTGAAAAATGAACAGAACCAATAAGTTCTTTAATAACCAACAAAAAGAAGTAGAAATGGGCACAAACAAAGTATGTGTACAAATGGACACAAATGTCAATAACGACAAAAACAAATGTGTCACATCAGAATAATACTGCTTAAATGCTTTTTCTTATTACAGTGAAAATGTGCAAAATGTGTAGGACAAAGTGCATGATGGAGAATAGATCACCATTTAACTTACTTTAGAGAGTGATCGCCTGGTATCCTCCTGGTCTTTAAGAACCAATTTAATGTCAGCCACAGTCTCAGCACTCTCCACTACTGTATTAATGGAGGATTTCAGACCCTGATAGTCCCTCATCAGCTCGATCAAGGCACTGCACTGCTCTTGCCTAGACGCGAGACCAACGGGAAGGTCGTGTTAGCATTAATTAATTTAACCACTTATGCACAGCACGATGAGGTGAAGAGGTAGACAGAGTGCACGCCACCTCTCTGTAATAAGCTTCTTGGTGTCCTCCCAGGTGGTCTGGAGGAGGCTGATCTCTCTCATCACCTCTCCGGCGAGCTCCGTGTCTCTCTGGGCCAGCTGCTGGCCTTTGTCCCTCAGCCATTGTTCCTCATGTTGGTGAGACTGGAGCTCATCCTCCAGCTGGTTAAAGAAGCGAAGTCTAGACGCCACACACACACACACACACAGCATTTCATAATGAGAAGTTAAACACCTGTAGATAATACATTATTTTTATTAATACATTATATTAACCCGTTTTCTAACCCTCTGGTATGATTACCCTTGGTTAGTTTGAGCTGCTGTATTTGAGCTGCTGGGTTGGGCTGTTGTATTTCAAATGTATTAATCCTGCTTTTAGTGATAATATTACTAAAATGACCTGTAAGATGCTACAGAACTGACCCATACTGTCATGGCTAGATTCATATACATGCACAGGTCATGGGATTACTAAAAACGTTGTTAGCACTTTTCTTTCATTAAAAAAAAAAAGTGATAAAAATGGTGATTTCTATTGCTCTTGTTTATTACCTCTGCTGTAAGGTGAGCAGGTTGGGCTCTGTGAGGCTCTGCTCATCAGCCTTCTCCTCTAGGTCCTCCACGCTCTTAAGGAGCTGCTCTTTACGCTGCCTGAAGGAGCTCCACAGAGCTCCCAGAGCCTCCGCCTCACTCTGCTTGGAGCCCAGCAGGGTCCTAACGCCATCCAGGTCGGTGTTCAGCGAGTCGGCCAGTGAGCGGCAGGAGGTGCGGGCCTCCTTCCCGTCTGCCAGCTGGAGGTGGGCCTTGCACAGGCTGCCGTCCAGACTGATAGCCAGCGTCTCCAGGCGGCTGATGTCAGGAACGATGGCCTCCAGGTCCCTCTGCAGCTCGTCCACCCGGCCCTTGTCCCAGCTGCCCGCGCTCTCCACGGTGTGCCGCAGGCCCCGGAGGACGCCGGCGGCCACGCCGTGGGTCTGCAGGAAGGCCTCCAGCTTCTCCGCGCTCTCGCTGCGGAGCGTCACCAGCTGCTGGGCCTCCAGGTAGGGCTGCAGGCTGGTCTCCAGCCGGGACTGCAGAAGCTGGCGCTCCACGGAGTCGCAAGTGGAGCACAGGTCCCTGGACTGCTGCTGGAGCCGCTCCCTCTCACGGTTCTGGTTCTGGAGCAGCTCTGCCTTCTCCTGCCAAAGACACAGTCCAGCTGCCTTACAGGGTGACCTCAACAACAGCAAAGCTTTGAGCCGTGCGTGACTTGCTGTCAGACGCAAGCCCGACGTCGATGACAACACGCACCTTTATTTCCACGGCTGTTGGCTGTAGGTCGGTGATGTTCACTTGGGAGAATGAATGAAGAGAGGAGAGGAAAGACTCTCCCCATCTGAAGAACGTCTGAAGGGCTTGGTCGAACTCTGCCACTTGAGACAGGTGATCCTGAAGCACCTGGATCCTGTGAAGGCAAAGTAGATTATGACCAAACGCTCTGCTCATGATACTAAGCAACAGCCACCTTTGAGCATGTCTTTGAGACACCCATGTCCTTCAGCACGCCTGACCTCTGGGGTATCGCTGTGCTTTGGGATGTCCATCTCTCCTTCAGCTGTTCTTGGTTTTCCTCCAGTGTCTTTACTCGCTCCTCTGAAGCAGTGGGGTAAAGGGCTGGAGCCTGGGCCAGCATACCCTCATATACTGACTCCAGAGACTGCAGCTCAGAACGTAGGTGCTACAGAGCAGAAATGCCAATAATTGCAAATGCTGTGGCTAAAGTCTGAATGTATAGTCCATGATAAGGTCCATATCAGATGTCGGTATTTATGAACATGGTGAATATCTGAATATAGCTTTTATATTTATACATATGTACTATATTGACTTACGTTCAGCTCCATGATCTCTCCTTCCAGCTTCGCTTTGTCAACTATGAGATACTGGCCTGCAAAAGCAGTCACGGACTCGCACCTCTCGAGACACGACTGCAAAGACGTCCAGTCCTTTTCATACCTGAGAGGGAGCGGTCGAATGAAACACTGAGATGCCGTCCCAGCGAGTGACAGTGGAAGTAAAAAACTTAAAGGTGGGTCACAAACGCAACAAAGTGAGCGTCAGCCTACTTCTGCCAGCAGGACAGCAGGCTCTCCAGCTGGACCTGCTTATCTTTGGCCTGCTGAAGGCTCTGCTCGTAGCTGCACTGCAGGGCCTTCACTGCCCTCTCCGCCGCCTCCCTCTCGCTCAGCCTTCGGGGCGCCGAGCACAGAGACAGCAGGGTGACCTTCAGCCTCTCCAGTGACTGGAGCACATCCTAGGGACACAACAGGGATATTGTTAGGGAAAGATGGAGCACTGCACTGTTAATACACCCTGGTGGTAAAAGGCGTGAGATGCAAGCCAAGGAAAATTACCATATAGTCTTGAAGAGCCTTGTAGGTCTCTGATGAAGACACGCAGGACGTGACGGGTGTGTCCAGCTTCTTCTGAATGTCATCGATCTCAGATTGCACCTTAAAATAGGAACCAGGAGTCAAAGACAGCAACTGAATTTAATGTTTTGCTTATTAACTGCACTAATTAATATACGTCAAAATACCTGTTGAAGATTTGTATTGAACTTTTGCTGGTTAGATGAACTCTCCTGCAACTGTCCATTCAGATGATCCACGCTCTCCCTAAGCTCCTCCCAGTACCTGCCAATCTGTGTCAGACGAGCTTTGATTCGCGCAGACTCGCCCGATGACACAAACTGGCCCAATGCCTGAGCGTCCTCGTCCAGATGGGACAGGCTCTCTGCTCTGTCCTGCAGCTCAACCAATGTAGCCTGTCCATCAAGGGAAGCACATGCGGAAATAAGAGACTTCAGCAATGTCCACAGATGTAAACAGAGAGTGCAAATGGTGCATGTTATAATTTACAAGATTAGTACCTTCACAGTACTGATTTGCTGTTCCAGAGGAACAGTGGAGGTTTTCAGTGTCTCAAGTTCTTTCTCCTTCTCAGAAATCCATGTGGAAAATGCTTCAAACTCATTTCCAAATGAGTCCCACTGAGTTTTCATTCGCTCCAGAGTTTTCACACTGTATATGAGGGAATAGTAAAGGTTGTATTTCGATGACTGTCTATTTCTCAAACAAAAAAAAAACAAAAAGCAAATATTAATAAAACAGAGGTCTTCAACACAGTCCTTAAAAATCTCCAACTATTCTAGAATTTTGTTGCACCTCAGCTCTTACAACACCTTAGCCACCGTAAGGTATAGGTTCCAACCCGAGGACTGTGCTGAAGACCTCTGTGTAGAGTCACTATAATATGGATCTGAGGAATGGTAGGTTACTCTTTTGTGAGGCCAGTCTCAACGTTGTCCATTTGTTCACTGAGAGATCTGCCTTGGTTCTGGAGCAGGAACTGATTCTTAGGGCCGAGCTGGATCTCTGCTGCCTTCTTGAGGAGGGTGTTCACCTGCTTGGTCTCAGTCTCACACTGGCTTAACAGCTCCTGCACAGTTTTTATGACATATGGATAAAAGCTTGGAATAGGGAAACAAGGAAAAAAAACTAGATACTTAACTTTAAAAAATATCAGTATCACATGTCAAAGATGTAGTTTTCCAAAAACTTTATAGGCCATTTAAAAATTCATAGGAGGCCATAATGCTGCCGGTCACCTTGGCCTGCTCCAGCTCTGTGGTCAGGCTCTCAGGACTACTGAAGGTCATCTCTCTGTCTGTGACTGACCGCGCTCGGCTCACAAACTCAGTCACTGCTGCCTGCTGACCGTCAAACTCCTGCCACGCAGTCAGCGTCACCTGTGAGCACCAGGAGAGAGCAGCTGTGGAGTCTGTTTCACTATAAATACTTGCTGCATGGAAAGCCCTTCCCTGAGAGATATAAACCCCCTGACAATGATGAATTAACTGTCTAAACCAAAATCTCAAGTTACTGAATCCATAGTCTCATTCTGTGTTTTTTTGATTAATGGTAGTTCATCTATGTCATAGAACATAGCTCAAAGAACACAGTAATAGTCTTCAAGGTCCAAGTCTTACAGATCTACCCACCTTCACCCAGGAAGCAGGAGGAACCAACAGTGGCCTTTCTGTTACATTTACTGTCTGCAATTACCAAAACCAGGCCCAAAATGGGGATCCATGGTTTGCAGTTGAAGACCTTTGGAACTATGCCCACCTCGAGGCTCTTCTCCTGCTCTTCCATGCTGTGGTCCATCTTGTCCAGGGCGGTCTCTAGTTTGTCCAGGTCCTCCTGCAGACCCTCGCCCAGGCCCTCCTCCATCTGGAGCTGCTGTCCTCGACCGAGCTGCTGCCTCATGTCCCTCCTCTTCAGACGCAGACGCTTCAGCTGTTGCTGTGTGGCGGGAAGGAGAAAAACACGAATCGCAAAGCCGTTCTGTGACGCAGAGGGTTGCTAAGGGTTCCAAATAAATGACGTGGAAGTGAACTGAACATACACCAGTACCTGGTGAATGAGCTGCAGCTGCTGGGCTTCTCTTGCACACTCTGAGTTGAGGATCTTTGTGGCTTCTGACTGCAACTCCTGCTGGCCTTCCATCAGTTCCTTCACAGAGTTCCTCACCTCCTCCTGGAACTGCACACAGTCCCCAACGGCCAATATAACCTTCTCAGACTGTGCACAAACACACAGACACACACACACACACACACACACACAGAGATTCATACTGGATCAATACCTTCACCACGAGGAGCTCTTACAAATAAGCACAGTCATCTGGAAAGTGTGTGGCCTCCTTTACTGATGGGGGGAAAATTCACAGAACTGATCAATGATTTATCAGGTGGCGTAAGGAACTACTTTACTCAAGCATAAACGGTTCATCTGTTCTGCCGGGTCCTACCTCGGAGAGGGAGGTAAGGAGACTCTTGAAGTCTGTGGAGAGCTTGCTAAGGGTGGCGGCCTGCCTCTGGGCATCACTCTCAGTGCAGATCTCTATGAGCGTGGCCAGGCGAGATTTGAGCCAGCCCATGTTGCCTTCCTGCAGCTCTGCGTCATTCCGCAGACTCTGTTAATCATCAGAGAGTGAGACGGCTGCTTTGCACACATAACTCCACATCCTGCTGTCTGTGTTTGTTTTTACTTACCTCTATGGTGGATTTCACCTGGCTAAAGTTACTGGGGTCACCAGCACGGTTACGCAACAGCCTGAGCTGACTCTCCTTTGAAATTAGCCAGGCAGACAGTTCAGAGAATCTGTAATAGCACAAATAAATCGATATTTAGCACCACTGCACATTATTTAATGGTCCTAGAAGATAAATTCTCATACTGGACACTGGCAGCACTGCACAGACTCTTCGACAAACGATGAGGTGATGAGGTATCCAGTAGCACAATGTTCATATTAAACTCAACAACTTTCTTTTTTCCCCTTAACAGCAGCAGTTGTGCAGCAAACCTGGTGTTAAATTCCTTCCACTTGTCAGGGTGCTGCATGAGTTTCTGATGGGTGCCGTCCACCTCGTCTCTGAGCTCGGCCACGGCGGTCCTGGCGCTCCCCAGGGAATGGCGGGCCTGCTCGCTGTCGACCAACTTCCCACAGAGCTCCTCCATGTGCTGCAGCCGCTTCTCACACAGTGCCAGGGGGCCCTTCTCCCTGAAAAAGGCCTAAACACAGACACCTCTCATCAGAAACACTGGAGACACCTAAACTACAGCTGTACACAGACACCTCTCACCAGAAACACTGGAGACACCTAAACTACAGCTGTACACAGACACCTCTCACCAGAAACACTGGAGACACCTACACTACAATATACATTAACATATATTACATTACTCACTTAAATGTCACAATACATTACATAACTAGAATGCAGATTTCAGGCTAAAATTATAATAGCTTCTGCCAGTTTTCCTCCTTTGACATCACAGATCATATATCCTTGTCTCCAGGTTTCTTGATTTTAAACTGATTTAATGAACATGATTGGTGTGTTTGACTGAAATAACCATTGGTCCTGTGTCCTGTATGTATCAAATATAATTTTTGTGCATAATTCAACTTGAGCTATACAAAAGGGATGGCAAATGGAAAAAACATAACTATGTATGAAATAGGCCATAATCATGTAAAAATATTTGTAATAATAACCAACATTTATATTCACACCCCACATATAGGACATTCAGACCTCATGCAGGTGGCCATGGTACAGTGTAGTGCGGTGTATGGTGCCCATGCGGTGTGTGGTGTGTGGTGCCCGTGCGGTGTGTGGTGCCCATGCGGTGTGTGGTGCCAACCTCTCCCTCACCCTGTGCTCCTTCACCAGCCTCTCACTGCCCATGCCAGGCAGGCTGCGGTTCTCCCGCGCCAGCTCAGACTGGCACTCCTGCAGAGATGCCATCAAACGGCCACGCTCCACCTCCACCTTCAGGCCAAGCAGGTGGTAGGGAATCTCACTCTGCACATCCTGCAAGGCAGAAATTAAGCCCTTTAGATCAGAAGCCATGTTATCCAGTCAGAAATAATCTGAGATTTCATATTTAACACAGATTGAATTTTTCTCAAACGTGTAGTGTCAAAGGGGAAAAAAACACAATGTAAATACAATATATTTATACTACACAGAAGGAGGATAGAACACAATTTCAAAAAAACTAACACAAAGAAGCTCATACTTCTAAAACCGTGAGTCAGGTTACATGAACCTTTAATGTGTTATGAGTGTAACTGTCTTCTGAAAGGGGTCACCTGACCTTCCACTGTTTGTGCAGTTTCCTGACTGTTTCCTGTAGACTCTGCTGTTCCTGCTCAGGCAGAATGTCAGTAAGCTCATCACAAGCCTTCAGAAAAGCATTAAGAACCCGCTGGTCAAGATGCCCGAAGAACTCCTGCAGAAACACAAGCAACAGAGAAAAAAAAAATCTGTCATCTCCAGGGACTTTGCTCCTGCTGGAGACTGAGGCTCCGGCTCGGCGTGTGGCCTACTTTAGGGTGGCCAGGACGGAGTTCATTTTCTTTGTACCGTGTGCTTTTTGAGCAGCTCCTCTGGGTTTCCTCTCTCTGTCATGGAGCCTTGGGCTAACTTGAGAACTTTCTCCAGCTCCACACGCGACTCCTCAAACCGCTTCAGCAGGCTACTGTTGGCTTCCATGTGTTTCTTCCACTCGGTCGTCTCTTTTACCATGGCCTTCGGACACACCGTCACATACAGCATTACATATGGCCATAGGAACACGGACACCCCATCTAATTAGTTCAGGAGTTTTGGCCACATGTGGAGTAGGGATAATGGTCTGGGTCTGATTTTTAGGGGTAATGTTAATGCTACAGCATGTACAGACATCACACTATATATGAATACTGAGCTTGGACATGTTCATCAGACAATATAAGAATACTGAGTTTGGACATGTTCATTCCTACTAATCTGCCAGTCCAATCGCTGTGAGTTCTTTGTGATGTTCCTAACCTGTGACGAAGCCTGAAGCTCTCCTACTCTCTTCTGCAGCAGGGATGTGTCCAGGTGCCTCAGAGTTTTACTGCTCTCCAGGGCTTTGATTATAATCTCATGGTTCTTATCTATCACTGTAAGACATTTCTTACAGCTCTGCTGGTACGTTACCAGCTCCTGCAAACAGGACAGAGAGAATAGTAGATCAGATATTCTGAAATCAAATCTTAGAACATAAACGATCATCGTTATTTGATTGTCTTCATCTCATTGCTGCCCATGTTTGTGTGAGTTTATGTTAAAACGTCGTTTCACAGAGAGCGAGTGCTTCCTGTCACCTGGCACTTCAGCTTGAAGTCTCCCGGAGTGTCGGAGTCGCGTGCGCTGGTGATGCGGCTGGCCTTCTCCAGAGCCTGGTAGAACCCAGTGATGTGCTTCTCCATCTCCTCTAGAAGAGGCAGCAAGGACTGGGAATCCCGCAGCAAAGGCAACACCCTCTCCCTGATCTAATGCACAGAAGGACCATTTGGTTCGTTTAACAGCAAAGGGGTGAAGGAGAGAAATGTGGCATTCTGTTCTTTGATGTGACAGTGCCGCTCATTCGCAGACAGGTGTGGGCAGGCACCTTGCTAAGCTCCTCTTTGATGGTTGCCATGGCAGTCAGCATCTCGGTGACCTCCTCCTGAGGGGTGTCTTTGGTCAGTTGCTGTGCGTGGCGAGTGGCTGCCTTATACACAGCCTCCATTGATGGTCCCTTATGCTTGATGTCCTGCAGGGGGACCATTTAAGCAAAGGCTGTATTAGCACCGAAAAGACAATGTTTGTAAGGAAGTTTATTAAAAGTCTGTGAATGTATGCAAAATATCTTAAGCTCTAGAAAAGTAGTTTCTCTGGTATGTAGACGTGTTTTGAGGAATATTTTTATTTTATTTTATAAACAATTACATTTCTCTCAAATTCTCCCAAATTTAGTGCATTTATTTATAGAACACACAGATGTCACACTGCACTAGACACCCCACTTGATGAACATGCCCACTGTCTCACACACACACAGACACAGACACAGACACACACTGCATCTGCCTCACTCCCTATCCCCTGATTGCTAAGCACGTGCACCTGTGTTTAGCAGAGGTGGACATTACAGGTTCAGAAAGTAAAAGTCCTCACCAAGATTTTGCTCAGGCTTCCTGGATTGGCTTCCTAATTTTACCTGGCTTGCACTAATTAGAAAATCCAGCATGCTTGAGTAAAATACTGGGAAGGAGTTTTACTTTCTGAACCTGGAATGTCCACCTCAGGTGTTTGGTTGTCCCCTGTGTCAAGCTCACTGCTCCACTAGTGCAGTGCTGTGCAGTGCGCGGCCCTGAGAGCTGCTTCTACATCTCAGAGCCCTGCGCCTCAGCACCAGCCATTCACTGCTGCTGTTATGTTTAGCCAGCTTGCTGCTGTGCTCATTGGTTTGTTTTCTTTATTGCACAATGGAGAATAAAGAAATAAACACAAATGTGTAATATTTTTTTTTTTTCTGCACTTGCATCTCACTCCCTCCCTGCCAATGTCACACTGGTCATAATAAGAAAAATATGCAGTGTTTTCAGTCCTTGAATAATGCAAAGGAAACAAGTTCATATTCATATTCATTTATAAACAACACAAAACTTATCATAATTTAATGGAATAACCCTGATTTTCAGTCTCAGCCCTTCACAAAATGTTCACTCTGCTCGCTAAATAAGATCTGGCTCAGGTAGTTGGCTAATATTAATGTTATGAAATATTAATGTTTTCTTAAAAAATAGATAAGTAATCATGAACATTGTAATTAATATGACATGGATGTTATGTGGATGTTTACAGAAATATACAGTAAAATAAAAGCAAATATAAATAAGTACAGGACATCTTTACCTCAATGTCTTGAATAAATGTCCTTATGTTCAAGAAGGAAACTTGGACTGGTGCATTCATCCTCTCATTGGACGTTTCCACAAAAATCTTTAAAGCTAACACACTGTCCTCATAGTCTTTCCTTAGCTTGTCCACTTCATCTGCTCGTGCGTACTACAACATTTGAAGAAAACGAGGGTCAATTAATTTCCTCAAGGAGCCTAGATTTTATTCATCCTCATTATCTTGTGCTCCCATTTTATTAACACATGCTAAATATGAGATGATTTTGAGGTGCAACATGCTGAAGGACGTGGCACCTACATGTTTAACTTTGACAAACAGCTCCCTCCACCTGCCGTTGAGGAGGAGGAGTTGCTGCTTCAGGTCTCTGGACACGGTCTCATCACAGGTCTCGATCAGAAAGTTCCCCGCATCATTCATGTCCATGTGCTGCTGTATCCAATGTGGAAGGTTCCGGAAGAATTCCTGCATGAGACATGAGGCAACTATATCAAATTCTTTTTTCCAGTAACCATTGGTTTGTCTTGTAGCTACTGTATATGAGAAAACCCTGGGCATTTGTCACAGCTAAACTAAACTTGGCATGCCAAACCTCTAAAAGCGCAGCTATAAATACAGTATGCTACAAGATTACAAGACAATGTGTAGGAAAAAGCAAAACAAAAACATGCAGAACAAACTGCAGAGCAATAAACAACCCCACCCATCCCATCAACCACCCCACCCCCCCCACCGCGCCTTGGCCCGGGTCTCCACGCGTCAACCCCACTCACGCGCTTGTCGCTCTCGGGGTGCGTGAGCATACGCTCGGCGTCCTCCAGCCAGGCCTGCAGGCCGGCCACGGCGCTGCTGTACTTCTCCCAGTTGGAGATGACCTCCTCCAGCATGCTGCGCACACTGCGCACCTCCACCGCCAGGTTCCTCCACTGGGCCGTCGTCTCACTCAGGAACTCGCCCACCCCCTCCCGCTCGCCCGCTGAAAGCACAGAGTGCCGAGGTCGTGAGGCAGAAGCGATGGACGCCACGTTTCAGCCCCAAAACAGGACGGGATGAATAATCACTGGATTAATCACTGGAATCACTGGAACGACACGAGATTGCTACAACAGTCGCTAGACGTATTGCTTACAAATGTTCTAGGCTGTCAGTCATGCAGAAAGTCCATTATGTGACATGTGAGGTTAGTATACTACAAATGATTACAGCTAGATGTTGGTAGTAGATGTTACAATGTGAGCAAATCAGATACAGAGTGAGTCCATTACATTGTTGGATTAAATAATAGTGCACAATCACGGAACGATGCGCACAGACGGTGTTTAAGGGTCTAATGGCCTAAATGCTCTTCAGTGCCTGTATGCTTCTACACATACCCTGGTGCTTCTACAGCCTAGAATATGATATGGACAATTAGGTGCCCCATGGCAAACAGCCAAACACCACAGGATTATTTATCTACTGCTGGAGATATGAGTGTTTACAGCTGGGAAACTGATCAGACTTCACTGCATTAGTGGTATAGAAGAAACACATACTAGCTCTACCAAACACCTAGTAGCACCACCAAACACACAATACTACTACTATAGGCAGATTGTCAGTACCAAACACCTAGTGTCGCTACCTAACACATAATACTAATACTAAACACATAGGAGCAATAGTAAACACTCTGGCACTAGCAAATGACTAGGAAAGGAAGCATAACTGTCCAGCCTTAGGAGAGGAAGAGAGTGAAGGGGCTGTACCTGAGTTATCCGATTTAATGTAGGTGTCTGCAGCCTGTTTAAGTGTCTGAAACGCGGTCTCGTACTGCTCAAAAAACCTGTGGCCCTCGATGAAGGCCTGTAGGGAACAGAGGCTTGGTGATGTGTCTGTGGTACGGCCCATTCAAACACAGCAACGACAGTGACTGGCAGACATCGCAGCAGCGAGGACTCACAATGTAGTTCTGTAGAAGCAGTTCCACAGAGTCCCGACGGCCATATTTGATGATCCAGGACTTGAGCTTGGACTCAGCCAGGATAAGAAACGCCATGAGACGATACTTAATTTCCCAGAACTCCAGTTTAATTATGTGAACGTGAGATGAAGTGGACACATAATTGAATCTGTGGACAATAATGCTTCAGTTAAAGGACCGAACAGCTAGCGCCGAACAGCTAGCGCTGTGTGGCTAGGGGCAGGGGTGGGTCTGACCTTTCTGCCATGTCCTGGAGCTGTTCGGTGGGGACGGGGACGCCGTTTACTGCTCTGTCCCGGTGGATCTGCTGGAACGTCTGCCTGTGCCCTTCCAAATTCACCAGAACCTCCTGCAGAATAGAAAACCACCGCATTGGTATATACAGCGCCCCCCTCTGTCGGTTTCAAGCACATACCTGAATTAGCCTGTGACGCAGGATCAGGGGAGATTACAGGAGATCACACCACCAGCATACCTTGTGCTGCTCCAGCTTCCTGTGGACGATGTTGGCCGTCTCCTCGTGGGCCTGCTGGACAGGGATCTCCTCTCTGAGCGCGAGCTCTGCACGATGCAGCCAGGCCCCAATCACTCCCAGTGGCCCTGGCAAAGACTTATCCAGATGGATGTGCCAGTCCAGGAGCTACAGATAAAACCCAAAACATCAATAGCTTTTAAAAGACAGGCGTGCTTCTGATACAGTGAACTGTCTGAAAAGCGCTAAGTCCTCATCCAGCTGACAAGTGCGTACTCCACATGGCACGCTGGCAACAGGACGGCGTTAGCAGAGACGTGTGTTCTTCCATATAAACCCTCTGTGTGCTTCTGTCCTCCTTCCCCATCAATGCGCTGTGAGGGAATGGCCCCTGCACCACTACACACTCCAGTGCTATTACAGCCCTGCGCAGCACCTGGTTACTGTGGAGACCCACAGCCGATGTGGTGGGAGGAGCGTACCCGCACAGACACTTGGTCCCAGGCCTGCTTCACCACCGCCTGGTCCACGGAGAGTTTACCGTCCCTGTGCACGGGCTGCAGGAGAGACTCCACCTGCTTCTTCTTCATCTCATACTGCACGCGGAAGCTCTTAAAGGCCTGGGGAATACAGCAGAAGGATGTATTTTGCCATCTTTTCCATTGCGACTGTAATGACGAGTATATTATCAAGAGCGACAGAAACACTGGGAAAAAGACTGGTCCTAAACTGGTCCTAAAAAAAGTCCAGTGGTGAATTACAACAGTCAGTGCAATGTAGTCCAAGACCAGACGTCTCCATGTCAGGTTGTGTGTGTTTGGAGCGTGTTACCTGGTACTTGTCGGCAGGGCTGCCCTCTCCTCCCTGAGTTCGGAGGATGTCTCTCTCCAGCTGATCCAGCCAGGCCTTCAGCTCACGGAGGACCTTCCGCTCCTCCCTCTGGAAGGGGACATGGTAAGGCTAGAGTCACATTCAACCCTCGTACAAGGCCACCTTGCCAAGCTTCCTGCATCAGCTCAGCTAAGATCTACCCAAACCCACAATATGCTAACCACACTATGGTCATGCTGGACACAACAGCTGGAAACAGCTCAAAATAGTGTTGTAGAACAATGAGAATAATAATAGCAACCTGTGACACAATAAAACATCATCCACAGAGTTGCAAAACCACCATGTATGAACACTGTACTGGAACATACACATACCTCAAGCATTAGTTCAATATCTTGAGGCTCATACTGTCCAGGGGAGTCAGGCACACAGAGAGACGCAAACACAACACAGTCAAGATCTTAGCAGCAAGGAGGATAGAAAGACAGAGAGACAGACAGAGAGACAGGAAAAAATTGCATGGAAAGTCCACTGCAGACACTGTGCAGGCCACATGCAGCTGAAAGGTGACATCGGTGCTTACCTGCAGCGTGGGGACAGAGAGGGCAAAGGTCGGGATGGAGCGCAGTAGCAGCTATGAGTGCACATGACAGGTGACACACGGAGACACAGAGTGAGCATGTGAAGCACATGGTTATGGAGGGACAGGGTTAAAGAAGGGACAGCTGTGTCACTGCGATGGCTGGACGCGCATGGTTAACAAGCACTACAGCAACAGGATTGGGTAAGCGTTCTCTAGCCAGCACGCATGCGTGTAGACATGAATGGGCATTTGGTGCAGGTCTTGAAGGCAAACCTCCTCTTGCTGGCCATCTGTCTGTGATTGGTGGGGGTCCGGGTAGTGCTTGAGGAACTGCGCCACATAAGTCATGACGGACTTCTCATCAGGCTTATCCACGTCCACATCTGCACAAGCACAGAGATGCATGAGCTCTATAGCACGATGATGGTGGCATCAGCAACAGTCACAAACTGGGACACAAGCCGCGTTATGGTTTGGATCAACACAAGAAATAAACCTGTCATTTACATAAAGAATGCAGTGCAGTGTCAGCAGTGCGACCCTCGGCCCGTAAAGAGCTTAGTAATACTGACAGCCTTAGTAATACTGTCAGAACACCGTCAGAAATGCTGTCAGGACAGCCTCTATCTGGCTTCCACTCTTCCACTCTCTGTGCTCAGAGCCAGGTGCTCTGTATGTACAGCCACTAACGGCTTTAGTGAGGCCAGAGATGTTGAGCCGCTCTGACTGCATTACTCTCAAGGCATATACACAGAAATCCACATAAAGCCCATCTGAAGCTGACAGCCAAACATAAAATTTTAAATCCTAGGCAAGAATATGTATTTGCAGCATTTAACAGCACATATTTAGTAAAAGAACATCAAAAGGGTGATCAAAAGGGGGAAACATCACAAACCAGACATTTGCTAAAAGACGGAAGAGGAGGAAGAGGAGGTACCTTCAGGGTCGAGGAGACGTGGGATGCCCAGCTGGTTCTCGGCCAGGCTGAAGGCCTCCTCCAGGTTCTCCCTGTTGCTTCTCCTCTTCACCACCTCCATGTCCACCAGGTCGGGCCGGATGGCATAAATGACGGAGTGGAAGGCGACCCCGCTGCGCCAGCTAGGCCCGAAGTCCTTCACCTCCACACCCAAGCGCCTTCAACACAGCACACAACCTCTCAGCTGGGGCCTCCCACAGTCAGCGGCCAGCACAAGTCTTTCCTGGATTTGTGCTGGCAGCTCTGTGTAAGCTCTGATTTTAAATCTAGATTAAAGAGTACGTAGTTTATTCTGGTTCATATGCAATTTATGGGGTCTTTCACTTTTGTACATAAATAAATATTATTATTGCGTTATAACGTTTTTTTAATCTGCTTGCTGAGGAGTGCAACATTTGTTGATGGCAGCAAAATGCTGTATGGCTCTCCTGTTTCTACAGTAACGGTTACTGTAGTGACAGAAGCGTTGCATACTTAGTTGCAGTGCACTGCACCCATTGGAGCAGGGCCCTCTTGGCATTGCCCTGGAACTTGGTGATAACCTTCCTCTTCATGGGCGGGCTGGCTGTCTCCGAGCTGGCCATGCTGTCTACGGACGAGGCGCTGGTGGACAGAGCCTGCAACGCTGTCAGGTTACTCGTCAACTCCTCAATCTGCACACGGGATCGGGACAAGTCAGGGCTCATCTGTACATCAATCTCCATTTACAAAATGGTGAAATATATAAGAATATATAAATCTGAAGAAGATCCCAGATGACTGTACTGCAGTGTACTGTAGTAAAAGATGTAGATATTTAAAATTGTAGTGAAGTACCCAAAGTTTCAAGAGAAACAAGATGTTTTGGGCAGATGTCCTCCGTCAGCTTTACAAGCAAGACGTCCCGTTTCTCTTATGTACTTTACTTGTGACTTCCTCTACATCTTTTACTACAGTACACTGCAGTTACTCTATGGAATATCTCCTTCAGATTCCTCTGATTCTTTGTTAGCTGTGCAAGCAAAACGCTTTTGAAGTTCTAGGAGATGAAAGACAAATATAAATATAGACGCACACCTTCTAAAAATAGATTACCTGAAAATAAAGGATAATGGTCCATATTAAGCCCAAAACTATGGATGGCCGTCCATCAGCAATGTCAGTGGCATTTATATTGACTAGTTTGATCTGGTGGGGTGGAGGGAGAGAAAATCATTGTGACATTTTCCAGTAGACACTGAACGATGAGTAGGCAAGCACGTGTCCACCCTGGGCGTTGTCCGTTTCTTAGCTAGCTAACGTCTGAGCAACATCACTGTTAGGAGCTGTCTCCGTCAGCCGAAGCAAGCCAGGCAAAACCAAACCCAAAAGCGAAGCTCATTCACTGTGCACCAGAGAGCCATGTCCCAAACATTAACACCTCCAGCTAAGACATGCACGCTGTGTCGTTTTGCTGTCCCGCCTCCTTTTGTAGCACAGCAAACAAAAGTAATATTTTCTCTTTGAAGTTAGCTTAGATGACACACAAGTGCTTGTCCTGACATGGCTTTAAAGTCAGCCTGTTTTCTGTAATTGCGTGAAGTACTGCAGCAAGCAGAGGAGGCTAAAGCACTGGGTGTCAGAGAGAACCAGAATGTCTCTCCACAATCAGCACGAGCAAACCACCACAAGCACAGTGAGAGCTGCAGCGGCCAATCATACTGACCGGAGATCCTCTGTACAAAGACTGAGGCAAGACATGGCAGGAGAGAGACACAGTAAGACACCGGCTTTACACCTGACACTGTGGACAATGACTAAGGGGAAATTTGCTGTATTTTTACCTACTGTGCCTTTCATGAGTATTGAAAGCCTTAGTGTAGTCAAAAGGGGGGGCAGCACATAAGGTTAAAAATTCTTTATAAATATAAATCTAAAACATTCGTTTAAATTTAAGGTTTCAGATGGGGTCTCTCAGACAGAGACAGGATAAGGTTTTGGGCCTTGTGTTTTGAGAAACGGGACCTTTGTCTCAGGACTGCGGGAAGATCACTTACTCTTCTGCCTTCCAAGAACTTGAGCGCAGTGCCGATATTGGACACCCAGTGGATTCTCTTCAGCTGCCGGCCCTGTTCACATGGCTGGGGAGGGAGGAGGGGTGGAGCTTTGTTAAGGGCTACAATTAAAACAGCCTTTTTGTTTGACTTGCACAGAATCAAATCTGAACCATTGACGCATCTGAAAGCGAACGGCAGATGCTACACTCAATACGCGCTTCTGCAGGTCCGCTCACATCGTTATCTGGAGCGATCATCTGCAGATTTGGTGAGACAATGTGTCAGACAGTGTGTGATAATGCGTCACTCACTAATTTCTGCCCAGACAGCACTTCCAGCAAAGCCAGCAGCTTCACCCCATCTTTGATGTCCTCAAAAAGGTCACTGACTTCGAAAGGAGGTTTATGCTTCAGGAAAGAGCACAAAAATAGCAAAAGAATGAAAAGCAAAATTGTTGTTCATGTGTTCATGCGACGTCTTTAACTACAATGCCTTTCAGCACAAGGCAGTATCTCAGCATCACATTAGAAAAACCTAAACACCAGTTTTTCCTTCTGCACAGTGACTATAGGAGGCAACTGTCTGAAGAGCTCCGGCTGCTGGAGAGCAGCTTCTGAAGGCCAACTCCTGGCACCATGCCAGTTCCTGGTACCATGCCAACCCCATGCAATAAAGTCACTCAGAGTATACCTTTGAGTTCAGCTCGTACATGTCTAACTAGGTCCTGTTTCTTAGGCACACTTTAATAAGAGTAGAGGTCAGAGGTCAGGCAACCATCTATTCTCACAGGTCTTATGACAACCATCTTGAGAATCTTATTGGGTTCTGAGACAGTTTTTAGATCTAAAACACAGGACTCAGAAAATAGGCCATTCGGCATAGCTTAATTGTCTGCATGTAAATCCGTAACAAAGGAGGTCTTTGTCTTTATTAGGAAAGTACAAAAAGCAGCATCTGTGAAACAAAGACAAAATGGGCAGACGCCTCTCAGCTATGTTTCATGGTGATAACCGGGCGCCTGGATTTCTTTCCCATTTTTTACTGAGATGCTGCTGCGTCATGGTACACACACACACACACACACACGAGCTGTGGGGCTAACAGCTCTTCACTAATCTTATGAGAATGAAGAGACTGATGTGTCTCATAATGTTCATTTTTGTAGTCCTTGATCCCCCTGGGATTTTGACTGATTCATTCCAACATCATACTTATGGATTTTACTAGCAAGCAAAAATGAGGTTAAAATTTGAGTTCATTGCTCCCGGTCACAGGCAAAATCCTTTCTGCCACAACAGGAAATGGAAACAATGAGGAGACATGTCAGTGCTGAGGCAGCACTGATGATGGGCCCAGGTGGGACAGACACCTCCCGCCACACAGAACAGCTACAGTACAGCAACCAAACACACAAGGGGCAGAGCCTGGAGGAGAAGTGAGAGAGTAGAGAAGGAGGCTGAGGGAGGTCAGTCGTTCGGCCTAGCCCCGTTCGGCCGGCCAGGCTCTCCCCCGGGATACGGACCCGTAGCTGGATCGCAGCTATTCGCCATATTCCTCTGCTTTGAGGATCTGTATGCGTGTGGGGTAATCAGACTGCAGAGCACCTAACTGCATTTCCCCAAACTTTTCAGTACTGTGCCTCCAAGCCAGTGCCAGACCAGTCCAGGCAAAGAAAAGGGCTTCTCAGCAAAATCTGTCCTGACTGGAATACTTAATCCCTGCACATTAGGGCCAGATTATGCTCTCTTTGTGGGAAGCAACGTGCCTTGTCACCAAAGCAACCAATCAGGAATAAAAAGAGAAGCAGTGACTAACAAAAGCAAGCTATCAGCTGTAATTGTATTCACTGGTACACAGTCCTGCTGCTTATACACTAGTGTGACAGACCACCATTGTATGTCCATAATAATGAGACATTTTTAATAATGTGTCATCTATAATAACGTGTCATGCAAATACACAAGATATGAAGCCAAATGCTCGGAGAGCAGACCTCCGAGAGCAGACCTCAGAGAGCTATCCTGCTGAGAAGTGTTCCAGCCCTTCTTGTCCACCATCTGCATACATGTACTGTCCAAAAGTGCCCACACAAACACTCCCTCTCTCTCACACACATTCCCACATTGGAAGGTGAGACCACCAAAGGCTAAAATCACTTCAACAAGCATGAGTGTAATAATTCTCTCTCAATACAGCATCAGTGTTCAGGTTCACAACAGACATGACACACCATGGCAAACATCACTCTCCATTCTACACCAACCCACACAAATCTAATCAATCTAACAACAATGACAGTCATCCTCATACTGGGTCTCAGCATTATTTCAATCTCGTATTATAAGGGCCTGGAGGTGTTATAAGGGCCTTTTAAAACCAACTCTTCCCTGGGGAAACAGTACTGGCAGACCACTGCAGCCAGAGTACCGGGAGGCCAGTATAGCCAGAGTACCGGGAGGCCAGTACAGCACTCCTGCAGCACAAGTGCAATATCAACAAGCACTCGTCATGCTGCTCTTCATTCAGACAGAACGATACGGCCCTCAGCCAACGGTCCATCATACCCGACAAATGATTGCCAGAGACAGAACACATTTGACCTTTAATTACAAGGGCTATTTGCTGGTCACGGGGTTCAGTCCCTGCTCACAAGATGATGATTATAAAAATAATAATAACACATGTATACATACACATACATTTATAGTGGCAAACATTTCAAGACAGCTGAGGTGAAGGTTGACACATTTAACTTGAGACAATCAGACTGTCCACAGATGAACTGAGCTGCACACACCCTCTGGTCATGAACAGGGAGCTAATGGAGACAGCGCCAGGCAGAAAGAGAAGAGATCTGCTGCGATTTGAATTTTAGGAAGTCCGGCGACATGACCGCTTTGGGTTCTAAAAGTTATGAAAGCCACCATGTTAGCAACGTAAATCAGAAACAAAGGTCTGTGTCGTTTGCCCTGTGTTTTGCAGACTTGGTGGTGACGCAACAAATGAGTGAATACCATTTGGACACATTAGGAAAAAGTCTTTACCTTGGCCAAATGTGAATTAATCCACTTTGTAAAAGTTCTTTTCTGGACCAACTCTTGTTCATCTGGAAAAGAAGAGAAAAACAGGTAAAACATAAAGAATACGTGTGCCTATTTTTGCCGGCTCCTTGAGAAGGTGGAAGAT
Source organism: Brachyhypopomus occidentalis (assembly GCA_020368025.1). Classification (NCBI taxonomy): domain Eukaryota; kingdom Metazoa; phylum Chordata; class Actinopteri; order Gymnotiformes; family Hypopomidae; genus Brachyhypopomus; species Brachyhypopomus occidentalis. The sequence goes on from JAGXOD010000002.1 coordinate 2,982,487, forward strand.
CTCCCTGCTTACGTCCTGCCCAGCACACATCAAGCTTTAAATGTGACAGATCTGAAGCACAGAGTGACTTTACACATGAGTAGTAAAGGAAGCCTGGTCTAGCTCATCCATCTGACATTATACTGGAGGGATGATTTCACAGCACAGCAGAAGCTCAACTAATGTGGCATGGATGGCAGTGCTGAGGACACTGAGCAAGCAAAATCACATCGGCATAACAAACCACTTTAAGACAGTACAATGGAAACATTATTGCGATCGCATGTATAAACAGGGCTCATCATTGAGGACTGGACCTCAGACCTAATCATCTGCACTGTATACGTGAAGCTTGTACCAGAACGAAAAACAACGTTTCACATGAAACCAGCAAACCTTCACCCACAGAGCACTAGCACTGAAGCAGCACAGGTTCACACAGCTCACGTTAAACACACTGGCAGAGGACACAGGCCTGGGTTCGCATGCATGCAACCGCTGCAGCACTGGGGGCTCTGTTTCCCAAGCATCCTTGCAACACGCAACATCCTGTAGCAGAAAGGCACGCACAGCCTCACCTCCACCACGCCGGGGGCACGTTTTACAAAACCCATGCGAACTCGATTTGCAGCCCCGGCTAGTGCCCACGTGCAGAGCGTGAGCCGCTCTAAGCCAGCACGGGAGCAGGACAGCCGTGACTCCGAGCGGTAATTACCTCTCTCTGGAAGAGGATCTCAGCTGGCCAGCAGTGTCTAGTGAGGCCTATGACCCAGTGCTGTGTCACTGCATATCTCGCTCATGCATCTGCTTCACCTACATACGGCACAACACACACTACATATGAGTCCAGGCTGCCGGACTCACTCCCACACAAGTCCATGAGGGGGAGACGCCAGTGACCCACTTACCACGCAGATACTGAAAGAATCCAGTCACCAGGTTCAGAGACGTGGTCTTTTTCATGGCTATGTCCTTAAACTGAGCCATTCTACCGGGCTGCAGGTCCTCTCTCCTTCCCAGTGGTGGTCAGCGCACACGCACGTGTGTGTGTGTGTCTGTCTGTGTGTGTGAAGATGTCATCCAAAAAGGAAATGCAGGGAGTTGAAAAAGAAAATCCTTTTTTATTCAGGAAGCAAAACAGAGCAGGCAGCGTTGTTTTCCCAGAGCGGCTTTCCCACTGCAAACACCTCCCTCTCACTCCTCTTCTCTCTCTCCCCGTCCCTTCCACTTCTTTCCTCTGTCTCCCTTTCTGTTCCTCTCTCCCTCTTTCACCTGCGTATGCCCTTCTGCCTCAGAAAGGCTCGTTTATGAGGCGGGGGTTGGTTCCTGTCGTCGTCGAGGGTGGAGAAGAGCCATGCTACTGTGGATGTGCACAACCCCCGCTACTCTGCTCTGCCTCCAGCACCATCCGTGGCATCCCAACATCTACAGCACTGCTCCTCCAATCAGCACGCAGGGAGCTGTGATGTCACAGGGCAGCTGGTATTATCCTGGTTTAGGCAGGGGAGGAGGGAGAGCTCCTATGCTGCACAGCTTATTATCCATCAGGCCACCATACCAAGCGAAGCCGGGCCCCAGAGCACCAACGGCTTTGCTAATAAACACTCTTATGAGCATGAGGTCGGTGAGGGTGTGCTGATACACAAAATCCCCATGCACATGAGAAACAGTGAGCCTCAACCAAAACAAATTCAAGTCAGCATGTCCATCCACTGATATTCGCATTAAAACTACCAGCTGAGAAGGGAGCCAAAACCACCCCGTACAAATTCACACACGCATTATTGGCAGCAGCTGAAACAGGCATCAAGGAAAAGAGCTGCGATGATCCGGTAGATCTATACAAAGTACCCCAGTCGAAGTTCTGAATCATTAATGACGTAGCGCATTGCTAAGCACGGGCCACCTGCTGCACTGCTGTCGGCGCTCGTCCCGAGAGCCTCGTGGAGGCTGTGCTTCTGGCCTCTGTGCTCGCCAAACTGCTCAGCACCGTCCTTCACTCATCGTCTCCCCCTGACAGCCTCCTAACGGCAGTGAAATCTTAGACCACCTCGGCCGTGTGCTAACCCGCCATGGCAGTGATGCCAGCAGGGACACGCCTAGAATTAATTATGACCTGAACTTGAAAGCATGCATTGTTTTTCAAAGTATGGTTAATCGAATTGTGCTTAATGTAATCTCGTGTTCTGTGTCTGGGTCCTGTGGTACTGGCCACTCCTTCCGCCTGCGTGCTTGAAGTACTTAACTCCCAGGGAGCCTGCTGTGCTCGGACCTAATACAGAACACAGAAAAACACAAAGCAGCAAAGCGCTGTAGCTCAGATTAACTAATGTTGATCTTTGTTGTTACATATAAATCAAGATCAAAACTGATTGCTGTAGGAAGGAGGAACGCCATCACCTGCTGTTTGACTATATGTTCTGTATTAGCTGTCACGTGTCCAACAGTGTCGCACATGTTCACGTGAGCAGAGTCGTTCAAAACCACTGTACAACTCAGACTGCATATCCTTCTTCACACTCCCTCCTGACTAATCAGAAGATCCAAACCTGTGGAGAAACCTGCCACTGCAGGCAGATTTGATGGCTTCCCGTACTTTAGAAATAAACACCCTTCTCTTTGACTGCTGTCAGGAACAGATGTAGGAATACTCAATATTCACTGAAGCAGAGCCTTAACACCACAGAAAGGGAGCAATAGCTGAAAAAAGCACACCATTCTATCACACCCTACCGTCACACCCTACCGTCACACCCTACTGAACACTTATACAAGAGTTATGCAAGTCATATACAGCAGTGCCCCAGTGGCCCTAAAAGATAATGTTTCCTCATGGGTAAGATTTCTTTACAGTAAAATTGATCATAAGAATCAGTGAATCCAATCGTATTACAATCAGTGTCAAATGCCTTTAATACCATATCCAACAAATCCATTCCACTTACAAACACAGCAGCGGTGATGTGGATCAGGACCACGTGTTTAATGAGATGATGATGAGATTCACAGGGGTCCACCTGCCACTTAATATAAACCAGTGATAGGTACTCTGCTTGGCCGCAGGTCAGATGTGTTATGCTGACTGCGGTAGCCCTCATTAAAGGCAGCACGGAGAAGCCTGGAGCTCCATCCACCCGGGGCCCTCTTAAAGGTCCAGATCTGTTACTGCCCCCTCCTGGGTGCCCCAGTTCCAACAACCTGTTGCTGCAGGCCATGACCTGCACGCCATTCACTGCACTAAACGATTTTAAGGTTTTCCATGAAGAGACATCAAAGGCCTGGCATTTCACCTCCCAAATTAACACAACTTGTAGAAACATTGCCATCTAGTGTTTGATATAAAAAGTGACAAAGGGTGCCTCACAACGTCATGTTTAATTATGTAAGTGTATATAACATGCTACATGTTTATAGTTACTGTCAAAATAGTTTTGAGTACACATCCAACAACCCTAAATCAAAGCTTCACAATTGTAGTAGTATAATATATTTTTGGGTGAGCAATCAACAAACAGGTAGTGTATCAGGTTCTGTCCAATAATTACCCAGTGAAGCATTCACAACATGCATTAGTCAGTATCAGACAAGACACTGAGTCTTAGGCTTAAGAAAGGCTGGGTGTTTGGGCGGGTGCTGATGGTCTCTCGGGTTTGAGATAACATCAGAGTCAGGTCTACCTTTAGAGCCTCTAGGAGAAAGCCTCTGTGAGCACCTTCTCCCTGGCGTATCTACAGTACAATCAGTGCATACCGATCTGCCATCTCGGACCACGAACATCTACTCTGTGGATACGGCATAACACATTCATCATCCCTCAGACGCCTACGATCATTTAGCTGAAAACAAGGACTGCAAAGAGCGTTTCAGTGTTCCTAACACCAGAACAACAAACGGGTTGATAGGCAGATGGTGTGCAACGTTAGGTACATGAATGGCACGCGATTTCAACCACAGACTCTTAAGTGGAACATGGCAGCCACCACCTAGGAGGAAACCACATAGCAGCTTGAGTCTGAAACCAACAGCAGCGCTAACCACAGCTCTATCTCACAGTACTAACATACAGCCTTTATTTAGGACCTTTCTACCATGGCAACGGGATTTTCCTGCCTGACACAGAAGCCTTCTCCTTCCTCTTTACCTTCACCGTGCCTTTCTCCTTGAAAGGTCAAATATCATACAAAGCCAAATACATGCAAGAAAACAAACGTTAGTATCTTCCCATGTAGTGCTAAACACCTCTTAATGCTCCACAAAACATGTGAAATTTGGGGAATGCAGACACTGAATATTCAAATTTCATTCTGTATGCAATCTTGATTCATTTTGGCCACTGTGACAAAACTAGCTGCAAACATTACTTCCTTCCTGGTGTGTATGAATACTCAGTTCCTCCCTACACATTATTCACAGTTTGACTGTGTGGATTACACACTCAAGAAGCTCCCTGCTGGTGAGAGCTACATATTAGACCAACACGCAGGCTACTGTACATCTGTCCTGCACCACACTGGCCCACTAGTGACCCAGTCCTGCATACATGGAATCGGGGCTTGTTAAAACAGGCATGACGCTGTCCTGTACAGGTCTGTGTGTGCAGGACTGGGCATCATTGCACCAAAGCCCAAATTTCAGAGATCTCCAATTCATCTCAGTGCAGGTTCTTATGTAGGCTGCTTACATTGTTGTCAAAGCAATGTAACTGTAATCAACTCTTGTGGATCTATAACTGCAGACACTGAACACGTTCCAGACCTTTTGTCGTACAGCTTCAGAAGAGGTAAATTTAACCACCACCCCACCTCCCTCGCACTACATCACTGGCAGTAAAAAATTATTCAGAGTAAAAGCTGACACATCCTATCTCTCTGGGCCTGTTCTAAAGGACCTACAGTTACACCATGGCCTGATGCCTTTCACCATCAGCTGGAGAAACCCACTGTAACATCATCTTTCTGTAAGGGTGGCTCAGTCCGGAAGGACTGATCACCCGGGTTCTTAGGGACGGATACAGGGGCAATAACTTAAAGCAATGAACTAAGGCCTCCACAAAAATAGTACGGGAAAAGTAGAGAAAGTAAATATCAAAATCTAAATAAAAATAAAACAGGAACCGAAAAGGCACGGAGCAATACTCTACATGACGGTAAGTAACTACAGAAAACAAAAGGCACACGGACCAGGTCAACGTGGCAAACAGGTAAGGACCTAACTGAAAGAACTCTCATAAAAATAATAAATAATAGGAAATAAATAGAATAAGGAAAAGTTTTTTTTTTTTTTTTTTTGGGCCCACCTCCACCCCCCCATCTTTGGAGGACAACTTTATTTTTATATAAGGATCAAATGAAATACATTTCACATATAATATAATACAGAACAATAGTGATGAAAATAATTGGGGTGAGGTGGACCATACAGGATAGTAGAGAAAAGAAGAGAAAAGAAAAGAGGGGGAGAGAGAGTGAGTAGGGAAAAAGACAGAAGGGCAGAAAGAACACAGCGCTAATGACCACTGCTATGGTTCATCAACTGCTGCTCCTGAAAGAAGAGCAGAAAGTGTGCCTAAGACATACAGCACAAATGACTGTGATGTGTGTGTGTGTGTGTGTGTGTGTGTGTTTATGTAAGTGCACCCTAGGATATATGTACGGAATGCACTTACTAGCGAGGTTAGAAAGCTGCGATAACCTTCCGCCAGAGGCCAGAGGCAGGCAGAGAGAGACCAGGGAATCCCGCCAACCCGCGGCCCCTCCAGGGGCAGTGGAGCCCCAGGGCCGCACTTCCCAGTGATCCCCGCATGCCCGCCCCAGTGGCCGGAAATGGAGACCCCGGACAGCACCCCTCCAACCACGGGGCGCAGGCCCAGGGGAACCAGAGGAAACAGAGCCACCCCCCCAAGGGCCAGTAGCAGGGCCCCCCTCCCGCCAAGGAGTCCCGAGCCGCCCCGGACCACAACCGCCCAGGGGAGTGGGCCAATCGCCGCGCCGGAACACCAGGCCGGGGCCCCGGAACCCCAAGGCGCCCCCCTCTCTGGATGGGAGAAGTGACCACAGAGGAGCAGTCGCGTGAGGACCGGGCACGACAAGCCCCAGACCCAGAACCAGCTGTCCTCACACATACACTCCATGTCATATATACATTCACTCCCATATATATACCCACACACGTTCACCTGCACACCTTCACCCCCATATACTCCCCCACACCTTTGTTCACACCCTTATACACTCCTACATACCTATACACACCCTTTTATATACATCCTCTTTATGTGTCCACCCACACACAACCATATATATATATATATACACACCCACCCATACTCGCCTTCCTATATGGACCCTCACACATATATACACCATGTACATCCCCATATACAAACATATACACTCCCCCACACCTTCACCCCTCTCCATATACATTCTAACGTACATATATACACCCACAAATATACGTACACATTTACCCCAATACACACCCCCCCTCCCAACACGTACATATTCATCCACCTATACAAAAGGGGACAAGGACAAAGACACACACTCATCCACCTTCACATCCCCTCCGCGGCGGGGGCAAGTGGATGGCCCACCCAGGACCAGTAGCAGCTACAGGATGCCAAGCCCCCGCACCGGCATCCAATCTCTGCCCCGGCAGGGAGCAGGAAACGGGTGAGGGAGGTCCTTCCCTCCCCTCCACCCCCAGTGCGGCATTGTGTGTGGGTGTTGGTGTATATGAATGTATAGTAGTGCGTGAGACTATGATGCATGAGGAAAAGTTGAGAAAGGCCAGGAATGGCACATGAGTAAAACAACTCGAAAAAGAATAGAGTAGGCGAATAAACACCTAAGGAATAGCGAGAGCGAGGCTGACTGAATGCTTAGAGAAACAAACAATCCAGCAATGAGTTACTGCCACCGTCTCCCTTAAGTAGGAGGGACGACAGGTGCAGCACCTCATTGCTGATTGCGAGGAATGCGAGGAATGCGGGCTCGCGAATTCCCTCTAGTGGAGACAGAGGGAGTCACGCTGGAACCAGCCCTGACACTTTCAGTCAGTCAGTAGGTCACTTTGCTCTCCAGAATGCCTCTAATCCCCTGGCGAGCTGGAATCAGACGCCCAGAACGTTCGCCTCTCCATGTTACACCCAACAACACAACCTGTCTATACGAACGTGAGTGCAGGACTGGCTGACAGGTGCGTGAGGCAGACGAAGAGCACAAGCTCAACTCAGTCCTGCATGTGGAGACTGGGAGTATAACAGCTTTGTGACCGTTGGAGGAGGAGAGGGGGTCCTATCGATTTGCTCATTTTCCAAGGACAGAGAGGGTATCAGTGTCTGTCTCTCGCCACACATCCATTGATAAAGGGGCATCTCCCGAGGCTGTCTAGAGTGCCTCCCAGCAAATCTTTGAAACTAATATGAATATAAACAGATCCATACGCGTTGCTTTTGTGATCATCACTAAAAATGTAGATGTCTTTTCAGAATGCAATATTGGCAGTATAATCAGTTGGGATATTTCAGTTGGGGTATGATGTCATGTGTGTTGGGGTATAATGAGTTGGAGTATAGTTATATGTGTTTGGGGTATAATCTCTTTGTCACATGTGTGGTACAGTTCAAACTGCATGAGAGATGCTTTGCTCTTAAAACCATGCAATGAGTGTAAAACATGCATCAGCATGAAGAGCACCTGCATGAAAAACGTCACTTTCTTCTCCCAGGAGACACTTTCTCCTCTCTCACGCACTCTCTTTCTCTCTATATATAAAACTAGGAAATGAATTCAGAAGCTTTATTCAGAATTACAATAGTAACTTAATGCAATGAAGTGACCACAAGCATACAATGGATCATTAAAAGCCCTCTGTTTTAACACTGTGACAATACTGTGAATACTGTAACACCATGAGTCCTTCTGCAGACTTCTCAGAGAGGATAGAAATGCCAGATCATCAAAGGAAGCTTGAGCAACAGAGGTTGTTCAAAGTTTGGTTCTCCTTGGTAACCAAAGTGGCTGATGAAATCCTTAAATAATACTTCCTTAAAGAAGAGTGTGAAGAGCCCATCTCACACTTCAGAACGCTACACTCAACGGAGAAAATGAAAGCAGTGTGTAATGAATGAACACTGCTCCTTCTGCTGACCATGTTCATTTAGCTGCAATCAGAGTGAGATTTTCTTTGTAAAACAGATCTATCTGGGACAATTCGCCAAAGCTGTGCTTTGTTGCTTTATCACCATGGCATGGTTTAATCCACGACTTCTAATCGAATCATTCACTAATTTCGCAGCAAGGTTATGGGTTTCTGCCAAGATTCATCTTTCAGAATAGGAGGAACAAGACCAGTGTCCTCGTAACCTGATAAGATCCCTTAACCTGATAAGATCCCTTAACCTGCTAAGGCCTTATGGGGAGATATTCCCCCTGTGAAGCCCTGGCAGGTCCTACAGCAATGCAGCACAGCCAGCAGCACTCTGTCTAGACACCTGACAGGACACGGCCCATTCTGGCAGGGACCATTGCAGTCAAAGAAAACAGAGAAAGAATGAAATGACCACAAACTCATTTGCATAATGCTAATTGGTCCACAGATTTCACTGAATACTTACAATATTAGAATTTGGGATGAACCGTTTCTTTAAACATTCAGCTGAGAGTTAAATCCTAGATCACTGCAGCAATCGTCCCTCCCTAAACAAAATTTGCCTATGTGTACCTTCTTGATTCTAGATTTATTCAAATCAAAGATTATACAATCACAGTTTGTTCACAATATTGCTGTGGCAATATATTCGCAGTACGGCTGAATGAGTAGAGAAATATTAGTTTGAGCAGCCCTGTTTGCATTGAATTCTTTAAGGCACCTGTGCTATAACACACAGTCTGTATCCTGTGGCTGTGGAAGAACAAGCATTTGGCAAATTCCAGGCTAGACTGAATCAGCAGAATCTCCACGCTGACCAACCGAGTCAGGGCTGAGTCACAAGACATAGAGAAAATGTAACTCTATTGAATTATCAAGTATGCACATGTGCACATACACGTGCTCAATTGTGTACATACATACATATTCCTTTGCATATATAGCATTTAAAAAGAGAACAAAAGAGGTTGGACGCTCATTCTCTGCATTCATCTGTAGCGCCGGCGAGGGACATCTCAGTCAAACTCTGATTATCTTCACACACAGACGGAAGGACACATGCATGTAGGTGTATGGTGCCATATGCAGGGTATAAGTAATTCTAGAGATTGTCTGATCAACATCACTATGTGGGATTTAATTAGAACAGAGTCTGAGGTTTCATCACAGAGAAAGTGTAAAAAGATCTGCCACATCTAGAAACATCACACATTATAGAAATGTGTCTCACTGCCCTTAAGATGAGTGCTTGGGTGCTCCAGAGGTAACACTTTACATATCTCACTACACCATTGACTGCTAGTGGGAGGTCTATTTTTCATAACCACATCTCCCAGCCAATAAGACAAGCTTGCTCAGAAGTTTGTACTGCACATTAGTTTATATAAATGCCACGATCATGGAGATTCAGCAGGAGCAGTTGCTTCTGGTTTGATCTCCCGACTGAAAATGCTACTGAGTTTAGGCAGCGGACGTTTAAGCAGCATCACTTACCTTGCAGTCTTTGCATCACGTTCATTATGTCCTTGCTGGACCTTCCGAAAGGGCTGCGAGAGGCCATGGCTCCCTACTGCACCGCAGGGCTACACCTCTCTGTTGGGTCTGATCTCTCAAGCAGTCAGCAAAGCGGCTGCTGCACTACTTTCTTAGAAGGGCATCCCCACACAACCTTCCTGCAGTTCGCAGATGCTTGCTTGTGCTCGCTCGCTCTCTCTTTCTCTCTCTCTCTCTTTCTCTCTCTCAGTCGAGGAACTTGATTTGCTGCTGCAAAGGATCCAATAAGAGAGCAGGTTTCTTTTAGGGGCCTGGCTTTGTGGCTGCTTCACCGTCAAATCACAAGCCTTCTTCCTTTTACTGTCCATAGATCAAGAACGGGGAAAGTAATCTGCATACGACTTTCAAGGCACAAGACAGAATGGCATAGAATACATATTGGTTGAATAATAAATCATATTATAGTCTGCAGTCACTGATCAAAATTGAGTGATATAGATCTTTTTAAAATAATGCACATTATGTAAAATGTACAAAGTAAAAATATGCTTACATATACACATGCCTTACAGCCAACATTAAGAACTTCATGATAAATTTGTCAGTCAAAGATCTTTCCTTTGTTTGTTTAGATAATATCTGCTTCTGCTGTTCTCTTTACAAACATGAATGAATACTTACATAAACGTACGCAAACATGACTTGAGGAATTTAATTGCCTGTGTACCATTTCATTATTACCAGCAGCAGGTTAAATCGGAGAGCTTGTTACATTTATAGTTAAACAGCCTTCATGTAGTAAGATATTTCAGATAAAGCGAGTCAGAATTAATAATTAGGTTACTAGCTAGCTAGACTGCGCTGAAGTAGTTCACAGCGTGAAATAAACTATACTCTAAGCAACCTAACTTTCGATTTTTGGAGAAATATCATTAGGCAATGTTTCCCCCTATTTCGAAACTAATAACAATCATTAATCTTTCTTTAAAAGTCTTAAGCTCACACCCCCGTTCGCCTGGAGAAACCTCTGTTACTTGTGTTGCCTATGGAAACGATAAAAATGGTGTTGCAAATTTGCCGTCTTTACGTCCTTTATCGCCACCTAGCGATGCATAAATCTGACACCATCGTCTACGTAAAGATCCCTGTTAGAATACATTCTAACCTATCGCAGGTCTAAATTCTATGCGTCAACGGTAGCATATCGCAACATAGTAACATTTTCTGTTCAAAAAACACTTCCGAAACACAATGTTTTGAAAAATGTAGCTTTCTTTTTGCATCTATGCCTATGTTGTTGATTAGGATATATTTTACAGGAGATAGGAAAATAAAGTGTAGTGTGACTCATTAACCCCTGTGTGTAGGTTTATATTATTCTGTTAATATTTCCAGTTGATAAATGATTTTTCAAATAGATTTCAAAAGTATGTCATAAGACTGACTGCAAAATGTAAGACGAAATTTCATAGAGCAAATTTATTTATGCCCTACATTATACAACATAAAATAAAAATAAAACATTAATGAGATAGTTGTAAAGATTTTCACATAGGAAAACAATGCATTCACCTATAATATTTCTTTCGGTCCAGATGGATACAAATAAATACTGTAAGAGTTCATTCACAATACCAAGTGTTAATTCAAATAGAAAGAAAATGTATTATCCCCCAATAAGTGTCAGAAGTGGAAATAACCCCCATTGTGTGGTTTTAAATCCAGTAGTGAAAGTTTATCACATGGGCCCTCTCATTTTCTCATGGATACTTTATGGAACATCAACAGACATCACTGTGGTTTCACAGAGAGAAAGACTGAGGTTTTCCAAACATGCTTCTGTTTCCAAACTCCAGCGACAGGCTAGAATCTACTCATCTTTCACGCAGCTCAAACATAGTTCACTTGTAGTCAAATACCCAGCTACAGAGAAGATGCGATTCATTACAACTTTCATTACAACATGCACCAGGCATGGAGCCATTGCATTGTGTCCAATGAAACAAAGGAAATGATGCAAAAGGAAGCAGGTTTGTTCCTCTGGATTTCTGTCCCACACAGATAAGACATGGGTCTGCTAGTTTTATAAATAGAGAGGCAGGAAGCATGACAGCAAAGTTTCCGTTTTGAGGGGAGAAAGAGCCCGCCTCCCTGGGACTGACCGCAGAGGGGTTCTGGAACTCTGGACTCTCAGATCTGACCACATGTGATTTGCTTTATTATTCATATATGATATGGCTGCAAATGAAAATGATGGCATCTTGGAAATACTAAAAACATTTGATATTGGTAAGACCTTGAGCATATTTAAGTATCATCCGGAAAAGATCGACTTTTAAATGCTAACTAATAAATGCAATATCTTCAGTTGTATATCAAGTTTTTTACTTCTAACAATGTTCATCAACTTATTTCATGTGCTACCATTTTTGTTCCACCAGAGGAACTGACCCTGGCCTTCTGCTTATCAATGCTAGTCGGTCTTCTGATTGGAATCATGATTTTCATCTTCCTTACATGGATGTCTAGACGGAGATCCTCAGTAAGGATTACCACACATCCAGATCAACAGGCAAGAACTGGCAGGTCGGGCAACACCCATGCTCAGCTGAGCCTCTACAGGAGTAACGGCTTCAACCTCAGCAGTGATGGTGCGGACAGAGCTGCGTTAAACCTTCACAGGCAGACGTCTGTCGACCCTAACGAACTGCTGGGCCGGAGCCCCAGCTTCCAAGCATCCACCTTCCGGCCACCAAAGAAGAAGCACGGTGGTGAGACAAGGGAAGAGAGCCAGGAAGCGCTGCTTCACAACTCCGCCAGCACCAGCCCGACTGTGGCGGATCCGCATAATATGAACCAGTCAGAGTCGTTCTGGTTAGGGAAAGGCAGTCTGAGAGGCTTCCTCCCTACACAAAGTCCTCCACCTGCCTATGACAGTGTCATTCATGTTTTTCAAACTCACACCTGACTCTGCCATGTGATGAGAAGGTGTCTGACATTTAAGAAGGAAGCTCAATGTGCTTCGTTGTTTTTTGTGGATGTTTGTAGCAGGTGACTGAAAAGGACTATGGAGTTGTGCTCAAGTGCGAAGGGCTGTTTGTGTACTTCCATCTTGCTACTTCTAACTTGCTGTTTAGATCTTTGACTTGTAGCATGCCAAGTGAGGAAAATGCAGGAGTCAGTATACACAATTGTATATATTCAGTTGTGTGCAAATGTAATTTAAACATTTCAGTTAAAATATATAAACAATAAATTGGTGCAAAGCAATCTGTACACAAAACGCTTTGGCGCATGAGAGATTAAACAGTAATAAATGTATTATCACATGTGCTGATGCTTATACATTTTTACACAGATTATTAAAGTAGCGTCTATGTGGTGAACCTGAGGTTCATACCATCTGCAAATTTGCAAGTGCTCCTCAGTATATAGGACAAACAGCATGTCTGATCTATCTCTCCATGTTCCTCCGTGGGATATCTCATTAGTGTGAGAATAAGGTAAGAAAACGGGAAAATGTCTGTTCCTACCACTACAGTTTCACTGTGCACTGCAGTGATAATCCGTAAATGTACCCTCTGGATGGGGTTGCCCGTCACGTGATCTAATACTTCGTCAGAGAATAGGTTGCCTTTACGAGCACTAAAATCCTGCATTCAGCGGTTGTTTTGCGCCAAAGCGACGATAATTTGTTCTCGTCGGAGGATTAATCCATGATGTGGACTTGGCAACCATTTAGGCGCATTGAGAGCGAGTTGGAAAAGGTGAGTTTGCCTTTAATATTTGTCGCAAATTATATATATTAGGCCATAAACCTATATGAAAATACTATATCAATACACTGTATATTGCTTATGAGGTAATAGGTAGAACAAAAAAGCAGCAAATGTTTACTATGCGGTGTGAATAAAACGCCCCCAAATGAGTATAGCTAGCGACGGTACATGAATGTATCTTAAACGCAGTCCTAGTTCTTTGTCGTTATCTGGTACAGCGCATAAGGATAATCATAAACCTGCTTGGTGACGCCGTTATGAGTCGTTATATAAAATCCTGTACAGATGATATACATTTCCATTGCTCTGTTATTATTTATTCTAAATACACCAATGCTGACCGCATACCAATGTATATAGTCTATGTAATAACTGAATATGTCAGTAAGCATAATAAAAATGAAGGGGCACATTGAGATATCATTAAAATTCAGTGATCATCGCATCCTTGTTGCCATGACGGCTGCGAAGTAGTCTCATCCTTCATTTGCTCTGGTTACATACGCTCACAGTTAGTTTGCGTTACCATCCTTTGTGATTCTCTATTAAATCAGCGATTAAATACCTAAATTGGCCGTTTTGTCATATCGAAGAGCAGTGATTTTACAGTGGTTGACGTGCTGTGACGTAAGAGCAGGCAAACGTCAGCCGAGAGAGGATACCGACAGGGCTCAGTTTCGTGTGTTTGGGCAGACCGTATTTCTCGCAGAATAGAGCGCGAGCACGAGCGAGCCACATACGCTTTTGTTCTAACCTCATTTTGCTCATTGTTGTTATTGTTTTGTTGTTTTCCAACAGAAAACCTGGGCTGTTGAATATTGACCTCTGCTTGTATACGAAGGAAACTAAAAGGAATATGCCTTTGTTCCAAGAGATAGTCTTTGGCATTTTTAAATAAAATGAATTGTATTTTTTTATGATACACACGCAGAGTAGCCTATAATGGCCTGATGACCTGTAATATTATTCAGTAACACATCTCTGCTAGTAAGACTCCTCAGGTTCTTCTACAAATTTCTTCAATCAGAAACAAAATGGAAGACACATTCAAAGACGATATTCGGACTAATAATGTCCAGGGACTATGAAGAGGTGGGTTTGCACCATGGTTCCAGTTTTCTAAAATGGCCATGTGTATATTCTGATGTGTATTATGACTGTTTGCTTGCACACACACATGCACAAAGACACATACACACTCATTTGCATAGTGAGTTGTGAGAGCATTTTCCCCTACATTACTGGTATCCTACAGTGCTAATATAAAGGTTTAACGATAATCATTGTTGTGTTGTGCTCTAAAACTTTACGTTTTCCAACATTTTTAGCATCATACCAGTATTTGACGACTCCTCAAAGGGTGTGTTGGCTTTAACACTCCGCAATCGGCAGCAAGGCAACTGAATTCTCCTCTTTTCTTGTGTTGGGCAGCCTGGTCATTCAGTAGGGATGTTGGCTGCGGTGGAACATGGGCCTGTCCTCTGCAGTGACTCCAACATCCTCTGCCTCTCGTGGAAGGGCAGAGTTCCCAAGAGCGAGAAGGAGAAGGCTGTGTGTAGGAGGCGCTACTACGAGGAAGGGTGGCTGGCCACTGGGAACGCCAGGGGTGTGGTTGGCGTGACGTTCACCTCCAGTCACTGCAGGAGGGACAGGAATACCCCACAGAGGATTAACTTCAACTTAAGAGGCCACAACAGTGAGGTCTGTGTTTCGCAACATTTTGCCTTTCATACACCTACACCTTTATATTTTAAAAGGCCGTGTGGTGCCTGATGTATTAGAAGACATCAATACGGCCACTACCAGCTGTGCACCAGGCCGCATTTAAAAAAAAAACATCTAAATGGAGTGATGAGTCCCACTGAAATGGTCACTGGAGAGCTGTTGTGTCTGCGCAGGTTGTGCTAGTCCGATGGAATGAGCCCTTTCAGAAGCTTGCTACATGTGACATGGAAGGGGGCATATTTGTGTGGATACAATATGAAGGCCGATGGTCGGTGGAGCTGGTTAATGATCGGGGGGCTCAGGTAGTGTGCCACATCTGTATAGTGGTTTAAAAATCACAATTACATGGCAATGAAAGATAACGTATAAATGTTATTGCATGTCAGAAGGCAAACAATGGAAATCATTGCTAATTTTGGCCATTCTAGTAATTTAATTGATCATAATGTGTTAATGTTTAATGTGTGGTCTGTATTTTAGGTAAGTGACTTCACCTGGTCCCATGATGGCACCCAGGCTCTGATTGCCTACAGGGATGGCTTTGTATTGGTCGGCTCTGTCAGTGGTCAGAGACACTGGTCATCTGAGATCAACCTAGAGAGTCAAATTACCTGTGGGATATGGACCCCCGATGATCAACAAGTAAGCTGTCACTGATGGCACATAACGTGTTAGGGTGGATAAAGTTTATGCCTGGGCATGATGAGTTTACTTTCTGTGTGCATGCACACATAGGTGTTGTTCGGAACAGCAGATGGTCAGGTGATCGTCATGGATTGCCATGGGCGCATGCTTGCACATGTCCTGCTGCATGAGTCAGATGGCATCGTTGGCATGTCCTGGAACTGCCCGGACTTCCTGGTGGAGGACAGCACGGAGAGTGACACAGATTCGGACGACAACATGCCGAGTCAAGGTGAGAGCTTCCCATCACTGCATGCATGACAAATCAATTGTTGTTGATCAGGATGGTGCCAATTCAGTTCACTGTAAAACTGTCTTTGCGTTAAAGTGCGTAATGTGAAGCCGCTGCTTACTGTGAGCTTCATATCTGGAGACATCAGCCTCATGACCAACTATGATGACCTTTCACCCCATGTTATCCACTCAGGACTAAAAGGTAAACCGCACTGACCTTTCTGTAGATGCAGGAAACATGGATATGATTTAAGGCAATATCATGCACTAGTAATATTAATTTCCTACCATCTTGCTTTACATTGTTTAGAATTTGGGAGATTATGAGTAAACGGCATTCTGCTTTAGCTTTGATCTAGTTGTCAGACTAGATGTCGAACTGAATTTGCAACAGATTGCTAAATCCCACATAATCCACTGTTCTTGTCCAGATGTGGAGGTGCAGTGGTGCTCTCAGGGGGACTTGTTAGCTGTGGCTGGGATGGAGAGGCACGGGCTTCCTTCTGACTCAGCTTGTGCCTCCATTATGAGAAATGCACTAGTAAAATTCTACAATGTTCAAGGAGAACACATATACACTTTGGAAACACCAGCCCAGGTGAGACCACAAAATCGTTCTTCTTATCAATTGCAATGCTCAGATTTTTTTTTGCTAAAACCGAAAACACGTATTTGTTGTGTAGAAAACACATGTGAAATGTGTCATAAATAACTGGTGGACCAGTACGCCAAGGCCTTGGCTCTCTTCTAATTTCAGCGGCCTATCACCACAATCTGCTGGGGCCACCGGGACTCACGGCTGTTTCTGGCGTGCGGGCCGGCATTGTATGTGGTGCGGGTGGAGCACAGGGTGGCCAGCCTGCAGCTCCTGTGCCAGCAGGGCATAGCCAGTGCCCTGCGGGAGGAGAAAGACGTGGGCAAACTGAACATGCCCTCCCTTCTCTGTTCCTACGTCACCAGCGCATTCATCCCAACTATAAAGGTAGCTGACGTGGAATGCTGTTTATTGACTAAACTGTTGTTGCTATTGTTGCGTTGTATTCACAACGTGCTTTCTTATTGGATACTAGGAGTGATGACATAAAAAGAAACAAAAGGAAGTAAGGGGAGTACTCTGGGTGGTAGCCAAGGTCTCACTTTCATGGACTTGTTGACACTTATTAAAGAATTCAGTTGTACATATTTTCTCTACTCCCCTGTCATGACAGTAATAGGCAATGCATACTACAATAAGCGACATCTTAATTGGACACATGTACTCTACAGCTGTGCCTAATGGCTATCAATCTCAAGGTTTACTGACTGATAGTTACTTCTGCACAATTGTGGCATGTTTCCAATTACTTTTTCCTAAATGACATATTTAAACAAAGGGGCAGACAATGTCTGCATGTGTGTTTGCATAAACTGTATTTACAAGTGCATTCACAGTATGAATGTATTAAATGCATGCACTTAATGATACAGCGGGCACACAGTACAGGACACGTTACAACAGTACAACAGAGACATGAATAATGGTGCATTACAACTTACAATTGGTTACAACTAGAGTATGTGAACCTAATAAAGTTATCACTCAGTGTTCATGTCAGTCATTACCCAAAACATCAGATGTTAAGCAGGTAAAAAAGGAAATAATTAACACTCATGTGTCTTTCATCCGCAGCCTCCAATTCCAGATCCAAACAACCTCCGTGACTTTGTCAGCTACCCCACAGCAGGGAACGAGAGGTTACACTGTACCATGAAGCGTGCGGAGGAGAACCCTGAGGCGGGAGGGCCATGCTACACCCTCTACCTGGAGCACCTGGGAGGGCTCGTCCCAATACTCAAAGGCCGCCGCATTAGCAAGCTGCGTCCCGAGTTCGTAATAATGGACCCGAAAATGGACAGCAAAACAGGTTTATGTCTGTTCTCACTCTTTACTGGCATCCCTGACACATCCTTGATCTTTACAACTTCTTCTGTGTACTGGAATCTCAGCAACCAGAATTCTTACTGCAAATGTATGTTCATATCGCCCATGTCCTCTAACAGTTACACTGGCTATATCCAGTTTGTCCTACTAACTCCCTACATTGCCTAGCTCTGCCCTATTAAGTCGCCCTGTTAACCTGTAATGCCCTACATTGCCTAGCTCTGTCCTATTTAGTCTTCCTGCTAACCTGTAATGTCCTACATACCTTGCTCTGCCTTTTAAGTCTTCCTGCTAATCTGTGACGTCCTACATTGCCTAGCTCCATCCTATTAAGTCTCCCTGCTAACCTGTGATGTCATACATTGCCTAGCTCCGCCCTATTTAGTCTCCCTGCTAACCTGTGACATCCTACATTTCCTAGCTCCGCCCTATTAAGTCTCCCTGCTAACCTGTGATGTCATACATTGCCTAGCTCCGCCCTATTTAGTCTCCCTGCTAACCTGTGACATCCTACATTGCCTAGCTCTGCCCTATGTAGTCTCCCTGCTAACCTGTGACGTCCTACATTGCCTAGCTCCGCCCTATTAAGTCTTACTGCTAACCTGTAACATCCTACATTGTGTTCTGGATCCCTAGCTGTCCCAAAATTCAGACTAATCCCACTTGGGGGGATGTCTTTCACTTTCATGGCACCCACATTATGGAACCTTTTTACAGTTTTCATCTCAAACCCAAGCTTAAAACCTTTCCATTTCCAAATACCTTAACTGTTCTTGACACTCCAATTGATATTACAGAAATCCCAGCTTTCTCTTTTTATATATTTCATATTTGTTCAGTGACCTTTAGTATTAGAAATGTGGTACGTAGATTAAACTCATTAACATAATTCATATTACTGCATTGTTCAGACACGTACACAAACGTCATGGATGTTACTTCTTTTTCAAAGCTAATGTGAATTTTTGTCGTATTTCAGATGAGGTGTGTGTGAATGGTATGATGTCCTACATGACTGACAGCTGCAACTGCTCTGACTCCAGTGACATTGAGTTAAGTGACGAGTGGGTTGGAAGAAAATCGCCCAAGCTTTCCAGAGGCAACAGGTCCCCTAAACTTCCCAGGTACAGCAGGGCACTGCAGTGATCTATC
Source organism: Brachyhypopomus occidentalis (assembly GCA_020368025.1). Taxonomy (NCBI): domain Eukaryota; kingdom Metazoa; phylum Chordata; class Actinopteri; order Gymnotiformes; family Hypopomidae; genus Brachyhypopomus; species Brachyhypopomus occidentalis. The sequence goes on from JAGXOD010000002.1 coordinate 3,001,609, forward strand.
CACTCATTGTCAGGAGAATGATACAGTGAAGCATTATTGCAGTTTTCTCGTTTTAACATGAAAATCTCCATTTTTATCTTTCAATAACACCAGTTATCCTTTTGTTTGTGTGAATTTCATTGTTAATTGGTCAATGCATGTCCAAAATTACATAAAAATAATGATCTCACAATGCTAACATACGTTAAGTACATTTTCCATTCACCTACAAGTCCTTCATCAGCTGTGCAAGCAAAGTGTTTCAAGAGATATACACTACTCACAAAAAGTTAAGGATATTTGGCTTTCGGGTGAAATGTATGGAAGACGTAAAAAGTTTAAGCTACATTGATTTTATATTATGAAAGTAGGGCGTTTAAGTAGAAGCATGCAGTGGCGATTTCCTCATCTCAGAATTTACTGAAACAAAAGCCAAACAGTGGTGGGAATACTTAGGGTGACCCCAGATCTGAGGATCTGATTCAGCTGATTCACGTCTGGAGAAAGTGTAGGCCATTCCATTTGAGGTACCCCAGTCTCCAGCAGCCTTTATCCAATGATTCAACCTCGATGAGCTGGAGCATTGCCATCCATGAAGATGAAATTAGGCCCATGTTGTTCATGCAGAGGCACAATGACTGGATTAATGATGTTATTCAAGTAGTATGGGTTTATCACTGTACCATTCACAAAGTGTAGTGCAGTTCTGTATTGACTAGACACACCTGCCCACACTCATCTGGTGACAACAGTGGCTGATGCATAGTGCTCTCCTTGACATCTCCAACATTTTTAGCGGCCAACATTTCTGCTCTGTGTGAATTGACTTACATCAATGAACAGCACTCAGGCCCACTGGTCCCTTGTCCAGCGTAAATGCTCCCTGGCCCATGCAAGACGATGACGCCTGTGCCTGGTGGTATGGTCTAGCACGCAGACCACTCTGATGTGTCAAATGGTCTGACAAAACATTTGGGTGCCTCTCACCTCCCTTAAATGTGCCTGGAGTGTGACATTAATCATCCTGTTCCAAAGGGCTCTGTTCACAATGAAGCAGTCATCAGTGTGGGATGTGGTTAAAAGACATCCACTTCTATGCCTTTCTGTGACTTCTAGTGTATTTGTATCTCTGTTGCAACCTGATGATGACATTCTGTGACACTCTAAGCTCAATGAAAACTTCTATCTGAAACATCCTGTTTGAATCCTCACAATGGCGAGGTACTGTTGATCAATTGTCAGGTGTTGTCTTGGTCTCATGATGTCAAAATGTGAACAGCATGATGAGAACTGTTTAAAATACCAATTCTAATTGAATCAGAAATGTTATTGGTTGATTCATGGATCAAACACCTGTTGTAAATTTTGCCGTTAAGCTCTTGTTAGAGAACACCAAATTGTGCATAGAGTACTGAAACATTGAACAGTTGAACATGTGCATTGAAAAGTTTAGAGAAGGCCACAGTAAGTTCACCTGTACAGGTTACAGTGCATTTTAGTTCATCCTGAAATTTCCCCCGATTGCCAAATATCCCTAACTTCTTGTTATGAACATAACCCTAACCCAAGAGATACATGTGTGTGAAAATACATATTTCCTCTGCTCCTTTCTGTTTACATTTTGTTTCACCAGAATCAATATGGAATCACGAAAGTCTCCAAAACTAGCTCAAACATCACAAGAAATGTCCAGATCACCAAGATTACCAAAGAAACCTACCATAAGATCTCCAAGTCTGACCCGCAGGGAGTTTCCTATAGATGGAATAAGTGAGGTATGAGAAATGTTGTTTCTGTCCTGTTTCTGTCCTGAATTCTGTCCTTCTATTTTGGCAAATTATTTTATAAACATATAAAATTTGTTTTTTGCTTTGCAGCATAGTTATCTGGCTCAAGTCACATCTAATATTTGGGGCACTAAGTTTAAGATTGTAGGACTTGCTTCCTTTTTGCCTGCAAATTTGGGAGCAGGTAAGAAAATCTTCGATCAATGAAAATCTCTCACGAAAAAAAAAAAAAAAAAATTGGTGTCAAAATTTTTTTTTTTATCTGTTGTGCTACACTGATTTCACTACACAGTTGATCACTGATATAAAAAAAAATCTTCACCTTGATTTTTTACAGTTATTTATAAAACCAGTTTGCTACACTTGCAACCACGTCAGATGACAATCTATCTACCAGAGGTCCGTAAAATTTCCCTGGATTTCATGAGTCTGCCGGTCTTCAATCCCAACGTGTTCAGTGAAGATGAAGATGATTTACCAGGTAAACATTTGCTGAACACATTTTCAAGTATACAGTATTAAGGCTCTGTAAGTATAAAATTCTGTGACACTAATATTTTTTGTTTCAGTGATGGGTCCTTCAGGGGTGTCAGGAGATAACCCTCCCTGCACAGTTAATATTCCTATCGCTCCCATACATAGCCCTGCTCAAGCCATGTCACCCACACAGAGCATAGGACTGGTCCAGTCTCTCTTGGCCAATCAGAATATACAGCTTGATGTCCTGACCAATCCCACGGCCACTGCAGCCGCAGCTGCTGCAGCAGTGGTGGCGGCAGCCAATGTAACGGTCCCTGACCATAACCCAGACAACGTAACCGCACAGTACACTGTGCCAACGAGATACTCCAGTCCGGGGCAGGTCATCTTCAGTGGCCTAGAAATGGGGAACCTTTTGAGTGGCACGCTTCCACCACCTCCACATCATCTTCCACCTCAACCCCATCAGCAACGCCAACAGCAGCAACAGCCAGAGGACCATCATCCACCATCAAAACATCAGCAGCAGAGCCAAACACAACAGCAGCATCTGAAGTTGCAACAACACCAACAAGTACAGCATCACCAACAGGCAATGCAGCAGCACCAACAGCACATGCAGCACCAGCAGCAAATGCAAACACAGCATCATCAACAGATCCAACAGCACATACAACAGCAGCACCAACAGCAGCTGCAACAGCAACACCAACAGTTGCAACACCAACAACAGCTGCAACAGCAACACCAACAACAGCTGCAACAGCAACACCAACAGCAGCTGCAACAGCAACACCAACAGCAGCTGCAACAGCAACACCAACACCAACAGCAACTGCAACACCAACAGCAGCTGCAACAGCAACACCAACAGCAACTGCAACAGCAGCACCATCAGCTGCAGCAGCAACAACTGCAACAGCACCATCAGCAAATACAACAGCAACAGCTGCAGCAGCATCATCAGCACATGCAGCAGCAGTTGCAGCAACAGGTGCAGCAGCACCAGCAACAGGTGCAGCAGCAACAGATACAGCAGCAGCACCATCAGATGCAGCTGCAGCACGAACAGATGCAGCAGCAGCAGCAGCAACTTCGACAGCAGATCCAGGAGATGAGGCAGCAGCAACAACAGCTCCAGCAACAGCACCAACAAATACAGCAGCAACATCAGCAGATGCAGAGGCAGCATCAGCAAATGCAGCAACAGCTCAAGCTGCAGATCTCTCTGCCGCCACCTCCACCATCTGGATACGCTCCCATCTCTGTGCATCAGCTCCAGATGATGCCGCAGATTCCTCACCCAGATCAGCCGCAAGACAGAGGGGAGCAAGCGCATACTCTGAAAGCTCCTCCTAGACCGCAGTCGTTCATCGAAAGTGACACCTCCCTTGAGATCCAGATGCGTAAAATGAACCCTCCGCCCCCGTACCCAGGCACGGTGGTGTCCGCAGCGGCAGGAGCTGCCGCGTCTCCTGCAGCCCCTCCAGGCCTGATTGGCGGCGGTGAGAATGCTAACACCCTGTCGGCAGACCCATGCCTGACTAAGGACGAGTTCTCTCTTCATCCTGTGGCCATCCAGTATCCGACTCCTTTGGGCTATGAAAGGATCACAACTTTTGACAGCAGTGGAAATGTGGAGGAGGTGTGTCGCCCACGTAGACGTCTTATACGGAACCAGAATGCCTACGGCATGCAAGGAATGGGTAGCTCAGCTACATTGAAAGTCACCTCGTCCGAAAACAAGAAGGTCCAGCTTCCTTACAGCTCAGCAACCCTCAGTCGCCTTTCTGTGCCTCGGTACTCTATACCAAGTGGAGATCCTCCACCGTACCCCGACCCTGCTAACCAGATCAATGTCATCAGGAGTCCAACACAAAGAATTGACGGCAGCCTCATCCATGCTACTCTGCGACGTGATCGTAGAGATACATCTCTGAAGATTCCTCAGATGGTGGACACAGCAAGGACTTTGCCAACCAAGTCTAAAGTCAACAGTGCTCTTGCGCTCTCTTATCAGCCCAGGATCCCTACAGCTTTGTACACCTGCACACAGTGCAGCAGTAACAGCAGCAGTACTAGTGTGAGTGTAAGTGGTGGTGGCAGCAACAGTAGTGGCATTGCAGGTGGTACGGTGGTGCGACAGGATTTTCCCCCTGGCAAAGGGACCCAACACAGTACCATTATTGTGCACTCCAAAAGCACCTCACCTCTGGCTTCACAGTCCTCTTACAACTTGCTGAGTCCAGTTGAGAATAGCAGAGACAGGACTGTGTATATAAACTCTGCCTTTACTGAAGATGAGACTCTAAATCAACAATGCCATTTGGAAAAATCAGTGCGCCACTTAACACTTGGGGATGTCAGTTTAACGGTGAAGCGGCCACCTCCCTACCAGTGGGACTCTCCTGCTTCAGACCAAATATGGATGTCCCAGGATCAAAACCTATTGACTAGCCCACCCGGACCCCACAAAGCACCCCCGCTTTTGCCTAGTCAAACACAGTACTTGGACATAACCAGACTGCCTTTTGTCCTCTCAACAAAACCTCCGTCCAGTCCCAGTACAATGACCTTGCCATCAGCTTATCAGATTTCACTTTCACCCTTCCCTCCCAATGTGGGACACAATGGACCTCAGCTTCAGTCATTACAAAATCCTCCACCATCATGTGGGCCCACTGACATAGTAACATCAGTCCCATTTAGCCAACAGGACCCAGCTCTTGTCCTGCCCCCTGGTTATGCGAATAATCTGGCGAGTCTTGCCTGTTGCCCTCTACCACCTATGTACCCTGGGGCTAGCTCATGCACCAACCTTCAGCTTCACCCAATGGCCTTACATCCTTGGGGCACTTACAGTGCATGCTCTCCCATGCAGGACCACTCAGCAACTTTACCAAGTAAAATGCATCCAGGCCTTGAGAAGCCTGTTCTCTCACCACCTCCAGCACCTCCTCCACCTCCACCCCCACCTCCACCTCCCCCTCTACCCCCTCCACCTCCTCCAGCTGAACTCATGAGCCATCAAAGCACCTCAGAGGTCTTAGCTGACTCTGGTGAGAGTTTTCAGGAACAGTCATCACTTAATGAGAGTCCAGTTCCACAGGGGGCAGACAGGTTCAGCAAAAAAAGTCGCAAAAGGCTTGACAGCAGGGCAGAAGAAGCAAACATGTCAACCATTTCGGAGAGTAAATCAAAAAAGGATGGCCGTGCACTGTCTGACTTCAACTCGCTCATCTCCAGCCCACGACTTGGAGGCAGAGAGAAGAAGAAGCCCAAAGGTCAGAAGGAGCAGCTGAACAAGACCAAAAAGTTGAGTAGGACCACAAACGAGTTTCAGGACAGCTCCGAAAGCGAGCCTGAACTTTTCATTAGTGGTGATGAGCTGATGAATCAAAGCCAGAGCAGTAAGAAAGGCTGGAAGAGCAAACGTAGCTTGCGCACATCGAACGAGCTGGAGGAAATTAAGTGCCGCAAGGCAAACGAAAGAGAGGACCGGGGCCTGGGAAGCCAGGGATTTGTATATGTCATGGCCAACAAACAGCCATTGTGGAATGAAGCCACGCAAGTCTACCAGCTTGATTTTGGAGGGAGAGTGACGCAGGAGTCAGCCAAAAACTTTCAGATTGAGCTGGACGGACGACAAGTAAGGCTTTGTTTAGCGTAATCTTCATTCTTAATTCATACAATTATTACATATTAATTATCACAATTTTTTAAAATATTTCTCTAATTTTGACTCTAAAAGTTCTTTACTTGCGCTTCGGCTAATTTTAAATGACCGTCTTGGTAACAAAAGTGCAAGATTTTGTTATGACGTAACTTTGATCTCCTGTTGCAGGTAATGCAGTTTGGCAGAATTGATGGTAATGCATACATCCTGGATTTTCAGTATCCATTCTCAGCTGTGCAAGCATTTGCTGTCGCCTTGGCCAATGTGACTCAAAGGCTTAAATAAAGAACTGTTCCAGCCATCTTGTTCAAAGACAACACAGTTAATGTTTGTGGATTGTGCATTGTAGGAAAAGGAAGTGCGATGCTCTGCGTTGCCGTAATATGGAACTGCTTGTGTTTTGCTGGGTCGAACAGGTTATAGTCAGGGCAGTTTGGTTAGTCAGATACACAGTTTTCTTTAGAGGCATTAAAAGGTACAGAAATGGTTGAAAGAACCATGTTAAGCATTTGTGGTCATCATAAATAGGTGAAAAAAGGCTATAAAGAATGCAGGGCCACTGCAAAGAAAATAAGGGGCAAGTGAACGCTGAAAATACAGCTAGTACAGATCAGTTCCTAGTTATGATTTTTATTTTGTGTGTATGTGTATATGTTTCATAACATTGATATTTGGAAGGCTAAATAATGATGTGCATGCAAGACAAGTAACAATTCTGTTACCCTGTTCTGATAGGATTCCCTTACTTCTGTTACCCTGTGCTGATAGGATTCCCTTACTTCTGTTCCCCTGTGATGATGAGATTCTCTTAATTATGTTCCCCTGTGCTCATGGGATTCCCTAACTTCTCTTACCCTGTGCTAATGGGATTCCCTAAAGATTACCGAGGATGTTTGCTGCAGTGCTGCGGGTTATTTTCCAACTGTATTATGAAATTGACAGATTGTTTGCAATTGCGTACAAAGAGGAAAATGCCACGGGTGAAAATAACTTATTTAAACTGTTCTATCTACAGTATCTCACTTAAGTGAGGCTTAATAGTCCTACACCAGGCATTTCTAAGATTGTTTTTTTGTGCCATTACAATGAATGAACCCACTGCCTTGATAGTTAATAGTTGTCCTAATTTGTTTTCAGTGTCTCTCATTCCATTTTAATGCATTATTAGCACACTTTATGGCAACAGTTTTTTGTCCCTGTATAAATCTTGAATAGATGTATGAATATCATGAACCTGGGATGTTAATATCACATGAATCACTATAAAATGTACATTTTATCATAATACCTATAAATCGATAAATATCACCACATGATATAAAAATTCCTTAAGTATATATACATTTTTGAACAGTATGTTCACAATGACACTAATACAAAATGTATAGTGTTATTTTTTACAAGAAACACCTCACTGTGTAAACTGAAATACCTTATAAAGGACACCTGGGTAGTTTTAATAGTTTTGCTCCTTGGGAGCAAATCATAATAAAACAGGCTGCCGCACTGATTGCTGGAGATTGGACACCTTTCTGGGCAGGAATAGGGGGCAGTAACGTAGAACACTACATTGGCAAAGTGATTCTTCAATGTAAGTCATTTATAGTCTGGTTCCAGGTTTTTCTGTATCTGGAAAGCTGGCCTTTGGTATATTGATCCTGTATCAGTCAGTAAAGAGAGTAAACATGTTTATTATTTTGATTTATTTGCCATTAAGTATGCAATTTTTTCCAGCTGACTCTTTGTCATTTTATCGAACCTATTTAGTTAATTTCACATATTCCTTGTAGCTAAAAAAAATTGCTGAGAGTCCCTGAAGATGGTTGCTATGAGCATTCTGTTCTTGGTGTTGTATATGCTTTGATGATTTGCAAATGCAGCAATTTCTAATTCTATTATACTGGAGTATGCAGGCCCAGTCTGAATTGTGTGGAATGTAAGGCTTTTACTGTGCTGTTGCTTTAGTATTGTTATGTACAATAAACCATGATGAGCTTGTTATATTAACTCAAGGATGTTTCTCAAACAGTAGAATGTGCGTGCAGTAGCGTTAATGAGACAACAGAACGACTCACCAGAATAAAATCAACTAGTTTGAAGACACATGTTTATTGATTATGTATATTTCATTTTTGCAGTCTATTTATGGCCCTTATTAAAATACAGCTAGGATATAACTGCCACGCCTATACTCCACTAGAATGCCCAACAGCTGCACCCGTTTGCATACCTCAAGACTAACCTTTTACATAGTAACTACTCTAGCTAGCGCAATGACGCCATTACGTGGGAAAGGTCGAATGACGCAGACCGTCGTCGATGACTTAAAGTGTAGCCAGATGGGGCGGATTTCAGTAAACTTTAAATTATGCAGGGAAATGCATAGAGTACTTGATCGTAGAGACAAAATCACAATCTGATATTTAGTTTCGGGAAACCAGCCACTACAGTTGATAATATTGATATTAACCACCCTATTTTGTGTGTGTGGTTCGTAAACTACAAAACAATTAATGTTAGTTTGTGTTGCGCAGTGTGCTAGATAATTATTAGTCTTATTTTGGGCAGCATATAGTCTAATGGTATAATACGTGGTAGTACCAGGAGATAATTCTATCTTTCTATTAGAACAATGTCCTCTATTGTCTGCCTTCTAGTACAAACTTCTACTGTTTTGACGCACAATATTTTTCGTGCCTTTGGGGGGATTTTGTGCAACTGTTGACTCGGTTGTTGGGCTGGAAGTGATCAACACTGGCAACAGCGATCTTCTATCTAACGTGGATGAACTCCAAAAGTCTGTGGAATTGAAAAGCTCAACTTTGCTACGGGTCACTGTTAAGTCATTGAAGTAATACGGCGATATGACTACAATCGTTGATGAACTTACAGGTTTGTAAACGAATCTTTTTGTCACTCTTGTATCTACATTAGAGCCGTTTCTTTTATTTTTAAACATCAGATAACATTCTTTCATAGATTGTTCTCCACCTGTGGCGACTTCTCCCAAAATGACCCGGCAGCAGATATTAACCCTAATCGCGATTGCGTCCATAAATTTCAGTTCGATGATCTGTTATTCAATATTAGGTCCCTTCTTCCCACATGAGGTAAGGACCTATGTTATATAATCAATAAATTTGTATTCTTAAACTCTACGGTGTTCATTATAAACATTTGGCACTCGTCTGAATTGCGTATAGGCGGAAAAAAAGGGAGCCGGCCAAGCTGTAATTGGTTTGATATTTGGGTGCTATGCGTTGTGCACTTTGATTGGATCGTTAATACTGGGTAAATATGTAAGTTGCTCTATTTAGAATTACAACAACATTGTTCAACATGTTCTTCCATTGTAAGATCTTTTAAAATCCATATTTCTTTACAAATCCAGATTGTCCAAATTGGGGCCAAGTTCATGATAACTGCAGGGTTGTTTATTTCAGGCGGATGTACCGTGGCCTTTGGGTGAGTGCTTTGTTTCTTCCTGTGCTTGTTGGTACACTTTTAATGAGAGACTATGTTAATATTTTTAGAGTGTGTTTTATTTGCAGGGTATATTAGCTACACATACAATGCAAATAAAACGTATTCTGATTTTTGTACATATAGGCCTACCATGTGATCAAGGGTGGGTGAATTAAATTTCAGCTATAGACTCAATTAAATATAATTAATATATCTTATTGGGTTTTGTCAAATGTTTTTCGAATAAATTTGCAGCTTCCTAGACAGAGTGCCTGAAGGAGCGGTGTTTGTAGCGCTCTGTTTTGTCGTGAGGTGTGTAAACGCAGTAGGCTTTGCTGCAGCTGTAACATCGGCATTTGCGGTGTCAGCAAAAGTTTTTCCCGACAATATAGCGACTATCTTGGTAAGTTGGAGTCGATTTTTTTCAATGCAGCCATGGTATTTAGTAGATTAGTGTGCTGATTCGAACAAACAATGTCTCCATTAAGGCCGATGTTGCTAGGATACTTCTTTGCACGAGTGGGAAATCCTTAGATAAAGTTCTCGTGGAATCAAAACGTGTTTAGCATTTTTACCTTTATTATAAATGCTGAAAAGTTTATAATATTTAAAATCCTAATGCTAATATTTTAAAATTAATAATGGATCATTTCTTTTTTTTTACAGGGATTTATGGAAATCTTTACAGGAATAGGACTTATTCTAGGACCCCCACTGGGTGGATGGATGTATCAGGCATTCGGATATGAAATTCTATTCCTAGTTTTGGGATCTATTCTACTGATGACTGTTCCCTTAACCATGTGGATTTTGCCTAGTTTTGGTTGGTGAACTATTTAATGAAAATGTGATGTCATTGCATGCTATCACTGCCCCTGCTCAGAAAATTTCATAGTGAAATGGGTCCTGACGAATCTTGGTATGATCACTCTTAAGAATGCATGTTAAAGGTGCATTTTTCTCCTAAGATGCAGAAATAAATGTCTGTGCTTATGCTTATTCTCAGATGCAGTGGCCTCCCAGGACTCTTTCTTCAGGCTATGTTCCCAAGTCAAAATCATTCTAATTTGTTTTGTGGTATTTACGCTCAGCTCAGGAATTGGCTTCCTGGATGCCACACTGTCACTGTTCGCCATGGAAAAGGTAATGACGGTGAAAATTCAAAATAAGTCACTGCAGTGATTCCCGACAGAGCCTCATAAAAACACAAGTGCCGTGACTGATGCTTTCCAACTTCTCCCGAGCAGTTTAGCCTAAGCGCTGTATCCGTGGGCTTGCTCATGATCGGAATGTCATTACCGTACGGCGCTGCATCGCCCATCTTTGGCATAATCAGTGATAAGTATCCAGTAAGCAATCCAGTGTTTATGGTACATTCCCCAACGTTAATATACCGTTTTTATGTGTGCTTACTTAAGGCGTTGTCTAGCTGCCCGTTTTCTGTCTTGTCCTGCAGTTCATGAGGAAGTGGATGGTGGTGGTGGGAGGAATGACTACATCAGTTGGCTTCTGGCTACTTGGTCCTGTTCCTTTTTTGCATATTCAGAGGTAGGCTAAGCATAACATGCTTCAGTGGGTAAACAGTGGTGTTTAGGGGACTGCTGGGCATGTGGGTTTACACTGGTAATTTGCTTTTGTTTGTCTTTAGCCAGCTTTGGCTTACCGCAGTCATGTTGGTGGTCATCGGCTTCTCGTTGTGCATGACCTGCATTCCCACCTTCACTGAGATGCTTATATGTGCGCAGTAAGAACTATAGTGCCATGCAGTTTTTCACCTACACGCCTAAGTCAATGGAATTAAAATGTTAAAGGTTTAAGTTTAGTTAGCCCCAAACTGAAGGGAAAAGAGAAGGGACAAAAGATGTCCAAAAGAATAAAAATGTTCTTTTTGATATTGTAGTGAAAATGACTTTGAGGAGGGCTTAAGCACCCTGGGTTTGGTATCAGGACTTTTCTCTGCTGTGTGGTCCGCTGGGTATGTACTGAATAAGTTCAGCTTTAAAGCCTTTTCGGGGAGTCCCTGCTCCTTTTATGTGTGAGCGGTGGGTTTCCATGTTCTCCTTGTTTCCGTGCTGTGTAAGGATGTTCTTTGGGCCCACCATTGGGGGATACATCACACAGAAAATGAACTTTGAATGGAGTGCAGGTGTTCAAGGAATGCTCACCTTTCTTGCTGTAAGCACAACTTCTCAAAAGAATCTTCACAGCAAATAATGCATTGGTTTAGACAGTAAATATCTTTCCCCTCACTTCCTGCAGGCATTTCTACAAATAATATATATTGCCAATGAAAAGATACAGAAAAGAAGGTAATTTTGAGTTGAATGATTGTGTTAATCTAGATATTCATGTAATAATTAGCACTCTAACCTCTGATACACACAAACAGTGATTCATCGTCACAGTTTGCTATAATAAGGTTTGTATTTTGATTTAAGGTTACAGAAGACGGACACAACTGAATCCTCAGTGTTTGCAGAAGAAAATTCCCCTCTTCTTGGTTCTGCTCAACACTGTTAGCTTCTGACCATCTGCAAAATTATAATGTTCCTGTCTAAAAAGCCATTTGAAACCCTAATGAGACTGAAAAATTCAAAGTAGTGGTATTGTTCAAAAGTACTACTAAATATTAGTTGTGTAAAGAACACAACACACTAAATCTTTCTATTTTACTTTGAGGTAGTTCCCAAATTGGGGGCAGACAATTATGTAATGCTGTTTGTAAAACTGACTTCATTGCATTCCTAGCTTATTGAAATGTCAGCAGTGCAGATATAGAGAAATCTATTTAATTTACATGCAGTACACTCAATGTTAATGTTTATGCCTTAAATAAATGAAATCAATACAAAGATGTAAATAGTGATTTTACAAAAGATTTTTCAAATACTTTTCTGATATACACCATGTACTTTTTTAATGTTTTACAGCAGATTTGCACATTACAAGTGTTAACACTTTTCTTCTTTGAACTCTTTTCTTATATTAAAGTAATGATCTGATTGAATGTTTCTCATGTTAATTTTTACATATCTCACTTAATAATGCAAAACTGCAGCTCTTTTGTGTGTGTATGCCACATTTTTATAAACATACTGGAGTATACATGTCTAAAATGTTTGTAGTAGAGAAACACCATTAAATTGTATTTAAAAATAACCTTTTTACTTCTGACTACAAAGATATATCCCACCATGTTCTGAATCTTACTGACTATTTCATGGACAGGTGTTGGGCAATCCCTTCATTATGTCATTCTTAATTAAGCAGATAAAAGGCCTGGAGTTGATTTGTGGTGTGGTGCTTGCATTTGGAAGGTTTTGCTGTGAAGAAAACATGCGGTCAAAGGAGCTCTCCATGCAGGTGAAACAAGTCATTCTTAAGCTGCAAAAACAGAAAAAACCCATCCGAGAAATTGCTACAATATTAGGAGTGGCAAAATCTACAGTTTGGTACATCCTGAGAAAGAAAAAGCACTGGTGAACTCATCAATGCAAAAAGACCTGGGTGCCCACGGAAGACAACAGTGGTGGATGGCTTGGGCATGCATGGCTGCCAGTGGCACTGGGTCACTAGTGTTTATTGATGATATGACACAGGACAGAAGCAGCCGAATGAATTCCGAATTATTCAGAGCCATACTGTGTGCTTAAATGCAGCCAAACTGATTGGTCGTCGTTTCATACTACAGATGGACAATGACCCAAGACATAAAGCCAAAGCAACCCAGGAGTTTATTAAAGCAAAGAAGTGGAATATTCTTGAATGGCCAAGTCAGTCACCTGATCTCAACCCAATTGAACATGCATTTCACTTGTTAAAGACTAAACTTCAGACAGAAAGGCCCACAAACAAACAGCAACTGAAAACCGCCGCAGTGAAGGCCTGGCAGAGCATTAAAAAGGAGGAGACACAGCGTCTGGTGATGTCCATGAGTTCAAGACTTCAGGCAGTCATTGCCAACAAAGGGTTTTCAACCAAGTACTAGAAATTAACATTTTATTTACAATTAATTAATCTGTCCAATTACTTTTAAGCCTCTGAAATGAAGGGATTGTGTTTAAAAGATGCTTTAATTCCTCACATTTTATGCAATCATTTTGTTCAACCCACTGAATTAAAGCTGAAATTCTGAACTTCAACTGCATCTGAATTGTTTTGTTAAAAATTCATTGTTGTAATGTATAGAACCAAAATTGTCTCTATCCAAATATATATGGACCTAACTGTAGTTCTGGAGGTCTGTTCAAATGCAGAGTATCCTGTCTAAATGGTTAGGAAGCCCAGTTGAGGAACCGTTGATTAAATCATTATCATGTAAGGATAGTGCTCTAAATATGTACCACCTACTATGGGAACAATTGTGACCTCTTGCTCAAGGTCAAAGAAAGAGTAGGCTGAGCCATTGCCGTATCTACTGGAGACTGGAAGTAATTTTTGAACAACGTTAATACAAAGAAATGGGTAATAGGTTGCTAAAGGGAATGTAATCCCAGCAGATTCCTGTTGGAGATATGAAGAAAACTGCACCTCAATTCTGCACCTGCTTTGGTCATGTCTAGGGGACTCGTTTATTAAAAAAACTGCGTGGATTCTGGAGTGAAAATGTGAATACACACCTGAATGCCTTTTCTTCATTATAAATCACGATCTTCTTCAAAATGTGTGCGGGTGAATGAGCTTCATGTTGCGCCTCCTTACCACCCACACTTATCCATAAATGATCCATGCAAATTACCGTATGAATACTTAAATGAGGCATGTCCCATTCGTTACTGAACGGGATTTGGTCACATCACAATTTAATTTTTATTCCTTTTTTTGTACAAATTAGTTATAGAATGAAATTGCTTTTGATTGATGAAAGCAGCTTCATTCCGACTAGGTGCTCTTATAGCAATATGAGTGCAGTCAATTGCTCTGATCACATTTGAGAAACTGGCTATTGCTGCAAATTGTGCATTTGATGTTGACATGTAAGGAAATCTGTATCTACAGTCTGTACTCTGAACTCTGTACATGATCTATATTAAAATGAGGCCTCTCTGGGAACAGAACACTGTCACAGCTGTGATTTGCTAAGAGCTGTTAGCTTAAAAAAATCAAGTTGTTTTCTATTAATTTGTGTGAACACATTTGAAGTAAATCAGGTTGAGCTTTGTGGTCAGGCTTGAAATTACTTGCTCAATACGAGCACTGAAACGAAACAGGAACTTGCCACCTCAAGAACGACCACATCCAGACCCGATCGTGTGCTGCTTCTGCGGACGCAGATCCGTTTCTTGACACAGAACTATGTTCGTATCACAATCTGTAAAGTGATCTGTTCTGCACCTTGTGGGACTAAACCTCTGATATGAAATGCACGAGTTTCCAGTATTAATACAGTCCAAGCACATCGTGTCACACTGGCATACAGGATCTCATAATAATCATCACACCACTGATATAAATGTAAATCAAATGTATTTAAACCTTTGCAGCAGAATGTCATTTATACTGATAAATAAATATTACAACACAAATATTGCAAAATTAATATATCTAATAAACATTATAAATAACATTGCAAAACTAGCTGTTAAAATATCCATTATAAAATTACAAAACACTTTCATATATAAGGTTTGCCTACAAAAATATATGAACAGCACATCACTGACTCTGTATTGCATATCACGCTTATTCTCAGTATTGAGGATCAGCTCAATCTGGTAGTGTCTCAATCAGACGTCCCGCTAACGGTCCCTAACCTTGGAAGAGGTCTCTTTTTTCTGGTAGATGCTTCAGAAGCTTCTGATGTATGATCTGATATTGCTCTCTGAGGAAGATCACAAGAGATCTCACTTTTCTTCACCTTTTTCTTCTTCTTTTTCATTCTATAAACAAGAGTAATAAACAGGATAGAACAAACTGTGAGCAATATCTTACAGTACCTTGCCGATCTTGAAGGAGAAAGACAAGTGTGTATATATATATATAAATATGAGACTTATGATGGTGAGAGCTTGTGTCCTGGAGGTGGCAGTGCCGTACTTGGCAGAGGGAGCCTCCACGTCCGTGTCCTGCTCAGAAATGATCTTGAGCTCCCCGGTGGCACTGATAGCAGCAGACAGCTGGGGAGGAGGAGGGGGGGACGGGGGGGACGGGTAGATCAGGACTGATCAAATCCACTGCACATTTTTCTTGCTGCTTTACAACGCCTGTTTTTTTTTTTTTCTTTTACTTAGAAGGGGCTCAATAATTAGTTGGTGATTCACATGTACAGTGCGATTTCACAGCACTTAAGAATGCTGTGGACACCCCTGCAGTGAAATAGTTAGCTTGCAAAAGCAATGTACCTCCATTTGCCACATAAATTCTATGAATAAATGAACCAAATCATGTGATAAATGTTGGAAACAAAAACAGAATACAGGAAAAATAATTTTTCATAGTGCTGATGCTGATGGCAACACTGAAGCAGAACAAGGTAACAACGTTACCTTGGCAAGTCGGTCAACTCCTTGACGTCTTTGCTCTGAGGGTCTGGCTTGAGCCTCTATGGGCTGTGAGGGCTCTTCGTCAGAACAATCTGTATGGGAGAGGGAGAAAATACTCTGACTTGCAGTACAAAATGAATCTTCAGCTTCATCTGGAACTAAAGTTACCAAAGACACTCTACGCACTTTCCTCAGCCACGTAGGCAGTTGGGAAGTAACCCTTCTGTCCACTGGCCAAGCATCCAAACCACCAGCTGTCATTGTCCTTGTACAACACGTGGATCACATCACCACGGTGAAATGTGAGCTCATCAGACCGATTGGCTCTGTAGTCGTACAGAGACACAACCTGGAAGAGGAATCACACGGTTATTGGTTTAAATGAGAGTGCCACATTACAGGTCATCAGGAAAAAGAAAACAACATTCAGAGTACAAAAGCACGTGGAAATATAACCCATTATTAAATGATATCACAAGCTCAAAGCATTGTGTTTGATGCACCTGTGCAAGGTCAGCCACTGCTTGTACAGGAACCTCCTGATCTTGAAGGCTCTACGCAAATTAACAGAATCTGCTGTTAAGAAGGTAGTTATCTTTCCATAACATTATACAAAAACCCGATGAGAAAATATATACATTAGAACCTCTATGCATTTATTTAAGAAAACATGTTTCAGCTTTGATGCAACTTTCCTATAAATTCATATTATTCATGCTAGTAAATAAATCAAACTATACCCTTTGCTGTAGGGATGGAACACCTCTGCTGGCCTGTCCGAAAGCAGTGAGGCCAACTGTGGGGGGAACACAGGAATAGTCCTTGAAAACACAGATCTAAGAACTTGTGATCATCTCCATCTGCGGGGTACGCAGTAAATGCTCTGTGAAGGCTGTGTGCAGTACTAATGACAGGAGCTTTGCATACATGTTTGGGAGCTGAGTGTGGCTTGAGGAATCAGATGGGCACTGAGTGAGCTGGCCATCTGGAGCTTGGAGTGAGGAGACACGAGAGGCGGCGGAGGGAGGAATACGTTCAGGCCCTAAAACACAGCAAACCCACTTCACCTCATCCCCTTCCACATTAGACAGTATCGAATGTTCAATCATTCTAATGTGGACAATTACAAACATAGTTTACATTTCAATTTGATTTTGGACTCATTTGTTGGTTTATTCTAGACGACTTGCCTGTTGGATTATGCTCCTCCTCGTCTCATTCATAACTCCTTCATTTAAAATAATGGAAATTTGTGTTAATAATAAACATCGTATAACATGGGACAGTACAGACGCAGTCACCTTAGCAGTACACGATCCAACACTGAGTACTAGGTCTATTGAAACAGGGTTGTATCACAATGTGCAGACTGTGGGAAGGAGCCCCTGAGACAATCCAGCACTAGTAGTAGGATGCAAGATCTGTAAGGCATATGACCAGAAAAGGTCAATATTTTTATGATTCACACTTAGAGATCAATTGTAAGAAAAATCTGTCCTCATTCTGGCAATAATTTTCATCTATGTAAACTATGGCAGGTTATGAAAACAGCATTTTTCAGCTAATTATGTTTGAGATAGTAGAGATAATTATTTTTGAGATACATAAAACAAATATTACTTTTAAATAAATTAATTTCGATGACCAGTCTATTAAAACAAAGCAAACAAAGTGTCATTTGTTATCCAGACAAAGTTGATGACTTTTCAGGTGACTTCTGAAAAGCAATTAATAAATTCGTATCATAATAATAAAAATTCATAATAATAGAAATGGTACATATAAAAATATAACCAAAACAGGCAATGAAAGACTGCTTGAACAACTGAAAGGTAAATGCAGAACCTCTCACCCTGTTCATCCAGGTATTCCATGCCAGAGAGACTGCGATGTGGCTCCTAGAACAACAAAACAAAGAACTTTGCACTCGATCACTTTTGAGAACCTGCAAATAATTTTCCCCAAAAGGCCCACAGAAAATATTAGTTTACGTGACAATGTCTCGGTTGTACTCAGGAGACGGAGGTTTGTTCACTGTGCCTAAACTAAGACGTGCGTGTTCTTACTAGGACAGAGTCCAGTTTCTGTCTCACTCGCTGCATTTTGAGGGACATTCGTGCAGCAGTGGTGAAGCGCTCCATCCCAGAGGCCAAGACGTCCTGCGCCTGCAGCGGTTCGGCGGGACTCGTTGGTTTACCGTCTCCGGTCTCAGCCCTGCTCAGGACTCTCAGCCCATCCACCTCCAGCAGAGCAACTGCAATCATGAGAATGAGGCTTAGTACACCTGTGCAGCTGTGTACTACACCTGTGCAGCTGTGTACTACACCTGTGCAGCTGTGTACTACACCTGTGCAGCTGTGTACTACACCTGTGAATCTGTTATCACACATCACATAAGGGGTGTTTACATGTCTGCATTTTAACAGAGGTGAAGCTTCAAACAGGATATTTCAACATTTAAAAAGCTCTCTCCTACGTGTCCGCCATTGGGTGCACTCACCTTTCCGGTCGTAAAGGTATAAGTGAATCGGCTGGCTTTGCCCATAGGCACAGAAAGCCACCATGTGCTCATGTGGATGGTAAGCAACACCTCGGAGAGCCGTTGGATAGCCAAGCTCTGAGTATACAGCCACCTGATCACCTGTGTTTGATCAGAGTTTTTTTTTCTTCAGGTTTTTACATGCTTATATGCAATAAAAATAAACATTAAAACAGCTGATTATTTAATATAACAAAAGCAACAAAATAAATTTTACATTAAACAAAAATAAACTGTTTAGATAAGACTACCTTGCATAATAATACTGACTTATTCTGGACAGGAAGGATAAACATATGTAAGATAAGATAAGAATAGATAAGATGTATATTTTCCTCTTCATGTAAACCTACTTGACATCTATTCAGTTCTCTATTCAGCCTTCTGTGTAAGAGCTTCCACACCATCAATCCACATGGTTCCTTATTAGGGCACTAACCTGTCTCTGTGTTCCACACATATTAGGCTGTGTGTAGGGGACCAGGCACTAACCTGTCTCTGTGTTCCACACATATTAGGGCTGTGTGTAGGGGACCAGGCACTAACCTATCTGTGTACCCGACATATTAGGCTGTGTGTAGGGGACCAGGCACTAACCTGTCTCTGTGTTCCACACATATTAGGCTGTGTGTAGGGGACCAGGCACTAACCTGTCTCTGTGTTCCACACATATTAGGGCTGTGTGTAGGGGACCAGGCACTAACCTGTCTCTGTGTTCCACACATATTAGGGCTGTGTGTAGGGGACCAGGCACTAACCTGTCTCTGTATTCCCACATATTAGGCTGTGTGTAGGGGACCAGGCACTAACCTGTCTCTGTGTTCCACACATATTAGGGCTGTGTGTAGGGGACCAGGCACTAACCTGTCTCGGTGTTCCACACATATTAGGGCTGTGTGTAGGGGACCAGGCACTAACCTGTCTCTGTATTCCCCACATATTAGGCTGTGTGTAGGGGACCAGGCACTAACCTGTCTCTGTGTTCCACACATATTAGGGCTGTGTGTAGGGGACCAGGCACTAACCTGTCTCTGTGTTCCACACATAGGCAAGTCCATCCTCACTGCCTGAGTAGATGAAGCCCCCACATGGTGAGAAGGTGCTGTTAATCCTCTCTGCGTAGTTAGTGGCTCCTATGTACTTTTTTACAGTGAGACTACAATAAAAATAACAAAGTCAAATCAAACAGGACACGTCAACAGAGTCTCTTCTTGTTCAGAAATATATGATGTTTGTCTTACAAGAACCTGTTTCATTCTTTGAGGTTATTTGTTATATGATACATGTAGTATGCATAATTTCCAAACACATGTTTTGTGTGCTATATATAACCATCACATTTAGATTTTAGATGCTGAAATATTTAGTAAAAGGTCAAAGCAGTGTTTCAAACTAAACCCAACTCCCTGATGAAGAATAGTTACATTCTCAAATCCATCACTCTCAAAACACTGTCTTTAGCATGGACAAGGAGACGTCTGCCATTTGGATGCACTTCCAGCGAACTGATGGGAATTCCATTCAGTTCACTCTCCCTGATTTGCTGCGGAAACACGATTGTTGTGTGTTATTTAATGTTTTAGTAGATACTGTTGAACAGTTAGAATTCTGGACTAGTATGGTTCTGACCTTCTCCATGTTCCAGTGCCGTGTTGGCCCATGGCGAGATCCAGGCTCAGTTTTAGTATTCCACACAATAATCAGGCCAGCGCTGTCTGCAGAAAACATCCTGGTCCCTGCGTCAAAGCCATCATGTTAATACAATTTCCTGAATCCTTTGGTGATACTCAAAAATGAGGTCAAACAGTGCAATGCAAATGTATGATCTACCTTCACTGTCAAAACACAATGCATTGACAAAGGTTTTGTGCCCCTCAAACTCTTGCAGGAGTTGTCCATTCACATCCTTAATGTCCAAATTCCAAACCCGGAGCAGACCATCATATCCGCCTGTGACCACCAAGCTCTGCATATGCGGGTGGCACTGGACACAGTATACAAACGACGGGTGAGGGAGGATCTTCTCAGCAAGGCCCTGGAGCCTTTCGATGTTCCACACTCTGAGAGGAGTAAAAGGAGATTTTCATATTGTATGCATTCTAATTCAAATGCACATCTGTTAAGTTTCTGATGATGGGCAAATCTCATCTTCTACTGAAAATACAGTGAAGGGAGCATTTACCTGACTGTTCCATCAGAGGATGCTGAGATTAAGTGTCTGTCATCTCTGGTCCAGCAGAGATCATACACAATATTGAGGTGACCATTGAAAGATGCCAGAACTTTGCCCGAAGGAATCTCATACACTAGAGATAAACACAAACACTAGAGTCAGCATATCAAATTTTAAATTTGGAAAAAAAAAATACCAATCCAATCCAGGCTTCTCCTGAATAACTGTGGTACGGTGATGGTGATGACTTAAAACATAACTAGGTTCTAGGTTCAGATAGGAGGCATATTGGAGCAGGAGGCAACTTGCCTACAAGGGGGAACGCATCTCTGTCTGCACATGCAGCGGCCAGCACAAGCCCATCGTGGGAGAAACGCAGAGTAAAGCAGCCCATGTGACCTCCGCGGAGGGACCGCAGCAGCTTGTTGGGAATGCGACACACCTGCCAGAACACAAATGCATTATTGTTTGTTTGTTTTAGAGGTCTTTGTACAAGAGACAGGATACAAGTCTCTATGAGCTTGCAATGCCTTAAAAGGTGGTACTAACTGGTCAAGGAATACCTGTCCAGGTACGCGAGTCCACCTCATAAGCTCTGGTCTTTTTTCAGGCAGCAGGGTAGAGGTTTTCTGGTCAGGGTGGAGCTCGCTGTACGTGGTGCCGACCCCCTCCTGCTGGAGAGCCATCATCGAGCGAATACCGGGGTCCACCTGCAAACCATAGCCAGGATACGTGGGAACCAGGAAACGGACGCACAACTTGAACTACAAGCTTTTCCGAAAGGACATATTTTTATTTGTATTAAGAATTTTTACTCACGTGTTCTGGTAGTTTGATCCCCTTCACTGTGACGTAAAGAGTGGAGGCATATCTGTTCCTAGGGCAGCTTGACCACCAGTGGAACACCTCGACTGTCTTTGTGATCTTCTTTGCTCTAGGAGGAGAGCTGTACAGCTGGAGACGCAGTTTGCTGTTGATGTTCAGCGTGCCATTTGTCCCTACAAGCTAACGAAAAACAGCCTTTTGAATGTCTCTAAAGATCAGGCTACACTTGATGTAAAAGTCTAAAAATATGGAGGAAGTGGTAGTAAGCTCCCTTATAGACAGGATAATGCAATTTGGAAAAATTACAAAAACAATGTATAAGCAAAAATATTGTGAAGCTTTTGGAAAAAACATGGAAAATTACTGGTACAAGTATGCAAGTGATTAAACCTTTGAAATCTGATATGAAATCTGTGGTACCTTTAAAAAAGCCCAAGCAATTTTGCGGAATCCTTGTTCATGCTGATCAATGGAGGGATTCGCTCTTGCTTTGTCCATGCTCATGAAATCAAGGATCTACAACACAAAGGATTGTCTTGTCTTTCACATATATTTTAAGTGCACCACCAAAGATATAACGCACCCACCTACACACTCACTTCAAAAAAGAGCATCACCCGAGGACTCTCTTCACCATCATGAAGGAAGTAGCCAAAGCGCTCATTGAAGATGATCTGCTCTTCCCACTCTGGGACTGTGGATTTGTTTTTCTTAAAGTCAAAGGGCTGAGTGATGATGGGAAGGATGTGCTCGATGTCTTCCTGTTCATAGAAGGAAGACACTCGACGATGGCTGAGGAGAACAGAGAAATGACACAAGCATGAGTGTTATGAATATGACAATATTATGGCCAGGTGGGCATTATGCTGATGGATGACACTGATGTCTCTTTTAATATAGCAAACAAATGTCAATTTAATGCCTGTTTAATGTCAATGTTTTGTGTTTTTTGAGAAAAACAAAATAATGTCATATCTTTACCCATCCTCTTTCTTGACATATTGTCCAGTCATCTCGTCCACCACATGGACTTTGACCATGGGGTGGGAGACCAGAAAGTCTGTCTTCAGCCGGTCTGTACGGTGAACGTAAACACCTAGCACCAAGCTGTCGTCGAAGACCTGTCTCTGAGACACAACCTCGTCCTGACCCTCCTCAGCCATTACTTCACCACAGGAAAGTGAACATTAGCATTATACATACTTTAATGGAGATGTTTTTTCCACTGTACTGAAGCTGTTGTCAGGATTACCACTAGATGTTTCATCATACCTTCCTGTCTTTTTTTCTTCGATTTCTTTTTAGGTTTTGGTGTATCTTCCTTGTCCTCTTCTATAATATCACTCTGAACACTTTCCTTTGATTTCTTATTGTCTGCTGCTACTTCAGAATGGCTTTGGTGGTATTTCAATGAAAGGTCATATAACAACAGAAGATACCAAAGATAATTTCTTGTGAATACACACAAACTGACTACTAAATGAAAATATATGGTTAGTGAATTATTACATTATTAGTAATAATCATATCACTATGCTAATACTGAACACTTTAGTTGCATGTTCTGTACTGCTCTGAATATTCTGAATGCTCACAAATAAAAAGAGTAAACATATATATTGTAAACAGTACTGAAATGCAATAATCTCTCAACTGCAATCAATAATAAATCACAGTATCCACCCAAAAGCATAAGTACAGCCCTACTCAGAGCTGATGTTGGCTAGAAGTGAAAAGTTACCTTTCATCTCCCTCGTTTGTTATCAGATTCTTTTTCTTTTTCTTCTTCTTTCCTAGTTCATTGTTTAATACCAGAGCTTCCTGATGTTTGGGCAGTTCTTCACCATGCTTCTTCTGAGCAGCCTTCTTCTGAGCCCTCTCCTCTTCCTGTGAGATCTGCTGTTGATACTCCTGAAGGAGGTCATCTCCAGGCTCACTCCCTGCTCCCTGCCCTCCACCATCTCCTTCTGTTCTGTTCCCTCTCTTGCCTCTTCTCTCCCTTCCCGAGTCCGTCCTGGACCTCTGCGCACTGTGGTCACTCTCCTCTTCATCCTGAATGGAAGTTGGCGGTGGAGGCAGTGTTCTTTTACTCTTCTTTTTCCCTGACTTGAGAGGGGGCTTCTCCTTGCAGTCATTACTAACAACGTTGGCCTTCTCTGACACCTCCTCCTCTCTGCGCCTGTTCTTACTGAACCTCGGGCTAGCCTGGGCAGGGTTATATGTGTTATTGAGAACGGCCTCATCTTCTCCAGTGTTTTTACTCAAATCTAAGTTTTTCCTTAAGGTCTGAAGCTGCAAGGGAATTCAAGAGCAGAGGATTCAAAGAATAAGAGAAATGATGTAATGTAATCACAATGTATTTTCCTCCAATCTGCATGAATAATATATTGCAGATAATACATATATAATGCGCTACCATGTATTATAAATTCACTCTCTCTAATTAGGTCAGAAAATTTGATAGCTTGTGTTTGTTACATACCACAACATTCTCTTGCAACTGGTCAACTCGCTGTTTAGATTTCTTTTTCTCAGAAGGAGGATTTGTATATCTCTTCAAAACCTCATCAAAACGGGCTCTCGTCTTTTCTCGCACGTCACTTTGACCTATAAAAACGAGGGTTTTTTTATTATCAGGCAAGAGCACATTATGTATGAGTATATAAGCAGCGTGCGGTTGGTCAGTGTGATTTTCACAGTCCTTACCCGCCGGCATTCTCGAACACTAGGTTCAAAACCATTCTGTATAAAACAGACCCCTAAAACAGAAAACACAGACGTGTGACTTCTCACAGTAAACCTTTACGAAAAGCGCCTACAACAGAAGATGATATGCACCGTGTGTGCTGCCACCAAAAGAGGGCCCTGATGAGGACATACTAATGCCTTGGTTAAAATAACGTTGGCTAGCTATTTGCTATCATAGCTAGATAGCTAGCTGCATAAAGTATATAGCTAGGTTGGGTAAAACTAGGGTATATCAACCAGGTCACTGACATTAGCTAGCGAGTTGACCTACAGTAACGCATATATAATGATATGCAAAATAAGCATATACGCTATTTATAAATTATTTCTGGTAATGTTACAGTAGAAACGCGAGTCTTGGTTTCTTGCTAAGGCGGTAATGTAGAGCTGGTCACAGTAAATGAATCACTGCTCTCACCTAGCTAGCTAACTAGCATACTAGCTAGCAATCTACCATGTAAACTTTAACTAACAAAGAATATAATATAAAAACAAATTTTACAGTAGTCATAAATAAAGATGAACTTTCATATGAAGTTGGTTACTTACACTAAAAGTAAATCAAGTCTTGTGAAAACGCTTAGCCAGTCAATGAGGGGTTGTGATGGTACCCGAAAATAAACAACTTTTGGTCCAGCCTCTTGTCTGACGTTTCCATCACAGAACGCAGATTAAACCACACCGATTCTTTTTCTGTCACTATAGCGCCCACTGTTGGACGAGCATAGGGACGTGCTGGGAAAGTACTTTCAGAATACGGGAAAACGCGACTTTATATGAAGCCGCAGATCAAATATTGTTCGAGTTCCACCAAGTTTCTTTCTACCAACCGTTAAAAATATACAGATGACAATCATAAATTAACATTAGTCCAAATGAAGCAAAATGCTCAATTAGTATATGTGCATGGCCAAAATAAAGCACGGACTGTAACGCTTTACGTGATAAATCCTGTAACGATTTACGTAATTCTTTCCCCTCTTCAAATATCAGTTAGAATGTTTATGTTCGAAATTGTTCACAGGTGTTAATGGGTGTTTTGCGTCAAGTATTTAAGTAAGGTCGTTTGCATGCAAATGGGGGTGATTATGCTGTTAACTTGCAGGGAACTAATCCGGTGTGTTGTAGCTACTTAAATTAAAGACTAATTTATAGTGTCTAACCACAACTAAATTACATTTCGTCATTAATTTCCAGCCCCTTAAAATTATTAAAAGTTTACAGAAATACATGTAGGTTATATATAAATGGTTGTATGAATCTTGCAGGCTAATACCCTGCATAACAGATTCTCATTCAAGGGAAAGTAAATGATTTTATTTTCAAAAAGCATATTCAAAAGAATCACACATAGTGCCTTATAATGGAATACAACGTACATTTTCAACAAAATACTAGGCTATAAATATGACATGTAAGTGCTTAATTGAATACTGAAGGTTGTCCACGTTCACGTTGTAGAAATATTGTCCATGGAGCATCCACACTTTTCAACAATCATATCCGGAAATTCGGCCACCTCGATTTCTGTGTGGTCGCCTTTCTTCACCAGGTACATAACCGGCAATGGCGCGCTCTCCAGGACTGCACAGGACCTCTGCCCATATCCATAACTGCGTTTTGGCTGTTTGCATCCTCCTGTACATCGAAAAGCTTGGTATCCAGCAGGCTCGAGGATCCAGTACTGTGTCCACGTTAGTTCCCGGAAGTTTATATAATGCTCTTCACGACAGCACATAATATTATCTCTACCTCGCCTGCAGTCGCTCGGGGACCTGTGGAGATGAAGCAGTTATTCACATGCTGAATTTTGGAAAGTACATTCCGTGTTTTAAACGTAACCACTTATTATTTTATTTATTGAATAAAAGTACTTACCCATATTCGTCCAAGTCTAGGGTGTACAAAACGAGCTCAGGTGCCCCTGAACTCGCGTCCAGGGTGTTTTCTAATGAATTTTGCGTGATGAAATGCACTCGCTTTGCCATTTGAGCAGCATAACTGCCAGGCCTCTCTCCTTCAATCCACACCTCCAAAAGCAAGGGTGTTTTCCTCTGAGACTTGGACCAATAGTGAACTGCTTGAGTCACATCAAAGTTCCTCCAGCCGGCCTGGTGAACTGGCACTAACCTGTCAAATGCAGGACAGACGCATGAGGTTTCGACGATATAGTTCATGATAACCTGAACGTGGCTGTTAAAGCTTAATTATTTGTACTTACCTCGAGTCTATAAGTGATGTTTTATTGTAGCCGTTTCCCAACACCTCCACCCAGTATACGCTTACACGAGCGTTGTTGACCGGTCTGTGCTTCCTTTTCTCTAGTATTGGCATCTTACGCGCAGCCGTCTGATAAAGTTTAAGTTCTGCCATGGTGACTTCTGTGTTTGCTTGTAATCTTGATTCCATGTCAAATACGAAGCGCTGACGAGTTATGTCCGGGTACATCTCTTGCCCTGTTGTGTCTTGATAAATACAGAGAGTGCAATAATTACAGTTCTGGCCGCCATTCAAATACAGGCAGGCTGCAGCTGATACCCTTTCATTTTCAGAAATGAACATACCTGGGTTGCCATGGATGCGCCTGAGTATTCCCGCCAAGCTCGGCAGAGATCTCCGCCGTCGCTTGTTCTGCATTTTCAGTAGTGACAGATACTTGTTCTTGATGTGAGCCGGAACGACCAGATTTTCCAAGTCGCTCTCCTGGATCTTGGGAAGTTCCGTCAGTCCAAGTTTTTGCAGGACAGACTCTTTCATATTGTCACTACTGTAACATTGTACTATGGAGATAATAGTAGCACACACCAGCAGGTGGATAAGGAAAGACATGTCTATTTACGCAACGGGCGTGCTTCCATCAGTGAAGCCCAAATCCTTTTGCATGCTCTCTTTTATATGGAGCTGTATGCTGTACGTTACGTCTAGACGCTACAACCATGAAGGGGTGGTAACCTTAAACGACATATGCATTTCAAAGGCGCATCGCATTTGTGTGACTAATTGTGACTCGTTACAGGTATGAGGTCTCTCCGTCGAAAACATATGCAATTTCTATCTGCTGCATAAAATTAGTCAGAAATGGCGCAATAAAAGTCCACTTCTGAAATGCGGATTAACGTGTGTTGAATGTTTAGTATACCGAATTGGTAATGTTAGCATTGTTGGCGTCGTTCTGGTGTATAGAATGTGTGGTGTGTCTATCAATTGTCAAAATTGTTTCAGAACTGTTTGAAACAGATTTAAACTGCAATGTGTTCACACAGCAGCTAAAGACTAAAGTGTATTCAGGAATGACTTAATCTCTTACAGGGCTGAAGTAATTATTACAGAAACAGACGGCAAAGTTAAGCATGCACTTAGAGATGTGGATTGGGTTTTCTTAAAGGGGTTATTATCTGTTTCCACTGTAGGATCAGTCAGGCCTTTTTTTGTCCCTCCAGCAGCACTAAAGTTGGCTTCAGTCTGCCTTGTGTATTGCCTTGCATGTTCCCTAAGGATGACAGACACCAAGGACACAGGCAAACTCGATGACAGATCATA
The DNA here is from genome assembly GCA_020368025.1 of Brachyhypopomus occidentalis. Lineage (NCBI taxonomy): Eukaryota > Metazoa > Chordata > Actinopteri > Gymnotiformes > Hypopomidae > Brachyhypopomus > Brachyhypopomus occidentalis. The sequence goes on from JAGXOD010000002.1 coordinate 3,029,303, forward strand.
TCAGACAACTAACCAAATATAGGCTACTCACCATGCAACTTGCTAATAATGTTATTAACAATAGCTTGTTTGTTATGGAAAGAAACAATGTGTAATGTTTAAAAATCAGCATTGATATTATTCAATCTAGAAATCACAATAAAATAGGTTTAAAATACTGTATATAAAATTAAATGTAAATACATACAGTGTGGAACGTTATACTTATTGTACAATTGTGTTAACACGCCTAATTAATTTTCTATCATATACCATATTAAAATACACACATAAAATACACATGGTCCGTACCAATTTACTGTATAAATCATATACATTTTAAGCCTCACTAACAACAGTCATATATGTAGAATATCTCAGTGGTATTTGTTGAGCCTAATAATGCATGATCTAGGAATTGTCATCATGGTCATTCCACATAGTGAAGTCTTGTATTGAGTTGTTCATGTGTTTGATGCCACTGGACAGTTAATGCTCCTGGCTAGACATGCAATTCATTATATTCTACCTATATGATTTAGCTGACTGTTCTAAATCTAATTAAATAAAACAGTGGTCTAACAACTTAATTGAATAAGAGAAGACCGTGTTTGTTTCTGATGTCTTGTGATCTCTTATAACAGAGCACAAATCTTTCAGTATTACGTGTTTATTGGTAGACCTAAGGTTGCAGCGCAAGTTATCTTGGGTAACATTTCTAAATTAAACACGAAATTATGGGTAGTAGTTTTGGTAGTGTTTTAAGAATCATTGTTGAAGCAAGGGCAGAGATCAGTTAATGCAAACATTTCTTTCTATTTTGGCATGAGATACTTTTTCTGTTTAAGAGCCAATGTTTTAAAAAAAGCTATTGCTAATTTTAGGCTTCTCTGAACACTTTCCACAACACCTTTCTCAAATAAATCTGCTTGAGCTTCTCTATCCGAGGATAATGTAGAGGATGTTACATTGAACAACGTGGAACATCTACACGCTGTGAGTGATTCTTTGCAAACTTGAAGGAGAGGAAAACACTGTCACAAAAACGGACTCCGCTGCAAAATATGTCACAAGCCTCGATAATTTTTTTATCTGTATCTTAACATGCATGCAGTGACTTTAACGTCAGCTTAGTTGTTCATCTAAAACTTCATTTTTAAATCCCTTTGCGTAATTTTATTAGTTTATGTATTCTGGATATGTATACATTATCAGACGGACATGGTCCGTCTGTTCTCCGAGTGGAAAACAATAGCTCAGCTGGATAAAAATAACTACAACATTGTGCTTTTCTTTTATCCTTTAAATCAAAATGTAAGCCCCAATAAACACATTAGGCTAAGTGTTAATGATGGGGTTCATGTAGGTTATTAGCATTACAAAATCAGCTCATTGAAACTACGACAGGCTAGACACTAGTTCATTAGAGGCTACCATTCCAACCAGGTCGCCACCAATATTCCCTTTTATGAGAATAGAACATATGAAACGATTTAGCTCTTATTGTATTCCTGCAATACGAATACGTGAAAGCCAGTTTCTAGTTTAATAATTAAAGACAGATACGGTAAATTATGGCAGGTTATTCAATAAAGCCTGCATTAATCAATTATTACAATCTAGGTCAACAGGTGTAACTAACTTAATGACTTACAACAAACCTTTAAATATTCGAATAAAGTCTGCAAACATTTATTGTTACAATTATTTAATTTAGAGTAATTTAGAGTGGGTGCGATTATATGTTTTGCATTGCATTTGAGATATAAATGCAAAGCAAACCAGCTAACCCTTCGTCTAACGTCAGCTCTCTAATGGCCAGCAGTGGGCGCAATTACCTTGTCATAATCAAAATTATCAGCAACGGCAGCAGATTAATAAGGTGTATTTATTTAACAAATGTAACTTTAAGATAATTGCACCTGCTGATTTTTTGTTTGTTTTACTATTTATTTACTTCCCACTTTTTCTGCTACATACAGAGAGTACAGAGTACGTACAGAGTTACAGAGTACAAAATAGTAATGGTAAAGTAAATGGCTTTTGAATTACAGTTCAAGTGGGTTACTGTGTGCAAGTGGATTACGTGTCTACGTGTTCTGGCTCATTGGTTCTCAAGCTTAGAACCAGAGCCAATCCACATTTTTCTTCCATTTCAGCTCGATTTGAGTAGAGTTCAGCTGTAATTCACTACCTGATGTGAGCTTGAAACTGTCACACAGGGTGATTTAGCTGCGGCAAGCGTCTACCTCACCGACGGATCTGGTCATGCATTGTGGTTGGTGTAAGACCACCTTACTAAACTGATTTTTAAATGAAGACGCAGGTCTACATTTAGACAAAGAGGCACATCTACTTTTAGATGAAGAGGGATGTCTACTTTTAGACGAAAAGAGAGGTCTACTTTTAGATGAAGAGGCAGGTCTACTTTTTAAATGCAAGTCTACATTTTGGCACTTGCATCTGATTCATTTATCCTTAATCATGAATAAGCACTTCAGTATAAAATTGGATATTGTAAATTGTAAATACCGTGATGTTTCAAATTGAGATGTATACAGTTTAGATTTTTAACTTTATAAAATGTAACGTTTTTAGCAATTATGGTACTGAGAACGTTTCGTTAACTGTCAATAGTTTGTTTTTATAAGTTTATAAATCGATCTACGAATACTATCTGTAAAGATATCCTGCAGTGTTGATACTGCTTTGAAAATCATAAACCGTTAAAGTAGGTTTTTATGAACATTAACATTTCGCTAACGTGGGAGTTATTCCAAATGTATATATCAAAGTGCTTTTTTAATTAGTGACTAATAACGCGCGTAGCGGAAAACCTAGAACGTCCCCAAATATCCCCGTGAAGCAAAACAGCTGTTGTGCACTGGTCGCCATGTTGGTGAGGAATTTTCTTTTTTCCTGCAGGGCGACAGGCAGGGATTTCAAACACCCTTCTCTTCACATCACTGCTGACCAAAACAGTGCTGCTGCTCACGTTGGCGACTTTGGACTGTGGGGAGAAATAAAAAGGACTTGATTCGTAGAACCACCGGATTATTATGGACCAGATATGTCATCTTCTGTGAGGAGCGAGATAAATTTGAGAAGTTCTGTCAAGTTCGCGCAGATCTAGCTGTCCCGTCGGCTCTCCAGCGTACCTGCTAAGCTATAGGTTTGTGTCGGCAGCGAGGAACTTTGTTGTTGTTGTGTTAATGTGGTTAGTTTAGCGGAACGCAACGCTGTTACACATGTCTGTTTTGCCAAATGTCGTCGTTTCAGCAAAAGTTTAACAGAAAGGTCCGTATACATAAAAAGGTGTCGTTTTAATTTTTCAGTTTGCGAACAACCGTCACTCGCTAGCAGCCTAGCATATGCTGCTGTGCTACTGAGAGTGTACGTTACCTCACGTAGCTAGCGCTTTAGGTCAAGGCAAGTGGGCAGCCCGTTTTAATTCCACTCAAGCCAACCAGTCGATAATGAAAGCTTTGTATATATTTTACTATAAATGAAAACATCGTTGGTCAAGTAAATTGGCTTAGCTAGATGGCTAGCTAATATATTCAGTATGTTTCGGGTCTAGCTAGGGTTTTTTTTAGGGTTTATGGAAGGTTCCTTCAGGTCTTTCAAACGCAAGAGATAGTTCAGTTGATGTCAGTGGCGTGTGGCTAGCTACTTTAATTCGGTTTGATCCGCGTATGTATAAAAAATGTCAGCTTTGAAAAAATGCAGCGGAACATTAGCTGCGGCAAAGCAACGTTAACACACAAAAGAGCTAGCGTGCTAGCTAGCGCAGTCCCGACACATCATGGTTTGCTGCTGCGCATGGATGGGACCGTGAAATTTCTCATGTAGCTATCTGGGTGACCCCACCATCGACGTGGCTTACTAACCACATTTCATGTTATTTTTTATTTTTTCATTACAAAGACTATTCTGTCACATTTTGATTTAAATCAGGGACCATCCACGTTTGAATCATGTCAGGGGAAGTTCGTTTGAAAAAGCTAGAAAAAATTATCCTCGATGGCCCCGTCCAGTCAAACGGACAGTGTCTCAGCGTCGAAACTCTTCTGGATGTGCTGATTTGCCTTTACGATGAGTGCAACAATTCTCCACTAAGAAGAGAGAAGAATATAGCCGAGTTCTTGGAGTGGGGTAAGTAGACAGGCAACCATCATATACGAAGTTTGACATTGACAATTGGCAGCTTGCTAGTTAGCGTATTTGGTTAACTTAATTTCTTTGTTGACATGCACATCTTTAGTATTGGTTTTTTCTGCAGGCTCAACATATTTGATTCACACAGTACCGCCAGTAACGTTACAATCCACTAGACTCAAGAATGTAAAAAGAAGTATGCTGTCAATGCAACTTGAATGCATTTCTTCAATGATTAAAGTCAGCGAGCATTTTAAGTGTGGATACAGCCCTACCGTAAAGTCAAGTATCAACATGCTGCTAAATACTTTGTGCTCATGCCTGTGTGGTGAACTGCAACGCTGACCTAAACATCAAGGAAGGCTGTATTAACCAGAATTTCCCAAATGTACACTGGTAGTCTAAACATCTGCATCAGGGCTATATTATAAACAGATACATAGTCTTTATTTATGTAAACACACTGTTGCATGATGGGTACATAACCCATCATACATCCAAGACTGTGGATAATATTAGTTGTGTGAAGGTTTGGAGCACAGTCAGTAAGTATGTTGCCATTAAAAATGCTCTCCACTTCCCCACAGGTCTAGAGTATGTGATATGATCATACATTAATGGACATTGTATCTAGAACAGCATCTCATATTACTTTTAGTACAAATCTTTTTAGAAACATTACTAGAAACATTCTATAGGTGTACAGTTATAGACTGTAGTCCATCTGTCTCCATGCATGGTTGTTTTTCCTCATCCTCCTGTTTCTGATCACAACACTACTTTTCGGTGGCTGACCACTTTCTATCTGGCCAGCAGTGACTATGATGTGTTAAAATTTATTTATTTATTTATTTAAGTGTCTTGTGAGAATATATCAGGTATTATATTGTCATTTATACCATCCTACAACCTTCTGGAGACACATTATTTTTGTAGCTGTTTTTACTGCTAGTACCAAGTTATTTGAAAATTATAACATGGGATAAATTATATCTGTAGCTAAATGGTGTTCACATAACTGAAAGCATTCCAAACTTTTGAACAGTACTGTACAACATGGCTGTTGAATATTGAGCTGTATTTCTTTTTTAAAAAGTCAGTGTACGCAATACTACTTAATGGTTTCATATCTGCCGACTGGGGATTTTTGTCTTCCATTAACACTTTAGTTAAAGGGGACCATGTCATACACAGTTTACAATTACAAAATTAAGATAAAATAATCTAACAATTACCTGAATAAGGAACAGAATTAATAAAATAGAATGATTTAGAATTAAATGAAGATGATATATGAAATGATTAAAAAACATATTTTGGTATTTTCCTGTATGGTATTAACAACCGTACTATATATTTATATATGCTACAGTGCATTAGCGCAGTGCACTTCCTGCATTTCCCAGACTTCCTTAAACTTTTAGGTGGCGTGTGGGGGCATGGCTATGTCTGCTCTGTACAGACATGGTCACGCCCCCACTTTAACCATTAAAGCGGGTGGACTATTGGAATCTCACGTCCTGAGAGCCACTAGTTTAGCATTGCTGCTGTGGTAAAGATTTTTTTTATGTGAAGTGATCAAGCATTTTTACATGAGCCAATCATAATGCTGACTTGTGCTTTTGAAGGGTGTGTAGAAAGCAAAGCAAGTTCATTGCATACCAGTCAACCACTTTGAAAGGGGTTAAAAGTAGTGGGGCTGCTTCCGATAACCTAAAGTTTGACTGACATAGGCCTCGTACTTATTAAACATTGGCATGTGTTCAAAATACTTCAAGAAGTATTTAACGACAGATCTTGAGCTTGTGTGCACTAAATCCATTGGAACTAGGGGAGGGGTTAGTGGATTGTCCATGTTGTGGTGCTGTGGTGCAGCTTCATACAGACACACTGACATTGTTTAGTCATTTCTTTGCTCCAGAATATTTATGATAGTGAACACCACATTTTTTTTTTTTCAAAGACTTTCCACTATTTAAATAAATAAATAAAGAGCAGAATGTGGTCCTTTCTCTGTAAGGCTGCACTCTTTTTAAGAGGACTTCATGTGGAGTGTTGTCATTTCCATTTTAAGATTTCAATCCTATACAGTCACTTTTGTTAATGCTACCCTATCTGGCCTTACATATTATTTATACATAGTATTTATATTGTTTGTTACTTCTTTGGGTCTAAACTGGGACCTTGAACGCACAATTTCGTTCCACATCATGTACCACATGTGATGTGAATGACAAAGTCTGATTGAATCCTAAACATGATAGACATTATATGTGTTTAATTTAGATTAACTTTGTTATTGTTACCCATTTAGCTAACATGTAAAGATGATTAGTTAACATTTCACATGCTGGGCAACGCTACTGCAAAACAAAGTTTTGAACAGAACTGTTTGAAGAGTTTTTGAGGTAATTTTTTATTTCATGTTCCAAATAAATGATAATTAAAAGTTTAAAAGCTATACCAGTTTTATTTTTACAAATAGTATCATTACAGCAATGTGATCTTTTCATGGCACTATTGATCTTCAGTTAAGGACTGTGGCAGCACTGTTTCATTCTTTCTGTCAGCCAGATTTATCATCCCTGTCCTGACCCTGTGATGACCACATGGTTTAGAAATGTTTTGGTTTGACTGACAGGCTGCAGATGATGGAGTGTGCAGTCAGTTCAATCAACTGGTCTTTTTGATGTTTTATTGGAGGTTTATTGCTCAGCCTGCCTCTTGGACAAAAGAGCACCAGTGTTTTATTAACAAAAGCAGCGTTTGTTACTATATTTCACAATAAAGCCCTCCTAATCATAATTGAACCACTATCGTCTTGAAATAGATACATATCATTTCCTTTATTAACCCAAAAGGTTGACTTTGAATATAAATTTGAAACCTGCATCAGCAATGAGGGCTTACAGAGGGCTTACAAATTTACAAGAAGTTGCGAATGTGAGAGGCACAGCTCAGGCAGTACTACAGAACTAAAGGTCAAATGCACAAAATGACGATGCGTAGCCGTGCAAGAATGTGACATCAGTGGTGTGTCCTCGCTGTTTTTGCTCTCACCAGCCATGCTGAGGACGTGGACTTTAAGGCATGCATAGTTGTAGGAATGCCATAGATGCAGAGCCCAACTGTTTAATGGAAAATGCTGACTAAGAGAATGGGTCCTGACATCTGTCTTCTGGTATTCCAATAATGGACGCTGTGTGGGGTTCCTGCCACACATGTCTTAATGGGGCAAGACCAAGTAGTTGACTTCAGGTCGAATCAATGAAATTGATCATTTGTTTGATGCAGTTCTGTCAGCAACTTCACTGGTCTGTCTTCGTAAGCCATGGAAAACCATTAGCAAGACCCACCATGGAAAATGCTGCGATCTTCACCTTTTTATAAATTGTCAATTACTCTATCCAAAAAGTTGTAGTTGTAGACAAAAGATGTAACTATACATTGAATAGAGGTATTTCTGATGAAAAGCAAACTGGGCAGTTCCATTTATGCATTCAATAAGGGATACAATTTAAGAGATAAATCTTTACTTTTATAGGGTATATATGTAATACCTCATATAGAATTACTTCATATAGTACCTATATATGAATACATACAGAGTGTACAGAATAACTTCACATAATAACTATGTGAATGAATACAGGTTTTATTCATCATTGTGCAGCTTTATTCAGCTTATTGAAGAGGTTTCATATTTAAACAAACATTGAGATCATTATTAAATTGCTGTCTATTCGTTCATATTATTGGTTATTAGACCTAACCTTTTTGCACCATGAAGATGGCACTACAAATATTAACAAGAAACAGCTGTGACTAGACATAAATAAAAGAACTTTGGGTCAATACTGATAATGTTATAAGAGGGAAATACGATATAGCTGTATGATCACGTCATTTTTGCTGAGAACGATTTGAAATGTGGAAGTTGATGTGTTTTTATTTAACACAAAACCAATGCAGAAGCCCAGGGGCCTTTGTTATCATTATTAACAACTGGATCTGACTTGTCCACTTCATTACATAACATTTTATTCTTGTATACTTGAGTGGCTCAGTGACTTTGAGAGATTCTTACCCTCTATGGAAATGGTGTTTTAGTGCCTCTCCTGTTCCTTTGTCTTTATATGGTGTGGTGTTGCAGGGCATTCCAGTAGATGAACAATATGGTTAATTTAATTTATAGTCACATACCACCTTGACTACAGAGTGCTACACTGCTGTGCAAGTTTCTGAATGCAGAATGTGGATTATTGTATACTGGAGGAATGGTTTTTGACTGAGCAAGATAGCATGTAGAGTGTTGCTTTTTGAAATGTTCACAGTGTGATAAGCTAGTCTAAAACGATCACAGTGACACAGTATCTTGGTATTAACTGACCATTTAAAAACAAACAAGCTCGCTACATACTTTGTACAAAGCAGCTTCTCATTAGCCATACTGTAGATTCCTGTTAAATTATTGCAGGTTATGGCTGATGCGTCTTGCTAAACACACCAAATAACCTGAAATTTTACTGCATTTTGTATAGTTGAAACACAAAACATTTGTTTGCATGGACTTAAAAGAACATGACCAGTAAAACATGTATGATGACTACCAGCTTTAATTATTTAGTGCTTTTTCAGATATGTGTAGGTGTTTAAGTTAGTGATTTTCAATCAGCATGTTTGACTATTAGTGTTTCTCAGTGGTTTTCAAACTGGGAGCTGTGAGAATTTTTTGGGGGGTGGGGGGAGGCAGTGGTTATTTTTGTTAACATTTCATGTAAGTTACAGACATACTAGAAGTAGCAGGACAAGCAGCAGTGTAATGTGTTTACGTAGTGCATCAATCAGTGAAAGAGTTTTCCATGCAGTCTGCACCCCTGTGCTTTTCTGCAGGGACTCCAGTACAACGATTTGGGGGGAACCCAGAAAGATTGGGTCCCAATGTCCAGCCTGCATGTTTGGGAAGTCGTTGAGCACAAAAAAGATGAGAATCACTTGTGTAAGGAAAACAATAAACAAATATAGACCAACGGACTAATAGATAAAAAGGTTGACTGTGCGAATCATCCTACCATACATTAATTAAGACTAAATGTGAAACCCAGACACTGTTACACCCCGAATAGTCTGACATTAATATGATGTTGATTTGTAGGATGGACAACAGTTGATTTGATCCATCTACAATCTGTTGTATATCTGTTACCTTATCTGACTGAATCTGTCTATGACTTTGTAGACAGTTTTGGACAGCTTCGCAGCTTTGATGATCCAGAAATCAGTGAGTGTAGGCTAGCCAGTACAAATTGTAATTGAAGAAAAAAAAAGAGTTTCTCAGTTTGGCTACATAATCAAACCGTTCTGCCCTTATGTCTTGTGTAGTTGTACGCAGTGTACGCAGCAGTTGTTTGTAAGAGGTAAAAAAGCTCCACGTGCACCCCAGTACTGTAGTGAGCGGGGTGCCGGGCTTCAGCTCTCACCTCATGTGTCAGAGGAGGCTGCTGAAATCCAGACATCAATTTTTATACCCAAGCCATTTCTTTGTAGGCACCAGCGTGGCCTCTAGAGCAAAGGTGTCAAACCAGCAGCGTCTGGTGGTTTATCTACACACCTGCTAAATCTGGTAATTACATGATGAGTTGAGCCAGGTGTGTAATACGTGGAAAATCACCACACCATGCTGGGCCCCAGCCCTGGAACTGGACACGCTAGCCCTTAAGGTGCTTTTTGTCATTCCATTTTCTTTTTCCTCGTATACTCGGGTGTAGCGTTTTTATTAATTGTTTGTTATATTCTGGATGACACCTGTCCTATTATGAGACAAACCTTGTAGTCTTAATAAAAAAAATGAGCAAAAGACTTGCTGGAAGCATAAATCATGACACACACATGATTTATATATATATATATATATATATATATATATATATATATATACTATTTATTTATGAAAAGCATGGTTGTTTCCCACAGTCATGTTGGGAACCTGCTTTGACTGCTTGCTGTCTGCTGGTTGAGGATAGGGATCCACCTGTGCCTCAGGCACTGTGGTGAATGCATGCTAACAGGGTTAATGAGCCCACAGAATCCTGTGTTGCGTGTTAGACTAGAGAGGATATCATTAACACGTTTTCTCAAGTGACATTTGTCGAGACACCAGGAGCAAAGCAACTACATGCTGCTTGTTGAATACATTCTCACATGAGATTCAGAACCAGAGTTAAATATAATTAAAGTATTTTAGTTTTCTTTTTCTTCTTTAGCTTAGCACTGAAGGTACAAGTCTAATGTAGCTAACAATGGAATGGAAACCTATGGCCACCAATTAGCATGCTAAAATTACCATACGCTTCAGACACTAGTGTTTGACACAACAATGTCATTGCTAAAGAAATGTATATAAAATAGCATGAAGTCTGTATTATAATTTTTGGATATATAGAGATATAAATCAAATGGGAACCAGACAGTTCATATATATTTTTTATCTTTTTTTTAATCTTAATTCTGCCTTCAAATTGCCTGTGTCTAATGATAAATCTTTTTTTACATACAAGGGGATTGTGGGTTCAGGATGGCTGCAACTAGAGCATTCAGCTCTGTGGTGAATGTTAATCTTGATCAATAACCACCTCATCCATTGTTGGCATCAGAAAAGCACTTCGGTTTTCATTGTGTGGTTAATTTGGTGCTTGTTAAGAAAGGTGTTTGTAAAGCCATATGGCAGTGCACAGGTTGATGTTTCTTTCTTGTGTACTAACATTTCTCTCTCTCTCTCTCTCTCTCTCTAGCCAAGTCATTCACATCTAAAGTGAAGCAGATGAGACTCCACAAGGAGGACTTTGAAATCCTGAAAGTTATTGGCCGAGGAGCATTTGGGGAGGTAGGCACTCACAACAAATGTACAATGGGGAATTGCTTGGAGCAAATGATTTTTCACTTTGTATCACTCTGATATTGATCTGTGAAAAGTGAAGCACTAACAAAGGTCAGTAGTAAAGGCTCTGAGGCTCAAAGCATTTGACAATTGTGGTGGTTCGTTTTTGATTTCCATACACACATTTGAATGTATGTAAAAATCCAAAGAAGATTCCAGGTGAGTAACTGCAACGTACTTTAGAAATATTAAAGAATAGAAATGTTAAAAATGAAAAACCTAGTCAGCTAATCACATGGCTGCAACTCTGTAAGCAGACATGGCAAAGATGACCTGCTGAAGTTCGAGCATCTAGAATGGGGAAGAAAGGTGATGTGTCTTTGAACGTGGCACGGTTGTTGGTGCTAGATGAGCTAGTTTGAGTATTTCAGAAACTGCTGACCTACTGGGAGTTTCATGCACATCCATCTCCAGGGTTTACAGAGAAAGGTCTAAAAAAAGAGAAAATACCCAGTGAGCAGCAGATCTCTGGGTAAAAATGCTTTGACGATGCTAGAAGTCAGAGGGAATTGGACAAATTGGTTTGAGCTGATAGAAAGGCAGTGGTCACTCAAATAGTCACTTGTAACAATGGAGGTATGCAGATGAGCATCTCAAAATGAACAACCCTAGAAGATTGGAAAAACACTGATGCGTCTTGATTTCTGCTATGACGTTTGAATGTTCGAATCAGAATTTTGGCATAAACATGAAGAATGGATCCACCCTGCCTCATATCAACAGTTCAGGCTCATGTTGATGTAATGGTGTGGGGCGTATTTTCTTGGCACACTTTGAGACCCAATTGTCAAATGCAGTTGAGCATAATTTAAACACCACAGCAAACCTGAGTACTGTTGCTGAGGATGTTCAACCCTTTATGACTGTAGTCTGCCAGTCTTCTGATGGATACTTTCAATAGGTTAATGCACCATGTCACAAACCTCAAATCATCTTGAACATGACAGTGAGTTTGCTATACTCAAGTGGCCTCCAGAGTCACCAAATCTCATTCCAACAGTGCACCTTTGGGATGTGGTGGAACAGGAGATTTGCATCATGGATGTGCAGTCAACAAATCTTCAGCAACTGCCTGATGCCATCATGACAATATGCACCAAAACCTCTTAAGAATGTTTGCAACACCTTATTGAATCTATGCAACGAAGAATTATGGAAGTTAAAGGGAGGGGCAGCCTAGTACTAGCAAGGTATACCTAATAAAGTGGCCAATGACCATGTTGTGTTTATGTGAAAAGGCTCTTGAGCCTTTCATTCTCGATGTTGCTCTCACTTGGGATTGCTAAATCTATCACTTTGCCCTTCTGCTGTTTGGTTGGTTAGTCATTACCGTTTAAGCATTCTGTATGTGGAAGTCCCACAGGATCTTAAATACAGGCATCTTTTTTAAGACTCTTAGAGTCCTGTTCATGTTCATGCGAGTGTAGTGGAGTCGGCACGTAGTGGTGGATCCTGTCAGGACTTGGAGTTGAACATCTCTTCATACTTCAGACCCTTTCCTGTCTGCTAGCTTGTTTGTTACTGGATCCTGTTCATGGGGTTGCTGTGGTCTGCTATCAGGTTCAGCAACTACTGGGCATTGTTGTGTGATGGCTTCTGCCATATGCTTTTCCAGTACTGTTCAGCCTTCAGCTTTGGTGGAGCTGTTCTCATGCTGTTACTTAGTCCATTGAGAGTAAACATCGGATGATTCATGGGAGAATATCCTTTTTATTCTCCTGGCTTCTACTTTTCTTGTACCTCTTCGGGTGGGCAGTCAGAGCTGTTAATTTTTGCTTGACAGTTTCCAGGGCATCATCTTATTGTACTTCCCAGGTACCTTCATCACTTTCATCATGTCTTTCTGGCTAATGTTGCCCATGTCTTTCTCCATGGAGGATACTGTTGTAGCGAAGCACCTCAAGGATCACTGCTGCTGTGCCTTATATTAGCTGATTGGTCGCAGTAGTGATCACTTGTAGTGCTGCATTCACATCTTTTATGTTTTTCTTTTGGTACTAGGGCAAATCACATAATTCTGTACATAATAGCAGAACAAATACTCAAATTGAATGGGAGATAATGAAGCTGTACAGTGTGGACTGAGGTAAACTCCATTGCCTGTTTAAATGAACCCATTTCAACAAGAGCATTCACAGCAGTACCTTCCTTATGGTGTGGGCACTGGTGCTGCTGCCAGACTTTGTGCTGGAGTTCTGGTTTAAATAGTCATGACTGATACGGGGGGTGTTTAAAAAAAAAAAAAAATAATAATATATATATATATAAATGTAATATTTATATTAAAATATATATATATATATGTAATTTGTGCTTGTGTATGTGCATGTGTATACATGAGAGTATGTAGCAAGGTAATTACTGTATTGTGATTTTGATTTATGACATTGTACATATATGCCTTCTGCCCACTTCACCTATTTCGCTGTTCATCACTGGTCAGTTTCTTAATGCAAAGCCACAACTGTGAGGATGGCTAGTATGATTGCATCAGGAATGTTGCTGAGTTCTCCTGGAGTTTATATTCATGAGACTGGGTTGAGATTACTCTGCCACTGGCAAATATCCAGTTTGCACACTGATGCAGGATGGCTAACACACTGTCTGCTGCAGCCAATAGGCTTTAATCTAACTGAACATCTAGGTGGTTTTAAAAAGTGGTTGGTGACTATGTTAAACTGTAATGCAAAAAAATTGAGTCAAATCACAATGCCTTCCGGAGTTAAGCTGAGTCAGTCTGCTTTCCAAGAGGTCATCTGGCAGATGTGGAAACTCTGGAACACTTTCATGGGGATTCTGCACCATTAACTAGACAATATGTTAGTTTGAGTGTTAGGCATCACACTAACATTTCAGTGCAGTTGCTTCACCAAAGTCAAACCTCCTTCGGGGGTCATCTAAGGTGAAAAGGTATCCTATAAGCTGAAAAGGCAATGAAATCGCCCTTAAAATGGTGGTAATTCCCCCGAGGGAAAATGGCCAGGGCAAGTCGCCGAGGGCATGGTAGAAACAGTAATGTAACCGGTCATATTGTGTATAATAATATTCAAATTCAACTGGCAAATATTTAGAAGCAAGAACAAGTGTGAGGGACATTATGATCCTAGTGCTGGCCCCGAGGGAGACCGAGTGGAGTAGGAATGTTGTTGACGTTGCTCTATTTTCGTTTTTCCCGCCTCCCATCATTTTCCAGTCTTGAACACTTTTTATTTTACCGTGGACATCTGGAGAAGAATACAACAGCCTTCCTTGAACAACAATTAAAGTTTTAATTAGTTGTCCATTGTATTAATTTTGTTCATTGTATTGGCATTGTCATTGTTTTTTTTATGGAATTTAAAAACATACAGGTGGTGGTTTTGCAGGTGAATTGTAGTTGCTTCAGTGTTTGACTTTTGCTTCGCTGTCTTTTCCTTATCTCTCTTTTCTATCTCTTAATCATGTTTATGATGTGGATCGTTTAAGAAGCTACTGGAATGTTAGGGTGAATCTAGCTTGGAAATGAGGAGATGAGAAAGTAGAATGAAAGTAGAAACCAGGAGTTGACTTAGTCTGGTCTACCTCTGCTAACCCCACTTTGGCTGGAATGTGCAGTGTTCAGTGACTGCTTGTTTTGGCTTATTAAACAGCAGAGTGAAAAGCACACACTTGTTTCCCTTAGACACAGCAGGCTGGAAGCATATGTCCATTCCACTTCTCTTATTTGATTTACTTGCTCTCTTTATCCATCAATTCCTGGATCTGTACTAAGGCTCATATAACTGTTAAGGTTTTAAACCACTTGTTGAATCGAAGGGTACACCGGGAAGTCTTCCTCTGGCAGATGGATAGACTTCATTACCATGGCTAATAGCTGTATTTGTTTGACAGATTTTTTCTATGTCACTGCCTTTCTCCTGGAAATCTGCTCATGGCAGATCGGATTTGCCTTCTTCTAATAAACGGATAAAAAGGCTTTTTAAATATTGTAAACATTAGCTGTAAGACAAGCCTGCTACCATTTCAAAAGCAAAATACCAGAGAGAAAGTTTTTTTGCACATGTGACTGTGAAGTTTAATGAAGTTTTAGTTCTGCCTTTGGAAGACTGTGGCAGGTAACAGTACAAGCAAGCCCATAAGGTAACATTCAGGTCATGGGCTGCAGTGTGAAATCATGTAAACACAGGAATTCATGCTTGTAGCTTCTGCCTAACTAACACAGCAGCGTGGTGAGCTGTGGTGTTGTTGAACACATTTTGCTGTGCCTCCTAGAATTGCCAGCTCCGTCATACCCATTTGTCTTCAGACAACATGCATCCTGTTTGTGAAAGAATGGTTTTGTCTATGTTAAGTCTAAGTTAATTTGCAGGTAGTATTTGCTCAATTATAGCTGCTCCAGTGTTTTGCTCTCCAAATCACACGTTTCTGTGCTGTGGTAATGATGGTCTTGCATGGATGTGCTCTAAGTAGTGTGTGTTTTATTCATTTAATGTTACTGCCCAAAGCGACCTACTGACTGCCCCTCCAGCTCCGTTAGAACGGTGTCAAGTCAAGTGGTTTTTTATTGTCATTTCAACTATATACACAGTACACAGTGAAACGAGACAACGTTCCTCCAGGACCATGGTGCAACATAAACACAGTGCAGACAGAAGACAAGTGCAACACAGTACAAGTGCAGACAGACAGACAGTACAACAGTACAGACAGAGAATACAGAATATAAGGTGTGAATATAAGTGCCCTTCTCACGTTTGCCCTCGGTCGGTCCCGATTCAAGTAGAGGAAAGGGTTTCATCCAAACGTTTATGATGATTAACATGCCTACATGATAACTCTTCCACACTGTATTCTTTAGGCAAAAGTGAAGGTTGTGGGAGGTTTTCTCCATACTCTCCTGTACAAGAGTTTCCTCTCGGTCCTGGCGTGACCCATAGCCATTGCCAGCTGATTTCATCTTTGCCTGTCTGGTGCTGGAGAGAAAGTAGTGTTGTGCCTCAGTACTTAGTCAGTCCTTCTCAGCTTAGGTCGTCTCGTGTCCTGGACGACCTGTCTCCTCAGCTCTCCTCTCAGCTGGGACTTGAATGCCTGCAGTAACCAGAGCTTCTGTTTAACTCAAGGTTTACACCCAGACAGCTCAGTGATTGGACAGCTGCCATATCTGCAACAGAATCTTTCAACAAATATAACTCAACACCAATTCTTCCTTTAGGTTTATGTTCAAACTTCCATTTATGTGTTACGATTTGTAAGGGCTGAGATTGTTTTGAGTGCGGCTGTAAAATAACCTCTCTGTTATCTGTGCGTTCCAGGTAGCGGTCGTGAAGGTGAGGAATTCAGACAAAGTGTTCGCCATGAAGATTCTAAACAAGTGGGAGATGCTAAAAAGGGCTGAGGTAATGTCCAGGCTACTGTCTCCACTTCTCTTACTGCAGTTATGGTGCATGACTGATGGCTAAAGACTTGTTATTTTAGATTGATGGTTTCTGCATATCTCAGGATTGTTTGTTTGGGTATTAATATTTTTGTTAGTCAAAAGAGGAATGAGCACGTTGGTTTAAATGTGATATTTGACATCTGTGGAGGGTTTAGAGTCTGAATGTTGTTTGCAGACCGCATGTTTCCGGGAGGAGCGGGACGTCCTGGTGTACGGGGACTGCCAGTGGATCACCACACTGCACTACGCCTTTCAGGATGACAACTTCTTGGTGAGCTTGCAACTTCAAGCGCGTTGCGGCAGCTGTATAGTGAGGGGGTTCCCAGCAGGTTCAGAGCTCTACCACACCAAACATATGAACACTGGATGATTGCTGATACAGCAGAGAGGCACATGCCTCTCGTTTGTGTTTTTGCAATGCCAGTGCTAAAAAAAATGTGTGTGTGTGTGTGTGTGTGTGTGTGTGTGTGTGTGTGTGTGTGTGTGTGTGTGTGTGTGTGTGTGTGTGTGTGTGTGTGTGTGTGTGTGTGTGTGTGTGTGTGTATGTTTATATTTCAATACATGGACTGTTTTGGCGAAAAATGAATTCTATATGATTTTCGACAAATCCCTGAAGTATTTGATCAGCCAAGATGGTATTTTGTTTAGAACAAAAGCTTCTAATGTTGTTGGGGGGGAAAAATGGTCCAAATAATCTTCATAAATACAGGTGCACATATTTCAACCTGCTCAAACTGCATTCAGGTCTTAATAAAGGTCTTGCAGACTAGTCAGTGTGTTTTGGGATGCAGCGAGAAACTCTGTGAACTATAAAAGTGACCTGACTGCAGTTTGAGCAGGTTGAAAGAAGTTGGTGTGTATGTACATTCTTTACAAGGTTGTTGCTGTTGGTCCAGTGTTTAGCAATGATGGCAGGTTTTGTACTAAACTAAAGAAGCACAGTTTGGACTTCACACATCTTGGCTGACTGACTGCATCTAGGCATCTAAGTGGATTTTGGTACCCAACACTGCCTGTAGAATGGTTTCAGGTAGTCATAAACATGTTTATTGGTCTTCTTCCGATGGCAGTGCAGCATTGAGCTGTACATGCTTTTATTCAGAATATAATGCCTGAGACAGATGAATACTTTTTATACATTTTATTTTACTATTTTTAAATGTATTTTTTTTTTAACCAAACAAACCACAACTTTATAGCAAGATTTTATAGCTTTTAGATCTTTGCTTTAGATCTCTTCATAAGGCAAATGGTGCGGCTGTCTTACAGTATCTGGTGATGGATTACTACGTGGGTGGTGACCTTCTGACTTTGCTGAGTAAGTTTGAGGACCGCTTGCCTGAAGACATGGCCCGCTTCTACCTGGCCGAGATGGTGCTGGCTATCGACTCTGTGCATCAGCTCCACTATGTGCACAGGTAAGTCCTCAGGCTGGCATCGCCCTACGGCAAGCCCACAGGCCCAACACCTTGAACTGGACAGCGAGTGATCCAAAAGGTTGATTTGTGACTGATGGGCAGGTGGGTGGTGCAGAGTTCCAGTTTCACTGGCCTGGTTCTTTCTCTGGAGGGCACATTGGGTTTGTTGGACAGGAAGTGTGAAGGCTGGACTGCTGCTGTATAGGAGCTGGCTATACAGAACTGATTTCTGGAATCGCGTTGTGAGGTTTTGAGGAATCCTTGCCTGCTTTTTCTGTACGTGTTTCATATGTAGACCGTCTTTCCAGAGATTATGTTCTGAGGAGCTCAGGCTCTCAGATGTGGTTCCAGAGGACTTGAACTATTCTGGGCTGTTAATTGCACGCTGGTGGAGGTGGTTAGCAGCTGGAGTGTGTGTGTGTGTGTGTGTGTGGGGGGGTGTATGGTTGTGGAGAAAGGAGGCCGGACCATAGGAGTTTGCTTAGTAGTTTAACAGGGCAGCCATATTACAACCAGCCCCATTAAAGACATGTAGCAGTATTACTGTGTTTTCTGGAAACTCATCTACATCACACAACATCTGCAAGCTGAAATAAAATGCTTTGGCTGAACTTTAAGGGAAAATTCCTCCTGTCTGTGTAGTGTTCATAATATGCTGAAATTAAAATAACCATTATTACTGTTGTAAACCTATAAGACTGCATGTCTGTGTTTCAGTATGGTAGGTAAGCCACTGGTTGAATACCACTTGCTGGTTATTGTAGTTGTTCATGCCTTAGTCACCTTAGTTGCCATAGCTCAGTTGATATAATGGAAGACTACTTACATTGCAGAAACCTGGAGCGTTTTAGCGACGTCCTTTTCAAGATGTCTTACGTAGGATATGTATAGCCACTAATGGCCGTGCTGAGAAATGGAACTGGATGCTGAGTAGGCATGTTGTGTGGCTGAGGAGGGCTCTTCTCTTCTTGTGACTGGCGGTCGATGCAGGAAGGGGCGGGTCTCTGTGATTCCTATTGGCCTGCCTGTATTCTGCTGAATGGTGAGTATGCAGAGCGCCAGATTTATTATTTTTTTCCCCTCATACGATTGGTATGACATTCAAAACAATGGGCAGCGTTCAGGCCCTGTTGTGCCCCCTGGTGATCTGCCATTGGACCAGAGGTGGGTGAGGTTATGGATGGCTACAACTTTGCCCAGTGACACCATAGCAGGACCCGCCTCCAAGGGCACCTCTTCACTGGTGTGTTGGAGTGCACAGGGATCCTGTCATTCAGGCAGTGCACAGTGGTTAAGCATCTTTAAGTCTTTCTGTTTGGCTTGAGAATGACAGAGTAGCTGCCTGACTGGTTCTAGTGCTGTTGGGTTGTTGTCTGCTGTAGCGATGTGACCCTCTACCCTCGGGACACCAGTACATCTCCCATCGCTGTCATCACATCCGCTGTGCACACGCCGCTCAGCGACAGTACGCTCCAGTAGGGTGTTCTCTTCTCATCTCCAGAGCTTGAGCAATTACATTAAAGTGTCACCTGACGAGTCTCTGTGAGAACGTGAGCGTGTCTGAGAGACGGCCGCCTCATGGTTGCCTCTCCGGCTGCGACTGCCTCCATGGTGACACTAGTGGCAGTGACTCTGCTGAGGAGCACACGCAGGTCTACTTGTCTTTCACTGCATGACATAACACACCCCAGCGCTTCGGTACAGCCGCTTGTCTGTACTGTATTACCTCATCATGGAATGGTTTCGGAGTTTCGGTGCTCATGCGGTGCTGTCCAGCCTGGGGTGGAGAACAGGATTATGCCTGAATACTGAACCAGGCTATATTTAATTTCTTCTTTACACTTTAATTTAGTTTTTACGGTAAGATTGATTAGAGCAACGTGTCAGACGATTTGTGTTAGGTGTGTGTGCGTGCATGTGTGTGTATTTGTGTGTGTGTGCGCGCTGGAAAGAGGGGAAGAAGAGCAAAGTGGGACAAAAGTGGAGTTTAGGATGAGGATGAAACAAAGCTAAAGTAGAGAAATACAGAGACACTGCGTGTGTGTGTGTGTGTGTGTGTGTGTGTGTGTGTGTGACAGAGAGAGAGAAAGAGGGAGAGTAGGCAGTAGGAGGAATGCTGAGGCAGGGCGTGGCCAGCTGCAGCTGTGCTAGGCTGTGTGTGTGTGTGTGCGTGCATGCGTGCATGTGTGTGTGTCCTGGCCTGGAATGCAGGGACCTCCCTCAGGAATGAGCAATGCTGTGGCCCTGGTGTCTCTGTGGGAAAGGGAGAGCAGCCGAGCCACACACAGTCCCAGCCTGCACAGCCATACACACACACACACACACACACACACACACACACACACACACACACACTCCTGCCCATCACTCACACAGTCCCAGCCTGCACAGCCATACACACACACACACACCCTCCTGCCCATCACTCACACAGTCCCAGCCTGCACAGCCATACACACACACACAGCCATACACACACACACACCCTCCCTCCATCACTCACACAGTCCAAGCCTGCACAGCCATACTCACCCCCCCCATCACTCACACAGTCCGAGCCTGCACAGCCATACACACACACACATACCCTCCCCTCCCCCCATCCCCACCTCCCCATCCCTCACTCAGAGCCAGTGGCCAGCACAACACACACCCCCAGCCCAGCATGCATTCCTGACCCCACTGTTCATAGGAAACAGTGGAGCAGGAGGACGGTAAACCTTCCAAAGCTTTCACAGACTCCTGCTCCTGGATCAGCCCAGAGGAGACTCCTGGCTAAAGAAGAGCTGATGAAATGCATTAAGGGTTAATGACCTGTGCAGTGAAAGTCATTTGCTGATTGGGCGTCGGCTTCAGTGGACAGCTGTCTCCTCGCCGTCGTTTGTGAAGTGCATATTGATGTTGATTCAGGTGCAGATGTTTTTTTGCATGAATGAAATAATGGTAGAGAATCTTGATGGTGAGGACAGCTTTGATCATAGGATCTGACTCTCTCATATATGTAAAAACAAACACACACACACACACACACACACACCCAAACTCCCACCACTAACTGCAAATGAAAAGCAGTGGTAGTGGAAAAAGTACTGATCACTTAGCCACCCTTAAATTGGTTCTAGTGTTGTGGTTTTAATCAAGTATTGACTGGAGAGAAGTGTTTGTTAGTTCGTGACCCACAGTCAGATATTGATCTGACCTTCCCAGTAAACCTCCCCCTTACCCCATGGTGTATGGTGTTATTTAATTTGTCTTTGTTTTCGATACCGTGGCAGTGTACAATATCTAATGCCTTCATTCCTGGTTATTGTTGTAAAGGCTCAAAACCAGACCAGAGAAGGCACTGAAGTTATTCAGCTACATTTCCACTTTATAACAAACCTGTATAAAGTGGAACTGACCCGTCGTGACCCGTATCTAGTATTCCCTTTCATTTTCACAAGAGAGGAGATTAAGTAACTGTTATTAGGAAAAGCAGACGTGTGCCAATTGTATTTCATTATTCATACTCTTTGACACAGAGTTAGGTGGGGTTCATTGCTCAATGTCTTCTTTCATTTTTGGATTTATTGGAAGTGTTTTGCTCTGTGATTACATTTATGAAACATACATTAGCCTTTTTTACACCTCACCTCACAAGTGCTGAAGACGCTAAAACAGACTACTATTCAGCTCTTGGCAAGCCGAGTTTCTGGCTGAACATTTCATTGGATAATTTGTGATCCTTTTTTTTTTTTTTCCTTTTCTAAGTCACAGTTCAAATATTTGTTTAAGTAGCAGCACCTGTTGAGGAAATTGAGGCAGAATCGAAACGGGATGTGGTATCACTCACAGACCACATCAGGAGGAAGTGGGAAGCCAAGACTTTTACAGGAGAGGAGATAGAGCACATGCGGGCTGTGAGGCTGGCTGTCTGTGTGAGCCCGTCCGCAGACACTGAGGGGAGGGCGGTGGATGTGTTAAGCGGGGCTAAACCATGGCGCCTACTGGCCTCCTGTGGCTTCAGTGACAGATGGACACCACAGAACAGTCCCATAGTCTTCAAAAGGTATTAGCCTTCTTCTGTCCTATAGTCACCATTGTTTCTCTCTCTGTTTTCTCTGGGGGGTTTTTCCCCAGTATGTTGGAAATAAAGGAAAGGGACTCGGGAGCTTGGCCAGTTGTAGAGACTGTTGGGAGATGAAAAATTCCTACTCCTGAAACGCTCTCTTAGATACACTCTAAAGCCCATAGAAGAATGTGTTTCCTTTGCCGTTCTGGAAAATGACCGATTATCACAACAAGATTATTGCGGAGGGAGGGGACTGCTTCGTTTTTTTATTTATTCCTTCTCTTTCTGTGACTGACGCAGCAGATCGAGGCAGTGAAGGGCAGGGGGAATGCTGGGTCACGCTGGAGGGCAGAAGTGTTTAGCTGCTGGTGATTTAAAGAAAATTACAGGGTTGAAACGACGACGACAACGAAAACATACTCCCGACTTTGCTTCCACCATGGGAAAGTGCCTCTGCTGCGTGTGGTGGCCCTCGTGCTCGCCGCGGCCCAGCGCTGGTTGGGAATGTCGGGAGCATTTGGCTGCTGTCTGGCCAGCGTGCAGTTTGGGCCTGGGTGCGGTAGAGAGTGGCGTGTCCTTATGCGCTGTGCCCAGTCTCTGTAAACACTACAGTGGGGCTCTAGGAGCGATAAGAGCCCACAGCCGCCTCCCAGTCGTGTCACAAGCCAGGAATCACACACACGCCTTAATTGGAAATCTCCAGAATTGCCTCCTCTATCTTTTTTTTTTTTTTTTTTTTTTGCCTGTCTCTGTCTCTATCCCATTTCTGTCTCTTCCCCTCTCTCTCTCTCTCTCTCTCTCTCTCTCTCCCTCTCTGCCCTTTGGTCGTCTGCTGTAGTTGAATTTCCTTTTTGCCCTCGTTTCTCGCTCTTCCTCTGCTTGTGTCCTCCTCTCTCTGAGACCCCACTGCTCACTCTGACCTGACGTCTCTGGCCATCACCCCGTCCTCCCTCCCCCAGTGCTCGGGCTGTCACGATGCCGAGTTTCCGGGTCTTTTCCCTCCATACCCCCCCCCCCTACCCCACCAGCAGTATCCCCCCTGTGCACGTGTTCATGGCGTGAGCGCGCCCGTGTTTACATGCTCCCGCACACCACACACTTGGGCCCTGCACCCCGGCCTGCACGACAAGGCCAAATTTGGGAACGTGCGTCTGCAGTGCGATGCTGGTCTGTGCCACGCCTGCTCTCCTCCTCCTCCTCCTCCTCCTCCTCCCGCGGTTATGCCCCTCTGTCGGGCACCGAGCTGAGAGCAGCTCTGTCTTCTCACATTAGTCCCTCCACTGCTGCCATGTTTAGACCTGCATGAAATATTTAGGAGGGCCTCGTTTTATTGACAAATAGGACACTTGCTGCTTAGTGAGTCACAGGGGAGGGAATTGACTGTGCCGTTGCAACACTAAGAATCACTCTGACTGTGAATATAGGTCTCATGGAAGCAGTAATGAGGAGAGTGGACGTGGTTCTTATTGTTGTCGTCTGCGTTTGGGAGTGAGGAGTGTCGGCAGTGAGGTCTAGTGTACTGTGTGATTTAGTAGACGTGACGTAGACTTCTCTGTTTGTTTGTTTGTTCCTGTCTGGGGTTAGGGGTTGGCTGCAAGGGACATGGGGCGTGTGCAGGATGGAGGGTAGCTCAACTAAATAACTGAACCTTGACCACACCCACATCTGTGCCTCCCACCCCCACCCCACTGCTGAGTCCAGCCACCTGCCCACCTGCGATACCTGATCCCAGACTGGCCTCCAGCAGCTGCTGGGCTGGGCGCTGCTTCTCTCCCTCTCTCACACACACACACACACACACTCGTGCGTGTCCAGCCCTGTGATGGTGGTCCTCAAATGACTAATTATAGGATCAGCGATGAAAGTGCGGCCACACTTATTGAGGCCGTGTTCTTCATATGCCCTTCTCCAGCACCACAGAACTATACAGGTTAGTGTTCCCCTTCCTTGACACGCCCATGATCCAGGCCAGCGCTTCCTGCCCCGCACAGGACTGCTGTCCAGGGATGGGGATGGGCAACAGGGACGCCAGAGGTAGGGCAAGAAGGGGAAAGGTTCATTCATGAGTGTTTGGAGTCCAGTACTGCCCTCTGTTCAGCGTTCAAAGTGGGTCCTCAGAAGGGTTAATGTCCATCAATGTCCATTACTGTAGAGGCCACAGAAGCTGCCTGAATGAGGCGGTATGGGGGATGGTTAGAGGGTCACTCCCTGTGGGCAAATGTGTACTCACTCCTATTTTGTCACACAGCTCCTCCCCCTGTGCTGTCAGTCACACTACTCCCATGTGTAAACGATAATTTACTTGTCCTGTAGACTGGCAAAGCTTCCAGTCCATAGGAGGCCCGTGTTGCATTTGCTAGATGTTTACACACCGCCCCAACCGAGTGAAGTATGTATTTACAGTGCTGCCAGCCTCGTGACTGAAGTCAGTTCAGAAATGCTGCGCCTTGATGATGGACCTCAGGACAAGCCCTAGTGATAATGAAATGAAGTGAACCTACTCTGTGATGACTTTACTAGGTACTCTGTGATCACTTTATTGGGTTTTGGTGCTTGGTGGAGGCTACCGATCCTTTTTCGGTCAAGAGGCCGTTGAGTGTTGATGCAGCCTACACAGGCTGTAGTCAGGCTGCTGATTCTATGCTGCTGCTATTGGGCCAAGAGTGGTGGATTAAAACATCCAATTTTCTCTAAATTGCATATCAGTCTAATAAGTAATCATGATGTGCCTAATAAAATAATTAGGAAATATATATGTACAAAAGAAGTCCATATATATTAACATGCAGTCCATTTTTTGTTTGGTGGTTAAGTTGCATCATCACGTATTCTGAGTCGTTTTGTCTCTGCATGTGTATTTTGTTTTGTGTTGTAAGGAGGTGCTCGGCTATTTGCTGCTGTGCTGCTCCTGGGCAGGAGATCAACATCTGTCATATTTTAATGTTCTGCTTTCTAGCATTTTTTTTAAATTATTGCTGTACTGCCAGATTGCTTCCTGGCAGTATGGGGAGGACTTGCCCCCTGTCACATCTCTCTAGCCTGGAGGAAAACACTGGCTCCTCCACCAAGATGATGGGGGTGGTGTTGCACCTGCTGACCAGAGAGAGACGCGATGCTGACTTTTATAAACGACCCCCACCTTCCCTGGCACTCTGTGTTTGAGATAGAGCTGCCCCCTGCTGGAGCACCGAGGTGTTGACGGTGTTTCAGCACTTTGTGGTCAGTGTGGAATGAAGGGGTCAAAGTCAGTTTAGCAACACTAAACAGTTCCTCCAGGTTTATTAATAATTAATTCGGTTTTTATCTGGAAAGGTGCTTGACTTATTTTGGTAGCAGAATGGTGTTGCCAGCCCTTAGATTGTGGACTGCATGTATGAAGGTTAATGCCATTGTTAGGCCTGCTGGTCATGAAAAAGCCTGCAGTCACAAGGGGGTGATGGGGGTGATGTGGGTGATGTGGGTATGGTTGTGGTAAAAACCGCAAAAGGATCAGTCATTTTTGTGTGAATTTTTCAGTGAATTATGGTTGTGGGGTTTGAAAAACCTTCACTGATTGGAATTGAATTTCTTGTAGTAGAGTGTAAACCTTTGCTGTCTGTAGGCTGGCTAATGAACTGAGCTCTCTCACTCACTCACTCACTCTGGATTGCATGTGAATACTACTCCGTAAGCTCTTTACAGTAGCCCTACATCTCTGTAAACACAGAGACAGCAGAGGGAGAGAGGAGAAGGAACAAATAAACACTGTGTAATGATGTGGTGAGGGGAGGCAGTCCTGCACTACTGCATAGTTTATGGCCTCACGGGCCACCACAGTCAGCGGGAGCTCTGAATGAAAACACACACACACACCTCGCACTCTCTTTCTTATTCTCTCTCACAAATGTGTAGGAGAAGCAACGGGTTTTGTACAGCATTTTTAATGTCCCCCAATTCGTTTTGTTGTGTTAATGTCTTTTAAAGTTCCCAATCGAGCCCAAACATTGTTTTCTTCTTTAAACTTTAGTTTGCGGTGTTCCTTCTGCCGTTCTTCTGTTAGTGTTTTTTTTTTTTTCTTTTCCTTCATCAGTACATTGATGACAAATCATCAGGTGTGTGTGTGTGTGTGTGTGATAAAGGTAGAGGCCAGCAGCCAGAGTCGGGGGTCAAATCCAAGGCCTCCAGGTGGAAGACGCATGTCACGACCCCTGTGTCATGGCCCCCACCCTCCTCAGCAGCCACAGCACCCGTTTTACCTAAGCGAGTCATGGCCTCTGTCACACGGCCCACGTCACTTTGGCTTTAAGCGCCATAGTCTGGTAGTCTGTCGGAAGTGCCCTACTGTCATCATTTGAAAATTGTAAAGTGTGAAGAATGTGCTGTTCGTTAACAGCCATCACATATTAAATTGCAAACAAGTCGTTGGTACCCCAGACACTCGTTAAATACCTCAACCAGTGTTTCCAGTTTTGGTTCCCGTCTCAGACTGTAAAAGGGCTCATAGGCTGTGGCAACGCGGCTGGGGAGGTCTGCTGGATCAGATTTTACAGAGGGGCCGCTCTTACCTACAGGAAGCCCTGTAATGGAGCCACAGGCCCCTGACACTTTGAGCGGGAGTGCTCGGTGCTGCTTGCCTCTGGGCATGTGTTAGACTGTGCAGCTGTGCAGTTCTCATGGGATGTTGGTATTGCCCCATGCTGGCTGTCCTAGGGTCTGCGCACTGCGTGTGTTGATATGGGCTCTTATAAGTGCGTGTTGTTGTTGGAGGACGGTGAAGGCTTCCTATCATGTGAGAAATGTTTTTCTATGCCCGTGTACCCAGAACAGAGATGACTTTGGAGAGAGTGACCTGAAGCAGTCATTCATGACCGACATTCCTAGTGAATTATCAATAAAACAGAGCTCTTAACTCTTAAGTCGTGTGTGATTTCTTAGCCGTGTATGTGTTGTAATATAGACCATCATGTTGGGGAAAACTGAGCTGTCTTCTCTCTTACAGGGACATTAAGCCAGACAACATTCTGCTGGATGCGAACGGGCACATCCGACTGGCTGATTTTGGCTCCTGCCTTAAACTCATGGAGGACGGAACGGTAAGAGGGGCGTGGCTCTGCTTTTGACCCCGCCCGACTCCTAAACCGGTCCTGTGCAGAGAAGAGTCATTAATGATGTCGCTCTTGGATACATCTTGGCAGCATGATGGGATTCCGTGTCTCCTTTGTCTCTGATCTAAGGGGGCTTCCCTGGATCACGTTTCCAGATCAGACTGGTACCTGCTGTCGACATGTTGTAGACCACATTAGGAGAAAATGTATTAAAATAAATAATAAGAATATAAGAAAGGAAAAAAGAATTGTGTATGTGTAAATAACGTTTGTTGAGTACAATACTGCTGTTGGAAAATAAGACAGGATGATGCTGAGGGAAGATCAAATCTGAGATTCAAAGCAAAACACAGACTTAGTTTAAACACCTCTCAGCAATGGCAGATTATCAAGACAGCTGTGAAAAATATGTTTGGTATATCATTCATTCATTTGCCATAAAAAATTATTTGGCTCAGTGTGTGGAAGGCAGGGCCTTCAGGAAAGCAGGGCTGTCTCTGATCGTGTAAGGCGTCCACTTCCTGCGGACAGTTCTGGAGTGGGCAGTGAAATGGGAGAGAGTGTGTGTGTGTGTGTGATGGGCCTTAACCGGGGTTTGCTGCTGTTTTCTGGCACATCTCAGACAGCGCCGCAGGACACCCCCCCATCCTTCGACAAGACGAGTGTGAGTTCACACGTGGGTCTTGGCATGCTCACACGCGTGTGCTTTTAAAGCTGTTTGTGTGTGCCTATGTGTGTGTGCGTGTGCGAGCATAGGACAGCATATTGAGCCTACTGAAAAAATGGCTGGTTTGCCACCTCACTTCCACAAGTTCTTGCAGCTGCCCACATCTTCTGCAGGCTTCACCAGCTTCCTTCCACCCCTAGCTTCCTAATGCTCGGACGGCGAGCTCCAGCACGTCCCCTCCTCCCAGCTCACAGGCCTAGCTGACCGTCTGTGTTGTCCTCACCAGAGAGACATGGGCACGGTTCCACTGGTCTCCTCCAGATCAGAGCGCGGACCACTGTGCATCAACACGTCCGCGCTGTACTGTGGGGACTCTCGGTGGAACAGATAGGCATTCCTGACCACTGATGGCTTCAAGCTCACACTGAGACCTTCTGTTCGTTTGCCCATGTCAACATCTGACTTTCGGGTAGAAACCGGTCAGAGGTGCCCTTGGACGCAGGAGCCTTTGTTAGTTTTCTTCTCGTCGTTGGTGAAGGCCCTGGCGTCAGAGGGCTGTCTCAACAGACCGCAAGGCCCTACATCTCTCAGCACTGTTAATGCCCGCTGTTAAGTAACTGGCCCCATTCCGTTCTCTGCAATCCTGCCACGCAGGGTTTTAACTGCCTTGCAGGTCCTGGCCTGTCATTCTTTAAGGTTTAGTGCTCATTCTCGGAGCCCAAAACAGTTTTCTACAATTCTGAAGTATCCAGTACTATGAAATTCATGTTGAAGGTTGCCGTACACTCTGAGGCAGAGTTGGCCCTGGGGCTCAGTGGTCTGGTGGTTTCATTGGGGCTCTTTAGTCAAAGCTCTTTTTGTTATGCTCATGTTTTGCTGCGGTGTCGTTTAGGTGCAGTCCTCTGTGGCGGTGGGCACTCCAGACTACATCTCCCCCGAGATCCTCCAGGCCATGGAGGACGGCAAGGGCAAATATGGGCCAGAGTGTGACTGGTGGTCCCTGGGTGTGTGCATGTATGAAATGCTGTATGGAGAAACTCCCTTCTATGCTGAGTCCCTGGTGGAGACTTATGGCAAGATCATGAACCACAAGGTAAGGAGGGGGGTGGGGGTGGGGGTGGGGGTGGAGTGGGGGGGGTCATGATATTGGACACTCCACCATGCAGTAATCAAAATCCTTTTCCTCTCACTATTATTCACATCATATAAAGGACCATTATTTGACAGTGACTAAAAACAATAGACAAAGGTTGAGTCACGGTATTATGCCGTGTGATATGTAGAAGAGAAGCGCATTCCTAAAACAGTTATCGTATCCTGGAGTGATTCCGTGTCCCAGTCTATCCAGTCAGACGGATTGTCGGCGTTTGTGCAGGAGCGTTTCCAGTTCCCTGCCCACGTGACGGAGGTGTCCGAGGCCGCCAAGGACCTGATCCGCCGCCTCGTCTGCAGCAGGGAGCACCGGCTCGGCCAGAATGGCATCGAGGACTTCAAGCAGCACTCCTTCTTCTGCGGCATCGACTGGGACAACATCCGCACCTGCGACGCCCCCTACATCCCCGAGGTCAGCAGCCCCTCCGACACCTCCAACTTCGACGTAGAGGACGACTGCCTCAAGAACACGGTGAGTTGCTTTCGGCTCTGTCTGCTTTTGAAAGTGTGTCGTTGCGATTCTGAATGTTTAATCGCGATGCGAAATCTGAACAGGTCACGTTGTTGTTATTGTGTTACTACGTTACCATATATTCTTCTGCGCTGCTAGGTATATTGGAGCTAATTAAGTTGTGTTTCCATGTACAGGAGGCGATGCCCCCGCCCTCTATAGCAGCCTTCTCTGGACATCATCTCCCTTTTGTGGGCTTCACCTACACCAGCCAGTGGTGAGCTTTAACCTCACAACTAACTCCTGGAGTCCCTGGATTCTTATGTCAGCTAGTGTAGCTCTGTCGTTAGCAATACCACTTGAATGAGGAGATTTTCCAAAATGTAATCCCAAATTGAACGCAGATTAGTGCTTATTTAAAAGTATAGAGTGATATGGTAAGGATTGTTGAAGGCGAACTGAGCCATTAAATTGACCACTTCATTCGTCATAGACGGCCACGAGACAAACCTCACTGATGAATCAGAGGGATGATCTTATGGCCTTAGTGTGTAAAACTTCCTAAACACAGTTTGCCCTGTGCACAGTTCACTGTGGTTCTGCAGTGCTCTGGGGACCCGGCAGCGTTAGGACGGCTGATGCTGGAAGGCATCCTCCTAACCACACACACACACACACACACACACACACACACACTTTTTTTTTTAAACGAGTGCCCATTACGTTATGGAAAAGCCACATGATGGTGTGCTCATAAGCCACCACAAATGCCTTAGAATGGTTCTGAACAAAACTGCGTTAGCACTGCAGGAGTGTGTATATGTATGCGTTATGTCACAGTGACATGCTGTCCTTCCTGCCAGAATGGTACGGTGGCATTTAGACCATACCAAAGAGACACAGAGGACTGATGTGGTTTTGCAGGACTCGTAAAAGTTCAGCACAGCGATGAACTGTAACGGGACCCTGGGGCTAAAGAACGGGCCGGGCGCGTTGGCCTGTAAGGGAGGCAGCATGTGTTGGGCGGTGTGAGCGAGGCCTGTGACCGTGTCCCCTGCAGCACGCTGTCGGACTGCGGACGCCTGCGGGACTCGGGGCCGCCGGTGCAGATGGACGTGTGTACGCAGCGCAGCCTGGAGGACAGCCTGGCCACGGAGGCCTACGAGCGCAGGATCCGCCGCCTGGAGCAGGAGAGGCTGGAACTGAGCCGCAAACTGCAGGGTCCGGGGTTCCGCCTCACACACACACACACACACACACACACACACATGAAGGCAGCACTGGGGTTTCCTGAGCTGTGCTGTGTTTTTGATGTAATGTTTTGAGAGTGTAATTTTGGTTTAGTTTCCTTGATGTCATTCCTTCTTCACTCACATTCCACACGTGCTGCCCCTCAGAGTCCACCAAGACCGTGCAGGCTCTACAGCACTCCGGCACAGATGCCCCTGCCTCTGCTCACAGAGAGATGGAGATCCGCGGCCTCAAGGACGAGATCGAGTCCCTAAGGAAACAGATCGCAGGTATCCCCAGTGTCCGCTATTGGGTGCACGCTGAGCAATAATGAGGAACGCTATAAGAGGAACACCACGTTCTACATATGCTCCCTGGACTAGGTGCACCTGTCTTGTAGTCACTGTATCTATTCCGTTCATCACCAGTCAGTTTCCAACCACATGGACACGGCTGGTAGGACTGTATTTGGCTGGCGGACCATAATAAATGAAACCATAATAAATCACACGCAAAGCTAATTATTTCTCCAGCCACCCTTAAGAAAGCTTGAGAGCATGCAATAAATCTGACTTCACCACGTCCTCCTTGACTGAGGTTCATAATGCTCTTTCATTTTAGATCCCTCTTTGTCTGCTGATTGCAACATTAGAAATGTTGCCAAGACCGATTTCTTTCATC
The DNA here is from genome assembly GCA_020368025.1 of Brachyhypopomus occidentalis. Taxonomy (NCBI): domain Eukaryota; kingdom Metazoa; phylum Chordata; class Actinopteri; order Gymnotiformes; family Hypopomidae; genus Brachyhypopomus; species Brachyhypopomus occidentalis. The sequence goes on from JAGXOD010000002.1 coordinate 3,060,527, forward strand.
TTAACATTTTGAGATTGCGTTCCCTTCTTTCACACCCAGTAACTGAGATGCTTATCCATGAATTTATGACTTCTAGACTGAATTACTGCAGCACTGTCTCTCCCTGCCTCCAGGCATACGAAGCTGTCGCATATGCAGACTTTGGCTGTGGTGGGTTCTTGCCTCCACCACACTGAGAACGTACGACTGAAACATTTGCACTGGTTACCACTTCAGTTCCATATACAGTGTAAAATGCTCCTCCTGGCCTGTACGTGATCGGGCACCTTCGTCCATCATGGTCGCCCTCCCTGTATTCCCATTTGGGTATGCCTGGCCTTCCCGTTTCCACAGACTCTGGTCCTTCCTCTTGGCCGGGGGTCGGGAAGCTATGGCTCGCGAGCCAGATGTGGCTCTTTTGATCTCTTAACACGATAAGTAATGAGTAATTACGCTGACCTTTTAAAGTAAGACATTACAGATATCAGTGTTAAAAATAAAGTTCAAAATATGAAACATTCTGTCCTTCAGGGTACGGGAGGGTGCGACACAAAAACTGTTTATTGGATAATGCGCGGTAGCCCACACGAGTCGTAGTCAGCTAGCTAATTATTGCAGGGCAAACCCTTTTGACGAAGAAAAAAAGATGGAGTACCGTTTATTACAGCACGAATGGGCAGAGGGATTTGCCTTTGTGGAGAGAGCAGGTTCTGCAGTGTGTCCAATATGCAATGACATAATTTCATCTATGAAACGCTCAAACATAAAGCGACACTTCGACACACGCCAGGCTACATTTGCATTGAAATATCCAACGATGGAAGAAATTCAGACTCATTATACTCTACAATTGTTGGTCTTACTTAAAAATTCACACATTTTGGTGTATTCGTTGTTAAAAATATTATATGGCTCTCACGGAAATGCACTTTAAAATTTGTGGCTTTCGTGGCTCTCTCGGCCAATAAGGTTCCTGATCCCTGCTGTAGGCTCTGCTCTATGGGGGACAGGACCTTTAGTGTAGCAGCTCCTAAACTCTTGACGTTCCTGCTCACCTACATGCATGTACCTCCCTCCCTTTGTCAGAAAGCAGCTGGAAGCTTGGGCCTTTCAGCTTGTTGTCTCATTCGTGTAATTGTTGCAGCACTGTGACTTTCAGCCTGTTTACACCTTGCAGATTCTATCTGGATTTACTTTGGCCAAATCTTGTTTACACGTTTCACTAAAATGCCTCCCCAGTGTGAGCAGACGCAATCTGATCTTACTTTCCCATGTAAAAACACACCAACCCAAACATCGTTTACGCTTTACTTCCTGAAACCTACTGTGCATCCTCACATTACCACTATTACCAGTGTATCATATGCTGTCGGATGTGGGTAGAACCATCGGCAGCAGGACACACAGCCTCAGCACAGGGGAAGCCACACACAGCCTCACACAGGCTCTGTGTGGCAGGTGCTCTAAATTTTACTGTCAGCCAGCAGATGCATTTCCACGGTTTAGTCGCACACAGATACAGAAGGTGCAGTTAATTTACACTTGTATCAAATGTGGTCAATCTGAACATGCTGTGATTAGCAGGAACACATTAATGCAAAGTGCTAGCACCTGCTTCCTCTGTTCCTTTAGTCTTATTTCACTTTTACAATTCATTGCGTTCTTATTGTGTATATTATGTATTGTCATTTTTGTTATTTTGCTAAATGTACAGCCTCCTTGGATGTTTTGAAAGTCAGTTATAAATAAGATAGTAGTAGTAGTAGTAGTAGTAGTAATATAATAGCATGGACACTAACATTGCAGTTGTGAGCTTGTGTGAGATGAGGTGGACCAAGTTTATCAGGTACAGCAGTGTTGCTGAACTTTTAATGCACTTCAGTGTGTGCTGGATCTGCCACCTTAAAAATATCCAGCCTGCAGTAGTCTTGTGGTCAGAAACTGACCACCTGTGAAGGCCCAGAGGCTGGCTGACATTGCACCATCTGACCCCCCCCTCTCTCTTTCTCTCTCTCTCTCTCTCTCTCTCTCCTCTCTCTCTTTCTCTTGTCTCTCCTCAGACTCTGGGCAGTTGGAGCAGCAGTTGGAACAGGCCAGTGCTACCCGCAGGGACCTGGAGGAGTCTGCTAAACACATCCGCTCTCTGGAGAAGCAGCTCAGGAGCATGAAGCAGGAGAGAGAGGAAACACAGAAGGTACACCACCACGACAGGCCCCGCCCCTTAGCCCTATGTGTCCCCACTAATATTGTTTACAAAGCACCAAACGTACTAGGAGCCACTTAGCATGCTAACAATAATGTCTGTAGCCACTCTAGTAGTTATAGACACAGTGTCACACTAAACCATACGTTGATGTCCAGGTTGTGTATGATGGCTGACATAACCACAGTGGTGGGTGGGTGGGTGGGTGTGGTGGCCTGTGTGCTGAGCCTGTGCTGTATGTGTGTGTGTGTGTGTGTGTAGGAGATGTTTGAGTCCTCTGAGAAGCTGAAGGCCCAGGGTAGAGAGCTGAAGGAGGCAGCCAGCCAGAGGAGGCTGGCCATGCAGGAGTTCTCCGAGGTGAGCGAGAAGGTGACGGAGCTGCGCTCTCACAAGCAGCGCCTCTCACGCCAGCTCCGCGACAAGGAGGAAGAGCTGGAGGGCATCAGCCAGAAACTGGAGGCGCAGCGGGTGGAGGTGCGCAAGGCGGAGAAGATCAGAAAAGAGGTGGGGAGTGGCGACGGTGCTGTGAATCTAACAGTCAGACCACTGTATGTGTCTGTCGGAAATGTCGGACGTGGACTAAGTGTGTGTGTGTGTGTGTGTGTGTGTGTGTGTGTGTGTGTGTGTGTGTGTGTGTGTGTGTCTGTGTGTCTGTGTGTCTGTGTGTCTGTGTGTCTGTCAGATGGAGGCCCAGGCTGAGGAGCACGCTGCTGAAGCTCAGAAGGAGAGGAAGCAGAGGGAGCGGAGTGAGCAGTACAGCCGGCAGCTGGAAGAGGAGCTGGAGGGAGTGAAGGTTCACACACACACACACCTCATAATAAACCCTTATATAAAACCTTTTTACACTCTGTCCAGGCCTCAATAGATATAATAGCTTCTACTCCTTAATGCGCAACTCATAAAACATTTACATGTTTCAACTTGTATCTTCACACACGACTCTTTTACGTGAGCGTGGGGGGGCTGACCTGCTCTGCTCTGTGCCAGCGTAAGCAGGCAGGCCGCACGTCCGCCCCAGCTACCACGGCCTCTCCTGAGCAGCGGGAGGAGCTGGCCAGGCTGCGCGCGGAGCTGGAGCAGAAGACGCTGCTGTACGAGGAGGAGCTGTCCCGCCGTGAGAGCCAGCACACCGGAGAGCTGAAGAGCCTGAGGAAGGAGCTCCACGACACGGAGGCCCAGCAGCTCTCCCTGAAGAAGGAGATCCTGATGCTCAAAGACAAGCTGGAGAAGACCCGCAGGGAAAGGCATGGCTCGCGCACACACACACACACACACACACACACACACACACACACAGTCCCAGGTGCTCAATTCTTATTTACATCATCTCAGGATTTATTACTTTTTATATCGTTGTTTCAAAAATGATTTTTGGGCTCAGTTTGAGATGTGAGACTTCCTTAAATGTCTTTAGCGTTTTTGTTTAAAGCAGCGCTGTAGTGTTTGTTTTCTTTAGAGTTTCATGAAGTGGTGTTCCATCCTCTCATCCACGCAGTCAGAGCGAACGAGAAGAGCTTGAGACCGACTACAAGCAGAAGTACGAGAGGGAACGGGTCCTGCTAACTGAGCAGAACAAGAAACTATCCAGTGAACTGGACGATGTAAGCATTCGGTTCCTCTTTCTCCAAGGGCCTCTGTCTCCTGCTTTTCATCTCTTCATGTTTTTCCACCTTTCCTGTAAGGCCCCTGGTAAATGCAGGCTCGTGTTACCAGAGCCTATTTCCATTTCAACTTCATTCCCTTCTGATGTGGTTACAATGAAGATCATCAGATGTTTTCATCCACGGTCCAGTGGTGGCGCTAATCTCACAGGGGAGTGCAGGCGCCCTTTGTTAGTGTTTTGAGATGAACATGAGCGGCGTACTGCCTTCTACATGTCACAGGCACGCAAGCCTCCGGCGCTGCTGATGGAGTTGAGTGGAGGCCGTGTGTGTTGGGGGGGGGGTGTGTCTCCCCAATGACCGCTGCAGTCAGATCAAAGACGGGGGCGACAGGCAGCTCTATTTGCAGCCCACAAATAGTGTCCGCTTACAGCACATCCAGCAGGCCTTTCAGCGTGGCTCCCAGCCCGCGTGTCAGACCAGGCAGCCTACAGGGCCCCGGGGCCCCTGGACACGGCTGTTGGCCTCAGACACGGGGGGGAACGGAGGAAAGTAGATCTGAAAGAAAATGGGCTTCTGGAGAAGTTCTGACATGTGTGAAACTGTGGTTAAGCAAAACACAGCTAGACTAGCCATCCAGTTTTTCTAAAACTCTTTGAACGTTGCTTTAAGAGAGCTCTCAGTTGAGCAAGACAGAAACAGCTGTCCTTGAAGAAGACGTTTTTGCCTACAAGTATGTTCTTGGGATGTCGGGTCTGTTGCCTCCACTGGTGTAAGCAAAATGAATATTCTAAGAAACACTGGGATTTGAACCAGTGTGACCGGTCGATTCTCTTTACCACCGCACGGAGGTGAGGGGACTGTGTGTCTGTCAGACTGCGCTAAGCACATTTAAATGTTTGGAACAATTTGTTCATAATCGCAGTGTGGTGGAAAACCTCAGTGGCTCTTGAAGTAAACACAGAAATTCCTCTGAATTCCTGGGTCCTTTGCAGCCAGCTAATAGAGCCGTATTTACAGAAGGAAGGCAGAGCCATGTCTCCACAGACCCGGTCATGTTTATGAATGAGAGTGCGGCTGGTAGACATCAGGGGCTGAGGAGGGTGTTGGTGACACGGAGGCTTTGTGCTCTGCTGGGCTCAGTCTCCCGCCGTACATGTGCTTCTCTCACCTTCACCGTCACGCTCCCTCGCTCTTGATTTCTCCTTTCCTCTTTCTCCTCGCTCCCTTATTCTTTTTCTTTTCCTCCCTCTCTCATTCCCTCTGTCTCCCCCTCCCTGTGCGCAGTAACAACATTTGATTATCCTCTCCAAGTGTAATATGCAGCTCTGAACAGATTGTTTCAGGATTATTTACTGTACGCATGGAAACATGTGGACAGGGTGCTGATTTACTAAATGAGAACTCATCATGGGTGCTTAAACAGGATTTATGAATCCCCAGTGCAGGGGTAATAGAAAACATGCGAATGCCTGTGGTTGTTAGCTCTCCCAGACGTGTACATCTGAGTGCCTCGGTGTGTGGCGGCTGTGTTCCAATCCTCCTGTCATGGTCAGGTGACCTCCGGTTGTACAGCGTTCAACAGCATACGTGCACCTCTCCTGTGGGTGGCGCTCTGCTGCACTCCCCGTCTTCCACACACTATAAAGAAGGGGACTTGGTGGCGACTCTGTGTAGGCTGCATCTCTGCTGAGCTCCTAGTGGAACTGAACTGTTCCTCGGCAAGGTCAGCAGGTTCTGCTGACTCAGAAGTGGTGTACAGTAGCTGTTAAGAGGAGTCAGGGCTTCCTGCAGCGCATTACTCACCTGTGTGCTATGTATATCCAGCTTGCACTGACACAACCATCACTCTATATTACTCGGTGGTATTGGCTTCTCTTTCTGTCATTGCGCAGAGTTATAAATCGCATTCATTTGTCCTGCGCGTGTAGTTAAGAACATCGTATGAGAAGCTGAGGAACAGTCACAAGCAGGTGGAGGAGGAGGTGCAGGAGTCGGCTGATAAGAGGGAGAGTGTGTCTCAGTGGGAAGCCCAGATCACAGAGATCATCCAGTGGTGAGTGGAGCACACATTCCTCCATACCAAAGCTCTCTGCAAAGTGTTCTGTATCGCCTCATTGAACTTAATCTCAATACCAGCTGCAGGCAGTGTAGTCTAGTAGTCACCCAGTGCCATCTAGTGGTAATGATTGGTATTGAAGTTTGAAACTTTCTGCCCTGCAGGGTGAGTGATGAGAAAGATGCACGCGGCTACCTGCAGGCTCTGGCCACTAAGATGACCGAGGAGCTGGAGACATTAAGGAATACAAGTCTGGGAGCCCGCTCTACGGTAGGCGGGAGTCTCGACCTTTGACCTCTCACAACCTCAGCTCCTGTTTGCGGAGGGGCGCCTCTTGTTTAAAAAAACAATCAACCAGTAAAAGTGGTGAGCAGCGAAGCGACGTGTCCCCCGTGCGTCCCTCCCTCAGGACATGCCGTGGAAGATGCGTCGCCTGGCCAAGCTGGACATGTCCGCCCGCCTGGAGCTGCAGTCCGCGCTGGACGCCGAGATCCGCGCCAAGCAGACCATCCAGGACGAGCTCAGCAAGGTCAAGGCTGCCAACATGGCCAGCGAGTGGTGAGGAGTCCCTGTCCGGGTCTGTCTCCTCCTCTCTGGGAGTCATTTTAGCGAGCGAGCGCAAGTGCAGTCGGTCTACGCTTGTTACGGTCTACTGAGTCTGTGTTTCGCGTCCTCTCAGCAAACTCCAGGAGTCCGAGAAGAAGAACGAGGATCTTCAGGCGGAGATCGAGAGGCTGCGACGAGAAGCGAACGATCTGCGCACGTCTAAGGGTACGCTGACCGATCTCCAGCCTTCCTCCTCAGATTCCCCTCATCCTCACTGGCTTAGCAGGTACTACTATTATTATTACGAGGCTGAATTTTTGTCTGTCTTTGATTGCAGGTGTAAAGCACCAAGATTTGCAGAACTCCTTCCTGGCTTTCCTCAGTGCCCCAGTGTCTGGCCTGGATCAGTTTGATGTGAGTGTGAGTTTTGTGAGTTCTGGCATGACACGATGAATAAAAAAACAAAAAGTGCATTGTGTTTGGGATACTAAACCGTCAGCTGTCATTATTAAACCCTCTTGTCTCAGTGTTCCCCTTGCAGGCGTCTCCCTGTGCTTCCGCTGATTATGTGCATTTACGTGTGTTTTTTATGCTTGAGTCAGTTTTGATGTCGGGAGTGCAAGCGTGTTTTCTCCCAGCCGTTGTCAGACGTGTTGCGTTTGGTCATGTAGATGTTTGCTGCCTTTAGCCCCGCCCTGTATTCATGTGTGCTGTCTGCTCTCTTTGGTCCCCCTGGCACTGAAGCGATCTCCTGCCTGTGGCCCAGTCAGCAGAGGCAGACGTGTAAGCCCGCCTACCTTTTCGCTTGGGTGCTCTAATTGGTGCATTTTGATGTTTCTGTCCTCTCTGGTGGATTCCCATTGGCGAGTCTGGCTTCCTGGTTTGTGTGGTGGCTTATGCATGTCTCCGAGTGCTGTTCTTGCATGGGATTGGACTTTACCTGGACGTCTCTGTGGTCTGGAGTGCTGGGTGCACAGTGAAAGCAGAGTGCCTCGTCCATGCTTCAGTTCCACTATCCTAATCAGGACCCTGTGACATCTTGTTACCTATATAGACACTGTGACTCCTCCAACTAATTTATCTATATGTCAAACCCTTCCCTGGGGTATTTGTCTCCTCTCACTGACACTATAGCTGTAGTTAACCAAGCTCGGATATGGAAGGTGGCCGTGGAGACTTCTTGATCTGTGTATTGCACGTACTTGGAAGGGCTGATTCCATATAATTATAAATGATGACGTTGTCTGTCACAGATTTGATCTTTTTCTGTTTCCCTCTAACCAGATTCACCATTTTTTTCTTTGATCTGTTCAATGGTGCATCAATGCTGTTGTTTACGTGGTGTGAGAGTGTGGTTTTTTGGAGAATTTCAGGTGTTGGGATGGTTGATGCATTAAAAGACACAATCAAGGATTTTCCTTCAAAAATCTAAATTTGCTTTCAATAGTCAAATAACAGCTTTTTAGTGTAGCATATTTTAAATATACTAGTTCTGCTCTGAAATCCCTGATTGTGGCTCTAAACTCTCCTGGTAACTGGGATACAGGCATGTGATGTCCTTATGTGGTACTGGTTTTGAACTTGTGCTGGGCTGTATATGCATGTATGTAATGCATGCATATAAACACAATGTATGTTGAACCCCTGACTTATTAAGACTTGCCTAGGATTTTAGAGCCTAGCATTGTAATGGTAATGGCACAAAGGTTTTGGTGTAATGTTTTTAACCTCTTGCTAGTTCAGACATAGCTTTTACGGAACATTTGATGGATAATTTCTTTGTAGATATGTTAAAGGCTAGAGCAAAATTTTCCAATCTTCTCACTGTGAAACACGGGTCCTGGGAAATTCTTAATAAGCTTGTCTGTAAGGCCAGTGTAGCGTTCGTGTGTGTGTGTGTGTGTGTGTGTGTGTGTGTGTGTGTTCTCATTCTCACCCCTGTCCCTCCAGATGGACTCCGTCGATAACTTCAGCCTGTCCAACACTCCGTCCCGCGATGAGGAGCGCAAGTCTCAGCTTCTGACGCGCTCTCGCTCACCCTCCACCGCCAGCGACATGGAGCCCTTGGAGGTGCCCCACCCTACACCCACCTTAACCTCACCCTGGTGTGTGGTTGCGTGTGTGTGGTAATCCCTGTGCTGTGTCTTCCAGCTGGTGGATCATCCCCACAGAGGCGCGCACACTCCCAGCATGCCGTGCAGCACGGGCCACCTCACACCGAAGGTACTAGACCCCGGTGACTTTTGGGTTGTTGACTTTATAAGTAATGAGGGACCAATTATACTGCACACTAAACTAAAGCTGACCTTTGTAATCCTCCGCATGTAACTGGTCTTGCTCGAACCTTCTTCCCATTAGCCCAAAGCTCACCAGTTTGTGGTGAAGTCATTCAGCACCCCCACAAAGTGCAACCAGTGCACCTCCCTGATGGTGGGACTCATCCGGCAGGGCTGTACCTGCGAAGGTTAGACACACAGACACACACACACACACACAAAACAGCCTGTGGCGAACCAAGAGAGGCAGTAACACAGTTAGGGCTCCTGTTCACCTGTTGCCTTTTTTCCTTTCCCTCCCCAGTCTGTAACTTTTCGTGTCATGTGACGTGTGCGGACAAAGCCCCTGCGGTCTGCCCCGTTCCTCCCGACCAGACCAAAGGGCCCCTGGGCATCGACCCCCAGAAGGGCATCGGCACAGCTTACGAAGGCCACGTCAGGGTAAGGAGCTCCGCTCCGCCGTGCTGGCTCCACGCTCGTTCCCACGCGGTTAATTTGTCTCCAAGCTGCCGTCTTGCACCATAGTGGACGTGAAGTTGTGTGGTCTACATTGATTCTTCTCGTGATCGTCTCTCCCAGGTGCCGAAGCCAGCCGGGGTGAAGAAGGGCTGGCAGAAGGCCCTTGCTGTTGTGTGTGACTTCAAGCTCTTCCTGTATGATTTACCAGAGGGCAAAGCCGCCCAGCCCAGTGTGGTGGTCAGCCAGGTCATTGACATGAGGTCAGATTTACAGTGTGAAGACCACTCGAGGATTCTTCTTATGGGTTAATTCTAATCTGCTTCATGTCATCTTTAATTCTTTGATGGTCGTCTTTTCTTTGCTGCAGGGATGAGGATTTCTCAGTCAGCTCAGTATTGGCGTCTGATGTTATCCATGCCAACAGGAAGGACATTCCCTGTATTTTCAGGGTGGGTTTAACTATGCTGCGTTTTTTATTGCTGGAGCTGTACTTTTAGATTAAAATCTTTCATTTGCAACCATTGTATAAATGCCACAGTACTACATGATGCATCATTTTTGCCACGTAGTGACTCTGCCGGTTGCACAATGTTGAGCTGTGTGTGCGTCTCCACTGCACTGTAGGTCACAGCATCCCAGCTGTGCGTCGTGGGGAGCAAGAAGTGCTCCGTCCTCATCCTGGCCGACAGCGATCAGGAGAAGAATAAGTGGGTGGGGCTCCTGAACGAGCTGCACCGTCTCCTGAAGAAGAACAAGCTGAAGGAGCGATTTGTCTACCTGCCTAAAGAGGCTTACGACAGCACGCTGCCCCTCATCAAAACCACGCAGTCCGCCGCCATTATAGGTGCTGCTCTCTGCACATGCGCAGCACCCAGCAACCTGACGTGCACTGGCAGCCTATCATTTTGTTTTCCAGCCGTATGTCTAGGCACTTCCCCCTTAAAGCCTCTCTAATGCCATGTTGTTACCGTCCACAGATCATGAGAGGATAGCGCTGGGTAACGAGGAGGGCCTCTACGTTATTCACGTCACCAAAGACGGTAGGTCCCCCGTGAAAGCTCCGCCCTGCTGGCTCCCCTTCCCCTCCCCACAGCCGCTAATGCCTCCCCTCCGCTCCCCCTCACAGAGATCATCAAGCTGGGCGACAACAAGAAGGTGCACCACATCGACCTCATCCCCTCCGAGCAGCTGCTGGCCGTCATCTCCGGCCGAAACCGCCACGTGCGCCTCTACCCCACGGCGGCCCTGGACGACCGCGACACGGAGTTCTACAAGCTGGCGGAGACCAAGGGCTGCCAGGCGGTGGTGTCGGGCCCCGCGGGGCATGGCGGCCTGGCCTGCCTGTGCGTGGCCATGAAGAGGCAGATCATCTGCTACGAGCTGAACCGGACGCGCGGCCGGCACCGGCGCCTGCGGGAGCTGCAGGTGCCCGGCGTGGTGCAGTGGATGGGCCTGCAAGGCGAGCGCCTGTGCGTGGGCTTCCAGGCCGGCTTCCTGCGCTACGGCCTGCGTGCCCGACGGGCCCCCAGTCAGCCTGCTCCACCCGGAGGACCACACCCTGGCCTTCATCGGGCAGCTGGGCTTGGGGCGCTGTGCTCGGTGGAGATCTCCAGCAAGGAGCTGCTGCTGTGCTTCGGCAGCGTGGGCGTGTACGTGGACTGCCAGGGCCGGCGTTCGCGCCAGCAGGAGCTGATGTGGCCCGCCGCGCCCTCCACGTACTGTGAGTGCCGCCTCCGTCACGTCCGCCCGCGACTCCACCCGCGCCGCCCGCGCCACCTCGCGCACCGCCCCGGTCGGCCAAAGAAATGAGTTTGTCTCCTTTCCGTCCCCTGTAGGCTACAACGCGCCGTACTTGTCGGTGTACAGCGAGAACGCCGTGGACGTGTTCGATGTGAACTCGATGGAGTGGATCCAGACTATCCCTCTGAAGAAGGTAGATTTTTAGGGCATGCGTGTCGCACAGCTTAGGATGAATCAAGAGCAAATGTACTTCAGCTTCCTGTTGGATTTGGGTACATTAGCATTAGTGTGTCGGTGCACTGTGCTGGTGTGCTCCGCATCAGAGCTGTAACCGTGTATTTGATGTCCTGCTGCAGGTCCACCCTTTGAACACAGATGGCTCGTTGAACCTGCTGGGGCTGGAGACTGTGAGGCTCATCTACTTTAAAAACAAGACTGCTGGTGAGAGTGCTGGCTGATTCACAGCCTGAGCACATGTCCTATGTCCTGTGGTTACGGTGTATATGTGTGTGTGGTGAATTATCACCACATGATCTCTTACCCAAGCAGAGGGGGGTGGAGGTAGCTGTGTAGAGATCCAGTGATGGCTGGACTGGGTGCAGAGGAGCGGTGTGCAGAGGAGTGGTGTGTGCTGACCTGCATTGTGCTGTGGATGTTGCTATAGTGAGTTTGTGCTGATAAGGGCGTGTGTTGCAGAGGGAGACGAGCTGGTCGTCCCGGAGACGTCTGATCACAGCAGGAAGCAGATGGTGCGCAGCATGACGAGCAAACGACGCTTCTCCTTCAGAGTACCAGAGGAGGAGAGACTGCAGCAGCGCAGGTGACCACACACACATGCAGACATACACGCATGTGCAAGGCCCAGTGCTGAACTGTGTACCAAGCAGGACACGCCCAGCTGCATGTCTCATGCTGTAGGTGACTAGTGAAAACATGACGCTTTGTGTTTTAGGGAGATGCTTAGAGATCCTGAGATGAGGAACAAGTTGATCTCAAATCCAACCAACTTCAACCACGTTGTTCATATGGGCCCAGGAGACGGGATCCAGATCCTTAAAGACCTGCCGATGGTGAGATCAGCCAAGCAGCAGGAGAGTGGGGATCCAACACAGGGATCTTCAGCAGCGCTCTGCCAGGATCTGCCCTTCTATGATATAATGTTGACTTTTGGTTTTCATTTTGCATGCTGGGAAGCAATTCTCTAGTGTTGAACCTTAAATTATATGTTTAATTCTGCATAAAAAGCTACTTTGCAGATTTTTTGCTAAAATTATGCCCTGGAATCTATAGACAAGAAATAATCTAAATCCTTAAGCCATGTAGTTCTGTATGCATAATATCTTTTGAGGTTTAACACAGGAACATTCCTTTAGTTTTCTCTCTCTCGTTTCTAGTTAATGTGTGGCACCCCCTCCATCTTGCTCTGTTTTCCCCCCTCCTCCTCACTCCTCTGGTGTAGCCAGGCTCTCCCGCCCCTCCCCCCCACCTGCGCCTCATCTCCACCCCCTCCACCTTTGAGCATGTCTATCACATGACCGTCACCTCTGCCGACATCTTCCTGTCCCAGGATCCTCCTCTTTGTTCACACTCCCCACCCCTAAGCACCGCCCCTGGGACCCCAGCCTCCATCTGCTCTCTGGTAGGACCACTGCCTCTGTCTTCCACACGCTGCGCTTCACCCCACCAGCTTCACAGAGCCCTCCTGCTGTGCACTTCCTGCTCCGTCCCTCATCCCTCATGCTTCGGATGCTTCTCAGTTTGGTCGTGTTTTTGTAGGACAGATTTAACACGAGAGCTACTGCAGTACAGTTGTGCCTCCACAGCAGTGTGGCTGTGCAGAAGACGGCACCATCTCACCGAGAAGCACACACACACACACACAGATGCTACAGCTTTGGAAATAACAAATGAAGCACACACTTGTTTTGTTTTTGTTCGCACATGCGCTTGAAGCATTGAGAGGAACTTACAGACAGCAACACAACTAATGAGCTATAACTTGTAGCACAAGGTAACTCTTGTGACTGGTGTGTGTGTTTTTTTGTGTGCGTGTTGGTTTTTTTTGTTCATTTGTTTTCTTGCTTTTACCTTTTAGTCACAAATTTGTACGGCGAGGTTGGGATATCTGATGCCGTTTGGTAGCACACGCTGCTTCTGGATGGTGTTACTTGTAGTGCAGGCGTGTCTAATACACTGACCGTGTCCCGCAGAACATGCGTCCTCAGGATGGCCGCGGAGTGCTGGGCGGCTCCGTCAGCATCCCGTCCATCAGCAAGCCCCGCCCTGAGCCCGGCCGCTCCATGAGCACCAGCAGTGGCCTTGGCACACGTGAGTGGTTACGCAGTTACGCCACCAGGGGGAGGCAGAGAGCCATCTGTGGCTACATGAGGAATTATTAACACTGGAGTTTTGTAATGGGGAAACATGCTAAGATACCTGCACATCAGTCCTATGAAAAAAAATGTCTTTTATTGATAACAAAATGTTTTTCTCAAGTACGTATTCATCTGAAAAGCCTGATTGGTTCAGGCACACAAATGACAGTGGGCCACACGCAAGCACCACGTGTGCAAACTCTACACTAATTTAATTAGTGGCGACAGCTATTGGTCTGACCTGTTGGGGCTCCACGCACCATGGCCTCATGTCCCATGGGCTCCATCGGCAGTGTAAGACGAGCCATCGGTTCAAATTCACTTGCATCATTTAACAGTTTGTGAGGTTGACATGGCCAGTCACTGTGCCGTAATCACCCAATCACATCTGCTGCCTTCTCCATTTTGCCCTCACCCTCGTCTGGTTGTACTCGTGGCCCACCGAGCTATCGTGAGATGTTTCAGGGTGATTTGTGTTCATGTACTGATCACTGAAAACAGGAAAGTAGCTTCTTCTTTTTTTTTAACCCATATAGATGGTGTTTTTAAAAGCGTCTCTACCAGACAGTTCAGCCAGAGGCCATAGCCTTCTATGGGATTCTGGGGTTGTAAAAATATGCAATTTCACAAATTGTTTGAACTCGCACACTTGTGTTGAACAGAGCTGTTTACGATGGTCATTTCACTCTGCTTTGGCGAACTTGAGTCATGGGTGTAGTTTTGGTGGGGAGGGGGGGGGCATATAATTCCTGCTCTGTACTCATATAATGTGCTGTGTTGGGTGGTGTGAGCAATGGTCCCCCCAGAGCTGAAATTAAACCTACGCCACTGACTTGAGTATTTCTTGATGTGGCAGTCATACAAACTATGACAAAAATATGAGAAATGTAAGATAAGAACCCAAAAAATGTGTTTATGAGGCCCAGTTGCATGTGTGCCCGAGCAAAAGCTTTTAAAAGTGAGTGAATGTGTCGGCCTAGAAGGCTGTTGTTCTGGTGCCTGCAGGCACACAAAGGGCTCCAGCTAAACAGACCAATTAAAAAGTGACCAGATGAGATGTGAGTTTTAAGATTGAGATGAGAGAAAGGACTTTGGAAAGCTGCAGAAGTGGAGAGTAACTCTGTGGGTCTCCGGCAGGATGTTCCTCTCAGAACGGCTCCGCTCTGAGGCGGGAGTTCTCCAGCGGGACTTACGGCTCCTCCCAGCGGCAGGCCATGACCTCACCTTCCGAGGGCTCGCTGTCGTCAGGAGGGGGCGTGGACTGTGCAGGCGATGCCCCTCTCTCCCAGTTCGACAGAGAGGTAAGTGATGTAAGCCATGAATACACGCGTGTTGCTGGGTGGTTGTGTGTGGCTGTTGGACATTTAATTAGTACCCTGGTTTTATCACTGCCAAGCCATCAAGCAGATGTTTCATCACTGGTGATTTGAAGTATTGCAGAGACACTGACGTAATTTCTGTGATTAGTGCGTTTTTTCTGAATCTGTGTGTGGAATATCATAAACTTGATTTCCAGAAGGCGGTCGACAGGTAAACTCCTGCAGTTTCTTGCTTGATTTGATTCTAATCTACACTTGGCAGTTGCTGTAGGAGTTATAACACTGGATAAGGATGCGGCCAGAACTCTTAATTGCCTTCTTGCCTGAAGCACAGTATTGGTTTTATGCCATCCCTGCTGTTTATACAAAGGGCAGAGCTTCCCTTTCACACCCCAAAGCTCTGCTTAAAGCAGTTCCTGCCCACGTCTCACCCCACACGCATGTGCCGAGTGACACGGAGTGGCACCGTGCCTACAGAATGAGAGCTGTTCTCCCACATGATTCTCTCTCTCTCACACACACACACACACACACACACTCTCTCTCTCTCTCTGCAAGCTGTTCCTCTGCTCACGTGTGCTTGTGGGGTTGGGTGCAGGGGTTTTGGTATGACGTATGGTCAATGTGAATCTCTGTGGTGTCAGGCAGTTTCACCCACAGGCAAGACCTCTGATGTGAAAAGGGCGTTAAGGACCTTGCTAAGTAAGATAAAGGTAACAGCCAGCCGCACCCCATTACCCAGCTCCCCCTCCATCTCCATCTCGCCTCAACAGTTTAGTTTTAGCATGCTTGGTGTTCCCAGCAGAGCTCTTCCTTGCGTTCAGCCCAGTCCTAGTTGGGTTTCAGATCTTGGTGATTGTTTGGTTCTTTTGATGGTGGGGCTTCCACCAGTTGTGGGGCCCCAGTGTCCTGTGCAGGTTGAGGTTACCCTAGTCCCACATCGTCTATGATGAGAAGACAAGCTGGATCAGGAGTGCTGGGGTCACGCGGAAGAGCAGAGGCTCTGCTTTGGCGTTAAGTGACGGGTCACATGAGCCTATATATATGTACATGGTGGGCATAGCTGTCATAATGATCATCCTTTAGAAAGGAGTTCTACTGAATACTCCTCAAGTTTCATTCAGTAGGTCACTGGCAAATTTAACTTGATTAGAAGGCGTCATACATCAGAACTTGACATAGTTAATAATAGCACATCACTAGGGTAACTTGGATTTTAAATGAAAAGAGATGTAGGAAAAACACCATCCAGGGGAAAGAAGCACTTGGATACTGTCCACTATAGTCTTTGTGTATTATTGTCTTATTCAGGTTGTGTTCTCGCCTACTGCACTCTGGGATTCATTTGAAGTTCTCTGTAAAACTGCAGTGTAATGCCATGTGGGTCGTTAGGGGCAACAGATGGAGGTACCTGGCATTAGTTTGGGCCTTGGTGTTCTGCCTTAATGACAACAGCAGCGCCAGACACTGTGCCAGGCCATTACTGCCCCCCCCCCCCACTGCAGATTGGTACACTTTTGTAACAGCAGTAAGATTCAAGATTTAGAATCAGGGGGGGTGAGGAGACTGAGGTCACAGTAAAAGGTTGTTGTGAAGAAATGCGTGAACA
Organism: Brachyhypopomus occidentalis; assembly: GCA_020368025.1. Taxonomy (NCBI): domain Eukaryota; kingdom Metazoa; phylum Chordata; class Actinopteri; order Gymnotiformes; family Hypopomidae; genus Brachyhypopomus; species Brachyhypopomus occidentalis. Next base: position 3,076,693 of record JAGXOD010000002.1, read on the forward strand.
TTCTGCCTCAAATCCTCAGGACTCTGATTCGCCGCGACACTCCACGGCCTCCAACAGCTCCAACCTGAGCAGCCCGCCGAGCCCGTCGTCCCCACACAAGAGCAAGACCCGGTCGCTGGAGCGCAGTGTGCATCCGGGCTGGGAGACCTGAGGCCCGGTCCAGCCCCACGACCCGGTGGGCCTGCACCCAAGCCCCCGGGCCCCGAGCCCGCTCTCCTGCTACATAAAAGGAAAAAAAAAAAGACATGATGATGATGATGATGAGTTGACTGCTGGGAAGAATTGCCTACACTATTCAGAGCGGAGTGGGTGAATGTCTGTGAATGTGTGTGAATGCAATAATTGGGTAATTGTGTTTATACAAAGCGCACATCTACACCCCAGCCTTTTTAAGCCTTGCTTTGGCATCACTTTTTTTTTAATGACATTTTGTATAGGTAGGTGACCTGAACTAGAGCTTCATGTTTGAAGGGGAGTTGCCTATACTGAGCTTTAAAAAACAAACAAACAAAAAAAAACCCAACCCTTGTCCACTACGGTCTTGTGCTAAAGAAAAGAGAAACGTGCTTTCCCATTCTTGGGTTTTGCAGTTTCGATGTTTTTATCTGCCAGTGGCAATATTGTTTTAAGCTTTTAACGTATTAATAATGGAAGTACCTACATCTATACCTCTGATTAAAAAAGACACTATTTCTTGGTTTTCTTTTAGAAACATGGTGACTTGAGAGAGCAATTAGTAATCATCCACACTTAGAGCCACTTCTGCATTGGAGACGAGACTGTTCATGAATGTTCCAGGCCTCAGCGCTAACAGCCTAACCTCTGACCTCTAGTGCCATGCTGATCCTTTCACATGTAAAGCTCAAAATTCAGTGGAACTAGATTGAGTTTAATAATGTAAATAGTTTAAGTAGAGTATAATATATTATGAAAAATAACACTATTTAAAAAGGTGACATGGCTATTTTCTTTTGACTTAGTGCGTCAGAAGCTTTGAACATCGATGCAACCACTTTTAATTTAATAATTTCAGTGTTCTATCAAAGTATCAACAAGTATCTGGCTGGACGAACTAACTGAATAGGTTAACACTTAAATACTGCGTTCAGAAACAGTAATCATAAACACCAGGCATATGCGTGCGTGCGTGCGTGCGTGTGTTTGTGTATGAGAGAGAGAAACACATATGACAGTATATAGTATAAGCCTAGACACACAATAATCCCATAATCGCTGTAGTGAATGTATTGAAGACCTTCACAGCCTTCTTCCATATCCTCTCTGCTTACGCCTGTGCTTCATGGTTTTGACTGGAGCAATAATGCTGTTTCCAAAGGTTCCTTTTTTTTTTTTCTTTGTTAAATCCTTGTTACTGTTTGTCTGTTTTTGTCCACTTTCTTATGTTCCATTTGTTTTAATGTTTTTTATTGTAAGAACATTTAAATCCAAACTTGGCGTGAGGTTATGTGTACATATACAGTATATATTACCACAGGTTTGGTGACGGTAAGCTCACTGCTGTGACATTCAGCAGTCGTAACCTGGATAAGCTGTGCGGTGCTTCACACCACTGCTCAACCTCCAGGGCCTTTAACCCCACCTCACTGCTCCACCTGTCTGCCTCCACTTCCTGTAGCTAGTAAGGACACAAATGGGGGGCAGTGAGGGGAAAAGGTCAGTTTTTATTTCCGATGCTAATGGAAAATCATGAAATTAATCATTAACACGGTTTCAGTGTTAAAAGTGCATCTGCAGGTGCATCTTTTAATATTCAGGGACTATAGAGAATGCAAACGTAGACTATCAAGCACCCCTGGATAACATATACCTCAAAGTAGTGAGGCACGCCATTCATTCAGCTTAAAGCAAACCAATGTACGAGCATGTCTATCTCATTCCTCCTGCAACACTATGACGTGGTAATTAACTTCTAGATTTGGGTGTATTTTAATTGCTATGCCTTCAAGTTCCTCTTGGCAGTTTGCTTAGATCTGATGATTCCTTTTAAGAAAAGTGTCGGGTCCAGTCATTAAGGCTGTTGAAGCAATTCAAAACTGACCCAAATTTCATGTGTTTACAAAGCCAGTAATACATGTAGGAAAAAAGACAAGGAGTAAAAGCACACATTTGACTTTGGAGATGTACATTTGTACATTTACATGTAATGGGGGAAAAAAAACTGATTCTGGTTGTTATTCGTCCTGACATATTGTCACAGTTCTATGAACACATTGTCTCCTAGCAGCAATTCAGCCAACAATGCCACCATTTATGTCACATGCATATTTGACCTGAATATAAACTGAGACATTTAAATTTTTTAATTAACTCCCACATGTGTAAAATGAGGGCAAAGTAGTAGTGAATATCTGCTAAGGGAGTTGAAACCATCTCTTCTTCAGGTTTCCTGCAGTGGTGATAGTGTTCTCTTCCATTATGCAAATACAGACTTTTTTTTTTTTTTTTTTTTACATTTTTGTCACTGTGGACCAGTCCAATAAACTTGACAGAATATGCTCTGGAATAGTTGATCTGCCATATATGGTATTGTTTTGGACCGTAGCCTTTATGGTATGGCACTGTTGCATTTATTCCCACTGAATTTAAAATTACCACACTCCATAATAAAAGTGTAATTCAGAGTGCTTTGGGGTGTTGGGGCTATGATGGGTGGAGTGGTTGTACCACAATTATGGTATAACACAACAGGAGACCTGTCTGGAGATGTGAACTCAGGTATGTTAGAACCAATGATCTATTTCATTATATTGAGGACTAGTGAAAGAAGAGACCTCGGAGACGGGCTTGAGCTCAGACTGCTGGGTCCGTTGCTGGGGTTATTTTAGGACTGTTAGTTAGCCATGTGTAGGCCAACATTAGAGGGGGTGCCTTAGTTGAACTCAGTCTGAAAAATGCTGGGCCATGTAGAGAAGTATGTGGATTAGATATAGAGCAGAACTGAAAGATGATTGACAGCTGAAACACACGTGCATTTGAGTGAGGGTTTACTCTGCCTTGTTTGTTAACTACTACTTCATATCATTCATTATATTTTCTAGACATTGAGGTGTTTTTTGTAAGAATATGTACAGTTTGGCATGTCAAAAGGTGTAATCACTTGTTTTAAATGTTTCAAGGCTGGATTTTGCCACTATTTTGTTTTTGCATATTTTATTGTTCTGTGTGGTGTGGACGTTTGGGATGTAAACAAGACCCACTACCTTTTTTCCACATGCTTATTTAAAGTGGAATGTCATGGAGTTTATTTAATTAGCCACTATTCTGTTCACATTGACAACTCATAACGTGACTGATGTATTTCAATAAAATGGGGAGCTGTTACAAAACTGGATATTTACTCAGACGCCGATGCATGTTTCTGCTAACAGCTTGTGTTAAACTAGAAAAAAAAAAAGGCATGAATGACAGTTAGGGTTTTAAAATGAACTAGCAATGTTTTTAATTTCTTTATAAAAATCTTAATCTTGTGTGACTCTAGAACTGGAAAAAAGCATCTATATACATTCAACAAAACAGCTAGCCACCTTTAAAGTGCTAAATCATCTTCCCCCTCTACAAAAAATTGCCATCTGTACAACATGGACAAAGCAGTTCACCGTGAAGCTTGAGTGTAGTTTGGAGACTAAAGGCAGAGATACTACAGAAGCAGTGTTGGCTGTCGAACATGACCATTTTACAACGCTCAGGTCCACAGTCTCATTTTCAGGCACTGAAACCACAAAGTTAAATCTCTTTCAACAAGCTAGAAAAAAACATTCAGTATAATTCCCCAGCATCTGGGCTAAGCTGCATCTTAGTGAATGCTGGACTTGACGCAGCTCATTAGAAAACGTTGACCATTTAACTTGATATAAATAATTGTATGAAATTGTGTTGTGTCCCAGATTAGCATCTGGAAGAAGAAATGTTTACAGTGTTCCACAAAAACCAGCCTACAGTAGCAGTGCACATACATTGTATTCTGAAGTGACTAACCAGAAATCCCAGGCAGAAGATCAGGTCCCAAAGCTTTTTGCATATAGAGCTTTCGAAACAGGGTAGCAAAACCAGACACAGCGTTCAGTCCTCTGAGAAAAGGTGTGTGGGAGCTCTGGGCTGAGGAGGTAGGTCACAGCAGGGGCTGTGGAGACAGGGTGACCCAGCTGCTGGAGGTATACTGGCACACGGCCTCTGAGGAGAACTGCAGTTCGACGTAAGCACGCAGCATACATGGATACATCAGGTGGGCGTGTCCGACCTTTAACCTCTACCAACACGCCAGAGAGGAGCACGTGTCGCCACTTTCCAGAGGCACATAACGGTCAAGGTGGACAGCAACCTTGAACCAACGTTCCCTATTATTCTGCCCTTGGCTTTGGGTTGTAAGGACTCGCAGGATCCAGAGAGTTGCCGGTTCTGTATCTTCCAGTGGCCAGGATCTCCGGCTGGCGTGAGGACGGCCTGTCCCTGCCGCCACACTGCAGTCTCCCAGCGGGGGGTGGAGTCCTACTGCTCATCCAGGGGGCGGAGTCCTGCTGCTCAGCAAGTCTCCACTCAGTCCCTTCACAGGATCAAAGCGCTTATCTGCTCTTACACAAGCATGTTGGGTGCATCGCAGACCATTAGTCTAAATCCCGACTCCCGACTTACTACGCATGTAAAGCACGTCGGGTGCACCTGGATGGGTGAGGTCTTCGCATTAGCACCTTCTTCTCCAGCAGAGCCAGGAGTCTCTTGATCCAAAGAATACAGTACAAGTGTTGAGGTCCGTGCACCTGAGTGGACGCTGGGACCAGTGTAAACAGTGTGTGTAAACAGTGTAGAAATCACGCGCTCGCTCCGTCCTCCTCCACCACGCGGTTCATACTAGAGCCATGCGTTATGTTTGTAGGCGGAGGATTGGCCAAGTCCCGGACACTGCCGTGCTGTGATTGGCTGTCGAGCTTGTGGAGGCTGCCGTGATGGGATAACTGCTCGGTAAGGCGCGGCATGCTCCCGTACGGAGGCCGTTCCTCCATGCCTCTGGGGCTGGTCGGAGTGTACCTGTGGGTGGAAAGTTCAGACTTCTCAGTAAACACAAGTCTGAACAACTCACAACACAAAGATAATTACGTTATGTTCCAATGAGCCTTCCTCTGCTCTGCCCATGGTCTCATGCATACGGACACGTTTAAAGTCGCCCATCCTAACACAGGCGTGGGCCTCACCTGCCGTCACGAGATCGATGCAGGCTGCCATGGTAACTGCTCATCTTGCTGTGGACGCTGCGCACGTCGTCCAGCATGGCCAGGTGGGTGGAGGAGGCGTGGGTGGAGGTGCCCTGGGTGGAGGTGCCGCGTGATTTACGGACGATGGGCGTGTTGGGGTCACGCAGCAGAGACTGGGCGAAGTCAGGCTCCTGCAGCACCTGCCGGCTCTCGTTTACCACACTGGGGGTGGGGGAGACAGCATGGGAGGTAAAGGGAGAGCTGTAGACCTGCACAACAAGCAACAAGAGAGGAAACGCCTCCCCTGCAGACTGAAGTAACGAGAGACGACACCATCTCAGCACAATAAGTGCATAACCTCACATTCTGCTTGGCAAACAAGCTCAGGGCGAAAGTAAAAAAAAAAAAAAAAAAAAAAAAAAAAAAAAAAAAAGTTCTTACTCTTTGCGTCTGCGACCATGAAAAAAACTGGCCCACTCGAAACAGGTCTTCTTACTGCCCACCCAGAACACAGAGGGGATACCAACCACCAGCACCATCAGGTACTTCATCAGGAACAGAACCAGGTCAGGCCTGCTGGTCTGCTCCACCTGCACACAGACGGACACGCGCTCAGAGATTTCCTGTAAAAGCTTGTAAAATAAAAAAAGTGCTTCACAAACAACCAGACAGCTCTCACCTGCTGAACCTGCTTCTGCATTCTTTGGTTTCAGTTTTATCTTCTCTTAACCAAGCTTGCATGCACACTGTCTAGGAATGTGTGTAAAACGTACTTCCCATCTGCCTGTGGTGCAATGGGGATTTCTCCTCTCTTGAGAGAAGTGCACCATAACGAGCCCTTAGCATGTTAGCCTATTGAGACTAGACATCTCACTGTGTTCAGACAACTCAGTGCTCTCCATGGCGCACAAAACCCCCACAATGGACAGTTCCCAATCGGGTCCTGGATATGTGGGCACCAACTAGTCAGAACACACAGAACCACACAGAACCTCAGAAGAGAGCTCAACATCCACCCAGAGCTCAGATCTTCAAAGGGAACGATCCAATGACACAGGATGAAATTGAATTCTTGAGCACAGACATGCATCCGCGACAGAACCTCAAAATGAGGGACAGTGCCCAAGGTTGATCTGCTTTACACACACACACACACACACACACGCAAGCTGTGTTCTGGACTGAAGTATGCTTTGAAATATATATATGGTTGATTTGATATGGTTACATGAGCCTGTTCATTTCACCAAAATTCCTTATGTTCATTTATATCTTGGATGAGTAAATTGGAAGAACTCATCTAGAAATCTGAATAATCTATAATGAACCAAGAAGCCTAAAGCAAACAATATGAAATGCATTTGTCTTTGTTAGATGGCTAATTTGCATACAGCAGCTTTTTATGACAGTATGACAAAGGCAGATACAGCAGTACTGATTAACAAATCATGTAGCCCTATACTTGAGTGTGCTCACAAATATTGACAAAAACTGACATTGGGCTGGGATGTTGCCCTCCTACGGCCCCCTCCATGTCTCCTGGTATCTGCTCCATGCTCTAGACACTGTGCTGACAGACATGGCAAACCTTCTTGCCACAGCTCACATTGATGTGCCATCCTGGATGAGCTGCACTACCTGAGCAACCTCTGTGGGTTGTAGACACTGCCTCATGCTACCTCTATGGTGAGAGAACTGACAAAATGCCGAAGTGACCAAAACATCAGCCAGAAAGGATGAGAACAGAGAAAAGGTCTGTGGTCACCACCTGCAGAACCACTCCTTTATAGGGGGTGTTTTGCTAACTGCCTCTCATTTCTACCTGTTGTCTGTTCCATTTGCACAACAGCAGGTAAAATTGATTCACAATCAGTGTTGCTTCCTAACTGAACAGGTTGGTTTCACAGAAGTGGTTGACTTGGAGTTACATTGTGTTGTTTAAGTGTTCCCTTTATTTTTGTGAGCAGTATATGCATATATATGTCACGCCTTGCATTTACTCTATGAATTCATTTTGTTTGGAAGCAGATGTACTAGTCTAAGGTTTCATTAGCTCCTGGCCTGTTTGCTGGCCCCTGCATGTTTGCAGCTGCTGGATTGTGATTGGCAGCACCACGTCCCTCCCTGGACACTGAAAGCCTTTTCAATTCACACGCACACGCTAGAGTTTCTCTTCAGCTGCAGAAACACACACCATGTGTCAGACCCTCCCACTCAGGTCTCAGACATGGACCTGTTAGGTTAGGATTGCATGTCTGATAGGATCCTGGTTTAGTCTGACACTCCTATGAGGTTAGACTGCGGGCATATAGAGGGTAGATTTAGGTGAGACAGAGGGTAGATTCATCTTAAGACTGAAGTTAGACTGGGGTTAGACTAAGATTAGACTAGGTGATTGTAGGTGCTGATGCACTGCCTCATTGGTCTTTGTGCAGAAACCACTTTCCTCTTTATGAAATAGCAGAGATAATGACAGGCCATCATCACCTTCTAATTGTACTGCAGCATACTGTGTGTGTGTGTGTGTACTCAGGCCTCTTCTTCATTATCAGCTCTATACTAAACTCACATCAAACAACTCTCCCCTCAGCCCTCCTCTCCAAACTGCTACAGAGCCCCACACACTGGGAGCAGCAGAGCGTGACCTAACAAGCCCACAGATGAAAGAGAGCAAACGGAAACGCAGGAGAGTGACAGAGAGTCCTTTACACCCTCCTCCCCCAGCCCACACAAACACTCCCGCACCTGAGAGAAGTCTGTCCAGGTGCTCCGCGTAGGCATGCGAGGGTCTATGAGGCACAGGTTAGCTAGCTAGGAGGAGCCTGGCCTGCGGGCACTGGGAAGGGGCAGGGAGGGCTAGTGTTACATGTAACAGACCTACTGTGTGGAACTGTGGGTTATCACATCACCACCTTCTCACTCAAAAAAAAAAAAAAAAAAAGTCCTAACCACTCAAAAGATACAATAACCAGGAGGTCTGTAGACCAGAGCAGGTCTGGAAAAAAAAAAAACACACACACACAGAATGGGAGAGGCGTGGCTACCTGGTAAGGGCAGGGGATGTGGAACTCTCTGCAGCGCTCCTGCACCCAGGTGGTCTCCCACAGCGAGCGGTGGGCCTGCTCATACAGGTAACAGCCCACCACCGTCAGCAGGGGCACCAGGTAGAGGACGGAGAACACGCCAATGCGGATCATGAACTTCACCAGCTTGTCCTGGTTCTCCTTCTCCAGCGGGATCTCCATGCGGACGCGGTTCAGGGCCACGATGCCGGCCAGCAGCAGCGACACGCCGAGCAGCACGTCCACGCAGAGGGGCGCCAGCAGGAACCAGCGCAGCGCGTGCACGTCGTACAGCCCGACGAAGCACACGCCGCTGATGTTGTCGCCCTCGATCTTGTTCATGGCCAGCAGGGCGACGGTGAGCACGCCCGGGACGCCCCAGGCGCTCGCGTGGAACAGCAGCGCCTTCTTCTCGATGGCCTCGCTGCCCCACTTGGGCACGGCGGCCAGGAACCAGGTGACGGTGAGCACCACCCACCACACGCTGCCGGCCATGGTGAAGAAGTAGAGCGTCATGAAGAGCAGCGTGCAGGCCTTGTTGTGCGAGCCCTGCGTGACAGTGGAGGCTTTGAACTGGGCGGGGCTGTCCGCGTTGCACGCCACGCCGTCTTCCAACAGGAAGCCCAGGAAGAACACCAGCGACACCATCATGTAGCACACGGCGTAGAAGATGATGGGCCGCTCGGGGTAGCGGAACCGCGTCACGTCGATGAGGAAGGTGAGGAAGGTGAAAAGGGTGGCGGATAGGCAGACGATGGAGACGACCCCGATGAAGTAGCGAGCGAAGGTGAGCTCCTCCCGGCGGAAGTACATGTTGGGACAGGGGGGCGAGCAGTCACGCACGCCCAGGAATGTGTAGCCCAGCTCGGGGTCCACCTTCAGCTCACGGGGGCACCAGAAGCCATATTCACGCTCCACAGTCTTGGCTGTTAGGTCTGTGGTGTTTGTACCGGTCAGCAGGTCCTCAGCACGAGGGTACGGCTCATCACAGTCCGGAAATCTGGAACCAGGCACACAACGTTTATTATTAGGAATTGCATACAGAACAGTAATTGTGTAGATTCCTTGATCCCTCTGATTTAAATATTCCATTTGGCTGTGTCAGTGTATATATACAGCATCATACTTTTTTTTATATTGTATTTTGTTACTCATTACTCATCTCCAGTAAGACAAAACGTTTCAGTTATGGTCCAGGTTATCAGGCAGCTCCCTGAGCCCTCAGCCTTACCTACTGCAGTCCATCTCCTCTGGCCACGACACACCGAACATGTCCATGAGCTTCTGGCATTCCCTCCTGGAGTGTGTGCAGAGGGCGCGGCAGGGCAGGGACACGCGGCCGTACTCCGCACACACGGGGGCGTAGAGGGCGCACAGGAAGGGGCGCAGGGCCGGAGAGCACTGCAGCTTCACCATGGGGTGGAAGGGCTGTGGAGAGAGACAGAGTCACGCACTGACATGTACGGTCACACGCGCTGACACACCGCGTCATACTGACACGCACAGTCACACACCGCGTCATCCTGACACGTACAGTGTCACACACCGCGTCATCCTGACACGTACAGTGTCACACACCGCGTCATCCTGACACGTACAGTGTCACACACCGCGTCATCCTGACACGCACAGTCACACACGTCATCCTGACACTTAGTCACACACGTCATCCTGACACTTAGTCACACACGTCATCCTGACACTTAGTCACACACCGCAACATGCCGACACATCCCGCCTCACAATGCCTCACTCCGGCACACATGGGTATGGAGTCAGGTTCTCAGCACCACACACCACCACACCAGGTTACTCAGGCAAGGAGTCACACAACTCCACACACTGCTCTCAGATCACCACAGCGCTGCCACACACAGCCCCAGTGCACCGCCATTGATGGAGCTGTTCCTCTGCTTGGCAAACACACCCGGGTGGAGTTCATAAACATAATGATGTGCACCATTTCTACATCTTAACGCTTAACGCTCCAATCCCTTAAATGTTCTATGCAGCACATGCTTATTCCAGTGAAAATCCAGCTCCTAAAACCTTTTAATCTGGCTTTCCTTTAGGCGATTATCATGACAATTATGCTGTCACAGACGACAATTGCAAATTGTGAAAGAATTCTTTGGTCATGAGTTCAAATTTGTGGTCTTTGAGCATGTAATCTGTCATTCTCCATGCCACTCAATTTTAATGCCTCTGTATCCAAACACAGCCTTCCACTGTCTTGTGCCAACCTCAGAAATTCTGCTCCAAAATCTTGTGGTGTTGCCGCATTTATTTTTTAAATAAATCCTTGGCACTATTCTATGGGCCCTGTTGCATATGAAAGAGCACGTCGCAATTTTCTACCATCGTGTTGATCACCAGAAAGTATCTTCTGTATAATGCGACCTGCAGCACAGGTAAGATCGCGCAGTCTGTTATGGCATTTGGTCAAGGGTTCAGCTGCAGCGTCTCATCCAGGGTGACATGCAGCAAAGATACAGGAGTGCTGGATCTGCACTGCGTAAAGGCACTTTAGGGAAACATCTTCTCTGCAGATTTTTCTACAGGCAGGAAGTACTGTAACCCAATGCCCCTTGCCGGGGGTCACCAGCCCGTGGGCGGCTCCAACTGCGCTTTTGTGTCCCTAAGGAGACAAGTGCATGCTGGGAGACAGAGCAGCTGTGGAGTTGGGTATTAATATGCAAATCTGTGGAGGAGTGAACAAAGGCTTTCCACCTGGGGCCAGCCAATACACACACACTTCCTGCTGAGGTCTGGCCCTCGGTCACTGCCCTGCTGGCCTGAGTGACAGGGAGGAGATGGAAACGTTGAGACACATAAGCACACGCGCACCCCCCCAACCCCCCATCCACATCGTCAGCCACCCATCGACACACACTATATGACTATATGAACAATGTATCCACATCACTGGTCTATGTGAACTTCAGTCTTCCTTTTAAATGTAAATATCAAACCTTTTTAGCATATGGAGCCTCCACAAACTGAAGGTCTGGCCTTAAAAGCGGAGTTCTAAAAAAATTTAGTAAATAAACATCTGTATTTAGATCATGTCATGAAATATTTAGCTGCTGAAACAGCCAGATTAAAGAGTGATCAAAAGCAACATGATCGTACAGTGTCTGCTGTGCTGCACAGCTGCTGGAACAGCCAGGCGAGTACCGACATTTTCTCTCCTGTTCTTGTTCTGTTGATTTTCTGTGTCATGCTCTGTGATCAGGAAAGAAACAAGCCCGAGTCACAGACTCCTTTAAAATGGGTGTAGAAGGCTGCCGGCTATGGGGACACCACCCCTGTGGTACTCTAAAAGCCACAGTAGCTCTGGATCTCATGCTCTGGCCTGGGTGGGTCTGGATGTGGCTCAGCTGTGTTCACTGCACTTACCAACACTGTTGCAGGCTTTTAATATGCCTTCAGTATATGTGTATGTGTGTGTGTATGGACATGAGTAGAAGCTGCCATGTGTTTACTCATGTCCACTGTTTCACTGCTGAACGTATCCAGCAAAAATGGAGTACGTGTTTGGCTCTCCTTCATGGGAGAGCTGTGTGTTAACCCTGCCACCAGCTCTACCAGCGCAAAGCTCCATCACCAGCGTGGCCTTCTGGCCACTCCACAACCAGCAGAGGTGATGTTCGGTGTCTCATGCCACACTGCATTTGGCCTTGTTACATAAACATGCAGCAACTGGGTAAAATGGTTTAAACTAAGAGCCCAATATAGCCAACAAAGATCAATTAGAATCCACTCTTCTCAGCTCCAGTGCTCATCTTTCAGATCGAATCAGGCCACTCTCAGTATAAACTACGAACGGAAACCAGAGCGATATGCAGAACTGCTGCAGTCTCACAGCTCGTATACCACAGCAAGGCTCTGCAGGATTCAGGGATTGACACACACTACATTCGTAAAATGCAAAGACAGGCATATAATGCACTTTAATCGCCATGCCTAAAACGGTAATGGGTAATTAAAACATCTCCGCACTGATTGTGAACGTTTTACAACCACGGAAGGCCAGACTGCAGAGGAGGGCCGGGTGTGTATGGAGGGGGGTGGGCGTTTAGTTCACTTTTTTGGCAGGAGTGAAAAAGAACACATTTGCCTTTCACAGATGCCAGCAGACACTCCTTCTCAAGCAGCTCAATGGATGGATTAAGTTCCAGCTTGTTTTTTCCTCCGTCTGCTCTGTGATTTCTATAAAGAACCGATGCTCGGAGGTTGGCGTCAGAAGCCCATCTACGTTCTCGCCTGGGCGCTGGCCGGCCTACATGGGCACATGCGTGATGTCGAAACGAAGCACTATGAGATCCACCTGTTCCAGTACAACTGAGAGGAATATTCAGGTCAGCTATCACGTTACAGCCATTCAATGAGAGACTTATGGGTTGGTTATACAGGGATAAAAAGTGAGAGAGTGGGGAGGAGAGAGAGAGAGAGAGAGCACTTTCTGTAATGAGGTGTCTGCTCCGTGCTTGACTGACAAGCCCAGTAATCTCATCCTGGCTGAGGGAGATGGCTATGGGCCCTGTGCAGGACCCCCCCCCACCTCCTCTCTCTCTCTCTCTGTCCGTCTCTCTCTTCTCCTCTTTTTCTCCCGCTAGCTTTAATGCTCCTGCTACTGGAAAGGTCTGTTTGCCAACTTTCACAGCAAGCATGTGTGCAGCTTTGCCAAGGATTAGACTGTCAAAAGAATCTGACTCTTTAGACTGAGAATCTGTCGTCTTTCCCTGCTGGGTAGAGGGTGGGTGTGTCTGGGACCTCATCAGCCCTGACTCACACACCCTTTCTGCTATATACACCAGGTAATTCTGCCCGCAGAACCTTCCTAGAACTGCCACTCATTATTTCATTATTCCAGTGCACATCAGCAATACCTGTTCGCACGACAACCTATATATTCGCCTATAGCATATTTCAAGCTGATAGGTTTGACCTCAAATAAGACTGGATTCTTATATAACGAATCCCGATTTTAGCTCGTGTGTTCACGCCTCTTCCCCCTGGGTCAGACCATCAGGGCGGGGCCACTGCTCTCCTGAACGACAGCTTCCCAGATGCGAGTGAGGTCGTCCGGCGGCCCCGTCAGGGCCAGTTAAGTGCGGTGTGTGGGGCCACGCGGGAAGACCAGCGCAGCCTGCCTGGAAGACTGAGAGCCACTCCATCCGCACGGCTCGGCAGCCTCAGGGCGGACTCCTCCCAAAACACACCGCTGTGAAAAAGCCCTGCCAGCCCTGAATGGGGCGCCCCACCAAATGGAGAGTTATTTTCTTAATCTTCAGCCTTTCCTCAGTCTTAAAGAAGAAAGAGGGGAGAGAAAGGACAGAGAGCTCCCACAGTGCCTTGCTCCTGTCAGTCAGCTGCGGCTGAATCGCCCTCAGACTGGGCCTTCCTGCGCTCCACTCCTCTCAGCACGGCATTCTTCCCCTGCCTTTACCACCAGCACTGCCATGGCAACCGCTGATGCGGAAAAAAGGCCGACTTAAAGGGGAAGGGCTTTGATGAGTCCTCATCCTCGGGGGGTCGGAGGTCGCTGGGAGAGACCACCTCCTGAGAGTGGTAATGCATGTCCTTTTGTGGCACAATTAAGGCCTGTTTCCATAGCTACACCCTCCAATTCCAGTTAGGTGGGGGAGGTTATGCGTCGTCCATCACACAAGGAACGGAACTGTAAGCAGTGCCACGAGACTAAAAATACTGCAGGCGTTATAGCTAAATGAATCGTTAAGATGAGACAAACAGGACCGTTTAAATGCCTTAACAATGAAGGAAAATGGACATACAACATACATTCCCATGTACACCTACTAAGGGCAGCGTTTCTCCCTGGACATGCATGCCACTATGCACTAGGTCCACAAGTTCAAGTGGCATTATGTCTGACCTTCTTGCGTTCAGTGGTCAGAGATGGGAGGAGGCAGCCCTAACCCAGGAATATTCCAAAATGGATTAGTGTTTGGGTTGTGCAGAGGGAAATTTGAATAGTTGACTGCATACAGAATGACTGAAGATACAAGCAGTTTCATCAATTCCACACTGACCTTGGATCTGCTGTGCAAGCTTTCTACTGCCTAGAAGTTTTCATGAGTACAAGATGCATGAATCATCATGGATAAAGTCAAGGCCATGTGAATACCACTGGAATAAAGGGAGACTCTCAAAAGAACATTACTGGCACCAAGAGGCTTTAATTAGAAATGTGGGACTGTCATTTAAACATAGCTGATGTCATCACCCATGACTTCACAGTGCCTGACTGATGACTTCTTATAGCTACAACCTTCACGCAGCCTTGTCATTATGAGGCACTCAGAACTCATATCCTTCAGCACAAACTAACAGTGACCTCACCCTGAAGTACAAGGCACCTCCACATCAGCTCCAACTCATGAACCCCCCCTATCCCCACCCCCCACAGCCCAATCAGCCCTACAGTCCTACTACAGCTCATTAGGATTGGGGTGGAAATGCTGAGTGTACATCAATGTCATTTCGCCTGTACTGAAACTGCTTTGATTTGGAATGTTACAAGGCAACGAGAAGTTCATTGTAATTGGTTCTTGCTGGAAGGCAGCTGGCCAATCACGAACTCAGCAACATGTCAGTTGGATGCTACTCTTAAGCAATACCACTTCAGAAATCCTTCAACGACATAGAGCTAGAGGGTGGTGGTGGGGGTGAGTGGGTCTAAGAACCATCATGCATGATCTTAGAGTGGTGTGTAAAAAGGATACATCTCCTACACTGAGCCTAGTGGTCTGATTCATAGGTTAAGTATCAAAATATGAACATTAAATGTGGGTCATCTATATTTGTTTATCTTCACATTTGTTATTGCTTCATATCCTGCAGACCGAATAGCATCGTCTTCTTGTTTTGTTCTGCAGATGAATTAAAGGGTTTACCACCCTAATCAGCAAATGTTAACCATGAAGGTAATTATGATGTAAAAGAGAATCATATTTCCCTTCATTAGTACTAATGAAAATTGCCCCATTAGCCTCAACCTCCCCCAGTGCTATCTCTAATATGCAAATCCATGAGCCTTCAGGCCGCGTTCAGCTGCTCGGGTAGTATTGGCAGTGCTAGTGGAAGCCTGGTCTGGCTAGGGCGAGGCAATGACCTTCCCTAGGTTTTGTCTGCAGCCTGGACAGACACACCTCCCTTTCTCACTAACATTATGTGCTGCTACAGTGAGAGGGGGGGGGTTGTCTCACAGGACTGGATCCTGTTCAGCTCTGGTTTCTCGGTGAACAGAACATCTCCAGAGTCCAGAGTGATGTCTACAGATCCGGGCGTGTGAGCTTGTGGGGGCGGGGACGGGACATGGGCCTTCCTGCCACACCGCCTCAAGAGGGTGGGCCATGTGACCATGCAGGCCACGGTCGTGTGACAGTGGGCACTCTGTTGTGCCTTTAGAAGGCAGGGCAAGTGTAGGCGCCCTCCGCTGGGCTTAATTGACTGCAGTAATGGGAGAAAGAGAATCACTCAGCACCCCCAATCAATCCAGGCATTGTAGGCCTCAGCACAGATTATGAGGCAGTTAGCAGTGGTGAAGAATGTTAGCTGGCACCACTACCCCCCCCCATACCCAGGAGAAAGCATCATTCAGCGAGGATGCTGGTCCTCAGCCAATCACAGGGCAGCATGGGTGCAAGGAGCACTCCACTACCACCTCTGCTTTCCTTAACAGTACTACTAACACAATTACA
Source organism: Brachyhypopomus occidentalis (assembly GCA_020368025.1). Taxonomy (NCBI): domain Eukaryota; kingdom Metazoa; phylum Chordata; class Actinopteri; order Gymnotiformes; family Hypopomidae; genus Brachyhypopomus; species Brachyhypopomus occidentalis. Next base: position 3,092,689 of record JAGXOD010000002.1, read on the forward strand.
TCTCAGTAACGATTACAACAACCTCACTGATAAATACATTTATTACATTTATGGATACTGAAAAGAGTCAAATCAATCATTTCAAGGAATACTGGATTTGGATTTCAGTTTCTGGTTTTGTCCCAGTGACTCCAACATTTTGGTTTTTATGTCCAAAATGCCAAAAAATTTCAGAATGGTACTCCACTACACAAATACAACAAAATAACAAAGGTCAGGACAAGTAAATATATATCAGCTGACTGTAAATTCCTAATGAAAGGCTATTCTAATTACACACAAAAAACAACAAAAAGTGTGATTTCACATGCTATGAAACAACCCTCCAATCCAGGGGATGAAGGCAGCCAAGCTCATGATTATTTCCACTAAAATATGGTTACAGGGCTTAAGCTGGCAAAGCATAGCACACAGAACCTGGCCCAACGAGAGACGTGTGCCCCGCAGGTCCAGCAGTTGTGCACCTTTCTACACGAACCAACGGCTGTTCAGGACAGCACTGCCTTCAACCACACTTACAATGCAAAAAAAATACTGCTCTGCCTTACGTTTCACAAATCATTTCACCTGACAGTTCCATTTGAAACCCATTTGCTAAGAGTTGCCTGCAGCCAAGTGAGTCGGTGTAGCCTGACAAACCAGACGCTTACACAACAACAAGCTCCATGGCAACCCTGATTTTCCCCTCACCTGCCCACACGGATAAATGCGGCGATAACGGGCGGCGCAAGAGAGGGCCACTTACCTCCATTGCCAGAGCAGCAGTCTGCTGGTCGTAGTGCTCCAGCAGGTTGGGCATGAAGGTGGTGTTGTAGGGAAGATCCTGGCACATGCGCAGACCAATGGGCTCACAGGTGAAAGTGCTGTGACTCTCCACCGAGTCCACAAGAATGGCAGAGTTGCACACAAACAGACAGGATGCCAAGAGGAACCACAGCGGCACTGTCCCAGTCTCACAGGCACCACGTGCAGGCACTGATAAATCTGTCGTACAACCCATCCTTAACTCACTCAACACGGTGAGACTGGGAGTGGGGGTTAGTCCAGCCTTTGGGCTTAGTCCCCTCTCGACGGGTATCCACCACACCCACAGAGTCGGGGAGGTGTACTGGGTTGATCTGCCACTTCCATCCCCCACTGAGGAGAGTCCAGGCTGCTCACTCAGGAGGTCTTCATGGGTGAGTCGATATGTTGACCTTCTTCCTGGGTGTGTGGACACTTTGATCAACCACCTTGGAGATTTTCAGGTTTCTCTCAGTGCACAAGGTAAAACGAGAGATTGTCTTCCAGAGAAAAATTGATCTTCATGGACGCACAAAAATGGCATGCCAAAAAACAGTTCCCTCAGTGTATTGTCGGTGAATATTTCTAGCACCTGCGACATGAAACAACGTTATGAAATAATACTGAAAGTGAAATGATAATACCTAAATGTGTTAATAAAGCTTCTGTATGTACTTCAGCTAAATTATAAAAACAATTCGAAGAATTCAAATTTTCCCAAAGTCATCCAGACTTCCAACCATAACTGAAACGACGTCTCCGACTTTGCAGGTGTAGCTATACTGTAATTCCGGCGCACACCCTTCCCACCCCCAGATCACTCGCTAACGCCTTTCATATGCTGCAACCGCGTAGCCGCATCCCTCCATCAATCTTCATTGTGGTAAAACCGAATTACTGTAGCTCGTGTACACCGAACCCCTCCCCATGGCAACACGTTTGTGCCAGTGTGCACACACACGTCCCCAGCCCCAATCACCACTGCAGCGGAACATTATAGCTAGACTATTTTGAACATTGACTGAAACGCTTCGAAATGAACACTTTTCTTACCATAAAATCTAAACATTAGTTAACAGGTATATGCTACTACTACCAATACTTCATATTAATAATCATAATAATTAGTACAGACTAGTACCAGACAATTCCAACTGTCATTTCACTTGTCAAATAAAATAACTAGGAGTGAATCTGAACTAAAGTTTATAATTTGATGATTACGACTTAATAACGTTAGTCCAACACGTGTTGGTTTAACTTACAATTTTTTTATGTAATCTACGACCAGCTGCTTACACCCGAACATTTACCCAACGTGCAGTCCCACACACCAAACCTCGGCCATTTACTAATGTGCGCTCTTACCAATTAAAATTACAATAAGCACACTTGTTTTACTGACTAAACCACGACAATGATTACAAATCCGAACGAAACTACCTTTGGTTGACATTTTTCTTGAGCTTTTGTCGGTGTTTCTCTGTATGACAATACAACGCGTTTTCACGTCTGGATTCCCGCAGCAGGTCCGACCTCCCAAACGCGTCTTCTATGCCGAAGCATGTCGTAGGATATAGTAAAGCCACATAGTCAAGTCCCTATTGCACAGACAACAGAAGCGAGTTTGTCTGCCCTCAATCACGTTACGCTGGAATGAAAAACTAATCTAAATAGCGTTAATTGCCCGAAACACTCACATGAACAGCTATACTCCTGCTTGCTTTGCATATTCCAACCGAAACTCCCCCTCCCTTACGGATAGGCCCCACCTTCAACTCACTGCGCATGCCCCAGGGATGAGAACCAGAGGGCAAACAAGGTGCAAGACCACTACATAAATGCTGACCTTAGTTTTCTAATAAGTAGCAGAAAATATCAGCAAGAACAAGCGGGAAAACCTTTCCTTTCCTTTTCTTTTTTTTACTTTTACTTTTTTACATTCCATTGTATTTTTGAATAATTTAAAAGGAACGTGTCTTCTCGGGAAATGGTAAAACTGTTCTCCGTCTAATCTTGAATTCTAACATGCAGTAGTACTATAAAACCAATAAAATCTCGACGCCGTAATGAATTAATATGAACAAATGGACCTCTGTTGTATTAGAGTCCTTTGGCATGGAGAATGAGCAGCGCGTGGAGCATTAATACGTCCAACAGGTGCAGTAAAGTAAATCAGGTCAGTAGCACAAAGCCACCAAAGACGGTGTTACTGGGCCAGAGGAACCCAGTGAAACGTTCCATTTGTACAATATGACACGAACCCTGGTGTGTAGTACAAGGGCCATTCATAGAGCTGCCATGACACGTAAAGGATGTTTAAAATTTAACAGCAAAGCCTGAATTCTCACACATAATTAGTCAAGGTCAGTAAACTCACTATAACTTAAGCAAAGCAAAGAAACATCAACAAGGCATTACAACTTTAGTTCAACTTTATCATCCGTTCTGTTTTCTTAATTACACCACTCACACAGCTCTTCTTCTATGGAAGAAATTCTGTTGTATGGCATTTATTTGAGATGTTTTCACTGGAAAGAAATACACATGGATTATGCAATTACGCATTATGTAAACAATTGTTTGGAACAGATATGGGAGTGAAATGCAAAGGAAAGCAGACAAAGTGATATGGCATATGAATACATGTAAGAAATGCTCGTCACAGGACCACTGAGCTCTGAACCCTTAATCTCACGTTCAAACTTCTTATTTTGACAGTGTCAATATTTATTTTTTTTCTTTCTCCACAAGGGATTATCTCTCAGTGTGAGATTTTTATTGCACTCCAAAATAAGCCCTCTAGAACAGGCCTCAAGCAGCCATTCTCTCTCCCACTACTCACAATTCAACAGCCCCTACACCAGTTTCCCGGGACAACCTTTAGTCCACCTGATTTCATGAAATGACATTAAATCTGGATACAGTTTAGGCCTGCTCACAGTAGTTTATGGTGCTACCTACTGTCAGAAAAAACACAGTTTAAGATAGGAACTACTCCAAATCTTTGGTTTATCAGACTGCTAAAGACACATTCTCATAATTAATACTGGTATAACAAACAGTACAGAGTATTCAAAGTGAACATAAAAGTCACATATTGGATGCATTTTGTATATTTGGATAAATTTGTGGCAATGTTTATTGAAAAAGTTGTTAAAATATTACAATAAAATGTAAACTGCAGTGATAAAAAATTAGAAGAATGTTTTCCCTCAAATTAAATAACATGTGAATAGACCGTTATTTCCCTATTTACTGTATAAACTTTATAGTAATCAGGGTAGGAAAACAAAAAAAGTAATAATATTTAAACAAAATTATTTCTCTACAGTTTTCAGATTTCAGTCAGGATGTTACTGCAAATGTAAAAATGGTCCATCATTACTCTCTTTTTAAACAATTGTTGCTAATAATGTATAAAAAATCTCTTTCCAATACATACATAATACTATTTATATGGGGAACTGCATCCAGTTTTTGGTACCCTTATTAGAACCTTCAGTTCATGAAGGTAATGCACTGGTGAAATGTTTCAGCTCAAAAACTTGTAATAGTGCTGACTACTGTAGTGTCACCAAATCATCTGAAACGACTGCCCGAGAATCTTTTAGGCAACCTGAAGCAGCTCGTCATGTTTCATATGACACACCTAGCACAGCTTTATTCAGATCACACACACACACACACACACACACACACACACACACACACACACACACACACTGAAAGCCTTGCATAATTACATTTCATTACTGCCGATGTTGTGGAAACATCATGCATTACTTCTTACTGCAGAAGTAATGCATGACGTTTTCAGAGTAAAATACCGCCATTGTTACTAAGGTAATAAATCGAAGCAGAGAAAAATTTGTTGATCCATCTCTGCCACATAAAAACTAAAATAATTGTCTCGAAGTAATGCCACCTTAACGTCGTCTTCTCTAGGCATGAGCAGAAAGGTGTCCAATGAGACGATGGCTTGGAGCTGCAAGTTCTGGATCCCCCTTTGATGTAGATGCCATAGCCTCCTCTTCCAACTGCACAACATCAGAATACCATATAAAGCAAAGAGCCCACATGACTATATAAATCTTATAAAAGTCTGTAATGGCAAGATAACCAATCAATCAGTGGCACAATCACTGGCCAAGTTTTGCATTACTTTAGATACCTTTACACATTCTAAGTCAAGGATCTCCAAACTTCCACCTGGACAGCTAGCTAGCAGAGTTAAACTTTGCTGGTAGGTACCTCTCAATCAGAAAAGTTGGAGATTCCTGTTCAAAATGTCTTCTAAAAGGCTGTGTGAGGAGTTGTTAGCTAACCTGTTCTTTGAGGTATGTGTGGCTGCATGGCCCAATGCCTCTCAATGTGAGTCCCACTATGAAGCACCAGAGGGACAGGCCCACCTCCACAGCTGATAACAACGCGCTAGGGATCCACAGAGCTAAGGTCGTATCCTAAAAAGATAAACACACAGGTCCTGCAGCTAGAAACACACACTCTCATTTATATGTTGCATCAACTACACACACACACACACACAGAAATCTATGGAATAGAAATCTATTTCGCACACAGCCAGGTTTCTGTTAACCATCTGTGCTCCGGAATTGTTAGTTGTTGTTGTTAGAATGACTAAATATTTACTTGAACTTTTAAAAATGAAAAAAGCACATGGAATTCTAGAGAGGTGCATACCAGAAGATTCCCTGACACATCCAGGAACAAACACTTACATAGATGCGGGTGGTGTCAAAGGGGCAGTTGACGGAGATGGGTGAGCGTGCGCTAAGGAGCTTGTCTGTGGAGTTGCAGCCCTGCATGAGGACTCTGCCGTCGTCCCGGATGGTGACGCTGACGGCCACCAGCAGGCCCAGGCAGCAGGCCGCTGAGAGCAGGACATTCAGGCTGGAGCTGATCAGAAGGCCCATGTGCTGGAGAAACAGCAAAGGTTTTTCTGCCATCGCTGCAGCTTAGACAACATCCTGGATCAACCTTTCACTCAACTGCTGATATAGCAAAGCGTGCTGGATCAAATGTTAAACCTCATAAATTAAATAGCTTGGTGGATGTAAGAAATTAATATCCTGTAAAATAACAAACTGTTTGCTAATTATTGTAATAACCAAAAGGCAAATGGCAGAGGGATTCTTACTAATTTCCAGTTGGTAATGTTCCTTGACACCAATATTGCCACAATTCCGCTTGCAATGCTCTGAGAAAAAAAAGTCAGAAATGATATGCTTTGCTGATTCCCCTTTTGGGTAAAGGAGAAGCACATCAGATTCATTAAACACTTGAATAGCGCTATAAAATTTTTGAACTGCTCTCAGTAGTTGCACAGCATACACGGACTTACCAGTAGTCCTGAGGTCACAGATATGATGTTGTATAGCGTATATTCCGTTGAAATTTTACCGCTCGGTTTTGAGATGTGTCGTAAGATACTGCCGTGTACGATCGCGCCCAAGATGAAATTGATATGACCAACGACGATAAGAGTTAGTCCTTTCGTCATCAACCTCCCAGGCCCCTTCTGCTTGTCTACGATGCATATGAAATGTTTTTCGAACATTATTACACATTATATTGCATCACAATGCCCTATGGCAGCTCGCCAAACAAGAACATACTTTTAGTAACTTTGGAGACTGCATAGTGTTTCATTGTTTTATTCAGTGAAAATGACTCAACATTACTGGATGTGTTTAAGATCAAACGTATGTTTGAAAGACTCGAATGCGTTAGTAACCCTGACGGGTTACTTGTCTCATTGAAAACCGAAGGCCTATAATAGAAAATCCAAATTCATGTTTCGCCACTAGATTTATAACAAGAATACTGCAGCGATCAGACACGGTTTGCATTATTCAAAAGTGCTTTAACAGAGTAACAGAATGTATTCTTACCAAAGCCACACATATTCCCCATAATTTGAGAAGTTTGCTCAAAAAATCATCGAGAAGGCAGTGCTTCCTGTATCCCTGTTTATTCACGCATAACTTCTTACCTGCAGAGCGGAAATAGGCGGAGACATGGCCACCAAACTTGTTAGATTTAAATAGTCGCAAAACGTTATGACTTCTTGGGGAGTCTTTCTGTTCACGTTATTCAAAATAAAATCTTAAAATATTGAAATAAATCGTGGAGTCTTGGGGAAAGTCCGTATCTTTTAAGTAATAAATTGACAGACTGCTGGAAATCAAACGCTTTGGGAAACCTAAACAAAAGCTATAAGACATCTGCTAATTATTTTTCGGATGATGCGATTTCAGCTATGTTTGCTTTGTTTGCTGTCCGAGGTCTCTGTGGGTCTTATTTGTCCCCTTATTCAGTGGCTATTCTAGAGTCTATTGGGGCCGAAGGCAAAAATTCATGGGGAATTCACGTCTGTTAACTTCATACTGTACAGTTGTGCCCACCACAAGCATGTCTCAGAATAAAGGTATTAGGTGTCTTCAGCCCTGCAGACAGTGATTAGCAGCCTATGGAAACCAAATGACTAATGTTAATCAAATCACGTACATGCAGACTCTGTATATCTGGTGGTGCTAATGTTACACTGCTCAATGTTCATCACAAGGATTTCGTTTAGGTTTTCCACCCATCCTGTTTTCACCTGGGCAGGTGTCTGGTTTTGACTTCCATTGGTCCCGTTTTCTGCAATGTTCTTCTGAGTTGTGGGGGGTTGAACAAGCAATACAATCAGGTTTGTCACTCCATACTTCCCCCTCCCACTTGCAATTGTAGGCCTATTTTTGGCAGCAACGCTAAATGCAAAATATGGACTGAAGACACTTGAATGGTGAGTCTAATCGCTAGAACAAGAGTGGTTTTGCTTTGATGAAAAAGTGGCAACTGTAATTTTGCTCATTCTCTCAAGAGATGTATAACCCTCTTTATGAAGATGTTCAGAGTGACGTGATGTTAACAGTGAGGCTGAGATCAGTTGTATCTATCTGTCCAGTGATAAAAAATGCATACAATAGTTGGAGACCTCGGTTAACACAACGCAAACAGGATTAGATTGAGAACGTGGACCAGGTGAGCAAAGTCCTCTTGTGCTTAGATGACACACATATGAGTCATGAGGAAGCATTAGAAAATGCAGTCGATCGGTCGAACAACAGAAATGATCTTATAATCACCTTATCAGCAACATCACTGTTATTGCAAAAAATATTTTACATATAAGTTAAGGACATCAGTATACTGTAACCAAATTACTGTAACTTGCCAAAACATTACTCTTACACAGATATTGAGTATGAGGTAATATAATCGCTGTTGTCCAACAGTTCTGCAGTAATACTCTACGGTCTGGAGAGTATTAAAGAACATTGTGATACACTGTAAGTGTAGGTTACATAAAACATAGCGTTATGCTCGTCTTTATATTCAAATATTTCATCCAATATTTTTTTGATGTGCTCTAGTAATAAAAGGCGTCACACCCACACACGAAAACAACAAAGAAAGAAACTAGCCACAGCACCTCCTTATGGTTAAGAAGGTGTATTACATTTTGAGGGGTCATCTGAAGGTCAGCACCTCAGCACGTGATACTTTGGTTCCTGTTGGACGGATATTTGCGATAAAATATGACGCGCCTAATGAAAGACACTCGGTCGTGGAATTGGATGACGGATTAATATTTTGTTTTTTATTTGAACTGTTCTGGAAGCTAAATGCTTGCTTCGGTACAGAAAACAAATACAAACGCTCACACTTTAAATCAAACGCCCTGTCCTGACAAATTGGGGCTGAGGAACAATGAATTTGTGCTCCAGTCACCCCACCGATCCCAAAACAAAAAATCAGAGAAGACTACTGTTATCGCAATATTAAACTAGGCAGTACAAATCTAAGTGACATATATCAAACATCAAAATATTTAGTTGTCTATAAAAATACCACCAAGAGCAAGGAGAACTGGGGAGGATGTGAGGTAAAGGGGATGGGATGTAACCACGCAAGTGGCTTTTGGATCATATACACAGGAAAATGTATAAATGATGAATCCTGAGTGGGATAGATCAGGGTCCAGACCCTTTTTTTATGAGCTGCCAACACAAAATAAATTCATTTAACTGAACTTGTGTGGAATTCAATATCAAGGAAAATGCCCAAATTGCTTAGAAAACCAAAGAAACATTTCTGTGTAAATCAGTACAAGAGCAGATGGTAAAGATTTTGGAGGTCTAAGGTAATTAGAGTGGCGTATTGTGTAATTTACAAAAAACAGATTCCAAGTGAAGAGAACACTTAAGTTATGCCTGACTCCTCCCTTGGGTGTGTCTGTATCTGTGTGCTTGTGTTTGTGGGTGTGTTTGTGGTTGTGTGTGTGCTCATCCATGTTATTCGTCTCACCTGTCTTGTTTGCGTTATGTGTTGCACTTGTGTCTTGTTATTGTGAGTGTATTTAATGTGTGTTGATGCTGTGCTAGTCTTTGTTTTGTAAGAGTCCCTAAGTGTCATACGTGTTTTATGTACGCTAAGATAATATAAATAAACTGTGTTATTTCAAATGCTTCTGCCTTTGTGCCTTGCCTCACCCTTGCCAAGGGGCATGTCAATGTTTTTACAGTTGTTACAGACTTTTCTCTCTCTCTGTTTTCTTTTGATAAATATAATGTGTAACGTTCTAATTACGTCAAGACAGAACTAACCTCAAAATAAAACAGGTGCTTATTTGTTTTAAAGCAACAGACAATAATAAGGGAATGGGGCACACAGGTTGGCCATTTAAATGCATCTAGTGGTGAATCTATTATGTCAAACAAGACAAGTGCCAGGGACAGGTGACTAACATGTGATATCAGAGTTCCTGTATGGAATTTGACTGGTGAACCAGAGCAACATAGATAAAATGGGCCAAATCTGGGCTAAGACATAACGCAAGATTAGATAGATAAAATGGGTGGAATCTGGGCTAAAACACATCACCAGATTAGAAATAAAATAGGCAGAATATTTGCTAAAACATACCGCCAGATTAAAGAGACAAACTGGGCGGAATTTGGGCTAAGACACATCACCATATTAGAGAGATAAAATGGGCGGATTAGAGAGATAAAATGGGTGGAGTCTGGGTTAAAACACATCACCAGATTAGAGAGATAAAATGGGTGGATTAGAGTGATAAAATGGGCAAAATCTGAGATAAGAAACGTTGCCTTTGCTTCCGCTTCTGCTTGCAAAGGTATTAACATGCAGGTGCATCTCAATAAATTAGAATATAATGAAAAAATGTATTTATTTCAGTAATTCAAACAAAAAGTGAAACATATAGATTTATGAAAACAGAGTGATCTATTTCAAATGTTTCTGATAATGTTGATGATCATGGCTCACAGCCAATGAAAACCAAAAATCTCAGAAAATTAGAATATTATATAAGGCAGACTGAAAAAAAGTAATTCAGGAATGTTGGGCTACTGAAAAGTATGTACAGTAAATGTACTCAATACTTGGCCAGGACTAGTTTTGCATGAATTACTGCATCAGTGCGGTGTGGCATGGAGGCGATCAGCCTGTGGCACTGCTGAGGTGTTATGGAAGCCCAGGTTGCTTTGACAGCAGCCTTCAGCTCGTCTGAATTGTTGGGTCTGGTGTCTCTCATCTTCCACTTGAAAATATCCCGTAGACTCTCTATGGGGTTTAGGTCAGGCGAGTTTGCTGGCCAATCAAGTACAGTGTGGTTATTAAGGTATTGGTACTTTTGGCAGTGTGGACAGGTGCCAAGTCCTGAAATGAAATTTCCATCTCCAAAAAGCTTGTCGGCAGAGGGAAGCATGAAGTGCTCTAAAATTTCCTGGTAGACGGCTGCGCTGACTTTGGTCTTGATATAACACAGTGGACCTACACCAGCAGATGACATGGCTCCCCAAACCATCACTGATTGTGGAAACTTCACACTAGATCTCAAGCAGCTTGGACTGTGTACCTCTCCACTCTTCCTCCAGACTCTGGGACCTTGATTTCCTTTCATCTGAAAACAACACCTTATATACCTTAATAATATTCAAATTTTCTGAGATAATGATTTTGGGTTTTCATTGGCTGTAAGCCATAATCATCAACACTAACAGAAATAAACACTTTAAATAGATCACTCTGTTTGTCATGAATCTATTTAATATATGCGTTTCACTTTTTGTATTGAATTACTGAAATAAATTAACTTTTTGATGATATTCTAATTTATTGAGATGCACCTGTACATTAAAAGAACACGAGAAAAGTAAAACAACAACAACAGCAAAACTAAACAAAACAAAAAACATTTAGAACACAATAACCAAATTCCAATAAAAAGAAAGTTGGTGAGGGCAGCACTCTGGATGGTGTTTGAATCGTCTCCACTACACAGAGTGGCAGCTGGTGGCTCAGCTCCTCTCACCCCTGGTTTGCACCTCACTGGCCGAGTAAGTGTGATCTTGGTTGGTCAGTAGCAGTTTCTTTAGGCTCGCATGACTGCGATCGTCGTGGCTACGGCCTGGTGAGGTGCTGCCTGTGCTCGCTGTGTCTGTGGGACTGCCTCTTGGAGGGGGCTCGGCTGGAGTAGATGTGGAAGGGGGTCGCGCCGCCTGGTTTTGTGCCAATCAGTGATCCTCTCATGCCAACAGGAGGCATTCCCCCCAGTCTTGGAAAGAGCCTTAACATGATCCAGAAAAACACAACAGTTTACTCGTGGCTTTTAGCACTGAGCACTCATCCACAAACCTGCAGACCAGCATCCATGATGTGACGGCTTTGTGTCAAAAATGTTGTTAGGGTAGAGCGAGCAAGTCATTTACGATTGATCAGATACGTGCAACTGATTTCAGCAACACAGCATCTCAATTTTCTCTCATGACATGCAAACAAAGTGATGGACCTACAGTGTCAGTTTATGATTAACAAACAACAGCAGTCATTTTGCAGCAGTCATTTGGCACATGCATAAGTAAGCACACAGTAAGCACAAAAGCCACAGACAGATCACGGAAAAGGCGGAATATGTAGTGAGAGACATATTTGAAGTGATAGAGGGGATTTTTGGCACATCACAGACAGCAGTGAGCTGCAGTCTGGGGAAAAGAGCCATGACTAATTAGGTAAGGTACTAGCAGAGATTCCGGCTTCCTTGTTATCAGGTACACTTGCTCTAATTCCAAGACAAACTGATATTTTTATCCTTGTGACCATTCTGCTGAGATCACAGTCTCTGTAAAATGAGTCAACGAATGACCAGTAGTTGAAGTGTGTGTGGCCTGTGGTTGGCTGGTTCTGTATATGCTGATATATTTACCTGGCTGGGTTTAGGTATACATTTTGTCTTGCAGGATGCCAGGAGATATGGCCAGTAGCGGTTGGGTCACTCTGCTGAGTGAGAGAAGCAGTCAGATTCAGTGGCACAGCCAGGGCCAGAGAATGCATGTGTGAGGGCCTTTGAAGAGGCTCTGGTAGCACTATAATGGGTTTACTACTGGGGTTGTGGCGTTATGGGTTAATACAGGGGTCAATATTTGTCACGTTTGGCACAGCTGAATTAAAATGAGTGAAGGAGCGAGGCCACTGTCAGACGGTGACAGTGAGAAGCACTGAGGTCAGATGGAAATAAGCTTGGGGGGATGGGGGGGGGGGGGGGTGTAAAGTGCAGTACTCTTTCTTACTTGTAGGTGGTGCCATTGACCTCTGGATACAGCTGTTGCTCTGCTATTCCCCACTGAGCAATGGGAACAAAGTATTCTTTGTTGACACAGTTTCTGAGGCTGTCGGGAATACGACCTGCGGACACACAGGCAGGCAGAAGAAGAGGAATGGTGAGCATGCCTGGGTGAGCCTGCGGATCATGAAGGGTTAATGTGCATGAGAGCGTATGGACCTGTGAGAGCCCTCCTCATCTCAGTGGCAGCTGCTTCACGCATCTCCAGAGAAGCCTGCTCACTGTACCAGGCTGCGTGGGGCGTGCAGATCAGGTTAGGAACGTCCTTCAGGGGGCCCTGGGTGTAACTAGTGAGACAAAGAGGAGAGAGAGATGGAGAGGGAGAAGGAGAGAGAGATGGAGAGGGAGAAGGAGAGGGAGAAGAAGAGAGAGAAGGAGAGGCAGAAGGCCAATGAGGTCTCCAGTGGAAGTGTGGTATTTTAACCACCTACAGTGTAACTGGTTGTCTGATCCCAAATGCATGCATACGTCATGCACAGTGCCATAAACATGTGGCTGCAGATCTCACCTGAAGGGCTCGCACTCGTGGACATCCAGGGCAGCCCCTCGTATTCGACCCTCCTTCAGGGCCTGGGCCAGAGCCTTCTCGTCCACCAGTCCGCCCCGCGCTGTGTTCACCAGGAATGCTCCCTGGCGCATCTACATAGCACAGATGACAAGCCTTGAGTACGTGCGTTCGCAACCTTCCACGGCAATTAAAATTTTTTTTTAAATCGGCATTGCTTCGTTTCACTGCAGAATAGCCACTAGGTGGCAGTGGTGTATTTAACACAGTCCCAAATGCAATTACTTAAAAGTATATCAGTCCTCGTCTATTGTGCCTATGCATGTGTGTGTGCATGTGAGAGATGTGTGTGTGTGTGTGTGTGTGTATGTGTGTTTGGGCCGCATCACCTGTTTGATAGTAAAGTCATTGATAAGGTGGTGGTTGTGTTCGTTGAGACTGCAGTGCAGGGACACGCAGTCGCTTTGGTTCAGCAGGTCCTGCAAGGTGAACACTCTGTGGACCCCCAGCGAGCGGTCCAATCCGTCCTGCACGTACGGGTCATAAAAGATCACACTGAAGCCAAGAGGTTTGGCCCGCACAGCCACCGCCTGCCCCGACCGGCCTGTGAAATACACAAACATATCCCAGCAGTTACGTCTGCGGTCCACATGTACCAAACCGCCATCTCCTACACACCCTCCACATAAGAACATGCGTTAGCTTTAGCTCCCCGACGCTCTCTCACCGAAGCCGATGAGTCCGAGGGTCTCTCCCCGGATGCGGGCGGCTCCTGACGCCACCTCTCGGATCTGCTCCACACTCTGCACGCGCGAGCCGTCTCGGAGGGCCTGGTACAGCCAGGTGTTCCTCCGGTACAGGTTGAGGATGTGGCAGAGGGCAGAGTCGGCCGTCTCCTCCACCGCCGCACTTGGGATATTACACACTGCAATGCCTGCAGTGGCATCCAGAAACACACACACACACACACACACACACACAAACACACTCGGGCTTTGGACGCTACCAGCTATACATGTAATGTGATGCAGCGACTGGAACCTGCACACCTTCATCTCACTAGACAGAATGAAACACCAATGGCAATGTTCAAAACTATGGCCATGAACAGAGGGCAGCGATGGTGTTGAGGACCGGTCATCTGTGCCTGTCACTCTGGGCTTCAGAACAGCAACTCAGCTTTAACATCACAGAAACATGGAAAGGCCCAAGTGCTCACATGAAGTGTGAGAGAAAGTCAGCCTGATGTCCTGATGCAGCTCACTGTGATGGTGCTATGGGAGTGCCTCCATGTCCTCATTCTGCTCAATCTGATGGTGGTAAGAGAGTGAACCTATGTCCTGATGCAGCTCACACTGACAGATGTGATGAGAATGCCCCAGTGTCCTATTTCAGCTCACCCTGATGAAGGCATGAAAGTGAAACTACGTATTTTTTGTTATCCCTAACTGTACGTTTTTCTTATAGGCTTCACATGTGTGGGAATGCTGTTTTCTTCTGTGAAATATGAAATAGTCAAAAAAAAATGTGTGAAGCACCCCCCCACCCCCTCTTTGAGCTCAGGCTGTTTTAGAACATTGAGTATGGGGTAGAAGGTCTTCCAGGACAGAAACAATATCTAGCATTCGACTTTTCAGAAGAGCACCAACAAAAGCACATCATCTGTCATGAAATTACAATATTAGAATAACCATCTTTCTTTTATCATGTAAGAAGCAGGCTGCCCTGATGCTAACCCCAGAGTGAGTCACTCTGTGAAAGTCTTCAGAACTCCAGAGATTAAAATTCCTTCTGCCTCTGCCCACTGCTACACAAAGCCTCTAAACAATGTGACTCCAGACAGTGTGACAGATCTGGACCATCCGTCGTGTCAGCCCTTGTAAACTCCAGCCTCTGCCTGTGGTCAAGGCAACCGCCTCATCGCCATGGCAAGGTCCATGCTGAAGCCTCTCACCCATGTCGCCTGCAGCTTTTATGTCGATGTTGTCGAAGCCGCTTCCGATACGGATGAGGATCCGCAGGGCTTTGAACTTCTCCAGGTCCTCTCTGGCCAGCGTGATGGTGTGGTAGATCAGGCCTCCCACCGCTTCATTCAGGACCTGTCAACAGACGTCACACACTCTCATCTTCATCAGCAGCAGCGTCATCATCAGTCAGATTATCAGCGTCACGCTTACATCAGTCTTCGAGGGTAAAACATTTTATCTGACATTTTAACTTTTCATTTAACATTTGACATGACTTTTAAATGATATTTTAAACAAAACAGAAATCTAAGAAGAAATAAGAGTACCTCATTTCATATAGCTAAGCTGAAAGGAATCCTTGAAACACCTAATGTTTTTACATAAAAATGAAGATATTTTCATGCACATATTTTAGTTTTGAAAACCAATCACTCATACCAGCTAAATGACAAGGTGTGTGTGTGTGTGTGTAGTCATGTACTTTTTCATGGATCTCCTGTGTGCACTGAGCGTCACAAAAAGCCACTGTTGCCAGATCTTTGAGGATGGGCATTTCCACTGTGCAGTCCCTCCCATCCAACAGCGCCACCAGTGGCCGAGGATGCACTGGCCCATTCATGACCTGGGGCCTTATAACTGATGGGGGAAAGAGGGGTTAGATTTGAGAGCTTTGTCCTTAACAACCACAATGTCATGAGAAAGAGTCAGAATGGCGTTGGTCTAAATAACCATACGGCTGATCACATTTACACCCTACACATCATACATGTAAATCAAACACTAACATGTACATCACACACTAACATGTACCTCAAACACCAATATGTAAATCAAAAAATGGGAAAAGGTTTTGATTCCTGCCTATTTGATTCTGTTTGCTTCCATGGATTGCATTATACATTTTTACAACGAGGTGTATGTGTAACGTTTATGATCTTATTGAATTATTATTCAATTAAAATGTATTCAGAAAAATAATCTTGGGTCAGAATTGACAACAAGTATGCACAGAGTCAGACACTGTTCAAGATTGCCATTAATGAGTTAGAGGTGCAGTTGGAACAGATTATACTCACTCTACAAGACACACTCATACAGAGGTGTGTCATACACAGGCAGTGTCATACACAGGCGTGTGGACTAAAGCAGTACCTGGGCCTGCAAAACTGGGCCCTCTCAGCTGGGCCCACCATTCAGTTTGGTGTAAATGATCTACAGCTACACCAGGTGAGGGGCATACATCAAACATCAAACTATACATCAAACTATGCGTCCAGAATTCTGCTGACTTATCCTAAACACCCAGTGGGGTAATCACCTAGCAATACATGCAGTAATCACCTAGCAATGAATACAGTAACCACCTAGCAATACATGCAGTAATCACCTAGCAATGAATACAGTAACCACCTAGCAATACATGCAGTAATCACCTAGCAATGAATACAGTAACCACCTAGCAATACATGCAGTAATCACCTAGCAATGAATACAGTAACCACCTAGCAATACATGCAGTAATCACCTAGCAATGAATACAGTAACCACCTAGCAATACATGCAGTAATCACCTAGCAATGAATACAGTAACCACCTAGCAATACATGCAGTAATCACCTAGCAATGAATACAGTAACCACCTAGCAATACATGCAGTAATCACCTAGCAATGAATACAGTAACCACCTAGCAATACATGCAGTAATCACCTAGCAATGAATACAGTAACCACCTAGCAATACATGCAGTAATCACCTAGCAATGAATACAGTAACCACCTAGCAATACATGCAGTAATCACCTAGCAATGAATACAGTAACCACCTAGCAATACATGCAGTAATCACCTAGCAATGAATACAGTAACCACCTAGCAATACATGCAGTAATCACCTAGCAATGAATACAGTAACCACCTAGCAATACATGCAGTAATCACCTAGCAATGAATACAGTAACCACCTAGCAATACATGCAGTAATCACCTAGCAATGAATACAGTAACCACCTAGCAATACATGCAGTAATCACCTAGCAATGAATACAGTAACCACCTAGCAATACATGCAGTAATCACCTAGCAATGAATACAGTAATCACCTAGCAATACATGCAGTAATCACCTAGCAATGAATACAGTAACCACCTAGCAATACATGCAGTAATCACCTAGCAATGAATACAGTAACCACCTAGCAATACATGCAGTAATCACCTAGCAATGAATACAGTAACCACCTAGCAATACATGCATTTGTGCTTGCATGTGTGCTTGCATTTGTTACTTGGGTAGATTCTCTGCTTCTAAGGTAGGCTTGTCTTGAATATACTATTAACTAGATATTGATAGATCTCTTGGCTGTTTGGTTAGTCTAGATATCTTGCTTGTTCATTAGTTGATTCAGGTGTGGTTTCAGTCTATTTCAGTGGTTTCAGTTGATTCAGGTGTGGTTTCGGTCTAATTGAAGTGTCAATAACAGGGGTGGAGCCTGTAATTCTAGATAAATTAAGTCGGCATTCACACAGTAATCAGTGTGCTTGCATTTGTTACTTGGGTAGATTCTCTGCTTCTAAGGTAGGCTTGTCTTGAATATACTATTAACTAGATATTGATAGATCTCTTGGCTGTTTGGTTAGTCTAGATATCTTGCTTGTTCATTAGTTGATTCAGGTGTGGTTTCAGTCTATTTCAGTGGTTTCAGTTGATTCAGGTGTGGTTTCAGTCTAATTGAAGTGTCAATAACAGGGGTGGAGCCTGTAATTCTAGATAAATTAAGTCGGCATTCACACAGTAATCAGTGTGCTTGCATTTGTTACTTGGGTAGATTCTCTGCTTCTAAGGTAGGCTTGTCTTGAATATACTATTAACTAGATATTGATAGATCTCTTGGCTGTTTGGTTAGTCTAGATATCTTGCTTGTTCATTAGTTGATTCAGGTGTGGTTTCAGTCTATTTCAGTGGTTTCAGTTGATTCAGGTGTGGTTTCAGTCTAATTGAAGTGTCAATAACAGGGGTGGAGCCTGATAATTCATTCACAGATAAATTGCATTTGTTACTTGGGTAGATTCCTTGTCTTGAATATACTAAACTAGATATTGATCTCTTGGCGTTTTAGATATCTTGCTTGTTCATTAGTTGATTCAGGTGTGGTTTCAGTCTATTTCAGTGGTTTCAGTTGATTCAGGTGTGGGCCAGTGTCAATAACAGTGGAGACTAGATTTTACAAACGTGTCCGTTTTAGGATACACAGAATGTGCTTTTCCATCCCTGTGCTCACCTTGAACAACACCAGAAGATGGAGATGCCAGAGAAGAAACCGCAACTCCAGTAACCTCATCTACCCACCTTGTTCATCTGTACCAAAGGTGAAGGTAGCAGGGGAACTCTGGAATTGCCACTCTGCAGTTCAGAAGGCAGACTTTATCTCAGCCTTTCGCATCTGCTAAGTCACTCGACTTCCTGGCTCTGACAGAGACATGTATCACGTCAGAGAACTCTGCAACTCCAGCTGCTCTCTCTACCTCCTTTGCCTTCTCCCATTCTCCACGGCAGAACGGCAGGGGTGGTGGCACAGGTTTGCTTCTCTCTCGCTCATGGCGCTTCTCTGTACTCTCATTTTCTTATCTTAACATTTCTTCCTTTGAATTCCATGCTATCACGGTGTCTTTCCCCACTAAACTTCACATCATTGTTCTCTATCGCCCTCCAGGTCCACTGGGAAACTTCATAGATGAGTTGGACATTCTTCTGAGTGCTCTCCCCTTAGAGTCATCACTTGTTCTTCTAGGGGACTTCAACCTTCCAACAGAGAGACTACATTTGTCCTGTCTTCTTCCACTGCTGTCATCATTCGATCTTGCTTTCAACCAGTCAACTCCAACACACAGAGCAGGAAACACACTGGACCTGATCTTCAGTAGACCTGCCCCAGTGTTGGATCTGACAGTAACTCCTCTTGACTTTTCTGATCATCATTTCTTTTCCTTTTCACTCTCCCTTCCTGCTTCTTCTGCACACACCTCCACGTCAGCTTCTTCTACCACCTACCGCAACTTTCGCTCAGTCTCCTCCTCTTGTCTGGTCTCTACTATTGTCTCCTCTCTTCCACATCCTGAATCATTTTCTTCCCTCCCTCTGGAAACTGCCACAAACACATTCCTTTCATCCATCTCCTCTTCTGTCGACCATCTCTGTCCTCTCTCTTCCAGGGCAAGATCCTCTCTGTCAACTCCTTGGCTGACAGATGTTCTCGAGACAACAGAAGAGTACTGAGACTGGCGGAAAGAAAGTGGAGAAAATCTCAAGATGATTCAGATCTCCACTCCTACCAGTCTCTTCTCTCAAGGTTCTCAACAGAAATAACAGCGGCGAAATCTTCCTTCTTCAAGGAGAAGCTGGAAGCATCAGCCTCTGATCCACGCAAGCTCTTCAACATTTTCTCCTCTCTTTTAAACCCTCCCACTCCCCCCACCACCCTCTACTCTCTCCCCTGAGGATTTTGTCACCTTCTTTGAGGAGAAGGTTGATAAGATTCGCAGATCCTTTTCTCTACCAATATCCTTCCTACTGAACACCACCCTCCACCTCATTCCCTGTCTTGCTTTTCTCCTCTTTCCACAGATGACATCATACAGTTGGTCTCATCCAACAATCCTACTACCTGTCCACTGGACCCGATTCCATCCACGCTATTTCAGACAATAGCACCTGACCTTCTACCTTTCATCACTCATGTCATCAACAGCTCCTTGTCAACAGGCCATGTACCAGCTATCTTCAAGACTGCAAGAGTGATCCCCATCTTGAAGAAGCCTACTCTGGACTGTTCTGACATCAGCAATTACAGACCTGTATCTCTTCTTTCTTTCCTATCTAAGGTCTTGGAGCGTTCTGTTTATAACCAACTGTCTCTATTTCTTTCTCTGAACAACCTACAGGACCCGAACCAGTCTGGCTTCAAACCGGCGCACTCTACTGAAACTGCTCTCATCGCAGTTACAGAGAAGCTGCATGCTGCTAGATCTGCCAAACTGTCTTCGGTCCTAATTCTGCTTGACCTCTCTGCAGCCTTCGACACAGTTGACCACGGATCCTCCTGTCTGTCCTCAGAAGACTTGGAATCACTGGCACTGTCTGGCAGTGGTTTAAGTCTTATCTAGATGGGAGATCTTACCAAGTATCTTGGCAGGGGGCCACATCTGTTCTCTCTTTACACTCGTTCTCTTGGTGATGTAATATTCTCCCATGGATTTTCCTATCACTGTTATGCTGATGACACTCAACTTGTCCTTTCCTTTCCACCTTCTGACACACAGGTTTCATCTCGGATCTCGGCTTGTCTTGCTGATATCTCATCTTGGATGTCGGCTCATCACTTGAAGCTGAACCCCAGCAAGACTGAATTACTGTTCATCCCTGGAACTTCAAGTCCTCGCCAGGATCTTTCCATCTCTTTTGAGAACTCGCTGGTCACCACATCTGCTGAAGCTCGAAGTCTTGGTGTAGTTGTGGATGACCAGTTATCGTTCTCAACCCATGTTGCAAACCTGACTCGGTCATGCAGATTTCTCCTTTACAACATTCGGAGAATTCGACCTTTTCTGTCTAGCGAGACTACTCAAGTGCTTGTTCAGTCTCTTGTCATTTCAAGACTTGACTACTGCAACTCACTCCTGGCTGGTCTTCCTATGCGTACCATCAGGCCCTTGCAACTGATCCAGAACTCGGCGGCTCGACTTGTCTTCAATGTTCCTAAGTTCAGCCATGTTACTCCTCTGCTGCGCTCTCTTCACTGGCTTCCTGTAGCTGCCCGCATCAGATATAAAACCCTGATGCTGGCCTACAAGGCTAAGAATGGACCAGCACCTCCATACATGGTGGCAATGGTCAAATCCCGATCTGTACCCAGAGCTCTTCGAGCTTCAAGCACAGCTCGGCTTGACCCACCATCTCTCAGGACATGCGGAAAACATGCATCCAGACTTTTTCAGTTCTGGCACCTCAGTGGTGGAACGAACTTCCACTGAGTGTCCGAATGGCAGAGTCTCTTGCTGTTTTTAAGCGAAGACTGAAGACACATCTGTTTCAAGAGCACTTAAATTAAATTTTACTACACTAGCATGTATTAAATATTTGTGACTGTAATGACTTTTCTTGCTTTTTATCTGTTAAGTAGGGTTTTCTCAGTATATATTTGAGTATATCTAGGCGTCCATACTGACTGTATCTAATAATATCTTTGCTTAAAGTTTCTTCCTGATTTTAGCCTAAACTAACTAGCTAGAGATTTTGTTCTGAGTAAAACAATGAAGCACTTTTTGTAAGTCGCTCTGGATAAGGGCGTCTGCTAAATGCCGTAAATGTAAATGTAAATGTAAATGCAGTAATCACCTAGCAATGAATACAGTAACCACCTAGCAATACATGCAGTAATCACCTAGCAATGAATACAGTAACCACCTAGCAATACATGCAGTAATCACCTATCAATGAATACAGTAACCACCTAGCAATACATGCAGTAATCACCTAGCAATGAATACAGTAACCACCTAGCAATACATGCAGTAATCACCTAGCAATGAATACAGTAACCACCTAGCAATACATGCAGTAATCACCTAGCAATGAATACAGTAACCACCTAGCAATATATACAGTAATGTTTCCATAAATACACAAAAAATGAACATTAATTGCTATTTAGACCCACAGGTTCCTGCTGTCGGCACTGCGCATTGCAAAGCCGAGTGTGATACGACTCCAGTCCCTCAGTCCGTTCCACTGCAGTTATATCAGACATTGCCTAGAGTTCCTTAAGCTGTTATATAAGAGACTTTTCACCAAGGACTTTGCCTCTTGCACCTTCTGTCAATATTACAATAATAATAATAATAATAAATTTTCTTCATTTATCTTCATTTATTCAGTAAGTTAGCAAGCTTACTGAAAACAGTCAGCTATACTTACTGAAACTGTCATTTTCCAGTGCTATAACAATATTGTACTAAAGCATTATACAATGTTGTGCCATTGTGATTTGATTCATGGCATTAAAAAGGCAACCAGTAATATTTTTAGTTGGTCAGTAATTTTTATTATATTTGTTTATTTTGTAAATAATGTACTTTCATGTGTTCTATTCACATTTATTTGCCAGAGATAAAGAGAGAGAGAGAGAAAGAGAGAGACAGAGAGAGAAATAAAGAGAGACCGAGAGACAGAGATAGATATAAGGATAGATACAAGATAGAGACAAAGATAGATAGAGAGACATAAAGAGAGACAGAAAGCAACAGACAGAGACGTAAAGAAAGAGAGAGAGGGAGACAGAAAGACAGAGAGGCAGAGAGAGACAGAGAGAGATGGGAGAAAGCAGGTACAGGGGCACTGAAGCTCTGATGTGGAGTGTTCTGATATTGCTCATGTGCTTGGAGATGTAATAAGTGGATAGAGCACTTAGCATAAGTAATGGTGTGAGACACAGTGAGTAAAACACTTTCCCACTCACATGCTTGTGGTGAATATGGTTGTCATGGAGATTACAGGATTTGAGCAGGATTTTGAATAGAATTTTGAATAGATTTATGTTAATGACATCTAGGAGAAACATTTCTTTGACTCTCTTCTGATCTCTCTCTGATCACAGCAAAATAATTATTTACACGCCTGTTATTAAGATGTATCAATCACACACACACAACCTTGCCCCTTGGTCTCTTATTATGAAAGACATATGTTTCAGATCAAGGAACTGCCATTAAATATTATGTCTGACTATGCATCAAACCCCCTCCCACTCCTTCTAGTTTGATGAAGTTGATGAAGGCTTGGCCAAGCGTATCCCTGTCGCTGCCGTACGAGTCTGTGCTGTCAGAGAGAAAGCTGGAGCAGGAGCAAGCCTCACTTCAGCCACCGTCTCTACACAAATATAACTCTTCATGCCACCTTCATCTGATCAGAAAACAACAGACATGCTAGAGAAATAGTTCAAAACGAAGGACAGAGGTAAAGATGGCATGTAATGAAATGTTAACATTTGTGAAAACCGCAAAAACAATAAAAGTCGCTCAAAACAAAAGAAACTGAGCAAACGTTTCCACAGTGTGCACATGTACTGACATATAGGATAGACTGGTTTTGTGTATGTGTGTGTGCGCGCGCGTGTGTAAGTATTTGGGGAAGTTCATGAGTGAATTTGAATCTAACTCCTAAGTACAGAGAAAAATAGAGAGGGAAAAAGAAAGAAAGAATATCAGAGAGAGACAACGAGAAAGACAAAGACAGAGACAAAGAGAAACAGGGACAAAGACAGACAGAGACAAAGACAGAAACAGGGACAAAGACTGACAGAGGCAAAGACAGAAACAGGGACAACGACAGAGACAGAGACAAAGACATCGATAGAGAAAAAGACACAGACAGAAACAGGGACAAAGACAGACAGAGACAAAGATAGAGACAAAGACAGAAACAGGGACAACGACAGAGACAGAGACAAAGACATCGATAGAGAAAAAGACACAGACAGAAACAGGGACAAAGACAGACAGAGACAAAGATAGAGACAGACAGAGACAAAGACAGAGACATGGACAAAGATAGAGACAAAGACAGAAACAGGAACAAAGACAGACAGAGAGGGGGAGAGAATGAAAGATGGAGAGAGAGGTAACGTGTGTGAGAGTGAGAGAGACACAAAGTGAGAAAAAGATAAAGTGAGAGACAAAGAGAGAGGCAGAGAGAGAGAAAGATGGAGGGAGGGAGGAGACATTCTTGTCTCAAACAAACTGGCAGCCAAGTGGCTTCACCTCACTCTGTGTTACCTAGCAACCTAATCTCTGACAGTATGCCTATGAATGTCCTGTGAAGAAATGCACTCACAGAGTTTATGACACACACACACACACACACACACACACACACACAATGTACAACCAGCACATTACATGAGTCACTGAAAGGGGTTCATACCACAGTCTTATCTGTACTAGCCAAACGTGGAAAGCAAGATGAAGTGCAATAGCAGAAATGGCCATACTGCTCATTTCCTGCACATGGGCATTTAGGAAATGACATTATCATGCATAAAGACATTTAATAAAATGTACCAACAACATTTACTTATATAACATCAAAAATAGTTAAGTAGTTACTTATATATTAAAGCCTTAATTGGAACACATGTGACATACAGACCCCTCCCTTACGTCCTAACATACATACATGCCTTAGGTGTGATATGTCTCAGGTGTGACATGTCTTAGATGTGATATGTCTTAGTGGTGAATGTTTCCCCAGAGCTGGATCAACTACAGTAGGGTGTAACAGAGAGAAGCCCGGAGCTCCCCCTACTGGTTGTCCCAATCCCACAGAACAAAATAGAGCAAACTACACAATAAGTTGCATAAGTTGCAGCTAATGAAGAGGTAGTTACAGGCAAGTTTGTGTGCACTATGTGTAAGTGGGTGTGTACAGATACCTCCTCACTGTAGTGTAGTAATATTCCTCATTATTCCATGACACTACTCACACACACACACACACACACACACACACTCACACAAGTAAGAATCCAATTCGGTCTCATTGCCACTCACAAGGATGTTCCGTGGCGGTGTAAGAGCAGTAAGGATGAAGCTTCAACAGTAAACATTTGCAGGCACACACACACATTACAAAGTAGAACAATATTTTAGTATCAACTCCACCTCCTCGTGGTAGCAGCTCCACCTTCTTAACACAGAGTGGTAACACAACTTCCATGACGCCATGACATTTTGAGGCTATGAATAATTCACATATCCCACTTGCCTACACTATACAAACACATTCATCCAGAAAGACACACACACACACACACACACACATACACACATACATGTGAGATGCTCTTACACTTAAGTTTTATATTACATTGAGCCCCTGGTCTTAGGATAATAACAAGTGCATACATTCAATTACACTTTTTGAGTGTAAAAACACACACATACTCCCACACACACACACAACACACCAAAGGTATTTGTAGAAATGTGCAATTTACAAAATTCCTGGAACCCCTAACCATCCGTACTTGTATATTCCAGTAGATGGACGTAATCCCTTATAAATCATAAAAGACATATAATATTGTAATAAAGAGAGAGAGAGAGAGAGAGAGAGAGAGCAGATGTAAATTCCACGATGCTGTGCTTTAAGCAGAAGTCAAGTTTCCAAATTAAAATTCTCTTTTCCTTAGCAGAGCCCTGCACAGATGGCTGGTGAGATTCTATCTTGGTAATCCCTCTACTAGTTCAGTCTCTCTCTTCTTCTCTTTTTCCCCCCTTTTCACTTTATTTTCAATCCCACAGTGGTGAATGAAGGTGTGGATTTAACCTTCTGCCCCATCCTGCCCTATTTTACTCTTCAGCTTTCTGCATTCCATGACCATTATTTACCTCTCTGGTCTTCATTTTGGACTACCTCCACCTTTAGCTCTGGGTTGTCTGAAAGGACACATTACCTTCGGCTCTCTTTCTGTGCTAAAGTTCACAGGTACCTCACCCAGAGTCTGCTGGCACCAGAGCACTGGAGACTCAGGCACACAACACACCCCAAACAGGGCGATCTCCAGAAAGGGACCAATAACTCAACCAAGTCAAATGAAGCACACACAGCTGTATCGTCACCAAAGCAGAGAAAGCAGAAAAATTAATTATGCAAACTGTTACAAATTAAACCTAATCTACCAGTGTCAGCAATGTTCAAAATTAAGCCTAATCTCCCATTGTCTGCACTGCTTAAACTCAGAGCTCTAAATGTTCTGACCACACATTACACATAATTTGAAAGAGGAATCTCACATTTTAGGGCACGTCTTTATTCTTAATGTTAAACAATATAAACTAAAAGCTCTGGTTCCAGCTTGCTTTTATGACATAGCACTAACCTCTACTGTAATGTCAGCCTCTTAACCTCTAGCAACTGAGTAATCTGACTGTAAGATCATTCAGTATCGTTCACAATACCTTTTCAAAGCCTTATTGTCCTTGCTGGGCCATTGTACACTGCAAACCAAGAGGGTTTCCAAAAGCATGAGTGATCTTTACATACTGGATTCATTACAGCTGCACTTTAATTTTGACCAGGTGTGATCTATCATCTTTCAGGATTAGCATACAGAGGGTTATTACTGCCATGGAGGAAGTGAATTTTTTTTATACATATATAACCCTAACCCTTAAGTTATCTTTGCTTAACCAGTGCTCACACCCAACTTAAATGATATTTACCTGTCGATGAGCCCAAAACAAGGAGGAAAGGAAGACAGTGAGAAGACATTATGAGCCTGCTATCACTAGTCCTTCCAGCTCTGAGAGAAAAAAACTCTTGCTGTTGAGTTTTTGTACAGAAATCAGGATACAGACAACACGCCAATTTCCACATCATGCCTGCTCAGTCTACCGAATGACGACTTGAGCAATATAATTACAATTTCTGCAGTATTATAATGCAGAAGGCAGCCACAAAATATGACATAAACCATAAACCTGTGTCAGACTGTTAGGACAGAATGATGAGGCCTGTCTGGGTAGCCCCAGCAGGGTGCTGACTACATGCTATCTTCCATCACATGCCTCTGTTCTATTACACTCTGACAGACGGCCGGTCCACTACAGCAGTCCAGAGAAGCAGACGTGTTACAAGAATTCTCTTAGAGAGTCCACACATTTCAGAACTGCACACTGGGAAAGACCAAACCAAAGCAAGAGCCTGGGGCAGTGCTGACACCCTGATGATCTCATTAAAGCCAGAACCACCCACGCCAACATATACCCTGCCTTTATGCTCAGTAACTATTCAATAAACAGCAATGCAGCCCATCTGTGGTCATGAACTGTTACCACGACCGTTGTCCTCTACCTCATTACAGGTCAGTGCTTGACTTTTTCACCAGTGCCGACTAAACATTAGAAGTCACACAGACATGGTGTTGACGTGTTTTTTATCCACGTCGGTGTCACCACTGGGTTAACAATGGCTTTAACTTTACACCTACAAAAGTCTTTCCAATAAATATTTGTTAAGAGCAGGTGGTGAGTGAATAAGTCATAAGAGTAGGTTAAGAGCTTTTAATGCTGTCTGCTCAATGAACTATAAACACGGAGGTGACTCAAATTTGCCATTTACTCCATTAAATGTGCTGACTTTTCTTTTAGTTGACTAAAAATACAGGGAAAGTACAATAGAAGATGGAGGTTTTAGAAAAATTCAGTGCGTGAATATTCACCCACTTTTCAGGAATCCAAAGAGTTCAATACAGCGAGAAATGATTATGCCAACTGAGTTCATACAGAAAGGTCTTTCTATTCAATAATAGACAATATGTGAGAAGTAAGTGGAAGGACCAGAAAGGAGGGAATCAGAGCAGGATGGCAACTGGAGACAGGAAGAAAAGCTTTGATTTACTTGTGTCAGGAGATGCCATAGCCGAGATGATGACGGGAGGCCCAGTGCGTCGAATTAACTTCTGACTGGCTGTGCTAGACGCGGGGCCTGAACCTGCAGGCGTCAGGACGCCCTCGTGAGCCACTGCCCCAGCCTTCCTCCGACTGTGCGGGCTTAGATGGGGACTGGGCATGAGCGGCATGGGGACCAGACTCCGCTCCCTTTTCATCAGCTCTATGGGCAGGGTGTAGTTGGTGGAGTACGCCTTGGCGGCCTGTTGGGGAGGTACGGTGGGTAGGGTCATCGCCTGGGGCACTCCGGCTACCACTGGCGTCTGCTGTGGCACACCGTGGATCGGTGCTGGCAGAGCCTGCATTTGCTGTAGCAAGCCAGGGCTTTGTGATGACATTCCTGGTATATGCGATGGAAGAGTGACTTGCTGAGATGTGGAAGTCATGGGTAAGTTAGCCTGCGGAGTGTAGGTGTACACGGCACGGGGTTGGATGGACACGGAAGCGGTGAACGCCCCTGGGGGTCTGGCTCCAGGATATCCACTACCAGTCTCCAGAAACTGCTGGGAGGGAGCACTGCTGGGTCTGCGACCCATGACCTCCCCAACCCTGGGAGATATGGTATGCATGATTAAGGAGGATCCCTGCATATGCTGAGAGTCCATGCCTGTGTTCGCTGATGGTGCCCGTTGCACATATATGTCGCCACGGTGGCTGAAGCTGTTAGATCGGCCTCGGACCGGAGCCGTAGGGCACAGGAGGGTGGCGGGAGCAGAATCAGACAAATGTTTGCAACTTTGTGCCACGCGAGACAGGACACGTGCCTGGCCAAGGTTTGGCGCGACAGAATGGACATCGTTCTCTTCCATGACAGCTAGCATGGCGGTGGAGTCAAAGCCCTGCTCGATCAAAGAAGTGATAGTGCTCTCAGACAGACCTTCACGGCGCAGCACTGCCAAGAAATCTGGGTCTACGGTCTTCTTTGGGTCCACGGGAGGCTGGGCTTGAGGTACCATTGGTGAAGGAATGGGAATAACAGTTTGAGTGAGCAGGTGAGAAGGAAGCTGAGCAGGGGTAACAGTCATGTTTGGAGTGGTCGCAGGGGCGGCTAGGGGAGGGTTAAGGTAGTACACGGGATTGGAGGGTATCACGGCTTGCAATGATGGAACTGGCGCAGGATGCATTTGTTGCGCTTGCTGCACAGGTGGCATATGTTGCATGTGATGCACAGGGTGCATGTGTTGCATAGGTGGAATGTGCTGCACCAGCTGCATAGGTGGAATGTGCTGCACCAGCTGCATAGGTGGAATGTGCTGCACCTGCTGAACAGGCTGCATGTGTTGCAATGGCTGAACATGCTGCATGTGCTGCAGTGGTTGCGCTGGCTGCATGTGCTGCAGTGGTTGAGCTGGCTGCATGTGCTGCAGTGGTTGCGCTGGCTGCATGTGCTGCAGTGGTTGAGCTGGTTGCATGTGCTGCAGTGGTTGCGCTGGCTGCATGTGCTGCTGAGTTTGTTGTACAAGCTGCACCTGCTGCACTGGCTGCACCTGCTGAGCTGGCTGCTGCTGTTGCTGCTGTATGGTGTATGGTGAGGAGCACTCCTGGCGCATGACCATACCTTGGGTAGTGGAGTCAACCCCCTGAGAACTGGGATCCAGCAAAATGCAGGTGGACGCAGGCAGGTTAGAGTCCATCTGTCTCCCGTTGATGTCACCATATGCCGGCTGTCCTGCGACGGCCGCGGGCAGCTCGCAACCATAGTGAGGAGAGGTCGCCTCCATGCCATAGAGAGCAGGAGAATGCGCCCGGCTTGGGACTCGCTGAC
Organism: Brachyhypopomus occidentalis; assembly: GCA_020368025.1. Lineage (NCBI taxonomy): Eukaryota > Metazoa > Chordata > Actinopteri > Gymnotiformes > Hypopomidae > Brachyhypopomus > Brachyhypopomus occidentalis. The sequence continues at coordinate 3,121,926 of JAGXOD010000002.1, forward strand.
CGTCTGGGATCATTTTGGTTGCAGGGGTGATGGACGTGGGGCCGGAGACGGATGGTTGCCTGTAGATACGGGTCATTTGGTGAGTGGTAGGAGGAGGAGCTGGGGAAGGACTGGAGCCAGCAGGACCGGACCTCACACCTTGGTTGTGTTCCCATGGTGGTCGAGAACCACCCATCACTCCATAGTGAGAATTCAATCTATTGATGGGGTGACGCTCCTCTTCATGGTAATATCCATCAGGGGGCCTAGGGACCATTGTAGGCTCGTGCTGATAATAATCCACTGGAGCTGGAGGTAGAGATATGCGGTGAGCCAGAGATGGCCGGTTATAATGGCCGTTCAGTTCAGGAACGGAGCTCTTCCTCATGTTGTGCGAGCCTGAATGATCCAGGTTATTTTGGTTGTAAAGTGATTCCTGGGTAAATGGCTCCCGTTTTGTGTCCACGTCAGGTGGACGTGTGCCAGGGGGTGGGTCAAACCACCCTCCCGCTGTGTTTCCTCCACGAGACGAGGAGTTCTGTCGGCCGCTCGTTCTGCACTGCAGCTCCAACGTGTTCTCACTATTTTCCCAGTGAGCTTCATTCCTGCCTGGCATCTCCCAGCTCTGAGATCGGCTGATCGGCAACTGGTTGCTGGAGACCAACATCAGACACTCTGTTTAAAGAAAGAAAGCACACCGGAGCTCTCTCTCAGGTTTGTAGGTTTGCGACAGAGATTAAGGCTATAGGCTATGTCCTTTTTCGTCAGAGTTCCAGCTGTTATTTTTGTAACTCCTCTCTTTGGGGTTGTGAAGTCTGACTATCAGATTGCTCCTCTTGGTAGGCAACGGCTGAATAATTAATTTGAGGGTTATTACTGTTGGTGATGCTGCTCGGAAAGAGGAAACCAAAACTCTCTCGCACACAGAGGCCACAGGTGAAGGCTGCCTCGCTAGTCCATTGTGGTAAAGCAAAGACACAACCGTGACCAAATGACGGAATGGAAAGAAAGAGAAAAAGGGAATTTTTCAGAGGGAGGGTTAGTGGAGAGTAGGCAGGGTCTTGAGTTAATCCAGGAGAGCCGATCTGCTCCTAGTCTGGGGCATTTTACGTTGACTGCCATGAGGGATTAGAGACTAAATAAAGCCCGCTTATAACCATTCCCCCTCTTGTGATTTCACAAACACACACACACACATACACATGCATGCATATGCACACATGCACATATATATACACACACAGACATACTCATGAGACATACTCGTTGAATTACATTCATGACAATGATGATGGCGATGATGATGAAGTCGATACCTTTTATGACAGGACATACCAACCTATGGTGGGTTGCTGAGGTGCTCGGAGGTTCCGTTTAGTCTTTGTCCAGTGAACATTGAGCAGCTTTTCCAGTTCATGAGTGGTGGGACCGAGAGGTAGACTAGTGAAATTAATACAAACCTAATGCACCAGTGCTAAATTGTACAATGCTCTCAGGGAACATCAAATCCTGCCTGGACTATAATCTGGCAACTGGGTCAGACACGCAACAGCAAACACCTGCCTAGGCAGAATGCACAGTTCAGGTCACGCATGTACAAAATTCATAACTAGATAATATGTCTGCAGCGCCATATCTGACACTTCTAAACACTTATTAAGAGTTTCTTATAAGAATCCTGTTTCACCAGCGCATTACCAAGACCTAAAGAATTAATAACATTGCTTCTACACTCAAAAGCAGCTTCCTGAAGCAAGTCAGAAGCCTCTACTCTGCAAAAGCCCTCAGAGCAGTGACTCAGCCATCGCAGTCAGACTGCCTCGTGGCGCCCATGTTCTTTACAGTTGTCCATGCCCACGACCACAGACTCAGATAAACGTGCGTGTTAGCAACGCCCATCACCGATTCGGCTATAAAGATGGGGTGATTGAGTTCAAAGTTGAAATGAAGCAAACAAACAGAACATCTAGCATAGCAGAGCAACCACACAAAATTATTGTGTAATAAAAGCATAAGAAATCTGAACAAGAATGTTCAAGGACAACTCTGTTGATGGTCATCTCCATAGTTTCCTATACACACCCATCAGCAGCTGTAGCAGAAACAGCTCACACGTGTGCACTTACACACTACAGAACATCTTATCACACACTTCCTGTTAGCCGCCCTCTAGTTCTTCATTAGTGGTCTGTGTATGTGTTTTTGGACATTGTCACACACATATCAAACTGTATATCAATTGTGCATTTTATCATCTATTCAAACTGTACTTTCAGACGTACAGAAATGTTTTTTTCAGCAGCAGTTTCAGCAAGTTGGTCCACAAGTGCATGACTCACTACACTGGAGCTGTTTCCCACTTGCAGGCCACTAGATGAATGCAACCATCTTAATTTATTGATGATCACACCTGTGTGGTTTCATGTGGGGTGCTGGGACCAGAACCAATCAAATATGAATGCAGGAACATGAAGTAATTGCTATGTGAACCTTACTATGGCCATATATACCACCTGTTTGTCAACACACACACAAAAAGAGACGCTACATGCTTTACTGAGCACAGGTGCAGTCAGGCAGGGTTACTCAGAGTCCGGAGCAGTTACAGAGGAGCCAGATTAATAGTGAGTATTCATTTCTGTGTGAAAGATGTAAACGGATCCGTCGGTGCTGATATCTCTGTTCGGACTCCGTAGGCCTCCCTCTAACCCACCATTAGGATTGTTTGTTTTTTGTTTTTGTTCGCGAAATGTTCTTTTGTGCTACCAAATGAACGAACAGCAGGATGGCTTTGAATGAGAATGACAGAGCATCAGGGCTACACACTAATCAGTTTCCTTCTTCCATGTTCATGAATAGCTTCAGTAATTAAGGTGGATGTAAACAATATGGTTAGATAGCTACGAACAATGATTCAGACACAAATAATTTAAACTGTTTATTATTTTTCTGCAAATGCAAAAATACTACTTGTTCCGAACATGACTGTTTGTTTAACATTCTATGATGCCTTAATGGTCTCTACTATTATTATAGTTATGCTTCTCTAAAACACCAGGATTCATTACCTCCTCTCACACACACACACACACACACACACACACACAGACCAAATAAAATTCAGCCTCTCCACTGTGATATTCAGCATCGGCAAGGAATTTAGAAAACAAGAAAAAAGACCTTCATAGGTCTTTGTCTTTAATGAAAGCCTGATCATGGCAATTCATAATACAACATACAATTTGTGTGCAGTGCCTCTCAGAGTTGATGAATGGCCCTACACCGTGTCTTTCTGCAGCATAAAGCCCACCGCTGAGCTAACTGTCTCTGCTTGGCTTGCTCATTTTCCTGGTCAAGCCTTTTTTGGCAACCACAACACCCTCTGGATCTGTTGGCCACAATCAAATGTAGATGAGATCACTTTCCATTGTAATTAACCATAACAGTATGTTGTTTTTGCAGCAAAGCTGCTTTCTCTCTGCATTTCTTTTCTCGCCGTTCTACATAGTGGCTCTGTAGATTATACTGAGGGCGTGATTTCAAATTATGAATTTCAAACTGCATTAACCCACACCGAAGTTATAGCTATTAACCCACACTAAACCCAGATCACAAAGAATGTAGGCATTTACCAGTTCTACTAAACCCCCTATAACCCCAGATAGAGAGGAGCTTTCAGTAGCTCTGGTAAACTCACACAGATTCCAGTAATTTAGAGAAGCTACTAAACTCACACCAAATAAGATGCTTGGTAGAGTTAATAAACCCAAACTAAAGCCAGATCTTTAGCAGAGTAACTAAACCCACACTGAACCCAGACCTGCTCTGTCTCTACCCTTAAAAAAAAAAGTTTACTTTTTCACATAAAACATTTTTTGTCCATTTTTTCAGGAGTAGGTGAGTAATATTTGAAAGGCAGATTTTCCATCCCTGGTATTTGAGCTGCAGGCCTAATTTTGCTGTACAGAAGGAAAGCAGAGGGTGTCAAATCAGACCTCACCGACTATTTACAGAGAGGGCAGATAAAATCAGACCTCACCCACTACTTACAGAGAGGGCAGATAAAATCAGACCTCACCCACTACTTACAGAGAGGGCAGATAAAATCAGACCTCACCCACTACTTACAGAGAGGGCAGATAAAATCAGACCTCATCCATAATTTACAGATAAAATCAGACCTCAATTCACTTCTTACAAAGAGGGTGGATAAAATCAGGATGAAAAACATTATCAGAGTGCATGCATGTGCATACTTGTGTGTGTGCATATATGTGTGTGTGTCTGTGTACATGCTTGTGCAATGTAAGTTTATTATATTCCACCTCATAGTACTGGGTTAATGTATCTCCCAACAGCAGATCAAATGGAAAAACTTTCAAGATTCATCTTGAGTACCCACCTCCACCCCGCCCACAAACACACACACACACACACACACACACACACGTGCATGCTCGCACATGGCATGTACACATTCAAACTAAACAATACAAAATACATTCAAATCACTGGTAAAACAAAATGGCACCAGCCCCTGAACACCTACCTTCACAGATCTTGTCAAGCCGTTGGCGCTTGACTTTGTGTTTGTCCAATAAAGCCATGCTGGGACTACAGGTGGCTCCTCTTGGCTAGCTGCACACTGGCCTACGCCAACCAGCTTTACTGCTCCCTCAGTCCCCTCATGCAGGGCATGCCTTCACGGGGCACCTGCACACACACACCCACAAACACACACACACACACACACCCACAAACACCCACGCACATATACACACAGTCTCACTGAGACGCAGAACTTGTCTCATTGAACAGATATGCTTCATTCAAACTTTTTCTACTTTATCTTTTTGTAAAAACTGACTGCCATTCAAGCTGGGTCAACTGAAAAGTTGCAATAATTAAATGTATCCAGAAGAGGGAGCCACACAACTATTCATCCATGGCTGAAAGAACATTTTAAAATGTATTTCTGGAAAGATTGAAAAAGACTATAAATCATTCCTCTGTCTTTATTTAAATGTGTAGACTACAGGAGTAGTCTACAGGAGAAGACAACAGGAGTAGTCTACAGGAGATGTCTACAGGAGTAGTCTACAGGAGACATCTACAGGAGACTACTGCCCAACCTCCGGGCTCCAGGTCTGTCCCACTGCCCATGACTTTAAACACAACCAGCCCAGGACACCCCAGCCCCAGGGCTAATGTAGCTCCAAGATTTTTGCCTCTGCTCTGACTGCTTCATTTTCACTGATAGCACCAATTACTCACCCCATAACTGCACTGAGCTGCACTCAACCTCAGCAGCCAAAACACTTCTCAGTTCTCAGCATGCACTTGCAATGAGCCAAGACATTTTAACTTGTTATGACTCATATGTAAATGACACAAGGAGGGGAGTGGCCTGCAGCTCATAATCCTGTACATGTCAGCAAGCCTGGAGCATCTCAGAGCCCTGTTGAAGTGCCCTGAAAACAGCCAGCAGTTGAAAAAAGAGTGTACACATTACAGGAGAGGAGCAGAATCACAGATGCATGCTTGCACACACACACACACACACACACACACATACACATATTTACAAACATGCATGATTATAGTTGCAACTTAATGTGTTAAATGTGACTTAATGTGATAAACTGTGTTGAGTGATAAAGCACACCTAGACACATACATCCATGTTACACAGAGAAATCCAAAATCTACAACTCTGCTCCAGTTCTCAGCTTGTTACACCCTAGTGAGCCCAGGACACCTCATCTCAGGACACCTCATCTCAGGACACCCCTTCCCAGGACACCCTGGGTATAGTATATGAAAGGAAACCTCTACAACTAAATACGTTACAAAATCAGTATACAAAATGGACTTATAAAGCAACAAACACAAATGTAATCTAACTAATCCTTTTCCTCTTGAAAAAAACATGCCCATCTGTCAGGAAATGGCACATGGGAATCCAAAGGCTGCTTCAGCTCTTCAGCAAAAAAGCTCCCCTGCAGTCTCTTTTGTGGCCTTGTTTTTAAATAAACTTTAACAAAAACTCTCTTCTCTCACATGAGCCCGATGGTGTCAAAGAAAGGAGACACTCATTAATTTTATTGTCTGTCTGCACAAATGTTAATGAACTGCTGGGAACTGCAGCATTATTAGCATTAGCACCAAGTACTGAGGTGAAATATTTTGAGTTTATAGCGTTGAATAAAAATACTATTAATATTGTTTGTATGTTCCAAAGCTTGGGGGGAGGGGGTGGGCAGCTTCTCACAGGACACAAAGAGATCACCTGTATCCACTTCAAAGGACCCTCTGTGTTTTAAAGTGCTCTCTCCAGCACAGTGTGAATTACAGCTGTCTCATTCACCAGCCTGCTCCTTTGATTCGCCTGCCCCCGTGACCATGGGTCCATTCTGTGACTGATATGTTTGAGTGTGTATTTCCAGGGGCAACAGACCATTGCTGCTGCACTTGGTCCTGCTACTTTGTTGGGTGTAGCTCAATATTCAGTGAAATGGTTTACTGTGTCACACATGTTCCCACAATGACTGCAGATTCTTAAACTGTTTAGTTGATACAGATCATGTTTTTAAGTGTGTGGCATTTTGAAAGAGCCCAGCATTTCTTTGCCATGTTAAATATGCAGATGCTTCTCTCTGTCAGATTTCTCGGTCTGCTGGGGAAATCACTGCACGCATGAATCTTAAATGTGGTTTCATCCTGGGAACTTTCAAATGCCACTGGCAATAAAAAACCTGTGGCTGGCTCTCCCACCTTCTTCAATATGTCAGGGGAAGAGACACAAATGTCAGTGAGACCCCCCCCCCAGCAGACTGGAGACTGGAGAGAGACGGTGAACTAATTCACCTTCCACACAAGCGGAAAAAAGCCCGGAACATGCCAGTGTCTCGGTGAGACTGATAAATATTAATGTGGAAAATATTAAATTCCTTAAAGTCCTAATGAAAATAAACATTGAAACATGCAACGGGGTTCCTCCTCACATTTAAATTGTCTTGTACATGTAGATACAAGATGTTACAAGAGTAAAATAATGTTTATTACAAATCATACATCAGAATGATCTTATAGTTTGCTGGATATTTGTTGCTACACAATTGAAGTCTAAATGAGAGCAGATCAACCTTCAAACACTCAATGACTGAACAAGCCCAATGCCCTGACTATTGCATGGGTTTTCTTCTCTCTATAACCTCCTGTTGACATTTTGAACTCACCATGGCTTTTAAGCATCTAAACACCAAACTCTAGACCCTAGAGGATTATTGCCCTGCAGAGTTTAGTTCCAACCCAACAGACTGTACCATTCAAGTCTTGAGCAGCTGGATTAGGGTTAGAATTATACTCTGATCTGCAACAGACTCTCAGGATCGGAGCTGAGCACTTATAAACTCAGCCACCTGCATAATGATGTTGTAGCATAAATTGTTTAAAAAATCTTGTTCCATTAGTGGAATTTTTTCCCAATTTTGTTTGTTTTATGTCACAATATTCTGGTGCTTCCTTTCAGCAGGAGACGGTACTGCCTGTCAGACTGCTGGGATCCTAACACAGAGCACCATCACTGTGCATTACATTTGGTTCTGCATCTTTTAAACTATCCCTCAACACACCCAGGGAGGTGTGTCCTTCACTTTAGGACACGGTTATCCAAACATCCAGACTGGAGGGGTGACAAGGACTTGGGTTGAAGCCTGGATCCCAGCGGCACCCTGGCAATACTTAACAGGAGTTTGACCGAGTTCACAATGAAAGCCACCATCTCAGACACAAGCTTTAAGAGACTGACACCATGGATAAAGGATCAGGCATTGTGAACAGCTTGAACATGAGGCTCAGACAATGTGTTGCTTATCCTGCACCTCCTGCAATTCACTCAGTGTTTCACGTGGCTTTCATATGTTCTTCACATGGCCTTCACATGTTCTCCATGTGGCCTTCACATGTTCTTCACATGGCCTTCACGTGCCCTTCACATGTTCTTCACATGGCCTTCACGTGGCCTTCACATGTTCTTCACATGGCCTTCATGTGGCCTTCACATGTTCTTCACATGGCCTTCACATGGCCTTCACGTGCCCTTCACATGTTCTTCACATGGCCTTCACATGGCCTTCACATGGCCTTCATGTGGCATTCACATATTCTTCACATGTTCTTCACATGGCCTTCACACTGAACAGGGCCAACAAGACACTGAGCTTGCCCATCTGTCGCTGACACACAGAGGTCCATTGGCTCTGATTCCTCCTCCTCCTTGTGTGTGAATGTGTGTCGGTGTATATGTAAGAGAGATCATCCACGAGACATTTCAGCTGAATAACTCCAGACTCTCCACATTCCGAGCTCAGAAATGAAAATCAGATTCAGTCTCTCAGACTGTTTCAGAGGGCTATGAATGGCATTTGTGCTGAGTGTTTCTTTTTTGGGCCAGTTGCCAAGTTGTAATTTCATACCAATTATCTTTCCAACAGGCAATACTGCACTTTGAATTCCTAACTCTTGTCTTTGAAAACACCTCAGCATATTACACTAGAGAATGCAGAAGAGGACACACCCTAAATATGTTATTAGAAATTAGACAAATTACCAATGCAGTATGTCAAGTAAGTAAGCATGTAAAAATCTGTTCACACTCATGATAATTAAAAACAAATCACTGCAAACACATTTGGATGGAAGTACAGAGATAAAGGGACTTTTGAACTTGAATAACTGAGCAAGGTTCAACCAGTCACACTGGTGCCCGACAGGCACTGCAGCCTAAGGTTTGAATATGGTTTGAATATGTTAGTCACCCAAATAGATAAACCTACCTCTAGTGTGACTAGACAGGGTGACATTTCCCATAATCCTTTGCAACATAATTATCATTATATTATGTTGGCAAGATTGTACAAGGTCATAATTACTCCCACATAATGGGGTTTGGAAAAACCAAGTATGCACTGCAGGATATGTGCTGTTATCTTTCTCAAAATCCAGAAAAAGCAATGACACCTAGAATAATGACATACATTGCATGAGCAGATTTAAACAACACAGAGAAATACGCTTGCACAAATCAACAAAGAAAAAGTCTTCAAATTAAGAGTCTGGGAGTTTGAAATAATAAATATTGTCCTAAATGAGGAAAGGAGTCCTAAATCATGAACTGGTGGTTGTTTGAATTTTCCTTACCTGTAATTACCATTAGCGTTACCCTTCAAAATGCTACAGCGAATACATAACAGTACACATTCTTTGTATGCAAGCAATAGTCTCCATGCTATGTGAAGCAAGTCGTTGCTGTTTTCTAATGAGCTCCACTGAATTGTGAACATTAAGAATTCCATATACAGGTGTTCTTCTACTCCTCTGGGTAATATAACATATAATATGACATTTTAGTTCAAACATAAATGTATTTAACTGAATGCATGAGTAGCAGTTTAGTATAGTCAATAGAATCTGCTTCTCCTTTTTGCATTCATGAGAAACACTGTGGCTATTACTCAAGGTTATTTAACAAATTAATCTTTAAAAAATTAAATATGTCCACCAGGTCTTAAATTTGTCCATTATGTACACACTAATCACTCTGCAGAAAATTTGAAAAAGATGCATAACTCCCTCTGTGTGTGGGTCTGATAATAATTACTAAGTCAGCAGATGAATGAACAGAGAACATTTGTGCACGTGTCCTTTTGTAATGCCCTCAGTCACATCTGAATGTGGTTCCACCTTACAACACTTACGAAATATCTCCCAATCTCTCTCTCTGCAATTAGAAGTGAGTTTTACCTGCACATTCTCATATACGCATCTATATATATATATATATATATATATATATATATATATATATATATATATATATATATATATATATATATATACACGCAATTTGCTCTGAATATATGAGGTTCTGTGAGACTCTACAAGTGAACGTCACCAACATCAAATGTATAGTCTGTGCACGAAAAGTTCTGTTGTCAGAAACGGCTTTAGGAATCACGGCGCGCCACTAGCGAGCGCCTTAGGCGCTGCATCACTCTTAGCCAAATTTAACCTGTTGTGGCGTTGCGGTTTCGTTATTTTAATTGGACGAGCTTTGCACGTTTATTCTTACGGCACTTTAATATTTTTTTTCAGACGAACAGAACTGACCATCAGAGACTGCTGCCTTTCAGACAGATGTGTCAATTTCTTTGACACTGATACGCCAAGAGCCTAGATGACCCCGAACCCTGTCTAGCACCCCATCTCCTTGTCTCCATGGCGCAGAGTAGACTACATCAGAATGGACATACTTCGCTGCACCAGATGCTGTTCTGACACCGTAGATTAAATCAGTAGGCTACTACAAACGCCAGGTTGATCTTACCTTAGTGATGCCTTCTCACGATTATGAAATTGTCTATATACCTTAATAATAGTCCGTTTGTTGCAAAAGCGCGTCCCGTGTTCTAGGTTACACTAACCTGGGAAATTGTCCTAAAACTTCCACTGGGAACGAAAACCATGGAACGACAATTACCCCACAAGAATTTTATGATTCAAATGTATCACATTTTCTTTGCACTAGAGAGCTTAATATGCGGTAGTTTGGATGCACCTCGTTGCGATGGTATAATTTAGACCGTTTCTTGATCTCCAGTTGCGGGGACTGAGGTGAATGTTTCTGATTTTTTATCCGTGGTTTTGAACGAGGCGGGGCTAAAGCTTTCATTAGGCTACACACCCTCAAAATATCTGTCGCTGCTTCGCTGCGGAACATAGAACTGGGTGGTCACTAACGACAACAGACTGAGCACCGACTACGCAATGTCACTGGATCATATCCTCGCTTTTCCGTCAAGCTGACAGTAGATCCGATTGCTTTTGGCTGTTTTTCACAAGTTTAGGTGAAGGAACGGTCGCCTTGAATATGATACAGTTTTATCACGTCACACCTCATCAGTTATTAGAAAGTGCTTTGGAAATTAATTGTATTTGTGTAGACGGTGTCCTTCAGAGTTCGAGAGGCTTGTGCATTTTATGTCATGAATTCCGTGTCGTTTGTGGCAGTGATTTGGAATCGCACGGTGTGTATTGTCTTCAGTTCGGCTGCCTAAGAGCGAAATGACGTAGACTAAATTCATGTACAACAAACGACTTAATGACCACACATGGATAGATCGTGTGTCGTCATCCTGCACAGCATCACTTACATCGACATACAAATATACACTAACACGTGAGTAGCACAGAAGCTGTTTCAAAGCAGCTGCTTTCATATAATGCGGCTATTATTTTGGCAGAGTGGCCTATTGTAAGTTGTATTAACAGGGCAAAATGCTAAACATCAGGACTTCAGAATTACAGCATTCCGATTTCACATTAACCTAGCAGATTTCTAAGATTTTATTTTTTTAATAGCTTGAGTGGCTGGAACAGTAATGAGAGAATTGTGAGACGCTTTGACAGAAACTGAAAATACATAAACCTTAGCAAGTACTCGTCACACACACACGCACACACACACGCACACAAACACACGGGTTGCGAAAGTATGTCTCAGGGGAGCCTAAAGTTATAAATGCCTGCTTTCTTCGCTAGTAGTAGACTGTAATGTATTCTGGAGTGCTGACAGGAAATGCTTTTTGTAGTGTTTATATCAAAAGATGTTTTTCGAATAGTTTAGTACGTAGATAGAACGATTCTATACTTTCCATTACTTATAATTTCCATGTACTCTAAATCATGATGTTGAAACATTCTAATAGTATACGAGATTGGAGGGTGGACCGTGTATTTTAGCGTCCTCTAGTGGATATTATTTAATGTACATAGTCGACACATCAAATTTACATGAGATTATTGTAAAGACAACAACGATAATATAAAAAAATGAATTTACTTTTCATTGAGTGCAGATGAGGATAAAATTAAACTGACTTCTATAACGCTTTTCACACCCGTAGTTAATAGCCTAGAAACAGACGTTCCTGTTACATTTGTGACGGTTCTGATAAGGGAGGGTGGTGCTTATGATATATGTCACAACAACTGTGGTTACAGTTTCATTTTTGTAGTCCCTTATTTGCAGAAGAATAATAAAAACATAGACACATAAGCATCTTCTAGAATCACAATGAGAAACGCATTTAAAGTTCACTTCAATTATCTTAAAATGTAATGAAAAAAATTGCATACTTACGAAACTTGACATATTTAATATCACATTGAAAGCACAAAAATACAACACTTACCTAAACAAAAGCAATACCTATAAACTAACGTGGATTATTTCACGTGCTTTTATTTTGACTAATCGCAACCCGGATGTGACGAGGGCAAATTTCGCTTGTTGAGGCACAAACGTCTGCTCTCACATTCTGCTTTACTGTCGCATCTCTTCAGCCGTCTGGTTGCATAAAGTCCCGTCTAATAGGGTCGTTAAGTGAAATGGCCATTGAGCTGCGCTCTGGTTTTAAATATGGAACCGTTTTATCCGTTGCTATGGTTCTGTTTGCATACTGGTTCCGACCGCCTCATTCAGTACTGGATGAAAGACTCGACGCTGTACTGTCCTCTTTACTTCGTGCTGAGCGTAAAGTGGGAGTAAACGTCGCCCGACCAAAAGTGGCCATAGGTAAGAAAGGACTCTATTACTTGAAGAGTGACATCTAAAATAGGCATGTCATACATTACAGATTACAGATAAGCAAGACTCCGGGAACCGGCTAATTTAGGCTTGTTGGAGTCAAATATCATAAACGTTCATTATCAGCTGCACATCTGAAAAGAGCTTTTACTTGTTTATATGTGACTATCAATCCTGGTCTAAAACTACCTGTTTAAATGTTTATTTTACATGCTGTCAGCTGTATTGCACTTGCAAATTCAGTGATCCTGTAGTCTAGAACTTAGGTTTTGTATCTTTAATTACAACTAATGTATCAAACTTTAATTATTCAGAGGCTTAGACCTAATTAAAAAGCTTGACAGTCTTTGTTGTAGATGAATTGGTCACAGATAGTGTGATTGAAGTTCTGCGGAACTTAATTAGCTGTCAAGCAATTTGACCCCTTAGTAGTCTCTTTATCTGGTATAGGTAGGTGTATTCATCGTAATGGTATTGTAATATGTTTTCTATATGACATCCATCAAAAGTCAGATTTACCTACATGGTCCATGATGATCCGACTCTTACCTATGGTCACGAGCTTTGGGTAGTGACCGAAAGAATGAGATCGCGAATACAAGCGGCCGAAATGAGTTTTCTTCGCAGGGTGTCTGGGCTCTCCCTTAGAGATAAGGTACGGAGCACAGTCATCCGGGAGGGGCTCGGAGTAGAGTCGCTGCTCCTCCACGTAGAGAGGAGCCAGCTGAGGTGGTTCGGGCATCTGGTTCGGATGCCACCTGGGCGCCTGCCTAGGGAGGCGCTCTGGGCATGTCCAACTGGGAGGAGACCCCGGGGAAGACCCAGGACACGCTGGAGAGATTATATCTCTCGGCTGTCCTGGGAACATTGGTATCCCCCAGAAGAGCTGGAAGAGGTGGCTGGGGAGAGGGAAACCTGGGCCTCTTTGCTTAGGCTACTGCCCCCGCGACCCGGACCCGGATAAGCGGAAGAAAATGGATGGATGGATGGATGGTCCATTCATGATTGGATATCAGAAACTTCATGTTTTGAAATGAATATGTATTCTTTCAGTGTATTGATAAACACTACTTGTCTGTGCACCTTGCTGGATAGTGGAATTTAAAGATTAAGCCAGTGTAAGATTAGACACATTTAATCTCAGAGGATCTGATAAGTTCCGACAAGGTTTTAAAGTGAGCAAACAGTAAAGGCAATTCCAGAGATCAATAGAATTTGATCTTGACGTTGTTTGCTTTGACCCAGTTCTAGTCTATTTGTAAACATTGTATCAGACAGCAACAATGCAGGCAGCAAAACCAGTTTGAGTCTCTGAGAGCCCTAAAGACCTCTTGAATATCTCATATATCAGGTTTTGGTGGCTGTGTGGACATCATCGTGGATGGCGTGACCCTGCTGAACAAGATCGGCCTGCAGCCAGCTGATCGACCTCTGCACCATGACTACATCGAGGACGCTGATCAGCTCTCCCAGAGCTTCGCCTACTTCTTCGCCCCGGGAGCGGCGTCAGAGTAAGTGAGTGAGCGCAGAGAGAAGACATAGAATACGAGTGTGTGTTAATAACCGTCAGCTCCTGGAAGCAGAGTTCATTTGTTTTGGCTCACGCACACTGGTATCACTGGTAGTCACACACACTGATATATTTCCATATTGTTGAATGTCAGTGTGGCAAGTTTCAGGCCGTCCTCTCCAGCTGTTCAGGTGAAAGTGAGGCTGAAATCTGCTTTTGTAAAGCAAATGTACATTTGCGTATGGCACAGTGCTCAGATTTCAAGAGTGTACAGATGCCTACAGGCTCATTGTAAAGAGCAGCAGAGGCCGATTATACTTCAGATCAGCCAGTAGTCTCATACACAGGGTGTGACTGTCAAGATTTGAAGTGGGCACAGTGTATCTGAAATATGCACAGTGTAGTAAAATGAGCTCTTGCTGAAGTCCAAGCCCAGACCTGGATGACTAATTTGAATTATTAAGTGTTTACCACATAAAGGAAGCCTAAAGTAGCCAGTCAGTTTATTTAATTGTAACTTTTCATACGGTATGGTGTCGTAATTGCGCTAATACTGATGGATCCAGTTATCACATCAGATGACAAATGCCACATTAACTCTGGAACCACCTATTCCAAAATACCAAACATCCCCACCTGCTGTTAAACAATAGGCTTAGTCACAAACGTGGAAGAGTTGGTGCTAAATATATGCAGATACATCATTGATGGGTGTGTCTACATTTGTGTAAGGCTTGTTATGTCAAAAGGGGAGTGTCTGTACTTACATTTGTAAAATATATTACCCTTTAATTGTTGTTTAAATGTTTTTATTGATCTTATCATTAGTAATAAGAATTAAATAATAACGAGGATAAATTATAGTAAAGTAGTAAAAATGGTAATTAAAGGCCCTTTGTCTAAGGATGACCCATGTTCTCCATGTGAGTCTTTCCTCCCTGTGCTATGTGCCTCAGGGTCTTGCTGCAGTCCAGGGCACTGCTTTGCATGTAGGGCACACATGCGGCCTGTGTAGGGCACACGTACGGCCTGTGTAGGGCACACGTACGGCCTGTATAGGGCACACGTGCGGCCTGTGTAGGGCACACGTGCGGCCTGTGTAGTGAAACACAGTATATTTTTTTCTTTGTCCATCTGACCCACAGGAGGTTCGTGCTGAACGCCACACTCTTCAGTCATCTGGTGGAGGCCTCCCGAGAGTTGCCAGGTAACCGCTGGTCGATAGGGGGCAACGCGCCGGTCATGGCCAGCAGGATGGCGGATGAAGGCTGTGACGTGCTGCTCGGGGGAAGCTTCAGCACCGACTTTAACGACGTCCTCTCGCCGCACATTACGGGTCAGACACCACCGCCTCCACCACCTGCCCTGCATCAAGGACATAAAATCAAACGTACCGACTGTTATTTAGTTTCATTTTTGCCTGCCTTTAGTTTCATTTATGGGAATGTCTGAGGAGTGACTCCTGGCATTATAATAACTGTAATGTCTGAGGAGTGACTCCTGGCATTATAATAACTGTAATGTCTAAGGTGTGCAGCCCTTTTGTGCTCATTCTTTCTTCTCTTTCCAGTGGCAGGTAACACGGTAGAAGAGCCAGACATCCACCTGATCCTGGAGTACCCATCTGGGACCACTTGGGGGCAGTACACCTCCCGAAGGGCCAACAGGTTTCCTTGAAGCCTTTAATATACCTAGCCAACTGGTGTTGATCTGCTGCATTATCATTTTGGAATTCACTTTCCCTTTGTGGAGGTGGAGTGTGCTTGCCAGTGCTAGCTGCTTCCACAGAGGTCATGAATAAGTAACATTAACTGGTGTGAAGATTAATTGGACACGTAGACCCACTGGGTGCATTTTTGAAATTCTATGGTGGTTGGAGTCAGTCACATTTCACTCTGCTTGGTTACATGGTGATAATGTATCACATCCAGATGTATGTGGGGACCTTAAGAAGACTGTAACTCTGTAACAGCTTTCTGCAGATACCCAGAAGCAGAAGTCAGGTTCAAGTGCACTTTCATAATGGGCATGCCTCTCAGTGTAGTGTAGTTCATCTTGGTGCTGTAGTGTAGTTCATCTTGGTGCAGTTCATTCTGAGTTATCCTCTTACCACCTGCACTGTTGTTTTTCTGAACACTCTTTTGGCTCCACAGGTACATTATCCACAGTGATGACCACAACCCCTACCTGGACTCGATGGAGGAGTTTGAGAAGAGTCTGCAGAGCTTTAAGCCAGACCTGCTTGTGGTGGGAGGTCTTCAGATGATGGACAACTTCCCCTTTAAGCAAGGTGGTCTCAGGCTGAGAGATGTATTACACTGGTCACATGTGCCTAGAGAAGCAAACGGAATAGGAAGATCAAGCACTGATTTAAGCATTAATCAAACCACAACAAGCATTTGGTGCTTACAATTACAATGCCATGAGAAAACGTGAATAATATTTTAACGGTGGCGCCTGCTGATGTCTCCCGTAGGAGAGCGGGAGGCTTTGCTGAGCCACCTGGCCAGGCTGCTGTCCTCCGCCTCCCCCCAGACCAGCGTCCATTTTGAAATGGCCAGCTTTGTGGACGAGCGCCTGCTGTGGGACCTGCTTCGCTTCGTGATCCCCCACGCCGACTCGCTGGGCATGAACGAGCAGGAGTTGCCCAACCTCCTCGGCCTGTTCCGTGGCACCAATGTGACCGTGCTGTCCGACCCCAACCCTCGCGTGGCCACCGTCCTGGACCAGATGCGTGAGCTCTACCGCCTGGTGAACCGGCAGCAGCGGGCGTCCGGCGCGGGACGTCCCCTCAGCAGACTCCACGTGCACACGCTGGCCTTCCAGGCCATCATCGTCACGCGCGGCTCCCGGTGGAAGAACACCATGTCGGCCACAGCCAAGGCCTCGCTCACGGCCAACCGCCACGTGTGTGGCTCGCCGGACATCGACCCCAGCAAGGCTCGCCTGATCATGGACGAGTCCTTCTCGGTGAGCAGGAGGGAGGGCAGCCAGAGGATCCCCCTGCAGGAGACTCGGCCCGTGTCCTGCTGGCTAGAGGACGACTATGAGATCTGTGTGGCCCCGGTGCTGGTGTGCACAGAGGTGTATCAGACTGCTGGGGGAGGGGACAACATCTCTGCCGCTGGCCTTGTTCTGCAGATCTGAGCCGTGTTACCAAGACGGTGCCCAAAACTGCACAAGACATCATTATTCTCCTTCACACAGCAACCTATGGTATCTCCCAATATCATATGAAGCCTTTTTTTCTTGCTGTCTTACAAATTGGGTCAAGGAATTAATCCTTTGGATCTTTGGTTTTGTAATATCAGAATATATAAAGCCTTCAAATGTTTCATATAGTTTGTGTATATTTAGGGCCAGTCATTTTCAGTCACTTAACAGAATACTTGAAGTTGTTCATGATTGGTTTGAAATCTGAACAAAGTCTCATTGAACTGATCTGCCGAACTCATGTCACCTCCTTCAGTTCCCTTTCTGTTTCTGTTTAACTCAACTAACCTGGCTAGAAACACAGATTTGTCCTTTTGGTCCAGAAGAAAAATTTCAGTCTTTCAGTTTTTCTTGGTGTTTAATGTATTTTATCTCATTTTCTATCACTTTAACTTTGTTTTTATGATGGATGGCATGATGGGGAACGAGGAATGTTTTTGTTTCTCATCCTTTCATTTCTAATTAATTTGTAATTCTAATTAATTATGCCTTAAGGATAATGCATTTTAGCACAGCCATTGTAGCATTGTCTTGTTTGCATTTCCTGCAGTTTTTCCCAGGCTATTTTAAATCTGAAATATGAAGAAACAAAAACCCCACTCAGCTGTAGTTTAGTTCATGTACATATGTGGGCTTGAGTGGTTCTGAAAGAGGAAACCAATGAGGTTTTCTTGTCAAACAAAGGGTAACAGTGGGCATCACTGGCATATAACAAGCATATCTGGGTCCAGTGTATTATGTGCATATCTGGGTCCTGAGATCTCCTCCATGTGCATCTCACACTCTCTGCTAGGTAGCTGCAGTACTAACCCACTAATCCATTGTCCACCTACCTCTTGTGCCTATGGAAGTAAAAGTTGGGTGCTTGATCTTTACCCCAACTGTTGTTGGCTACATTAAAGTATTTACTTTAGGTAGCATTCTGTGGGAGCCGGGGGAGGGGGGTGTTTTTGCTGCTACCCTGCCCGTTCCGGTCACAGCCGAGTGGTGCTGGAGAACCCCCATGTGAGCCTTGGGACTGGGGGCCCCATGGACACTCGGTGCCTGGCAGAAAGCTCCCTCTCAGGGATTAACTGAGCCTGGCTGCTTGGGGTGCATGTCACTTGGATGATAAAGCAACTGAGCAGCCATCCCAGCGGTGCTGGCGACCCAAGCCAGAGGCAACTAGTACTGGAGACAGAAACAGCGAATGACCACTGGGGCAGAAGAAGGCATGTTTAATCTTGAATGAAATGCAAGAGCAGTGCCAGTGTTGAGATTTGTTTTTTGTGATCTATATGTATATTTCTATACATGTTTAGAATTCTGTGAGTTTTAAAGATTGCACATGTAATGATTGAAAGATTTTTGAATGAATAGTAGCGTAGCACTGAGCCATAAGTGGATAGTATTAGATATGTCTGTGGTCTGAGTGTTGTGCTGCAAGTTTTAATTAACTGATGTTTTTTTAACCTGGTTTGACTGGTTTGTATCTCTGAAAGTTTTGTGAATGATGCCTGGTTGGAAAATTTGTGCTTGTGGATTACTTTTCTTGACTCATATGTAATAAAAACTTGCATTCCGTTTCTGAGATGCTGCTGTTTGTGTCTTCGATGGGTAGAGATACTGCACATATAAATCCAAGTTATTTTATGACTAACAGTACAGAGCCTGGGTGGAAACATGTCTGGCATGCTGAGATTCTCTCGGATGCGGATGATGATTGACATTAGTTAGGCCTGCTTGGTAAGTTCTACATGCATGGTTATGTATACATATAATGGTCAGTTCAGCTAGGTTTGATTAATCTTAGAACTTTAGATTGGAATAAATGTATAAAGCTAGATTCAATGCTTGCTTTAGAAATTGATGCAGGTCATGTCAAAACCTGATCTAGAAAACTGAACAAAGTGCTGCAGAATCATAAACTTGGATTCCTCCATGTGTGTTAGAATATGAAATATAACATTTCAAGTCATATTGTAATGACCACTTCTTGATGATGGACTGTCGTGCTTTTGATACTAATCAATAATATTTGATGCACTGACAGATGCAGCAACTTCTTTATGTGCTTTGGAACTAGTAGAATATGAGGATAATGGGAATGGGATAATGTCTATGTTGAATCAGTAGACAACGCCATCAGTATCATTTCCTGTTTACAAGAACATTGTATAATCAAGTAATTACGGAAATACAACAACAAAATTACCCCAGGATCACCAAGCAGTAGAGACCTTTGTTTTGAAATTGTTTGTTAACATGTCCGGCTTCACTTCATACTTGCATCGTGATTGGAAAATATCGCGTCCAATCAGCGACGTTCTTATTGCTTACCGAAAGGAGCGTAGAAGTGTTTCGGTATAGCTAGCCAATGCTGTAGTTAGCTAACCAGCTTTCGCCATTTATACTGTCTCACTGTAATATAAAATGAGCTCTATCGGGACCGGGGTAAGTAAGGCCGTTAACTTTTTAAAACTTGTTCATTCTTAAACACAAAGCCTGTTGTTGATGAACGTCTTTGACCCGTCATTCTTCTAGTTAGCCAGTTACCTGTCTTGCTATCACAAAGCCGAAGAGCATTCAAGGGGTCTGATCTAAGTTACTAGTCAACTAAAGGCAGGAAATTGCTTAAAATATTTCGTGCAAGACCAGTCGAATTTTATAGGTAGTACACGATGCGAGTTTCCCCCCTATGTTACTAGTAAACTTTGGATCATATTTTCGTTTACGCCTCTGCTGAGTCACTTCTTGCTAGCATTGAATGGCTGGCAAATGTTAGCTAGCGTGCGGCACTCGGCTCAAGTGACATGACACAAACGTTAGTTAGCAGCTAGCTAACAAAAGTGAAAGTGTTGTTTCGCAAAGGTAGCTATGTACACTTTTCATTTAAATTCAATAACATGCTTTATTTATGTAAGTAAATACCCGATCTGTTAGGCTTGTACTTTAACATAAACTTTTTCCTCGTCCAATCCAGTATGACTTGTCTGCTTCCACTTTTTCGCCGGATGGCAGGGTATTTCAAGTTGAATATGCCATGAAAGCAGTTGAAAACAGCAGGTAGATGTCGCATTTTTTCATGAATTTATAAATTTTATATATATTTTATAACGCACTTTCATTTCATCAATCATTTTCAATGATTTACTGTAGTGAAATGTAAAAATGGCAATGAATAACCTGATTTGACACAACTCTTTCTCCTTTACATATATAATTCTAAGATTTGCCTTATGTGTTCTATGTTAATGACTGGTACTAAAACATGAACTATTTGCTTATTTATGTAGCACAGCAATTGGAATCCGCTGCAAAGACGGAGTGGTATTTGGAGTGGAGAAGTTGGTTCTGTCCAAACTGTATGAGGAGGGTTCCAACAAGCGCATCTTCAACATCGATCGTCATGTTGGAATGGTGCGTAATGGTGATCTTTACATAAAAGGCACTTGGCACACTTATTTGCTTGGCACACACATTCTTTTGGTGTTGGGAAGTAACTTTCATGATGATGATAATTGAGTCTTGTTCGGGGGGGAAACTTCAGAGGGGCTGCAAATACCTACACACGGTCTCTCGCCCGCTGGGATACGATATTCAGTGGTCATAAGGAGAGGATGGATGTCCGTATAGTCGTCTCACCGTTCAAGTGGCGTTTGTTCTTCTTAATGTGACTGTTGAATGCTCTTTTTTTTGTGTGCGTCCTTCAGGCTGTGGCAGGGCTATTAGCCGATGCCAGATCTCTCTCTGAGGTGGCCAGGGAGGAGGCCTCGAACTTCCGTTCCAACTATGGGCATGACATCCCTCTGAAGGTAAGATGGGATGCTTGGGCTCCATGTTGTGTCCTTACTGCTGTAGTAAGTTAAAGATATGACTTATAATGTCTATTTATAGAGTTTACTCAAGATAAAATATGCACACGTTCTATTCATCTTATTTTAAAGCATTCAGAATATTGGGAAGTGCTTTTAAAATAAGTGCTGATGTAGTACTGCATGCCACATGAATAGATAGGACTAAAGGAAATGCCCTCAGCTGCACTATTAAACCCACGGGCAGTCATGGTCTGGTGGTTAGGGAACCGGTCTTGTGACCGGAGGGTCGTGGGTTTGATTCCCAGGCCTGAGGTGAGCAAGGCACCTAACCCCAACTGCTCCCCGGGCGCCGGGCTAGGGCTGCCCACCGCTCTCTGGGCACGTGTGCACCACAGCCCCCTAGTGATCACGTGTGTGTGTGTGTGTGTGTGTGTGTGTGTGTGTGTGTGTGTTCTGACTGCACAGATGGGTAAATGCAGAGGACAAATTTAGATTGGGGTGAAAATCACAATTGACAAAAATGTGGCTTAACTTAACCTACCATGTACCTGTACTCACTGGTACTTAAAGCCACCTGTGACTCTGCCTCAGTCGCCCTCTGCACTGGTCATTTTCTGACCACAGGACCATTCTGAACACAACATTAACACAGAAGTGCTAATGGTGCTGATGTCAGTGTCAATCTGGTACAAGTGGTGCAGTGTTTCTGGGGATAATTGCTGGCCTCAGAGTAGTCTGACACCTCAAAATCTAGGCAGTAGTACTCCTGTGATAACTGACTTACATACTGACAGGGCTTGGAGGAAACAAAACTCCAAAATGATGGGCTTCACTTGCACCTAGGTGTTTGCTATACAATAACTCACCATTATTTCTTAAATATTGAGGGGAAAACATTCTTACCATCCTTTACATGTAGCATATAAGGTATATATCTTATTTCACTGGTTTGTTGGGAAACTATATTTACTAGGCTTTTAAATGCACTCCTGATGTTTTGCTCCTTTTCCAAACAGCACTTGGCAGACAGGGTTGCCATGTATGTTCACGCTTACACGTTATACAGTGCTGTTCGTCCTTTTGGCTGCAGGTAGGTTTGGAGACGTCTCGCACAGAAGCAAATAGTTCAAACTGCTTTGGGAAAATTTAATTGATCATCTTTAAACAATGAAAAACAATTTAAGTTACACACGATTTGTTTTAATAGAGAAGAGTAAAAGTAGATTAATGTAAAGTTTGTGAAGAGTTTTTGAGCTGGTGTTCTGAAGTGTGTGTGTGTGTGAACATGAGAGCCTGTAATGTCAGTTATGTTCCTTGGTTTCTCTGTAGTTTGAGTTATATCTCACTAATTTGCTGGCTTCCAGTTTCATCCTTGGATCTTATGATGAAGATGATGGCCCTCAGCTCTACATGGTAGACCCATCGGGGATTGCATATGTAAGAACTGTCTTAATGTAAAATGTTGTATTAAAAACTTCCCTAGTGCAGAACTGGTAACATGCTGTAAGGGTGCCTTTATATTTGTAGTTCAGTTCTGTCGATGCAGACCAAAGCAGGTTCCATTAGCGTTCACACTGACATACTATCTTCACACTTCAATTTGGTTTGTTTGGCACATTTCATCCATACTGTGTTGACACTTCAAGTGAACCACATCAATTAGATTGGAAGCAGATTAAGGTGGACTTGCACCAGGGTCCTGTCGTCTTTTTTTTGTGTGCACACGAGTGCGTAAGGTAGTGTGTTCATTTGCCACACCAGGGTTCACGTTATTCTAAGCAAAGTTGCCAAGTGTGAACACATCTTAAAAATGAGTAGTAATTGAGGTTTGTGGTGTTGTGCATCGCATGAATTCTGTATGCACTTATTGTATCGGAGCAACTTCATGTTTGCTTTTTGTGTTTAAGGGTTACTGGGGCTGTGCCATTGGAAAAGCAAAGCAGGCTGCTAAAACAGAAATCGAGAAGCTTCAGGTTAGTTGCAGTAGTTATTAAACATTTGAATGTTCAATTTCCTTTACACACCTGCAGGGTTTTCCCCCTCTAGAGTGATTAGTTTGGTCTGTGATTATGACATGTATAAACGCAGCATTAGAGAATTGCTGCGCATCTCTGATTCTTGTGAACGTTACATCTATAGACCTTTAGGTAAAACCGTTAAAATGTTTCCTCATTTCATCAACCTGTGAATATTTAACACTCTTTATTTCAACAGATGAAAGAGATGACATGCAGAGAGCTTGTAAAGGAGGTGGCAAAAATGTAAGTGTGACCTGTAGTACTCCCATAATTAGTACTCATGGGCGTAGCACAGTCCTTTGGAAATAAGCATCTGGTTCCGTCTGCACTGGGCTCCTTTAGGCTGTTGTCCTGTAGCCTGAAAGACCCCTGCACTGCAGTTCTTTCCATACGACTTCCATAAGACTTTCAGATGGTTTTGTGGTTGAGCTACAACATGCATGTAACAGCATGGGGCATGTAGGTCTCTCCAGAACTGAGACTTAAGGAATGCTGAATTACTGGCCATGTACCTTAGTTTCAGCCATCAGGGACCACCAAGCCAGATGTGATGTTTTAAAAACAGGCTGTTGGAAGAATCTTAAAATATTTGATTTGTGATGGGATGTTTAATACAATGGCATCAAAGCTGGTACTACTAAAGCACACTGATTCAACACCAAAGCAGTGTACCAAAAGTTGTGTCAAAGTTATTACCAAACTTGTATAAAATTATTACCAAAGCTTCAAACGTAACCAAAACACTGCAGGGGGAGAGACTTCATAGGTTTTGTCATATAATCTGGAGATCTTTTTTTTTTTTTTTTTTACCTACAAAATTAGAAATATGGAGGCAAAAATGGGAAGAAACATTCAAAGGTGTATATCGTCTGCAGTACTGTGCAGTTTTGAACCTGTGGCTGCTATAATTTCTGAAAACCACCAGGTGTCACTGTTTTGGCATTGGCTTTGAATACTCCAGTGCTTCCCATCTTTGACCAGCACAATGAGGATGAAGCCTGAACGCTTCACAAGGCTCCGGCTGCCCATCGCCGTATTTTATTTTTAAATGCATGAGGTTGTATTCTGAGAGGCTTTGATCCTGAGGACGGCAGCTGGGCCTGCACTGCTGCTGTGTGGTTCTGGACACAGCATCACACCTCTGCCCCAGAACGAGGGGTTGCGGCTGTAAACCTCACGCACATGGACCCCCCCCCCCTTTATCTGGAGCTCAGACATGTGAGGATGCAAGATTTGAAAGAAACAGCAGACAGACTGGATGTGTGTGTGTGTGTGTGTGGGACTGAAAGATCATTAACCAGCACAGGCAGTTTCTTGCTAAAACACTGCAGATGTTTAGTTCTTCGCATCCTCTTCCACTCTGATTGCCTATATTGGCTTGAGCAGGTGGATGGAACTTTGTGCTTGTTTTCGCATATTACCGGTACCAAAGTCTAGCGGATAGGTCCTTCAGCTGTAAAAGCAACGTTCTTTATATATATATCAGATTAAAGGATCAGCATTTTCATTTCTCTCCTTGCAGCATCTACATTGTACACGATGAGGTGAAAGACAAAACCTTTGAGTTGGAGCTCAGCTGGGTCGGAGAAGGTAACGAATGGATTGTAAAGACAATAATATAAACAAGTGCAAACAGTTAAAAGTGTATTAATGTCTCCATGTCTCTTCTCAGTCACAAAAGGAAGGCATGAGCTTGTCCCTAAGGACATCAAAGAGGAGGCTGAAAAATATGCTAAAGTAAGCCCCGCCCCCTCAGTGTGTGCATGGACTCATGTGTCTACAGCTTTGGCTCATGTGTTCTTGTGTGCTTTATAGGAGTCACTGGAAGAGGATGATGACTCTGATGAGGACAACATGTAAATTGCCTTCCCCTTACCTGGTTTTCCACATACCCTGGACAGCTCAAACTTCTTATCTCGTAAAGTTTTGTTTTTTAATGTTTTCTAGTCAATGGATCAGTCAAGGTCGAAGTTTCTGTTTTGAGAGTTTCAAAACACAAAACAATAAAAAAAAAAAAAAAGGAAAAAATAAGGAAAACATTTGTCCCATTTCTTGACTGCTGTCAGTCATGTACCGTTTCACATGCGCATACGACATAACTGAGTATTTGACTAAAGCCTAGTAGAGCAAAACTATATTTCTGCCCAATTCTTCATTTAGACTGCAGACAAACAGATGTCTTCAGCAGTACACTGCAAGGGCTTGAACCTTGTACTCAGAATTAGCAGTGCCAGCCACCAGTGTAATCAACTGCAGAACAACCATTTGTCTGTATATAAAACCCAAACCACATTATTCTTGCATATTTCATTCCTTGCCATGCATCTTAGTCTGGCTTGAATGGTCTGTAAAGACGGTTCTATAGTGTATCATCAGCTCATGGCTGCTGTCAGAAGAGCAGGGCTGGCTGTCCTTAACCTTGGCTGCTGTACGTTCTGTAGCACATTTGTAAACACCCGCTCTTCTAGATCAGAAACACCGGCTCCGATTGGCGTGGATGCCACAGCCTTAGTTGTAGCTCGGGCTCAGGAAACCTTGTTCAACGAGGATGGCAGCCTTGGCCAGAGATCCACCGGGGAAGAGTCGAGCGAGCACGCACGACCTGTTTCCCCCGACCCGATCAGCCCTGGCCTGCCCATAGATAAAGTACTGACATGCAAATAACAGCAAATGTTTCACAAACTAGTGTAGTAGACCATGGAGAAAGTCGGGATCAAACTAAGGCAAACAACCAGGCTGTTACATCTGCGCCCCACATTTATGGTCCTTTATTAGTCTAAATAATTGTGAAATAGGTCAAGCTGATGTACTTCCACTTAATTTGACCCTTAACATGGATTCACTTTACATCTCAAACCATTGTAGCCAAATATTGGAAATGCTTCATAGTAAATACTGTGCTCATCAGACCCAGTGACGATTCCTTCTTTCCTGCACATTCTAATGTTTTAAAAAAGTACCCTATACACACTTTACAAGGTATACACACACACACCGAGGCTCTTGAAATGTAGACTATGGGCTATGACGTTACAAATGCTAAACATGACATGCATACTCCTTTTCATAGTGTATACGTACATGCACCCACCAAAATCTCACAAAATCTAAAATATGAGGTCCTAAAAGCCACAGAAAGTAAAGCACTAGTGTTAAATGTGATTTGTAGTGTAAGGTCTGTGTATGTGATCGAAGGGAAAAGATACGTCACGTTTTGCAAATATGGACAGTTTACTTATATGTGCAACTAGACCTGACAAAAAGGCATGGCTCCCATTCATGTATATCGTGTATAGCCTGTCCACCAGCTTTAGTATGAAGAAATATATACAATTTTAGCAGCTTCAGATCAGATTTAAACAGTGTAAATAGGGGCCATTGCTTTCACAAATCCTGTTAATTATTTTCAAAAACATAAAACTCACAGTGCAGTCACGCGTGTCATTTAGAAGCACTACTCTTCTAAAAGCACTCAAGCCATGCTGTCTACCAGGTTTAATTAACCACTTTTCTTCCAGTATACGTCCTTGTCAGAATCAGGAAGTTGTGAGGTAACTGTGACACTACTGATACTCAAAACATGTTCTGAATAAACACTAAATGCACAGACATGTTTAACTACAGAGTACTGTGTGATCACCCCACTGGACTGAGTTTAAGTCACACTGGAAATTAGAGGAGGAGCCATTTTCTCTTTAGTAAAGCTACCAGCAATGCTTTACAGATTATAGGTAACAACTTTTGTTGTTGGACTGAAAAACAGCAGATCTGTCCTTTAACCCTTTAGAACATGCATCATATTTGCCCCTCCCCCAGGCCATGTGGTTATACATGAGCCCCAGCTGAGTGCTCTAGCATGTTAAAGCAATAGGAAGACCATGAGGGGCAGGTTCGCTGCACAAGGGTGAGTCCAGGAGACTCGCACACACAGCCTTCTGCCACACATCACCAAATGAGCGCAAAGGGGAACTTGTAGAAAGAGCTGCACTCATTTCAACACTGCATCCATGTCACACACTGGATCTCAAAACAACAAAGTCCATGTTTGCAATTAACTGATTTGCAAAAAAATGAATAATTACCTGCAAACCAGAGGTCACACTTGCAGAACACAAGCTACTCTTTAAGTATTGAGTTTTGATGTCAGTTCAAGGTTACAGTTCTCAGTAAAAGTGCAATAAAGCCCAGTGTAGGTATGAACTGGCAGTGACTGTTTCAGGTAACTCAGCAGGGAAAGGATGTCCATGAGGATATAGCCAAAATGCACTTTACCTTGGAGGAGTAAGACAGTTTTTTTTGTAATAACTGGTTTAAACTTATGCAAGTGAAAAATAGCCTAACCTTATGCAAGTGTGTCCATGTATTAGAACTCAGACAAAACACTCAGAGAAACTCGACATTCCCCAGAACGTCCAGGTTTTTTTGCTTTAAATGTTCATAAAACTTTTCATACAATGACATCATAAAACTAATATTGACATGGACTTTTCTATGTTGTACGAGTTTACTTTCAGAGTAGTATTAGTATTCATTAGCTTTAAATAAATATAAGACCAGATAAAGGCTTTAAGTAATTCTTTACCGTTTCAGATCAACATTCAGGAGGATTAAAGTCTCATCTGAAACCCATGACAGGTCCTTCACTATTTAAGGCCATTGGTCTTCAAGTTCTTTCACCTTTTCCCTTTGGCAGAATTGTTTATTATTATTTGTGGTTATGAATGGGTCTGCTAATGAGCAATCAATTTCATAGGTTTTACAAAATAAATTTAAATATTTCACATAAAATCATAACATCCAAAACAAGCAATGTGATAAAAAAAAATGACACTTTAATCATTACAGACATTGTTGACATTTTGTAAAGTCAATTCACCTAAGCTATAAATAACTGAGCTGCAAAGGTGTTTTATGGTAAAATACTATCTGGCAAATTCTGGCAAACTGGCAAATTCTTAAAGTCAAGTGAGCACTGTGTGGAGCGCTGTTTACCTGTTTGATTCCAGCTCATGGCCTTTAATAACCCAGTGCGCAGATAATGATCCCTGAACTATTTACTGCTACTGCATTCTTCTGTGAGCTAATGTGTAAGAATGTGACAGGTGTATACAGCAAAGAATGTGCAACTGCTCTCGTTTTAAAATAAGAATAGTGACATTAAAACCTTTCATTCCTACATAACCAACACCACTGAGGGCATCATGAAACCTACTTTAATTTTAATACAATAAGCCTGGTTTTAAGAACTAAAATCAACTAAGAGAACTAACAGGTAATATAACTAATATCAACCTTAATTGATAAGAAAAGCTCTTTTCTCAGGACCCCAAAAAGGTGTCCGTCTCTAAAGGTCAAAACCACAAAATGAAATACTTCCACATCCTATATCGCCCTATATCCTAGCCTATATCTATTGTGGTAATAGAGAAATGCTTGGTCTGTCAAACTGGATTTTTAAAAATATTCCAATTCACGTTAGTGTAAACACCAACCAGATCCGTACTGTCGATCCAGGCTGAAATCCAGAAATCCTGATTTAGTTCTTAGAACCACACATTAAACATCACTTCTAGCGCCCCAAGGCCTTTCAACTTGGCTAACTAGCACTAATTGGGCACTTAAAAAAATATTCCAATACTAATGAATACCAATACTACTCTGAAAGTAAACTCGTACAACATAGAAAAGTCCATGTCAATATGAATTAGATGAATCTGGCCCAGGTACTATAGTCTTTATCCGCCGCCGTTAGCTTCCGTTTACGTCAAATGTCCGTGTCTGACGTTCCACGGAACTGAAATTAAGACGCCATTACTCTTACAGCCTTCAACTGACCTCTTCAACACTGTCGCGTTAAAAATGTGTCCGCCAAAATAAATTAACTGCGAAGAGTGTATTAGTGGATAACAACGCTGGATCGGTATAAAAGTTATTCGAATAAATCCACACACTTCAGCTAATCTTTTGTCAATTCGGACTCACCTCGAAATCGCTGAGCACAGGAACAGTACGCGAAAATAATTGCGTTCAGAACAAAATGGCGAATGAGACCTTCATTTAGACATGCGCAATAAGGGAAATGGTTTTATTTTTCCCTCTGAAATGAAGTTCGTTCCCTTTCAATAAAAAACTCGAACCAATGAATAAAGTAGGCGGGCTGTTTTAAAGTAAATTTGACCAATGAATATGGCGAACGGCCTTCAATAGGAAACGTCTGACCAATCATATGTTAAGTTTGAGTTGTTTTAATAGTAACGATTAGGCATCACTGCCAACCAATGAGTTGGAGTATTTTGTAGCGCCGCTTTTATATTTACCAATCATTTCTCACTGGTCTCATTTGACCAATAGGATTTAACGTATTAGCGAACCAATCATAATTCCAGGAATTTGGCCACCGCGATTACAGCAGCCAATCGAATTTCGAGAAACACAACCTTCAAGCTCAACAGCTTGTTATTTCGTTTATGCTTTGCAATCCAGGCGAGTGGTAAGCAGTTATTTAGGAGTATGTAAGTATCCATATTTAAGACATTACATTTAGATAACTTTTGTCTTGTAAAATGTCGATCGTTTTTTTTTATTTCGTGTGTGAAAAGTAATGGTTGACGTGTTTTTAGACTATTTTAGAATTGAGGGACTTAACACGACGACAAATTGAATGGCAGAGACCAGGCTAGCTAGCTGTCTAGCTGCTAGGCGGCTTGTTTTCGCAGTCAAGAAACATAGCTGGCTAGCTAACGTTAGCTGACCAGCTAACTGGCTTTAGTGATATTAGACGAGATTGTCTTAACAGACACAATGACTTGTGATCGGACACTTTCTCGTCTCTCGCCCCTAAACTTGTGGAGTATTGGCTCGCTCCACGAATGTTAGACGAGGCTTCGCCAGCGACGCGACATTGTTCCGGAACTAGCGTTGCTTTTTTTGGGGGGCTTTCTGAACAACTACTAGCCCAGGCAGTTTAAATCGCCATAATAACGGTGAGCAGTTTAGCAAGGTTAGTTAGCAGACTCTCTCTATATTTAGCTCGCCTGTCGTAGAAAACCAAGCTCACGACTGACAATTCTTTTATATATATATTTATATATATATTTTAAAATTTTGCCCTCATAGACTGTGATGCCGATGACAGTTTGCCGAAGAAAATGCGATTCTAGTTGCCGCTAGCCACACACTGTTGTTAGCAGATTGTAACGCTTCCGACATAGTGCAGCACGGTGAGCTATGATGGCGACGTGACACAGTCCGACTGCGAGTAAAGCGGGAAGGAACACGCAGTATTCTGGGGTTTCTCTCCCCCCTCCGCTTCTCCGCTTGGCGTTTTATATCCTCAAGACATCGAAAGTTCATCAAAACGCAAAGCGTCGTTGGTCGTTTACAGAATTGTTTTTGAAAAGCACTTATTAACAGCTTGCTTCACGTTTTTTTGCTGCGAAGGGAGGAGGGAGGGGGGGCTGCATCGATCTTGAAAAGAATGCGTGAGTAGTAGCTAGCCCGTTAGCATGTTAGCATCTCTGTGTTCTCGTGCTGCTTCATGCGCATCAGAGCAAAAATGTGACACATTTTCGCAGAGTCTCGATTCTTTACTCTGCTCTTTGTGTTTTTCAGCTATAAAAACACATCGAGCTGGACTCCCTCAAATAGCCATCGCAATGAAGGTAAGTGACTAAAACCTTTCAGCTGAAGACAGCAGTGTAGCCGACGCCTCCCCAGACGAGGCCAGTCAGGTTTTAGTTGGCAAGTTATTCTCCTCAACGCTGCTTGGTACTAAATACATAGTGCGTATTTACTTAAATGCACACTTTTACCGATTGCAGTACGTGACTTATCAGCAAGCTGACGTTAAGCGACCACTCGTGTCAAATGTCACTTTTAGGTGTGCGTTTTTGTGCCTTACAAACACGGGGATTTAACCTTTCTGAGTAGCACAACCGAGCATTGAATGTGGGAACTATTTCTGCTGGAGTGCGGTGGTAATGATCAGGTCAGATCTTGGCCGTGTTAACCACCATCTGAACTTTAAGACAATTCAGATACTGGTACTTGTGCTGCTATCTTGCAGTGATCATGCTGTTCATCGTGTTATTTATTCTTTTGTTTTTAGAAGGTCAGTAGTTGTATGACTGAAAGACCAGAGACTGCTTTTTTAATAGAAGCTTTATCTTTGTTTACATAGATTTTTCTGGATGAATTTGTTCCTTTTTTTACGTACAGTCATGGTGTAAGACTTGATGCATGGTTGACACTTTCTCCCCCATTTTTATCTTTGCTTCCTTTACAGGTAGCAGACGAGCCTGCCTACCTGACTGTGGGGACGGATGTTAGCGCCAAGTACCGAGGTGCCTTCTGTGAGGCAAAAATCAAGACTGTTAAACGGATGGTTAAAGTTAAAGTAAGTCTCCTATATTGTAGATGAGAGCTTTTGTAGTGGCTGTGATCAAAGAGCATGGCAAAAATATACTCTTCGTTGTCACATGTCTATGCTGGTGAGTGGTTCTACTTCACATGCTATATTAATGCTTGTAGAAAGTATCTGTGTGTAGGGCAAGTGGATGCTGTTTTAGTCTCACCTGTCTCAGGTAATACCAAAATGGAGTAGTTCCATCACACTCTTTTTTTTATTTTTTTTTTATTTTTTACTAACGATAGCATTCGTGCACAGACGTGGTGGTGGCCACCGTAGTTTTCCTCATCGATGGCCATGTGCTGCCCTTTGCAGCTGCAGTCTTGATGTGTGTCCTTGGCTTACGAAAAGGAAAAGGCAGGTGTCTGCTTTCAAGGTTTGCCCCATGTTGTGGTAAACACCTTGTATTAGATAAGCTGTTGTGTGAATGTATTGCATTAGGGTTATCCCACAGATTTCAGAAGTCCCACTGGCTTATCTAGTCTCCCCTAGACTGACTAGAGACTGATGAAAACAGTCTGGCTTGTGATGCCATTTGCTAGTTCACTGGCTTGAAACATGTAAGAAAGGTCTTGAGAAGAAAAGTGGTTATGGCCTTACTGCATGATGGCTTGAACTAGTGGCTTGAGGTTCCTCTAGACAGGATTCCAGGGCACAGAGAGCTGGTCTTTCCAGGAACACAAAGAGGCCTGTTGGTGATATTGCAGCATGTGTCTGTTACATGACCAGATTACTTCACCTTCACTGGACTCGCAGCAGAATTTTTCTTTTCGTTGTCTGCCCCTTTCTCTCCTTGATCTTCTGCACCATTTGTTTCTTCCCAGGTGGTGCTCAAAGGAGACAGCACCTCACAAGTTGTACAAGATGACCAGGTCAAAGGCCCATTGAGGGTAAGGGTTTCTTCTCTCTCTCTCTCTCTCTCTCATTAGTGTCCGTGTTCACTACTGATGACATGACTCGTCAGTTTTCCCTGTCACAGCATTGCTCCAGTGTTATAATGCATCATTGACTAGTTATAAATAGAAACAGATATTCACTCCACTTCACTGATGGAAGTGGAGGGTCATCTGTTGTGCTTTACTAAAGATACTTTTTGAGCGACGCCATTTTCTCAAGCCTCTGCTCGGCATTACAAATTTGTACACACCTAATACGTGTGGCACAAGAGCGTCTTCTGCCTGTGTTAGGTGACCCTACGTGCCCAGATGATGCAGTACAGTGTGTAGTGGCGTAATCCGTGTCCTCTCGTTAACAGGTTGGCTCTACAGTGGAAGTAAAGAGTCCAGAGGGGGTATTTAGTGAAGCTGTCATCAGTAAGCTCACAGACGCCAGCTGGTACACTGTGGGTAAGTAGCAGCATGTCTAACTAAACTGCTCCCTGCTGTGACCCCGCTGCATCTTTAGCTGCTATGTTGCTACGCTCCCTTCGAGAATCCTTACCGTATGAAATTCTGCTCCCCCCCCCCCCCCACAGTGTTTGATGACGGAGATGAGAAAACGCTTAGAAGGACTTCACTGTGTCTTAAAGGGGAAAGGCACTTTGCAGAGAGTGAGGTATGGAGTCGCCCAGTGTGTCCCCTCCACTGTTCTGCAGCAGGACTGTTGTCGTTAATGCAGGTGCAACGTCGCTCTCTTTCTCAGACCCTGGACCAACTGCCTCTGACTAACCCAGAGCACTTTGGCACTCCCGTCATCGGAAAGAAGACAAACCGAGGGAGACGCTCCTCTCAAGCTGTGTGAGTGCTTATTTCCCTCGTCTTGCAGCTACCTTCAGCTACCTTCAGTTGGCAACACTGTGTTTTTGTTGTTCAACTTTGCTGTACGCAGTAGTGTGTTTGCATGGCAGCGCGGCTGTTTTGCTGAACATCGGTGTGTTCTTTATCACATTTCACAAAGAGGTGAGGGAGGGTGTGTGAGGTGAGGGAGGGTGTGTGAGGTGAGGGAGGGTGTGTGAGGTGAGGGAGCGTGTCTTGTTCCTTTAAACGTTAAGTCCACTATCACATTAAAGTGACTTCTGGGAGCTTGAACAACTCTCTCTAAAAAATCTCGCCCATGCTCGTTTGTTCCATTTCTGTCCGTTACAAGAACGATTCTTGACCCTGTGGTGGTGTTGGCTGGTGCCGCCTGGCATTTTGTGATCATATCGGTCCATTTCCACTTTTCATATAAAGGACATTGCTGCTCCCGTCACTGTTTAAGCCGGTCCTGCCAAGTACCTATGCAGCACTGAAGCATTTACTGCAGCTTCTGGTGTAGTGGAACTGTCCCAAGAGTGGTGACAGAAGCATCTCGCCACTTCAACCAACAACAAAGTTAAAGGGGCAGTAGAGGGACGGGCTTATGGGTAGACCGTAGTCGACTACTCTTGATGGTCTTTTATGGTCGTCACCTCTGTTTCCTCATGTTTGAGGTAAAAGCTGCAGAGTTCTGGGAGGTGTGTGCGTGCACTTGTTCTATTTCCAGCATTGTGGCATTTTGTGGTGTTTTTGAACAGCCTGAAGTAGCTGCACATGTCTTTGCTTGCGCTAGCTTTGACCATGTGACGAGCTCCTGAGGTATTTATTTTTCGTCATGCATATATTAATCGGTTTGAGGTTCCCGATATCACGCTTTTACACTTCCCCCTTTGGAAGGCTTCTTCTGTGCTATACCAACAAGGGTTTGGAGCAGAAAGACGGACGCCCCGTGAGCTCCTAACGTGTGTTGTTACTATTTGATGTGGTAGTTTTTAGAAAATATATTTTTGCCCCAGCATCAGTCACCTTGTCCTAAAAGAAGACGAACCCATGTGCTGTTTGCATGGATCCCCACATTATAGTTCTAACACTGGTGGCGCTCAGTGTGTAAACGGTAAAAGTTGAAGGTGGATTCTGCATGACTAAGCCGCAGCCAGATAGGCATCCGGGTCCATGTGAAGCATCAGGTCTTCATAGGGATGACCCTATAAAGTGCTGCTTTTGTTCTTCTTGTTTCTTAATGACTTGCTAACACATAAGGCTCCAAAGGGAGGATGTATACGTGACAGACTCTTTATTAAGTAGCACTGGCTAAAATGCTGTGTGAATGACTGTACAGTCAGTTCATCTCTTCTGACTTCTACCTGGTCATCTTTGTGTTCCTGCCTGTCTGGATGTGGACGGGTGCAGTGAGCAAGACTGTGACTCTCTTGTTTCTGCACTAATATAAGATCTCTGGCACAAATCTGAATATAATTTCTGTTTTAGTTGGTTTCTCTTTCTCTGCTGCTGCTGAGGTGTGTGTGTGTGTGTGTTTTTGAACTCCTGTCTTTTGTGAAGGAGCACATTTCCAGTATAAACGAGTGTCCTCCCTGTTGAACTCTGTAGTGCGGAAGAGGAGAAGGAGTCTTCATCCAGTGAGGAGGAGGAGGATGACAGACGGCGGCTGAATGACGATCTGTTGGGGAAGGTCGTCTGCGTCCAGGCTGGGCTTGAGAGAGCGTCCTGCTACCATGGCCTGGTGAGTCGTGGCTGCCTTTTTAACGCCATACACACCAAGACCACTGCAGAGCGTACAGCGCCATGTCAGTGCAGAACTTCAGAGGCACTGCGTGCTTGCGTCTCCACAGGGGGCCACATTGCTTCCTAAATTTGCCTCTTATTAGAATTTGTTTTTTTGTGGTGGTGGTGGTAATATTTATTTTTTTCCCCCATGAAATTATCTTTGCCCTTTTGTAAACAATGCAAACGAAGGGGTTTGCAGGACCAGAAAAGGAGGAACCTGGTCATCTTGCTGTAAACCCATACGGCCACGATTGCGGAACATTTTGTGCGTGAGCGGGAACGTGCTGACTGACTGCTTTGTCCCAAGGTGATCTCACCCAGCTGCAATGATGACTTGGCTGTCAAAAAGGACCAGTGCTTAGTGAGATCATTCGCAGATTCTAAATTGTAAGTACATTGCACGTTCTTGTCGTGTGTAATCGTATGCATTTGATGGCGAGGCTGTAGCCTTCAATCCATAGTATTTAATTTTCTTTCCTCCATACCTTTTGCTTTCATTCCCTCTTGCCTTTATAGTCACACTGTGGCACGAACTGAAATTTCTGAAGTGACTGTGGACACCATCTCCAGAGCCGAATACTCTAACAAGAAAGGTATGCGCGCTCATGGCGTCTCGCGTCTGTGACGTCCGACACGCGTCTGTAGCGCCTG
The DNA here is from genome assembly GCA_020368025.1 of Brachyhypopomus occidentalis. Taxonomy (NCBI): domain Eukaryota; kingdom Metazoa; phylum Chordata; class Actinopteri; order Gymnotiformes; family Hypopomidae; genus Brachyhypopomus; species Brachyhypopomus occidentalis. The sequence continues at coordinate 3,157,671 of JAGXOD010000002.1, forward strand.
ACGGCTCCGCGGCGAGGTCTCACTAGGCACCGGCCTTCTGTGCACAGGGTTCGAGGAAGCGCTCCTCTTCCTCCAGACCAAGCAGGTCCCTGATGGCTGGAAGATGGATATGAGCGAGATTCTGGAATCTTCCAGCAGTGATGATGGTGAAGGCAAAGAAAGTGAAGAAGAGGAGAAGGACCCCGAGCCAGAAGAGGTGAGCGAGCTGTGCGCTGTGCGCCTCAGCGTCCGCCATCACGGGGATCACTGCAACCCTCTCGTGTTGGGCCGTTTAGTTTAGTCCGTTTTCCCTTTAGGTTTAGGGTTAATGTACCATGAACACCTTGTAATGGGTGGGGTTTGCGTTAGGGTTGTGAGCGGTGTTATCTGGCTATCCGGTTAAGCTTCTGGTTTGCATGGCTGGAAAATGCTGACAGGGACTTGACGGGCATGTGGCATTTCGGCTAATGATTTCGGTGAAGTTGTGTGAGTTTTGTCTGTGGGGTGAAAATTTGCCCCTGTCCTGGATCCCGTTTTTAGCGGTGTGAGTAAATAGTGCAGCGGTGCTGAATCGGTATTTATGTTGAGTTGTAAAGGCATTCCTGGGCTCTGACATCTTTGTGGTCTACAGCACCTTGAGCGAGGGCAGTAAATGGCCCCAGCATGTGGGAAACCCCCCCCCCCCCCCAGCCTCCGCACAACAATGCCTCATTCTTCCTGCTCACAGCGCTCGGACAAATAGCCATTCGCTTGGCTTCCGAAACTGCTCCCATGGCAACCCCCACTTCCTATGGTTGAGAGAGTTGCGCCGATTGGCTGAGGTCCCGGTGGAGGCGTGCCAGCTGGGCTCCGTGGGCAGGTCCGAACCTCAGGCTGCAGCTCGTCACGAGGGCCGCTCTCCTCGGCGGAGCAGGGCCGGCGTGCCGCTAGCGCCACGGCTGCTCCCGTCTCAGCGCCACGGTCGGTGCCGCTCGAAATGCAGGGGCCACTCTGAGGATATTTTAAGAGAGCCGTGTTTCGACAGCTGGTTTTTAGTCGTTTGTGGCGGTGGCGAACTGCTATGCGGCCGAGCGCTCTTTTGGGTTTGGCCGCTAGACGCCCCGTGTTCCTGCAGGCAAAAAGCAAGTTTGTAAATATATTTATGCGCGTTCTAAAATAAAGCAGTCGCATGTTCTGTTCGTCTGTGTTAAAAGCTTTCAGATTGTTTAACGTGTGTGTATATACTTATAAATAAAATATTTTTGATGAACCAGCATGTTTTCTCAAACCGCAGGCCTAATGGTCGAATAGATGGCCGATCAGATTCAGTTCCAGCACTCCAAGGTACAGCCGTATGTTGTGACGTCTGCTCTAGTATAACCTAAGCATGAGAGAGTTTGGGTGGTGCAGGCATTTACAAAACAGCAGTGCTTCATTAGCTTTTGGTTAGTGACACAAGCATGGTGGGTCAGATCTGACTGTAGAGACTGGGTCCGCTTGCCTCCATGATGTCATGTGGAGGTGTGTGTGTGATCTTTGGGCTAGCTGATTAGATTTTTCACCGTTGGCCTAAATTTTGTAATGCTTAGAAACGTGTGTTATATACAGTGTTTATTTTTGCCTTTCGATGGCATGATTTGAGCACAGAGTTGCTTGGAGTCAGGCTGGACGGGTTGCTTTCCTCCCAGATTAGCAGTTAACAGCTGATTCCGTCTTTGCTTTTCAAAGCTTCGTTCCAGAAAGTGGCCTTTGTTTCGCCGTTTGGTCCCGCCGCGGGTTCCGTCGGGCGGGTGGTCAGCAGCGTCTGGCGTCTTATTCGCCAGCCCCGTCACCCTCTCTCTGTCTCCCTGCCTCTAGCCCGATGATGAGCCAGACCCTGAGGAGAGGGACCACTTCCTGCAGCAGCTGTACAAGTTCATGGAAGACAGAGGTAAGACGCAGACATGCTGCAGTTCTGTGGCCATGTGTGTTCAGGCTTCGTGTACGGATCAGACAGGAGTAATCGAGCAGCTTCGGTGTCCGGTGTGCTCTCTCCTTGCCCTGCATTTCTAACCTGCCTCTCTCTCTCTCAGGGACACCCATTAACAAACCCCCCGTGCTGGGCTACAAGGACCTGAATCTCTTCAAACTCTTCAGGCTGGTCTACCAGCACGGCGGCTGTGATAGTGTGAGTAGTTTGTTGGTTTTTGATTTGTAAATTCCTCTGCTCTTGATCGTGCAGATAGATAATAGAAGTGAAAGTCTGAATCTGAAGTGAAACTGTGCTGCCGGACATGAAATGGGCTTGGAGATGTAAATCTCAGCGCTACGTGTGTACTGCTAGGGCGGGGCTTAAAATGATGATCGTGGAGAACGGTTTCGCATATTCGACTGATGTCAAGTGATGTCATGGTTCTCTTGGCTGTCTGATCCACCCTTCATGCCTTAACCTGGAACACATCTGGAAATCTTGAAGTGGCCGGCAAAAAATGAGTCATGTGACGTTGCTCTTTGTTCCAGATTGAGAGCGGATCTGTTTGGAAACAGGTCTATATGGATCTGGGCATCCCTGTCCTGAATTCAGCTGCTTCGTATAATGTGAAAACGGCTTATAGGAAGTAAGTATTCCCGTGCTTTCTGCTGCATGTGCAGGTGTGATTTGCTGTAATGTGTACATCTGCTGGGCTGTGTGAGAGCCTGAAGTCTTTCTTCAAAGTTTAAGAAACGAACAGGATTTGCAGCGCACACAAGTGACTGTGTGTACAGTATAGCTGCAGAGGCTGGTTCATCTGTGGGGGGTGGGTTGGTGGGTGTGGAACAAGGATTTTAAGCTCATTTATTTTTCAGGTAGTTTGCTTGAGTCACACAGAAATCTCATCATAGTAATTTACTGGTTACTTGCTTAACCGGTTCCTGACTGTGTACTACTAAATAAAAAAGAAGTCCATCCAATTAGCTACTTTGACTCTGAAAGTGAAATCATCTTTTGCTGAGGTTTCCCCAAAGCTCTGCTGGAGTTTGAAGCGTAACCAGGCCGGTTTTCTTTCAGATACCTGTATGGCTTTGAGGAGTACTGCCGCTCCGCAAACATCCAGTTCCGCACGGTGCACCACAACGAACCTCGACCCGTCGCTCGGCAGGAGCCCACGGGAGTCAAGGAAGAGGAGGAGGAGGAGGAAGAACAAGAAGAGGAGGAGGAAGAAGAAGAAGAAGAAGAGGAGGAGGAGGAGGAGGAAGAGATGGGCGGTGAGGCTGTTGAGGAGAAAGGCGACCTGAGCCAGCAGGTTAAAGCTGATCCTGAGCCAATCGCGGACAAGCCCGACGAGGAGGAGGAGGCGGAGCAGGAGCAGGAATCTGAGGAGGAGAGACGCAGGGACGTCTGCTCCCCCAGGGTGAGTGTGCACCGCGCCCTCTGCCCTCTCCACGCTCACAGCTGCCCCCCTGGGGGGGGGGGGGGGCACACTGCACATGATGATACCAGAGAACGGTTTCGCTTTCATCACCTGACTGCATGTGATGTCACGTTTCTCTTGGCTATCTGATGTTCCCCTGTTTTATTAGGGGACACAAGGGCTCTTCCCAAGCTGATGAGTTATTGCACCTGCTGGTCACAGTCCTGTGCAATTTTAGAAATGCCGCAGCTGTGTTTTAACGGGAATTCAGGGTGTATGCACAAATCTATGTTTTTTTTGTTTAGGGACAAAGTAGAATACAGAATATGTTCTTATTTAATCTCTTGTCTGATAATGTAAATGTCTCATGAAATGTTATCTGAAATGGTCTACAAAACCATATCACTATAAAATAATCCATCTGGGGGGTGTACTGTGAATAAATTTGAATGATTAATATTTACTCTATAGCCTTTTATTCTGGGCAGAGCCTTTGCACTTAGATTAGATGAGATTCCCCAAATACCACGTTACCTTTACCTGAGCCTAATGCCGCCTCATCCATTATTACTAAAGAAACTTGTGCACCATTGTTTCATGTTTTCATATCGCTGTAGCTTCATGGTGTTACTTTCAAGCTAACGGCTATTGCATTCACTCCCATGGAATTATTCTGACTAAATGGGTTTTGATACCTCATTGTTACATCATGGCTGAAATATTACTGTAGTGAAGTTCTGTGCCGACTTTAGGATTTCCAAGCCAGCCGATAAAGTAGATGAAGGAAAAAGGAAGGGTTGTAAGTGTGTGTGTGTGTGTGTGTGTGTGTGTGTGTGACAGGGCCGGCGCCGCTGCACGTTGACTCCTGTGAAAACGGAGGTGAAGGAGCCTGTTAAACCGGAGCGAGTGAAGGAGGACAAGAGGAAAGAGGAGGTGCGTGGTGGAGAAGGCAGTGTGGAGGAGCAGAAGGAGAAGCTGGATGGAGATCCTCCGGGCAAGAGGCGTAGCCGGCGCCTGGAGGAGTCTGACAAAGACTCTGAGGAAGAGGAGCTAGAGGAGGAAGAGGAGGAGGAGGAAGATGAGGGTGAAAGGCCCAGACTCAGAGAAAGGTACATCATTCGATGGGTCCAGGTCATTACAGCTCTTGTTGCATTACTGCCGGTTTGGAAATGCGCTACCTGTGGGGTCAAGCATGATGATACCAGAGAAAGGTTTCGCATACTTGACTGATGTCCTGTGATGTCACATTTCTCTTGGCTGTCTGATTAGACTCTACGTTTGAAATTGCTGTACCTGGTTACCTGGCCTGACTAGCCATTTTACAGATGTAATATATATTTTCTTTGTCATACATAGAGCTTTCATTTTCGCGTACGATTTGGAATTACACTTCAGTCACTCTACATTCTTATTGCATCTTATAAATGTCCGTGCAGTTGTCACACTGAACAGTAGTTGTGATTTCTGTGAGAACTACTGCGCATTTCTATTATTAAAGCTGTGAGTTGACGTTCCTGGTGAGCTGCTGGGTTTGCTGCTTTCTTGGATGCTTAAAGCGATGACTTTTGGAACAGGTTTCCCCAATGCTGGCTTATGACACCAGCCCTCTAGATAAAAGCTTTGCTTCAGTTGCCCTTGTCTGAGATTTCCTCGGTCTTCCTGCTCAGGGAGGAGCGGGAGGGGGAGGACGGCTGTGAGGAGTGTGAACACTCCCTCACTGGGACGAAAGTCAAAGTGAAATACGGCAAAGGAAAAACACAGAAGATCTACGAGGCCAACATTAAGAACACCGAGACGGACGACGGAGAGGTGCTGTATCTGGTCCACTACTACGGGTGGAACGTGAGGTGAGGCTGCGTGGGGCGCTCACGTGGGCTGACGTGAAGCCTGGAAATGACTCTGGGTTTTCAGCCTGAGTCATGGGGGGTGTCTCTCTCTCTCTTGTATATCTGGTGTCCTCTGTTCTTACATGTAAAATATTTTAATCAGGCTTTTTTTGTATAACTGTATAATAATTTGTTTATATCACGTTATTCTTTATTACAGATACGATGAGTGGGTGAAGGCAGATAGAATAATATGGCCTGTTGATAAAGGAGGGACGAAGAAAAAGCAGAAAAAGAAAGTAAAGGTGAGTGGGTGGGGTTGTGGCTGGGTGGGGGTGGAGAGGTTGGGTGGAGTGTACAGGGTGAAGAAACACACATAAATAGATTATGTAACGAGGACACGCGGGGCTGTTACGGTTATAGAAAAAAAACAGAAAGTACTACAGGTACGTTTTTAAAATATGGTGAATACAGCAGGGTTTACATTAAAAGAAAGAATCCTTCCTTTTTTTCCCCTTTATTCTTTGACTTGGAATGTATTTGGAATGTATAAGTGTCCCCACCAGATCCTGACAGTGAGTGGGTGGAGTGAATGTGGGAGGAGCGATCGTGGGCGGAGGCCACAGCTCTGTGCTGCCTGTCTCCTGAGCGCATGTGGTAACGTTCCTGCCTGTCTTGACAGAACAAAGACGATGGCGAGAAGGAGAAAGACGAGGACAAGCAGACCAAGATGGCGATGAAGCGCGGCCGTCCTCCGCTGAAGCCCACCCCTCCCATGGTGTCACGAAGCGTCTCCAAAATGCCCGGCGTTGAGGGCAGGCCAGGCGGCAAAAGCTCCCGCCCCTCAGACCCCTCCAGCCTACCGAACGGTGACGGTAAGACTGGGCGCTCTTGGAGGAGCTGATGACCGTCTGCGTTTGAGGGTGTTTTCTCTATCTCTCCATTCCCCCTGTTTGCTTCATTATGTAATTGTGTCCTGACAGGAACTCCTCGCAGACGTACCAGGAGGACCTCTGGAATGTATGATTCTGACAGGGCATCTAATGGTGAGTCTGAGTAATACTTGACCTTCTGTTGGTGACATCAAAGCAAATATGACCGCTAACAAAATTCTGCCTGTTTAAATAGCCGAACAGCAAAATGTTTGCACGCGTGAGCGGCTCAATTGATCGTCTCGTGCCACTGGTGTTCTGTCTGTGTCCAGATTCAGGGAACTCCTCAGAGGAGAGCGATGGTGAGGACTCTCACGAGAAGAAGCCCAACTGGGTGGAGCTGACTGACCCAGCCACGGCACGCAAGCAGGAGGAGGAGGAGGAGAGGCTGGAGGAGGAATGCCGGGCGGAGGCCGCCAAGGCCCAGCCGGCGTGTCCCGGCAGCCCCCCAGAGAAGCCCCAGGAGGGGCAAGAGGCGGAGAAGCCAGAGGAGGAAACAGCCGTGCTGCTGGAATCTGATGACAAGTCTCCGAAGTCCAGAGCAAAGAGAGCTCGCGCGCGGGACTCTGGATCGGAGGCTCCCGCGCTGCCGCCCGCCGCCCAGTGTCCCGCGGAGGCAGAGGCGCCATGCGCCCTGCTGCGACTGGCCAAAACGGAGCCCGGACACGGCAGTCCCGCACACAGGGTTCCCGACACAGCCGACTCTGACACGGACTCTGCCACGGAGGACGTCGGCCCCCCGGAGAGAAGCTGCCTGGCCAAGCGCAAAGCCCCCGAGCAGAGGACGCCAGATAAGAAAGTTCGCCTGGAGCGCAAAGAGGAGCCCGGTGCCCCGTTGCCAGAGAAGAGACCTGAAGGGGAAAGACGGGCGGGGGCCGTGGAGGACACTGAAGGGCCCCCCACGCCAGCAGCGCAAGCGGAAGCTCCTGCTGAAGAGCCGGAGGTGAAGACTGAGATGCCCGCTCTCACCAGGGAAGTGCAGATCAGAGTGGAGCCGTTGTCAGGCTTGGGTTTGCTGAAGGAGGACGCGTCCGCAGGCACCGACGACGAGCTGATGCCCCAGATCGGCCCGGAGGCGCTGGTGTGCCACGAGGTGGACTTGGACGACCCCGAGGAGAAGGAGAAGCCGGCAGGGGAGGAGTTTCCGGCGCTGACGGAGGAGCAGGGTCTCGCTCCCGCCCCGCCCGACGCCGCAGCCCCCACGCCGCCCCTGCAGGCCTCCCCTCACGTCCCGCGCAGCCTCGTGGGAGCGGGACCCCCGTGCCTGAGCTCGCCGGTCTCTGCGCCCAGCCCCGACGAGTCGCACAGCACCAGGAGCGAGAGCGACGGCACCATCGAGGTGGACAGCGTTGCCGAGTCTCAGGAGGGCCTGGCGGAGAGCGGCTCGCCCCACGGCTTCGACGCCAGCGCCAGCTCCAGCACCTCCAGCGTCTCCCTACAGGAGAGGGACGGCAAGGACAGAGGTCAGTCTAACACCCCCACCACACACACACACACACACACACACACACACACACACACACGCGTGGGTTAGGCAACCCAGACACGTCGTAACAGACCTGTTTTTTGTGCTTTTGGCTGTAGGTCAGAAGAGACTGCTGGACTGCAGCATCAGCTCTCCGGCCAAGAAACAGAAGCGTAACCAGAAGCGCCTGAGCACGGCGTCCAGCGTGGAGAAGAACGGAGCAGGTGAGGCTCTGCACACGCAAGGTGGTCCGCTCTGCTTGTGTAAGGAGATATTAATCTGAAGTATTATGCACGACTAGCATTAAAGCGAACTCTGCAACATAAGCTGTTTTTGTTTTATAGCAGTGAAATGGGAAGGAAAAGATGCTAGCTAGCTGTGAAGCACCCAGTGGACTTGTATTCGCTCACTCACACACGTTTGTCATCTCAGGATGCTCCGTAACGGGGAGCTAAAGTGTCTTTATTGAGTCAGGGAAGCTGCGCCTGTGTGGTGGTGGTAAAACAGACTCTAGTGAGATTAGAAGGAGATTCTGGCTCCTAGGATTACTGAGTCAATTTGATCTGCTTTGTTATTGAAAAGGTTAAAAAGTATGAAATGATCTATGTAGTCACTCCTTCATAGCCTCATGCTGGGTCCCTTTGGAAACGTAGAAAATTGAAGCTTAATGGAAAAATTATGGCAAAGTAAACATTTCTGTTGACATAGAAAGGCCTTAATTAAAGGATCTAAACTTAGATCCTTTGGGTGTGTACTTATTTATCTAAAGATGCCATTTATTGTCAGTATCGTGATTTTTGGAAAGTGCTTTTAAAAAAATCCAGGTACATTTGCGACTCCGAGATGCGTCTAGCGTAGCAGCTAGCTTGTGCTGGCTCTTGCTGAGTGGTGCTGCTCCTCCAGGTCACAGCAGCGACAGTGAAGACCTGCCCGTCATGGACACGGCCAGTAAGCTGACTCCGGTGAAGCACTCCAGCATGGCCAAGAGCCAGAAGCTCTTGCGCTCGCCCGGCATGGCGTCTCCCAGCAGTAAGGACCTGGAGAAGCACAAAGAGAAGCAGGCCTTCCCCTCGCCCCGCACCTACAAGTGGACCTTCCAGCTGAGTACGTCCTGCCGCACCTCCCGCGCCATCGGAGCCGCCCGGCACGTACGCGACTAGCTTGGGCGGCCTCGGTACCTTTGCGTTTGACAGGTTTAGATTGGCTGCAAGGCCGTCTGTGATTTTAGGATCGTGTTTGTCGACCATAAGTTGTAATTTTTCTTCGGAAATGCAGGCTGGCAGGTAAATGGGCTACGTGTGCACCGAGGTGGAAGTTGAGCATTACTAGCTGTGGTTTGGCTTTGAAACTACCCTGTATGCATTTAAGATGTATGTCAAAATTGATGTTGAACGGAGGCAGGAAAAATACGGGTTGTGGTTTACAAGTTTGCTTTTAAGTAACATGTTGCATGATGTGCAGAACTGATTACTAATGACTACAGCTTTAACACTAATGCATTTGTAAATTGAAATGAACTACACCAATGAATGCAAATAGTTGATCTGCAGAATTTTAATTAGCTGAGGATGTTGGTTACTTACTTGACTTGGAGGGGACAGCCGTGATCAGATTGCTTTCCCATCCATGGCACTTTGGCATGGTCTGCAGGCCTCGTCTAGTCTGGCTGTGAGTAAAGACACTGCTGTCCTGATTTTGCAGATGAGCTGGACAACATGTCAAGTACGGAGAGAATTTCTTTCCTCCAAGACAAACTGCAGGAAATCAGGAAGTACTACATGTCCCTGAAGTCTGAGGTGGCCTCTATCGACAGGCGACGGAAAAGATTAAAAAAGAAGGAGAGGGAAGGTAAGGCTCGTCTCCGTAGCTTGGACAAGTTTCAGATTTATAGTGGAGAGCTGACTGCATGTACACTGGGCTGTATGAGATTTGAACTGAAGTTTCCTGTCTGATTGACAGTGTCCCACACCACGGCCTCCACGTCCTCGGGCTCGTCGGACACCGGCATGAGCCCCTCCTCCGCCTCCCCCACTCAGAACACTGTGGCTGTTGAGTGCAGGTGATAGATGTCGCACTCCGTCCGCGCCCCGCCCACCTCTGCCTTCTCAGCATTCTGCTGCCTCCGCGGAGACGTGCATACTGATGAGCCAGAGCAAGCGACCAATAGCACTCGACTGCCCTGACCCACCCACCCCCCCCCCCACACCCACACCCACACCCACGTACTTTCCTGTCCTTTCTTTCCACCGTGTGGCCACTCCAACCTCCTGCACTTTTTTAAACTGACCCTCCCACTTGCTCCCTCTCATCGCCACTTTCAGCGTCAGGAAATGGACTCCATCTGAGGGTTGAATGTATTCAAAATATACAGCTAATATCCATCCACAGACGGTATAATGGCACTTTTCTGTCTTCTCAGCAAGGCCCAAAAAGAGCCCGCCTAGGCCCGTGTGCCGTGGGCAGGTTTGGATGCAGTAATCAATCACTCATATGCTCTATCACAAAAGAAAAATCCAAGATTAAGGTCCCTGTATAGGTATGGTCACTTAACCAGCTGGATATGGTTAGCTAAAAAAAAACAATGAAAAAGAAAACAAAAAGGTCAATTTTGTGCGCTTGCTCCCTCAGAACTGCCAAAGTACACGTTACAGCAGAGTGCCCTATATTTGGAAAAGTGGGACAAAGTCAATTGCAAAAGGGAATGTAGTTTACTGAAAACTGCAGCTGCTGTCTTCCACTCTTTGTAGTGTGTGTGAGCACAGATAATTATGCAAAACTATTTTTGTTGTCTTTTTAAGAAAATAAACATAAGAAAAATGTTTACAGTGGAACACAGGACAAAAAAAACTGTTTTCAGTGGACTAATTTCCTTTGCGAGTGTATTTTGTCTTTTTATATGTAATTGCAGAGTTTTTATTTTAGTATAAAAAATTTCAAAAGGTATATATCACAGCGGTGAAATTATTTAATGAAATATTTCTAGGTCTGAAATTTTGTGTAAAATAAAGGTATTATCTTGCAACTTGTTAAGTATATTTATTTAGTCTAGGGACAGCTTTTATTTTTGTTTTTTTTGTTTTTGTATTTTTTACAAGATGAAAACAATCCTCCCGCATCCAGTTGGTCCATGGGCTAGTAGGGTAATGAAGAGAATGTTGTGGGCTCTTCTAGGAAGTTCGACTGTGAAGTCATAATAGGGTAACTACTGTGCAGTAAATTGTTCCCACTCCCACCCTCCCTTATCACCACTTGGGCCCAAATTTCATTGTTTTGAGACCTTTATGGAACACCATAACTTGGTGACCTGCCTCCTGTGCTCAGATTTCCTGGTACTTCTTAATTTAAGCGTTTTATTCTTAGGTTTCAGCATTTGAGTTCTCAACCAATTGAATAAAAATTGCTTAACAGACATATGTTTAGCCCAGGGGTTTCTTACTATGATTGTTTCTTTTGTATATAGATCTTCCAAAACCATGTATTTGAAAAATACATTTTACACAAACTGTAAATGATTTATATTATTTTTAAACATCTTTGTATATTAAACTTTTTTTTCTATGTCAGGTTGGTAGAAGCATTAGCACATCTTTTACTGTATATAATCAACCACTGGTCATGAGCAGGAGTCGAAAAGGAAGCACTAGAGCAACGAACCCACTAGTATGTTGGACATTCTGTGCTGTATTGGCAATGATTACTGAAAATGAGATCTTGCTTCCCTGTGAGTAAAATTTATTTACGGATTCCTGGATGAAGGAATGAAGGTATTAGGTTCCTGAGCAAAGCCATTGTATCTTTATGTAAAATAAGCAGAGCTCTTTTCATTTCTAATAAAGTTTTGAAATATTCATGTGCTTTCATATATATTTTTAAAGGTCTTATTTATGTCTTCCTTGGTATAAAACTTCTACAACTTCTTTCTTGATCTCAGACCTTTATTCCAATATGCATTTATTGATGGTGCTGTTCATATTCTCACCAGCATCCAGGTGTTTCCACTGAAGACATGAGGTGAATAAACTATTGAGTCTATATGCATTCCACACCATGACAATGAAGTCTCATGTGTTCATGAGGAAGAAAACGCCCAAAAGCCATGAACAATTCTCACGAGACCATGTACAAAATCCAAAGGTAAAAATACTTTAAGTGCACATGTTTATGCAGTGATCTCAGTTATTGTCCACAACGATGGGAGCTACACACGGTTGCACTGCGCAAACGTGAAGACCTCAAAGCATAGCACTTGTGAAGCCACTGCATTGTGCTGTATTCAGGACCCACTCAGAGAACAGAATGCTTCAGGTCTCTACTAAAGTTATTCACAAATGGTAGATGGGAAAATACATCATACCCTTGTTTTATTTTGGTATGTGCATGTTACAATAAAAAAAAAACTACCTTCACATTTTTACCTTTTCATTTTCCCCCACATTAAGATCAAGCTTTTGAGGTCTAGTGCGTCTGCCTCCTGTAGATTAGCCAGGACTGAGGAGATGAACCACACAGGGTGAAATCTTCCACCAGAATCCTGCCAGCACACTCCACTCCCAAGGTAATATGGACCTTCCCCATAGACATAATGAGAACCACAGCCTGAGGATATCAGTCTACAACATACAGCTGTCAACTACCGGGGCTGGCCAAGTAAGCCAGCTTTGGCTGCCAGAGCCTCGTTCTGCTGGATGTGATACTCTTGGAAGCGCATGGAGATCCGCTGGGTCATTTTCAGATACTTCTGTAGGCAACTCTCGGAGCACGAAGTCTGAAAAGATGCATTGAAAGTTGAGTGCATTTGATTTTTCTTTTTATCACATTGAGACATTGATATTCAATGTGTTCAATTAAAGTCTGTGTTTTAAACACTTAAAAGGTGGTTAATTTTGACTGCTGTACCTCTTCTGCTTTGACCTCCCTTGTGGTGAAATCTTTTACACAGTCCATAAAGCAGTTCTCTGTGAGTTTGTTGTAGGTACCAAGAAATTCCTTGAACTGAAAAATAAAACACAGCAATTACATTGTATACAACCGACAGTGAGATTTAGTGTTCCCCGTAGGTTAAAATCTGCAGTACCTGCTTGATTTGGTCCGACTCCGAGACTTGAGCAGCCATAGTCCTATAAAAAATGTCCTGCAGATCATAATGGATGTCACATTTAGACATAATACCAAACTCTAACTACATTTACAGGTTATGACAGAGACTTATCAAGTCATGACTTCAGTCTCCACTCATCTGATTCAATATTTTTGAAACATAACCTAGGCAAGGGCAGTGTTGCCTACAATGTCGCATTATGTAGTTAGCTAGCTAGCTAAGCTATCTAATTGTGTTTTCATCTTGCTAATTTAGCTAACTAGCTAAAGTTAGATGCCACAGTTCACAAACGCTACACAATATATTCTAGCAAACAGTCCGATTTTAAAGTAACTGAGCTGATGTACATATCAGCAATGTAGCCACTTAGCTGATATTACCTCGGATTCCACAATGCAACGCTTAGGCTGTTAAGCCACTGAAGGACATGTGACGATAAACGTGACAACAAGGTTCCGTGAATCTGAAGAATCCACTTCGGCACATTCGAAACAAAAAAGACATAATTTGTCTTTTTTAAATGACATCAAAAATTATTTAGAATATAAATGTATTACGTATCTAAAACATAAATATATGTTGAAATGTGAAATTCGAGATTTGTTCATAATTTCAAATATTTGTTTTCTCGAAAATATGTTAACGACTGCGTAATTTTATTTTGAAATCAAGCTCGCTGCGACGAACTCTTCTGGATTAGTGTGCGGTTTCTGAATTCACACGTTATCAACTTTGTTGTCGGTAACAGTTGTGGATTGTTCTTTAGCAACACATCGGCTTAGTTTCGACGAGAACGCGACATTTAGCTACTACTCAAAGTCCCACCGTTATAGCAGCACCGTGTCATTCGGGTAAACGTTACTAGCGAGCGAGCGTCTGCGTTCAGAGCGAGCTGCAGCTACTTCAGAGGCGCGAAATTCAAAATAAACGTTAACGGAATACTGTAAACACCAAATGATAAGTGTGTGCCACCTTCTCGCCCTGTTTTGTAAACTACGTAGCAAGATGTGAGAATGTATAACACTACCAAAAACAAACAAATTACAGGCGGTTTTATATAACCTAGCTGTCCTAGATTCTGTGTATTTCCTTAACAATGAACTTTGGCGTTTCTACACTAAATAACCTCAATTTAAACGATTCAACATCAAGTTCTGACGCGGCAGACGTTTTGATTCGGTCCACTAAAGTTATTTTGGAGCAAATGAACCCTCAGCGCCACAGGTCTACGGCGTCAGGACGCAGCAACATAAACATTTATGTTCAAAGGCTGTCAGACTCGCCGCATGTTTCTTGCTTGTCCGAAACATCTAAGCAAACATTTATGGAGCAAACGGTTCTGCCTGTATTTCCTGCAAATATGGCATCATCTTTATCCAGAGGTATACGATTGTGTCTTATCTGTTAATCCGTTGAAATTTGTGTTATTAGTCAAAAATATAATCAGGGACGCTCTTTTGTAGGATCCGAAGAACAAGATGACACGGCATCAAAGCAAGATCTTGGAGTTGCAAGGAATAACAATGTCTGTCATGTTATCAGTATGCTATCCAAACATCTACTTTTGCATTGATCATAAAAATGATCTAAGTAACATCACTGTCTTTTTCAGGTTCGTAGAACTGGTAAAAACAAAGAGAAACCCTATGTTGTCCAAACAAGGGACAATGAGCAGAAAGGTAATAGCATCCTGATCTGAGATTTGTAAGCTTTTTTGCAATTGCATTTTGAAATCTGATGAATCTGAAAATGTACTAGGGCAAGACGTATTAATATCGAGGTACACTGCTGATGGGAGGGGAGCTATTGTGGCAGCCATGAAACAGAGGTACGTCATGATGAGGGGGAGCTGACCTTTAACATTATATCAACTATAAATGCTGCTTAATAATATGTCATCTCTGCCATTGGACGCGTCAGGTCCCACAGTGCCCCTGTGAGACGGGAGGTGAAGGTGCAGTTGCTGGATGCAGGGCCTTCCTCGCGTGAGCCTCTCCAGAGCCCAGAGGTCCAGCAGCCCAGTCCAGCATTTCCAGCAGGGGACGGTGGGGCTGCTACAGCTGTGGCTGCCATCACAGCTGCCACCATGGCAGCCACAGCTCCGATAATCCAGGTAGAGTGCCACGTACTTCCATTCAGCTGTGTACACGTGGTGGAACTGGGCCTTATGTGTTAACTGCTGCGGTGTCACGGTTTCCCCCGTGTCCGACAGGCTCAGACTGAGATGGAGACTCGCGTGGATCGGGTGGCCACTGAGCTGCGGCGGCTCCAGGAGGCAGCAGGGGGAGGGGCAGACCGTGGTCCTGACCAGGCAGCCCAGCTGGAGGAGCAGCTGAGCACGCTGACCCTGCAGAGGCTTCGGCACCTGGAGAAGGTCCAAGAGCAGCAGCTCCAGCTGCAGGTACTGTAGCCCTGTCTCTGCACCCTCACTTCCACTGTAGTACTGCTGCTGCTGTTGCCAGGGAATCTCTCTCCGGGATCAATAAAGGGATCTATCGCTCTGACAGCTGACCGCTCAGTTAATAAATGCGCAGTACTTAGCTTGGACTTCTTCCAAGCATTTGATCAGTTTTTCATTTCTGACATTGAAATCGAAAGCATGACGTTGTAATGCTTGACGTTAAGGCCTTGACGGTTTTTCCTGTACCTTCCAGTGTGTTTTTCCCTCCCTCGGTTTCATTGCTCCAGTTGCGGTTTGTTCTGCTGTCCCTCAGAACCGTCTGCTGGGCTCTGCTCTGGACGCTGTGGCAGCTCGCAGTGGCCCAGCCTGGCCAATCGTGCGCAGCGCCGGAGAAGGTGTGACTGTTCCTGAGTCAGCAAGCGGTTCAGGGCTCCGCACACTGCCTGCTGGGGACAGCCCTGCTGCAGCTGCAGGTTCAGCTTATACCCTTATTTTTAAATGTCAATATAAAATTATTGCAACAACATGCACGATTGTTTCAGGCAATCTGTCCCTGTGTCTTGTTATTTCGAGAGGAATATATATTTGTTTTTGAAAGATTATTGGCCAAATGAGTGAGTTAACTTTTTTTTCTGCTTTACTTCCTCCTATCTTCATCCAGCTGTCCAGGTCCACAGTAAGAGGACTCAGACAGGGTGGGTAAAGAGTCCCCTGGAGACACCCGCGCCCCGTATGGTCATCCCCAAACCCACCCACTGGATCCCCACATCCCAGAACCCCCAGCAAGGCAACGAGACACACAAAGGCATCAAGGAAAGCTATGGTTGGTCACACTTACATTACAAACCTCCGTTCTGCATGAGTGCAACAGCAAGGGCAAATATGCCATCATTTGTAATGTATTACAGGAAGAGAGTGAAGACACTTAGGGATGGATACAGAGTGTAGACTGCATATCTTTTAATTGACTTTTTTACTCTATCAAAAGTAGGTGTTAATTGCACAAACCTCCAGAGCAATAGCTTATGTCATAACTTGTAAAAACATCATGTGCCATCAATAAGAGGATGTGTGGCAACAGTGTGGCAGTGGACTGCACCACTCTTTGGGTAGACAGTGACCTGCCATTCTCTCTGATGCCACTTGATGGCAGTAGCATCATTTCTGAATTCTAAACTGTGAAGATGCAGGGAGTGGTGAACACCTGGGCTTGACTGTTGCTCTATCCATGTTTAAACATGCAGCAGTAATAATAGTTCAGAACACAGATAAATGTGCAAATATTAATAACTTCAAGACTTTCTAATACCTTCAAAACCCCATTTGATGTTACATTTTCCCAGAAAATATGAATGCTTTGTTCTTTTGGATTTCAGGATCTTTGTGTGAACACCCAGTACTTCAAGCACTGCATGAGATCATAAAAAATCCCCATCCCTATTACTCCTTATTACTGCTTTTACATTTCACTGGGGACAAAGCTCTCATTCAAGGCAGCTTTCAAAATCGGTGTTTTCGATATAGTCGGGTTATTTAGGTGATTAATGCGTGCACATGTAAACCTTGTTCAGTCCGAACTTGGATATTTACATACACATTCTGTACAGACAATATGCTGGTTGCAAATCATTTTGGTTAAGAACCAGAGTTTAATTTATGTGACACGCTTCACTGATTCCCAAGCTACGGGTTTGGAAACCCTGGCGCTTGTACCCTGACAAGTCAGCAATGCTTAGAATAGTAAATCACATTCTTTAATCCCATACAAATTGCTCATTAACCCACAAGAGATCCGCCTTTATATAGCACACCACTTGTTGTGACTGAAGGTGCATCGCTGTGTCCCCTGCAGTAAAACTCATTATGGCCGAACCATTTGTGTTGAACGAGAGATCTGTGGTGAGCAGGTGGGTAAACACGGACAGTTGGTACAGTTTGTCTCGGCTTGGCTGTCTTGCTTCACGTCAGGTTCTTTTTGAAGTCTCGAGCGGCCGAAAAGCCAAAGACACGCTGGTGCAGGCGGGCTGGGAGAGGCTGGGTACACGCTATCAGCAGTCAGCAAACAACAGACTCTAAAGCCCAAGCCTTAGCAAGCCTGCCTTGTCCTAAGACCACTACAGGACCCCAACGCACAGGCACTCAGACGAGTCGCCAGGCTGTTGGAGGGAGGCTGTGGCGTGTCGGCCTCTGTCCCCTTTCCAGGCTACCATCTTATCACGCGTTCGGTGGTGCTGGGGGCTCCGGAAGTCATGGGCCACGACTCCCACACGCTTTTCTGGCTGACGGCTAGAACAGCTCTCCCTCTCGAGTCTGATCTGTGCGGGCGACGCGGAATCCGCTAGCGCGAGCGTGATTCCTTGCAGCCTGCTCGCTCTCTCCAGTCCTACACGGTGGAAGTGGGGGGCTGAGCATTGTGACCATGCATTTTTATCATTTGAAAGTGTCATTGCTTTAATATATTTCCTCACCTAAATTAATTCTGTATATGATTTCCACTTAAATTGTGTTTTTTTCTTGCAGATGGTGGTGAATCAGGGAGGGGAAAAAATCAAAGAAAAGCAATGTAATTTGCTGTGAATTTAAGACTAAATGTTTATACCCTCAAACCTGTTTAGCAGAAGAGTATTTTTGTGGCTGAAAATCTCTAGCGTATTTAATTAAACAATGATTTATACACATTTAGAGCTTCTAGTCATATTTACTTGATGCTGGCTGTTATGACAGGAATCGGAAATCAGCTTTTAATAGTGTCGTGAGAACTGTCTGGCTGTCATTGGTCAGTCCACTTACATACGTGTCAAAACCGAGGGAGAAATCCAGCTTAAGATGTCTGTTGCTAGTGACTCCATTTTGTCGCTGATGTGCATCTGCCGGGTTGTCGTGGCAACCCTGCTATTTCTGCAGTCTGATGGCTCTCCCCCTGTCCCTGGCTGTCAGACTGTGCTCTCGATGGGAACGGGCTATTTTTAGTCTCTCTTCCTTTTGTTTCTTAAGCACGCCATCAAAAGCCCCGTTAAATCCGCGCTGGGTGCAGCTGTACATGGAGTCATGGAAGGTATAGCCAGCATACAATAGGTATGTGATGTTTTTCATAATGAAGCATTTATCTGTAATCAGCATGGTGAAATAAGAAAGTGTAGAATATTGGAGCTGTTTCACTGCTTTGGTTATTGAGGCCTGTGCCCAACACATTCCACTCCATTTGTCTATATTTACTTTCTGGGCACTGTGGTGATTAAGCAATGCACATTTTCAACAGCACTGTGGGTTTTCTAGGAATAATGGACTTTTGTGCAGGCAAAATCCTGGGGGAGTCCAAAACACATTTCCCATATCACATTTCCCATATGTAAATAGTGTTGTTATATGACAATAGCATTGTGTGGTGGTGTGGGGTAAAAGGGTGGAATTTGATGGGCGGAGGCGTGAAAGGTTCGAGGCCTGGGACGAAGGGTGGAGATGACGAGTGAGGGGTGGAGGTGTGTGGGTAAAGGGCGCGTATGAGGGATATAGGGTGTAGGCCTAGTGCTTGGACTGTCATCTGCCATGTCACCTGGGAGGGGCCTGCTGTCCACTGTGATGCCCTTCGTGCAGTAAATGGCAGCCTTTATTATTAGCCTGTCCTCTGACATGCCCAGGTCTGTGAGTGCACTGGTGGGCTGGGCGTGGGTGCCATGCTGGGCTCCGTGATCTAGCACAGAACAAAAAGGCTTATCAGCTCTTCCCATGGCATGTGCAGCTGGTTCGTCTGAGCTGCGGAGGAGATGTTTTGTATGTCGCCTTTTGTCTGTTGTGTGTGGGTTGGTTATTTATTTATTTGTAGTTTTCGGCCTATAAAGTAATGGAACCGCACACTGTCCCGCCTGATTTTCCCGCGTTTCCTCTTGTTCTCCAAAGGAGTGTTTTTTGTAGGGAGCTGTGGTCTTAATGAACTGCAGTAATGCTTTAACGCAGTAGCCAGACGGTAGCGTGAGCTCAAGCTTCCCGGCCCCAGAGACTTTGTCACCTTTATGCTAAATGCTGGCTATTGTGTGCATGCCTGTTTTTGGAGTCACAGTAGCACAGCATGTAGACACTGCCTCTCACTGTTGCTAAGGGCCCTGCGCGCTCTGCCTGGTGTTGTTCAGCTGTAAACACTGTACACGTTTGACGTCACCCAGCAGCTGTGAGAGCGGACTGGAATCCGTGCGGTAACAGAAGCGGCCATCACAGCATGAGCTGTCGTCACGGAGAACACTCTGAACATGTGGGGCAGAAATGAAGACATGTTAGTTGATCAGTATCGAAACAGGGTTGTTTTTTTTTACAACGCTCTTTTCCCCCCCCCCCCCCATTTACTGCGTATTAAAAGTACGAGTCATTTTGCATTTTGAGACGGCCTTGCTGTGATCGTGGTTCATTTGTGATTGCAATTTCAGCTTTCTGATCTACGGTCAAATGTTTTAAACACACGGCAATAAATAAACCCTGCGGTGCATGTAATTTCATTTAGCAGGGGTCGGTCCTTTTCTTTCTTTAGCCTGCCAAATTGTTCTTTCAGGGGAAGCTTGGTGCAGATGTGCTAAGACTGCGAGAGCCTTTTGTTATAGGAGCAGTTGCGTTGCCTCTTCCTTCCATCTTTAAACCGCGTTGAGCAGGACTCCGGGCCTCCGGTTTCCTCTCGGCTTTTCCCTCCTCCGGCTCTGCCGATTGTCCGACGTGAAGGTGTGGTAGAGACGCCTGGCACAAAGCTGTTGTTTTACTGGGAGGAGTCTCCCCTTTTTCCAGTGACCTTTTGACCTTGAGGAAATGATTATGGTCAAGATCTCCTTGGCGGCCTAGGGTAGTGTTGTTTTTCGACGAGCGTGAGATCCTTGTCTGGCGTATTTGTGCTGATTTCCTTTCCTCTTGTCTGCGTTCCACAGAGCTGCGAGGGGAACATTCCTATTTCAGATCTCCTTGGTTTCTAACAGGTCCTGGAAACTGACCAGAACGATTTTTCCCCCCTGCCTTGACAAACGGCCATGTGATGAGGTTTTTCTACACTGAGCGAAAGGCAGTTTTTTTCCATTTGCAGTCATGTACAACCAAGCTGTAAGAATAACAACAAAAGTGACCTTTGCTACCTTACTCAGAAGGGCCTGATTCAGACGCACGGCAGTCCATGCAGTACGAGTGACTGAAGCACGTGGTGTGATTGATCAATCCCATGACTGATGGAAATGCATGTTATGTTAGAGTGTAAAGTGCTGGGAATCGGTGGGTGCATGAGCATGGCCAGTGTTGCTGGGGGAACAGAAGGCGGAGGGAGGCAGGTGTCTGCTGCTGGGTCTGATTGGACCAGTGTCTTCTCTCTCTCTCTGCAGGAGATAGCAGGCCACTGGACTGGATCCCTATCAGCCAGAGATCGCACACAAGGAACCCAGCACACACTGCTGGGGCGAGGGAGGTTGCCATGGCAACAGTCAATGACACTGAACCAAAGCAATTCAGGTAATCTTTAGAAACAGGAAATTCACTGAATGCTTGATTTGTTTGTCATTGTAAATTGTATGTGACCGTAGTATATATTTTTTTTTTCTTTTTTCTTTTTTTTTCATTTCCACAAAAGATTTTCTTCTAAACAGAAGAGATATTTCCTCTCTTCCAAATTCCCACCTGGTTCCTTATATTATTCTTGCCCAGGTGCTATTTCATTGCTTATTGTATTATGGGTATACCAAGTGAGTCTTTTAGGAGTCTTTGTTGGTTTGGTTTGTTTTTTTAATGCTTGTGTTACTGTGTAGAAGCTAGTGGTACCCTGACACCTGAGCCACATACTTCACTGACTTCGCATGTTGTCCAGCAGGAATCACAAATTGCTTTCACTGGTCTTTAGGGAGTCTTAAAAAATACAAATGGAGGTTTGCAGTCTTTCTTAACATTCCAAAGAGAAAAGCATATTTTGTAGCTTCACGGCCTTGTTAGTGTAGCTAATGGTTTGAGTATGGTCAGCATTTTATTCATACTCAGAAATTTTAGTTAGGAAGCAACTACCATGTAGCAACTACCGACTGGTTGGTACTAGTCCTGTTGAGTAGTGGTGGTGCACCCCTATAACCAGCCTCCTGAGTGTAGGGCCACAGACTCCTGCAGCACAGTAGGGCAAAATAGGGTTTCCAGAGGGATTGGAGCTTTTTGCAAATGTAAACGTCTGTGCATGCGAGGGTCCCCAGTGTAGTCATGGTGCAGTGAAGTGAGCAGCCCTGTGAATGCACTGCAGTGTGCAACGTTGCATCACGCTGCCTGAGATGTCCTTCCTCGTTTTGTGAACATGTAATGATTCGGTTCCTTGACGTTCCTGCCTTATGACAGGTTCATCCATGTCTTTACAAGCAAACGTCCATGGCCTATGTTCAGGACGGCACAATGAAAGAGGAGCTGTCGACCGTGTGTGTCCTACACCCTGTGTTTAGCAGGCAGTGCATTACAGCTGCATGCAGGGACTACACCCTGCAACCCCTCCCCCTGCTTGTGAAAAAGATTTATAACAATATAAAAGGTTCTTTAATCATTCTACAGTCTGCACGTCAGTGCTCATTGTATGTTTTACCAGACTATTGAAGATGCGTGTTTCACAAATACTATGTAGCATAAGGATGTGAAGGGTGCATACCAATTATGTTTTGAGTATACATATTTTTAAAAGCAGGGCTGCACTGTGTTTCTACGGAGACTTCAACAACAAAGCACCCACCTGCATCGACTGAGCCTCGGCACGGCTTGAAGGGTTAAATCCTTTCTAGCCCTTTCCTGAGGTATGGGGGGAGAGAGGAGGGGGGGGAAAAACGATAGGTAGTGTGAATGAAAATCATACATATGCAGCTAGACACGCACATACAATGAGCCCAGGGGAGGGTGTAACTCACAAAACCGCGCTAGCAGCCTCTGGTCCCCATGGCAACGGCAGGCGGCCTCTATCAGCTCCATCTGAGAATAGGTAAAGTAAATCTGCGTGCATTTGGCCGCCCGCCAGCGTCTCAAATGAAAGAGCACTTTGAACGGCTGCCAGGTTCGGAGGAGGAGAGGGGCTGTCAGGCCTGCTTAATGTTGGCAGTTTGTACTTGGCAAGCCTTGCCTTTTCCCAGAATCCCTCAGTCTGGCAGCCTGCCAGCTGCTTAGCGGAAGCTGAGAGTTAACCCCTGCAATGGGCCCAGGGAAGGCTGAGCACTGAAACCTTCCCATTGTGTGTGTGTGTGTGTGTGTGTGTGTGTGGGGGGGGGCACACAGTGAGACACAGTGTGATCTGTATGCATGAGAGGGCAGCAGGGATAGCGGAGAATCTCTCAGGGAGAGGAGAGGAAAGTACAGGGAAACGAAATCTCTTGCACTGTCTACATGCGGGATCACACAGTGTTACTGCAGGGGAAGGTTTAAAGGATGGCTTTTGTCTGGCTATCGCTTTCTTCTCTTTTTTTAAACAAATACTACAATGATAGTATTGTGTAAAATTATTTGAATGCTTATTTTTGCTCCTAAATGTCCCTAGTATGGAATCAGCAGTAAATGCTGATAAATAAAAGCCTTTAAAATTTTTATATTTGGGGCTTTTCCTGTGAGTGGAAATCTAGATTTAACTGATTTGCTCTTTATGCACAGACCTATAATTAGTAATAATAATAATAATAATAATAATAATAATAATAATAATAATAATAATAATGGATAATAAGGGGGAAAACTTTCCCTACTCTTCACTTGTCTATATTGTCTATAAGGAAGTCAACCACACTTTACCATATCAATTACAAGCTTAAAGCAGAAATAGAGTGAGAATTGACTATGGTCTCTGGCAGGTTGAGTTGAGGACATTTGGCTGTAGAATCACAGCATAAATATGAATTTGCAGCTTTACACTGGAATGGATGCAAATGTTTAGCTTTGCCCAGGCCAAGGCAAATTGCTGTTTTTAATAGTTAGCTTGTAAACTATACACTTGCTAATCTAACGTGTATGAGGCCACATCCATGCAATAGTGATCTGCAGTGTTCCCAAACGAGGCCCTACTGAGCTTCATGACGTTTACTGCATTCCTCCTGATCTTTTTTTGATGATTTTACTCTGTTAGTAACACAGAATGACTTTCTAATCACCAATAGTCTTCTTGCCCATAAATTATAAATTAGGGTTCAAGCACATAGTGTTACGTATCGTAATTCTGTTATAGTCATTGCACAGCCTCGCGTTGTTTATCTTAACCTTATATTTCACCTTTGTACAGGTTCACACCTCACGCTCGAGGCATCAAATATGCTTGTGTAGCAAAAGGATAAAAAATAAGACAGCGTTGAGGTCACAGTCGGGTGATTTTTGCTCAAATAGGAGGTTACATTTGTGTCCAGACGACAGCGTTTTCCCCCCACGTTATCTTTCCTTCCTGCGTTATACTCCTACTTTTAAGCGATTTTTCTCTTGTCCGCTCTGTCTATAGGACAATGTTAAGCGGATATTCTGCGTTGAAAATCAGACACCATCAGAAAGATGAATAAGGATTATGATCACGATCGGATATTATGGTTTCAAAATATCTATTATGATTTTAGAATATCCATTATGGTTTTAGAATTGCTTTATGGATTTAGAATAGATATTTGTAATCCTATGAAAAGTAGTCAGTAAAGAAAAGTGTCGATATTAAGCGGCGATGTATACTTTGCTGATGTAAGCAGTTTTCACTGTTCAAATTCAAATGGAAAAGGCGATTTGAACAGCAGAAAAGCCCTCGCTGGTGTGCATATAATTACACACACAATTACGTGTGTGTAGTAAAATGAGACGGCCTGATTCCCATAAACTTGTTTCTAAGCGAAAATTGGTCAATGTGTATGTGTTGCTCAGTCCATTCAAAAGATATGTAGGGAGTGGTTAGAGCATGCGCTCTTGGATAGCAACAAGTGGCATGTCAATTTGTAATAGAAAGGAACTGCGGAACGTGGTGCTTACGTCACTGCCCCAGCCAGGTGGCATTCCAAGTGGAGAGCGGAGACGTGGGGGCACAATCAAAATTCCAACTCAGAAAGCGAGTCAGAATGTGAAGCGCGCGTGGAGTAACATTCAAACTCGCTTACTACCGTCGTCTGCAGATCGAATTAGAAGAGATACAAAAGATTTATTCCTTTCGTGAACAAAAAAAACGAAAAGAGACTACAAACAAGTAACCGTGTATTGGATTCAAGAGGGACATTCAACATGTCTTCTGCACAAGTCTCCTCGTCGAGGAGGCAGTCGTGTTATCTTTGTGATTTGCCTCGGATGCCGTGGGCTATGATCTGGGATTTTACAGAGCCAGTCTGTAGAGGTTGCGTTAATTATGAAGGCGCGGATCGGATCGAGTTTGTTATCGAGACCGCGCGGCACCTCAAACGGGCTCATGGTTTCCAAGAAGGGAGATCCCCGGGACCCGCACCACCGCCCACGGTGAAAACACAGGCGTCGATGTCGGCCAAGGAGACGGTGCAGCTGAACCATGTGGACGGCTCGTCTAAGCAACAGCAGCAGGGGCTAGATCGCTATTCTCTAAATACGGAGAGGTCCCGCTTTGATTATTCCGGTATTGCCGCTCACGGTGGACGTCTACCGAACGGACTCAGTGGACCAAATGGTTTTCCAAAGTCAGACGACGGGCCCCCTGAGCTTAATCGGCAAAGCCCTAACTCTCGTCGGAACCATGGGCTGGTTACAGTTCCCGGTCAGATGAATGTGCCTCCGAACCTTCTCCCGCAGACCATGCTGAACGGCCCTCCTTCCGCTGCGGGCACGGCACAGCACAGCATGGCTGGCCGACCCCCACCGCCGTCCAGCATAGGAACAGCTTTGTCCATGGCGTCGCAGGCAATGTCGGAGCAAGGTAAAAGACCCGGTTCTGTATCCAGCACAGATCAAGAGAGAGATTTGAAAGAGAAACAACGTAACGCAGAGGCTTTAGCTGAACTTAGTGAAAGTTTAAGAAACAGAGCTGAAGACTGGGCTAGCAAGCCCAAGATAGTGAGGGAGACTTTGATTACTCTTTCGAACTGCACCCCCTTTGATGTGAGGTTCAAGAAAGACCACTCTCTGTCGGGCAGAGTATTTGCTTTCGATGCAGTCTCTAAACCTGGCATGGACTACGAGTTGAAAATATTCATTGAGTACCCAAGTGGATCTGGTAATGTTTTTTCTAGTGCGTCTGGGGTCGCTAAACAGATGTACCAAGACTGCATGAAAGATTATGGCAGGGGGCTTTCTTCAGGTTTTAAATATCTGGAATATGAGAAAAAACACGGTTCTGGTGACTGGCGACTCCTGGGCGATTTGCTACCAGAATCGGTGCGTTTCTTTAAAGAAGGACTGGGTACAGAGATGTTGCCACAGCCCTACATCGATGCTAGCTGCCCTCTGTTGCCCTCGGCACTGGTGAACATCCCTCGTGCCTTGCCGTCAGCAAGCGCGCTGAGGACAGGTATGCGTAAGCGTAAAGCCTCCCCTGAACCGGACTCAGCCGAGGCGGCTCTCAAGCTAACCGACGAACAGCAGCGACAGCAGTGGATGGCCAGTCAGAGCGAAGCGCTCAAGCTGACCATGGCGTCCGGGTCGTTTGTCGCCTCTCACGGGGGACCGCCGCCTCTTGGACCTGTCCACTCGAGCCGCGCCACCCCCCCTGAATCGGCTCCTCAGAACGGACAGTCACCGATGGCTGCGCTCATGTCGGTCGCAGACACTCTGGGCACCGCGCACTCACCAAAGGACAACAACTCTGTTCACTCAACCACATCTACTAGACACAACAGTAGCAGCCCGGTCTCTCCCGCCTCCGTCTCGGGGCAGCGTCGTTTGGCTTCCCGTAACGGGGAGATAAATTTGGCTGGAACACCCTCACAGTCCAGTTCCCATCAAGGCATGGAACAAGTTCACCCTCAGAACATTCCAGATTCCCCCATGGCAAACAATGGACCGTTGTGCTGTACCATTTGTCACGAACGTTTAGAAGATACACACTTCGTTCAGTGTCCATCGGTTCCCAACCATAAATTTTGCTTCCCTTGTTCTCGTGAGAGCATCAAAGCGCAGGGTGCGACTGGCGAGGTGTATTGTCCTAGCGGAGAGAAATGTCCCCTGGTAGGTTCAAATGTGCCTTGGGCTTTCATGCAAGGTGAGATAGCAACCATTTTAGCTGGGGATGTCAAAGTGAAAAAGGAGAGAGACCCTTAAATATATGCTTCCTGAAACAGAAACGTAAAATGAGTCGAGTATATATACATGTTGTGAATATTCAACTGACAAGTAGTCCTATGTACAGAGACATCTTTCCTTCATATTCTTCAGTGTTTCGAAACAATGGTACAGTGGGCAATGTGATGTCATACCTAATTTGAAGGAGGAGGCTATTTGGATATGATGTCGGTTGGGTATTACATAGCGTTGTGTTTTGGTGGCGGTGTCTTGGGTACGGTGTGGAAGCACTTTGCGATCACCTTTTTATTCGATTTCATGCACTTGTTTTAAGGTGATTTTTCCACATCTATACATACAATCCCTGCAAAAAATCTGAACAGTTGTCGGACACGTTTTTGTCATAGTTACCAACGTAAACAGGCGCGAGTCAACACTCGGTTTATAAACCGATAGTGGGCATTTTTTGTGTTTTGGTCTCTTCATATTTTGACGTTCTTTACAAAAAATGTCTCACTTTTCTCTCGTGCTCTGGAAGTATATAAATATAGTTTACTACGTGTTTTTCATTCTTTTGCTTTAAAGATGCACGGATGCTTAAAGTAGAGCAAAATACTGTACATGAACTTAAATGCTCTGTTTGTTTATACATTTCTGTAGTAACAGAAGACTTGTAACGTGCCTTGGAGCTGCGTAAATTGTAATAAATTCATTGATATTAATATTTTGTGGTGTCAATTTTTTCAGTTTAAGGCTTTTTCGTTTTACCAAGTTTTTGAACTTGAAATTTACCTGGAAGGTTGACACTGCATATTCCTAATATGCAATGTCAACCTTCCAGTCCCTGATGTTATAAAGATATTGGTAGTACTGTCTGAATCTTGGTATAGCTAATAGTCCATATGAAGTCCTTATTGTTCTTTGTTGAACAGCTCTTTTAAAAAGAAAAAAACCTTCAGAATGGTACAGAAACCTCCATTGCTTTATAATATCTTTACATAGAAATATTACACCAGCAGTGTTTGGGTTGATCAACTCCACATATTTTTCCAAATGTGTCTGTCCTTTCAATATAAGCTTCAAAAAACATCACTGCCAGGCAGTTCTACTTGTTCTTGAACAGCAGTTATGCTATGTTTGATTATTTTCCTTTTCATTTTTCTACTTTCCCCTGTAAAACTGAAGCTTAAAAACGCATGTTTCTCCTGTAGTAAAATACTTCCTTCTTTGTAATATTTTACATTCATATTTATTTATTTTTGGTTGGCAGGCTTGGCTCGGTCACCTTGACCTAAAAATGAAGACCTTCTATTGCAGTCTGTAGTTCTCTGGTGAAGCTAGGTCAGGGCCCTGTTTATCTTAAAGCAGCACATCACAGCCACTCTGAGCAGTGTGCGTGTCTGGGAGCGCCTTGCTCTCCAGGGCTGGTTGCGGGGCGCCAGGGCCTGTGCGTTCCCACTGCTAGGCATCACCTGGTTTGGCTGCAGAGCAGGTGATCTTGGCATGCTTGTTTATTCTCTTGCACTTTCAGCAGCAAGTTTGATTAACATGTGATTGACTGCTAATCAAGCAGCCCTGCAGTAAAGTGATGCATGAGCTGGAGTAATGCACGAGTTGTAGCCAGACACAAATGTTGCAGCTAATTTGCGTGTGCATGTTTGTGTGTGAGTGTGAGCAAGAGAGAGTGGGGGAAAGTGCTTGCACATGCCCGAGAAGGCCCTGGGGATACATTCCTCATTTAGAATTCAGCTGGTAGTCATGTGACCCGTCTGTCGTACTCTTGCATTGGCTACCGATAGTAGGGAAACCAGTTCATGCGTGGCTGTTGCCATGACTCAAGCTAATGCTCTTTTTCTCCTTCCAGCGCCACAGACAAACGGTTGATAGCACAATTCTTTTATGGCAACCAGCCATAGACGGACCTCCAGACTAAATAACGAGGGACTTTAAGGTCAGAGAGCTGTGGGTATGCCAGGATATCTCACCCACAGACGTCTGCCCCAACACTTCACACACTGCGCACATAGTCTTAATGCCATGTGAAAGCAGAGCTGTAGTCCTGTTTTTCACAGAGTGTTGTGTGTGTGTGTGTGTACTTTTAATACAGTACTATGCTATAAGTGGCAAAAGCCTTTATCCTTGCTTATGTAAAAATTAAAAACTAAACAAAGTGGATAGGTTGTAATGCGTTAATACAAAAGCGATTAACACGAAATTTATAGTAGTGGTGTACAAGGCTGTTGTGCATTTTGTTTTGCTAAATCCTCTGCAGCCTCTTGGCACACACCCCTCTGCTCCAGCTCAGCAAGGGCAGGTTCTGAATAACTGTAAATGACAAATACGGGGGAACGGGGGCGTTAAGGTTTCACGGCAAGGTGGGGGGATCATGGAAAAACCTGAATGCTGTAGCGCAGCTACTAAATCCAGCAGCCCTCAAGAGTCTTTTAGTGGTTTAGTCTGCGTTCACTACACAAAACCAATTTAGACCGCTGCCTCCCTTGGGAACTAACCCACCGGGTTAAAGCACATTTTTAAGGTGCTTGTTTGAACGTGGCTTTGAGGAACCATGCCCAAAATTATTTTATTAGCAATGAGCGTTCAGCCCATTTGAAATCTGTATGCACAATGATGCTTTTAACATTGTGCGTGCAGCTGTAGCGTCTAAAGACGTGAGATGTCCTGTGCTGTGCTGCAATGCAGAGATGGCAGCTGCAGTGGGGTCTAAGGTGTGGTGACTCGATCAGCACACAGTCCTGTGTATATACACGCTGATTAGGATGCCAGGGGCTGATGCAACAGTATCCCTGGTTTCAAGTTGCAGTATGCATACTAATCAGAAACACAACTATCTTTCACTCAGCCCTGTGGAGAAAAGGGCTCTCTCTATCCCTTCTCTCTCCGCACAGCTCTACGTCTTTTCATGTGGGATCCCCGGTCTTATAGCATGTGAGCAGTAGCCGTGCCTCTCCCGTGGATCTGGCCTGTGTTATTAATAAGAGCAGACACCTTAAGGATGTTTCGGCTCCACGGACAGATCACTGGGAGTTTTATCCTGTGAAACCTGATAGGACTGCCTGTGTGCATCAGTGCCTGTGTGGGTTGCACTGCCATTGTGAATGAGCATCTCGTGCCTCCGAGGGTCTCTGATGCCGGGGAGACAGCACGGAGGTTGCCCCGGTCGCTCTGCGTTATTCGCTTGCGGTGTCCTGTGTCAGCAGTGTGTTGCAGTGAGGGGTCTCTCGTCTTCTCTGCACTGCGTGCCATTAAAGCTCCTCTAATCTCAAGCTCCTCTCACAGTTCACGTCATAGCAAAACCTAATCGCTTACACGGCGTTGTTACACGGCGTTGTTACACGGCGTTGTTACACGGCGACAGTCCGGGTCTTCCTCGCCCAGCTGGGCTCCTGCCCTGTTTTGGAGCTGTGGTTTCTGGTTGCATTTTGAAATCGCTGCAGTCTGTTCCTCTTTCTGCTGGGCAGGGAAGCCTACCCCACCCCTCTCCTCACCGCACCCCAGCACACACACACACACACACCTCCCTGCTCTTTTCCCCCCTCCCCCAACAAGGGAGAAGTTTCCAACAGATAAAAATACAGCCACTCCAAAGGTTACTCCGCAGTGCCATCCTGCGCGGTTGCCCATGGTAACCAGCCTAGTTCACAACATCATTTATTCAGGAATGTGCGGATACAAAAGGGGGGGAGACGGCGGTTCAGTGTTAACCCCGTATGTGCTGGACTCGGCTCTCCTTGCGAGGGGCTGCCTCATGAACGCTGTTCTTTTGTTTTATTTTGTTTTTTTCTTCCTTTACACTTTATCAGCATAATCTGAAATGTTCTTTTTCAATTTTAGAAAATCCACATTAGCAAAATGGCTTGTTTGGTCTTCTAAAGTAGAAAGAAAATAAAATCAGGAAAAAAAACGCAGACCTCTTTCTAACATCTCTGCTAATACTGGAGGTCTTTCTGCCTTTTCTACCTTTCTGCTAAGATACATCCGCATGTGTTTTTGTTGCAAAATAACGAATCCGACTGGTCCATAGGAGTTATGCAAGCAGAACATCTCAGCAGGGTTTTGATATTTTCTTTCCCTCTCTCTCTGCCCGTCTGTGTTATGTTTGCTGCAGGCTGGGGGGGGGTTGTCAGGAAAGGGTTATTCCCATTTGTTTTCATTCTCTGTGCCTCTCAGCACAGCCATTTATAGATGGTGATGTCAGCACTATCTTTCATAGCCCTGGGCCCCCTTGGCAGATAATGTATGCAATCTCAGACATTCCATTCCATCCCGGCGAATCAGCTGCCAGCTGCTGCAGGCGTGCACTTCCTGCCGCCTTCTGCAGATATTAAAGCTGCAGAGACGAATTGATTTTCTGTCGCCACCCCCATCCCCATCCCCCACCCAACACCCACTCTTCTTTTCTTGTTTTTAGCCTTTCTCTGCTGCGAAGAAGATGGATGATATGAGACCTTTGAGGCAAATATGAGGCAAATGTAAATTTATAATATTTTGAGAATTGTTGATTTTTTTTTTTTAATGTCTACATCTGTTACTCTGAGTGAATAAATTTATAAAGGGGATTGGCCCGTGTTTGCTTCGTGCTGAGATCGCTGTGTTTGTTTCCTAGCGAACGCTATGCCGCAGTCATTGTAAAGGGTTAACTGCATACACCTCCCCCTTATATAACCAAATCTCAGCTCATTGGTGCAAAGCTCTCATGAGAGGGAGCTTGTTTGGGTCTAGCTTTGACTAATGTCATTCGACTGTTGAAAAGGGGCCGTTTTGGCATGGTTCCAGCCTGATGTTTTTTACTTGCATGTAAAGGACTTCAATTTCTTATGGAATTCCTATTTGCATTTCAAGGACAGTGAACTCCACACACCACCCACCCTCCACCACCACCACCACCACCATCCCCCTTGGGCCAGCCTGTTAGAGTTTCCTGTAGTTTCCCGCCAGTGAGGTGGAGGTGAAGGGGGTGACGGGCGCAGCAGTGTTGGTTTGGGGGCTCAGAAAGGGGAAAGGGAGTGTTTTTGAACACATGGAAGCAGCAGACCCTACGGACTATAGGACACCATGGTGACTATGTCCTCCTTTAAAAGCCTCCTAGCCTGCTTCTTCAAGGCTGGTTTCACTTGATTGATCCAAGCTATTGAACTGAAGACAGACAGAATACCTGTCTGAGCACAGAGGAACCTTTGTGTCAGTCTTTTGAGGATCTGAATGACCAGCTCTCTTTCTTTCTATTAAACACTCTGATGCGCTGAAATTGCAGTAATGACATATACATATATATTTTATGTTAAATGACACAGCTCATAACATCATGTAGCACTGTGTGATTGATGAAAATCAGGGGCTTTTCTAGTGCGTAATTCTTTGTCAGTATAGGATGGTGAGGGAGGAAAGGGTTAACTGTAGCGCCTGGGGCTGTGCAGTCTTGGCAGTCAGGCCGGAGAATTGTAGCCCCTTTCATTCCTCTGGGTTGTTTACACGACTCTCTGGCAGCCATTTTAGACTAGAGTTCGGCTAGCAGAGGCGCGGGAGTGGTCTCGGGTTTCTCAAGCTTTCACAGTGCAGCGAGTTCAGTCAGCAGCTCATCTCCTCGTCCATCTTCTCCTGGGGGGCCCTGGTTTTTTCCGCACATTGAACCTCCCTCATTCCACAAAATGGCCTCAGGTTTTTTTTTTGTTTTTTTTTTTAAGGAAAAAAAACTGCTCCCTGTTTTTGGCAAGCTGTTTATCTCTCACCAAGCACTATGCTGTTCTGTCACGTTCTTGTTGCTTGGTGTTTAAATGACTAAGCCATGATTAAATATGATTTATTTTCAGTGTTTTTAATTCTGCTTTACCTTTTTGTGCCCCCTCACAGCCCCCTCCTTTTTTTTGTTCTATTGATCATGTCCTGGATGCTGCGGTGCTGCAGTGATCAACTAAGGAGCTGTTTGTGTCTCCATGGCCTTGACCTTGCTCAAATAAGTCCTGATCTTCCTGGGTTTAAGCCATCATTATCAACAGTTGTGAAACTCCCGTGAAATGGAAACCTCCCCAATGACCTTGTGGCGAACCAAAGCCTGCATCGCACCCCACGTCCACCCCACAAAATAAGAGAGACTGTCTACCAGACAGCAAAGTACCTATTGTCAGCAATGGAGAGATTTTACTTGAAAATGCCAGCTGTTTTGATGGTCTCTGAGTCTGGTTGATTTGCATTAGTCAGAACTGTGTCAGGCCTTTAAAATGTCATTTAAGTACCCACTCATATGGGTTCCGGTGCACCTTCTAAATAGTCCTAATTAAGTGTTCCTCTGTGAGGAGACATAAAGACCCCGAAGCCCACCACATCCCCCTCTCCATCGCAATTCAGCTGCTTTCATTAGACTGGCTACCTGGGGGCGTTTACAGCAATCTAATCAACAAATACAGATTAATCCTCATCATGTAAGAAGATATGATTGACCTTTAGCTGAATCAATAAGCTGTCTTTGCTCCAGTAATGCCAGTGCTCGTTTGTTGGGAGAGATTTTGCGAGCTCTCAGCTGTTATTGCTGTTTCATCTAGCACGACGAGATCTGCAGGTTATGGACAAATATTTGTAGCTCTTGTGGCAAACTGGTTTTGACCTTCTATGGCTGATTTGCACAGTAATGACCAGTAACTTTGTTTAAATCTT
Organism: Brachyhypopomus occidentalis; assembly: GCA_020368025.1. Lineage (NCBI taxonomy): Eukaryota > Metazoa > Chordata > Actinopteri > Gymnotiformes > Hypopomidae > Brachyhypopomus > Brachyhypopomus occidentalis. The sequence continues at coordinate 3,190,557 of JAGXOD010000002.1, forward strand.
TCACTTTATCTCAAATAACGCAGTATTCATGGAACACTTGTGCTTTCTTTAAAGTACACTTAGCCAACGTGCCGTGTGAAAGGAACAGTCTTTGAGATGTTACAGTCTTCGGTGTTATTTGGTCCTTTGGGAGGCCTTGTGTTGCTGTCCATAAATGCTAATATGTAGCACACATCCTCAACAGCAATGATGGAGCAGCCTTCTCCTTTTGCAGACACTGCAAGAATGGAAAACAAACAGCTCCATTCCTGAGATAACATTAATATTTAATCAAACACTTCTCTCATGAAGAACTGCTGAGCAGCAGTATAATCTCTGTTGATACATTATTGAAATATTATTTTTTTTATTTTTTAGGTTTGTCTTGTCTCTCTCTGCCCACGCTCCCATCCCCCCGTCCTGTTGAATGCGCTGCCATTTCTGCAGGCCCCAGTGGCTCCGTCACAGACGAGTACTCGAGTACTGGTAGGAGCTGTTACCACACAGAGGGCCTCTGTGCTGCACACGGTTTGGGTTGGGGCAGTTGTATTCCCCAACAGCCCCCCTACCCCCCCTGCCCCCAGCTCACCTGGGTGAAGGGCGCATACCTCTCCCAACCCTCCCAGGCCCATCTGTTGCGTCAATGAGTGTCGTGATGGTGCTTCATTAAGACGTGTTAGATGTGTCTAAGCTGTCAACAGATGTGCCAGACTTCTTCTCACACATCTAACTTTAACTTCAAACATTTGTGTAAGTAATGAAAAAAAAAAACCCTTGTGTGAATTGTTTTTGGAATGTCTTTCTTTGTCTCAGCTGTTTTCATGGTCATGCCTGACTTTTGAAACTCTGGGATCCCTTGGATACTTACTGAAACAATGGCTTTTATAAATAGTCCTTTCCAACAAAGCTCTGGTTCTCTGTGTGAAAGAAAGAAAGAAGGAAGCAGTGTTCCTATCGCTCTTCCTCCGTGTCTACGCTGGCCGCCACTTTAAGGACGAGCCGTGTGAGTCTAACTGAGCCTTTACTGTGGCCTCTAATGGCAAAACCAGGCTGGAGAGCGAGTAACGAGCCACTGCCCACAGTGTGCAGAGCGGCTCAGAACTGTGTCACACTCGTTTGTGACTCTTACCACTGACGTGGTGGACTGAGACTACCATCCCCGCCTGTTCTCTGTCACTTGTCTGTTGTTATTGCTAAATGTTTTGACAGCTCTGAATGTGTGGAAGTATCAGTTGGAAAAAGATGATTAAGGAAGCTGATTTTCCCGTATAATACAGTAGGTAAAGAAATACACAGGATTCACCAGATCACAATTTACAGTTGCCCTGCCCTTGCTTTCTGGGTAAAGTGGTTTAATTGTATGTTAAGTCATAATAATTAGTTGTGCGTTTTTTGACATTTCTTCCAAATGTCATGGCAATCTGGCTTGTAGCGTGGTGTGTAGTTGGATGTCATCGCATTCTGAGATGTGAATGATCGGGGGACTGGCTCGTACTCTAAATAGAAAGCCTGTGAGGGAGCATGCGGCTTGATTGGCACTGGCAATGTATAATTCAGCTCCAGCACCCAGGATTCAGGGGGAGTGTGTGATCTGATTACTAACCAGCCGCCACGACTCCCTCTCCCCTCTCCTCCTCGGCCTCGTCCTCAGCGGGAAGAGCGAGAGTGGCTCTCAGCCGCCGCGTCTGTCATGAACTATTGCACACCGACCTGGACCATTCGGGGCGAGAAAGCACGGGTGGGGGGTGGGGGGTGGGGGGGAGGACTGAAAAAAGATGAGCCAGTTGCCATGGAGATGGAGACATGGAGCGATGCTGATTGGATGCGAGGTCTCTCTTTCTCCGTCTCTTGTGTGAGCTCTCGCTGTCCCTCTCCGTCTCGCTCAATACTCGAAGAAATGGTGTTTTACTCCCTCTGTCCTGCGAATCCTCTTGAATGACAGGGTAATTTATGCATTCAGGGCCCTGTAGTCCACGGAAGCATAAGGACACAGGCGTTTGAAATGTAATTACTGTAAGGTATTGAAGAGTTTTCCTCGCGGTGTTTGGTTCCAGCGGTCCTTCAAGAGATGTGAAGTGAGCTCCTTAAGAAATGTGTTTTCTGGCTATCACCTGTGGGAGTGGAGAAATGCTCATCTTGTGTATGCATAGCGCAAAAACTGCTAATAAATCCTCTAATTTCCCACTGGGGTAAGGTGCACATGTCCTTGACTGGGTTTGATGGCTGATGACCCTCCCCACTGCCGTTTAACTTTGTGAGATCAAAACCGTTAACAGTAACAGTGTTAGCAGTTACTGCTCCAGCTCATGAGAACCACATGTACTTAATATGTGCATATGTATGAGCTCACAAGAACTACATGTACTTAATATGTGCATATGTATTTGCTCACGAGATCCTGTTCATACGTGCATATGTACAGGCTCACAAGAACTTCATATGCTTCATATGTGCATGGACACTTCTGAGAGGGTTCACCTGTGTTACATTTATACTGTAACGTTTTCTGAAGGTCTCCCTCTTTGAGACATTTGAGACACACTCTTCTGCTCTGGTGGGCCTCTCAATGTTCAAAGACATCTGTCTCCCTCCTTCTCAGTAAGTGGCAACCCATCTGATGCATTCCATCAACTCAACCATGCAGATGTCTGTTAATAAGACCTGGAGCCAGACCTGCTGATGTGGAGAGGGTCCACAAGCCCCAGGGATAGGATTGCTTGTTATCATCCACCAACTCAAATTCCACACCGTACTGCGCATTTTTTCAGGGCCGTGCTGAACTGTCGAGCTGAGGGGCACAATATCTCTGCTGCATTCTCCTAACATCTTCCCTGCCTCTCTGTTCTCAGTGTTTTTAACACTAATTCTCAGGAAACAGGACCTACTTTTCCCAGGATTAAAATTCAATAGTGAAATAGCAGCCAGTGGCCAAAGGTCAGAGGTTCTTGTCTGAATAAAATAAAATGCACGTTGCTTCTGTAGAGGGAGTGGAGGACTATTACAGGATGAGCTGCAGCTCTTGGTTCACCGTGGAGATCAGAGGCTCCGTTTATTTCTCTGAATGGTGCCCAGCATCTTATAATGCCTCTTTTTTTTTTTTTCTTCATTCAGTCCCTCATGCTGGGTGAGCCACTGTCAGGAGGACTCCTGCTGGTCAGGCAGTGGTAGTGCACACAACTTCTTACTCTTGCCGCTTTCCTGGCGTTGTTCAGACATAATTACCTCGTTGTGTGTTTGGAACAAATGGGTGTGTTTTATGGAGGATGACAGTGCTCTTTTGTCCCCCCTCCCTAATTCAGCGCGGAGCGTGCTTTATTAAACGGCCACGTTAGGTCCAGCGCTCCAGATCACGCGTGCACCCGCTTGCCTTGATGGCTCTACTCACCTGACACTGTTTCAGAGTAAAGTGCTACCCCACCAAACCCTTCCATCTCTAATACTGCCCCTCCCCACCTCTCCCACCCCCGGGACAGATGGTGGCTGTAACGCGCTGTGCCTGCTCGCCAATGGCTGCTGTCGGCCCCGGCACAGATGCTGCGCTGCAGAGGGTCGCCATGGCGCCCAGCCTCCCTCTTCCTTCACGGTGATTAATGGAGTCTCACCTCACCTGGCCCGGCGCTCTCGGCCCCGGCGGCTGCCTCCCGGGTCCCGGCTCCACTTCCTCCTCACGGCCACGTTTATGTTGTGCTGTAGCGTGTGTTTGTGAAGAGCGCGGCACACTCACCGCTCCGGCCGCTCCCGTTGTTCCCTGTTTCACAGTGCAGGGCTTTGATGCGAATCGCTGGCCGACCCGGCAGTCGCCCCCGCCGAGCAGCGTCTCGTCGCACACCCCGTCCTCTTCTGTGGGTAACGCCTACAGGACGTGCTAGTGATGAATACGTCCACTCCATCAGCCTTGGTGTGACACTCTACTGTTCCCACTGTGAGGCCAGCCTCATGAACACGGCTGCAGGTGCAGGTATTGCCCTGGTGCGATACAAAGGCCTACAGTTATATCCATCTTACTTGACCCTCTGGTAGACCTCTAAGGCCCCCGCACCCTTACAGGTAGCTGAATCTTCTTCAACGTCTTCATCATAGCTAGTGCTAGTAATGGAGATTATGGAATCACCTCTACTGTTAACTATGCTGACCTGTAGTTTGATACATATTTAGTTTTTTTTGGTACAGAAACGTGCTGTCCGAGCTATGATGTTGCTGGTGAGGCAGACGTCTAGTAACAAAAGGCAGTTTGAAAATCAGCAGCTTTAAAGTAACCTGTCAGATCTGTTCAATGTCAGCAGTAACTGTGCATTTTGTTTCTGTTTGCTGTTGCTGGTCGGTCTCCTTTGGCGGAGTGGATCCTGGGAGGTAACCTCGTGGATTTCGTGCGAGCCGGGCGGGGGTGGAGGAGGGTGTGGAGGGGGGGGGGGGGGCGTATGGTGGTGGTGGTGGAGGAGGGGGTGGTGTCTGTGTGTCTGGCTGTGACGGATCGTTCCGCTCCGCTACCCTTTCAGTCAGTGAGCAGGCGAGGGGGGGGGAGGAGTGGAGCAGGACGTCGTTCCAATGCGACGAGCCGAGATGACACGGGCAGAAAATAACCCCCCGCCCCCGCCCCCGCCCCCGTCTCCCTTGGCCTCTCAGCCCCCCGACCGAACCCACTCTGCCGTCTGAGGGGAAGCAGCCAATCAGGGTTCGCTCTGTTGCTAGGTAATGGCTCTCCGCCCCCGTGCCTCAACATGCAAGAACGGCGAGTATCTCGTCAGTGAGCTGGGCTCTCTCGCACGGCGGATGCGAGCGCGTAGGGGGCTCGCGTGAGACGAGGGCGGCGGGCGGAGAGAGACTCTGAGGTGAAGAGGAGATGAAGAGAGAGAAACAAGGAGTGACAGGCAGATGGAAGGAGCGAATCAGAAGGCATGGCAGACTGGCTGCTTCCCCAAGGCAAACATTTAGCACCACAGAATGAATCATCCTGGCCACATTAGCTGGCAGCAGATGGGCTTTTCCATGGTGATGGCCTGACATATAGATGCGACCTGTTTGCCATTTAACAAGCAGGTTTCCTTGCTTAAAAGAAGAACTGAATGGGACCTACCGTTCCCATTTGGCTGTCTTTCCTCTCTCTCTCTCTCCCTCTCTCTCTCTCTCTCTCTCTCTCCTGTTAGTAAGCTTCTCTGCCCTTCATTTCCAAACAGCCTGTTAAATATCTGCTGTTCGTGGACAGACAGGTCCCACTCTGAAGCAGGCTAGTCTCTCCTCTCCCTGGTGAAACTGCTTTCGGCAGCTATTAAATCAGCGTGTAAAGCACTCATTCCAGCTACTTGGCTTCCCTCTGTTAAATCTGGAAGCTGTTACCGACACGGAGGTGAAATGCAGCTGCAGCTGGGTGTATGTGGACTGTACTGTCACTGGAGACATTTTCCTTTTGTTGTCTTTTTTGTCTATTGTATACCAACCTAATGTTTAAAATATGGCACGGACGCACCCACAGCATGTCTGCATGTCCTGGGTATTAATGGAGAACCTTTACATTAGAAAAGTGCATGAGCTTTGTATTGAGAGGAATAAATATTAATGAGGTTGTCTGGTCTGGGCCAAGCGGATGTGCTTTAATAAGAAGTGCATGTGGTGGTGTGGGGCAGGAAGGATGCAGCCTGACCTCTCGGCCACAGGTCCCGGAGGGGAATACTAATGCTGTCGGCCGGTCCCTTCCTCTCCTCGACCCAGTGTCCCGCGCTGGGAAGCGGCCGCAGGAAAAGGCCGTGGGATTGTTCGCCTCCAGCAGGACCGGCTGTTTTTCCTCTTTGTAGGTGTCGGGACACGGGAGGCTGTGGGACTCCGTGTTCATAATGATCGTATTGTGAAACTGGGAAGGTGGTGTGTGTGTGTGTGTGTGTGTAAGAATTGCGTGTTATGTTTGTGGAGAGGATGCTGCTCGCTGCTGAGGATTGCGTGTGTGTGCACATGTTTGTGTATGTGTGTGTGCGCGCGTACGAATGTGCTTTGTCTCTGCTGCTGTGCGGGCCCACGAGGGTGTTATTCTTTTTTATTTACATGTAAATGTGTGTGTGCGCGTGCTGTTGTGCAGGTGTGCTGAATACAGAATGAGTGTGCTCGTACGCAGGAAACACACGGACGCACTGCCCCCTCGCCGCTCTGCACACACTCGGGCTGATCTCGCTCGCAGTGTGGCTGTGCCTCTGCAATCGTCCCGAGGGGACGTGTGTGTGTGTGTGTGTGCATGCGTCTGTGGAGAGGAGGGGACGAGACTAAATGTCAGCGCTACCCACAGTCTCTCTGCAGCGTAGCGGCTTGCGGTCCACTCAGCGACCCTGCCTCTGGCAAAATGTCACCGTGGCCGCCCCTCTCCGGCATGGCAACGGGGGCTAGGAATACTATTTCCACATCAAGGAAGCTGCAGAATGCGGCATGGAGACGGTTCGGTTGGGCTTGCACACGCGTGTGCATCGTGTTACCTCTCCGTGGCCTGTCAGGAGGATTTATGTTCCTCTTCATTACAGAATGACACGACTTGACAGCCATCAGCTGAGGACCTGCTTTCCCTGGAGGTGGCAGGAGTAGACGCAGCCTGCTGCTTGGAGGAGGTGGAGGAGGAGGTGGAGGAGCAGATGCAGGGCCCGGTGTGCCCGCTCCGCGAGGCTCCTCCTCCTGATGCCTCGCTGGATTGTGGGCGGAGCACGTGGGCACCGGGGCTCATAACTCCAGGCCCGACACCTGTGCTGTCCTGCAAAATTGCTTTACAATTACATTTGTAGGATTCCTCCCACAGATTCCCCGTCTACCAGTGCGAGAGGAGGCATGAATATCCGTCTGAGCTGCAGGGCTCTGGTGCAGAGGTGTGCAGGCAGGCAGGAGGGCCTGTTTCACCGTCCTCCTCTTCCCCAGCTGGAGGTCCTGGGTTAGCATAGCCACACCATTTATGCCACTTCTGTATTTTTGCATTTGTCATACTGCATCAATTACCAGCTCTAACCGCATCGTTGTTTGGTATTGGAAGTAGAAGTGTGGCTGGAGGTTGTGCGTGCGGGCAGATTTGTGATGTAATCGCCCCTGGAGCTGAAGTGATAGCATCCTGGGCAGAGCGTGCAGGGATGAGTACCAGGGGCTCTTCATTAGCACAGGCCGAACCCTCAGAGAGACACTCCCTAGGAGAGATGCTCCCTCAGAGAGACGCTCCCTAGGAGAGACGGTCCCTAGGACAGACGCTCCCTCAGAGAGACACTCCCAAGGATAGACGCTCCCTCAGAGAGACACTCCCTAGGACAGACGCTCCCTAGGAGATGCTCCCTAGGACAGACGCTCCCTCAGAGAGACGCTCCCTAGGACAGACACTCCCTAGGAGAGACGCTCCCTAGGAGAGACGCTCCCTAGGACAAACGCTCCCTAGGACAAACGCTCCCTAGGACAGATGCTCCCTCAGAGAGACGCTTCCTAGGACAGACGCTCCTTCAGAGAGACGATGGCTACCTCCAGTTCCGTGCTTAGATGTGCGCCTTGGCCACTGGACTCGGGGGGCCTGGCGTCAGCCCCCGCTGAGGCGCTGCTTCTGAATGGATGAGCTTCTGAGAAAATCAGCTTCGCCGTATATGCTGTAGACTACACACTGGGTGTTAAAAGAATAAAATCAAACACGACCAATATTGTTTTTGTGTGTTAATGGCCATGTCCAGCAGTCTCAGAGGTTGCTCGGCTATCTGATTAGGTTACTGCATAGGTGTTTTTTCCACTGTGGTCCAGCTCCACTACCAACCACAGATTCACACACAAATTGCACCTCCCCCTTCTCTCCTGGCTCCCTGTCACCATCACATTGTACTGCCATCCCTGAGCCTGCAGCACACAGACGCAGGGCTCGGGGAAACTGCCAGTGTCATGGGTTTTTATAAAAAGCATCAGTTGTACGTCTCGCTCCCTGAATAATGATGCCATCTTAGTAAAACAGCGCGGTGTCCTCTTTCCTGTTTCAGGTGGCAGACGGAGGCCCTGCTGGGTTTTGTTTCTGTTGTCTCCCTCTCCCTGTGTGGGGCACCGTGCACATCAATGAGTACCTGCACTGACATTTACTCCACACCTTATGAATGGAGCTGAACTGGCAGCATCTCTGCACACATGCACACCCTTACGCTTTCTCTCTCTCTCGCTCTCTCGCTCTTGCTCTCTCTCTCTCTCGCTCTGTCTCTCTCTCTCCTCTCTTCCTCTCTCCCCTCCCCCCACACCGTGGTATCTGAGACCTTTTTTGTGCTACAGACGAGAGGGCGATGGGATATCCTTCTGTTTGAGCGTTCCTCTCTCCTTTCACATTCATTTGGAGACTGATCGTCCTCTCCGTTCCACATACCCGGTGCCACCAAAAAGAAGGTGGGGAGAGTTGCAAAATAAAAGAAAGGGATTCTTCTTCTTTTTCCCTCTCCGTCTTTTTGGCTCAGGTTTTCTGGGATGGTGGAATGCAGCGTGGGAGGAGGGGCCAGGGCCGGCCGTCCCACGTGTCCTTGCGCGTCCTCTCGGGTTGGCGTGTGCTGGCGGGTGAATGGAAGGTGTGATGGCGATCCTTATCTGGAGGGGTAACTGGAAATGTGTGGCGTGCTGATAACGTTCAACATTCTGCGGCGACGCGGATCGAAAATCAATAGTGAAATGTGTGATGAAGACACGCCCCCGTAGACTGTTGTAACGGGCCAGTTCTTTCTGTTGATTACCTGCTCATCCTTGCACATCAGCAGCTCGGCTAAAATAGCTGCAAAATCCACAGCCTTCTCAGCTCCATTTTGAAAGGACACCTGTCCTCGTGATATATGTATATTTAATGACCCCGACCGTCGTCTCGATGGCACGTTCCCGGAAATTCGCATGTGACAGCTCGTGTGTGATACATGAAAATTTCGCCCCTTGATCGGCTGGAGACATTAGCATAGCGTGACCTCTGCAGGGGCATCACACTCTCCTTCCTGCCTGCGTCTGCACCCTAATCAATTTGTGTGAGATCAAATAGCCTGGCATCTCCTCTGTGCCCCCCCCCCCTTCAAATGGATTAGCTCCTTTTGTGGCGTCTTAAAGCTGATTGAAGGCAGCATGCTGTGTGGAATACATCAGGACGCCCAGCACGCCACGCGCTGCCTCTCTGGGCTTCATGTTTATTTATCACCCAGCCCTAAAAGGCGAGAAGCAGCCTCTTCCTCTCCGCTCCTTCTGTCCCGAGGACATAATGGCTGCTCGGATGAGACGATTGTCTAATGCGTGAGCCGGTGCTGCCGTCTGCCTGCCTGCCTAGCGACAGATCAAACGCGGTGCGGCCTCGGGTTAATTCAGGCTTTTCAACATCAGACACTTAACCTTGAGAGAATTGTGCTGTTTTGTCTATAATTCATATCTTACACATGCAGACAATTAAGAAGATTGGATCTTATTATGTCGGAGCCGTGTTAACTGTCAGTCGGCTGAGAGAGTGTAGACGCACGTCCCCCTCAGAGCAGACGCTTGTCGGCTTCCCTGGGCATGCATGCGTCCTGCTGTTGTCACTGCATTCATTTTCTCCGCCATGTTTAACCAGTGGGAATTAAAGTACAACCGTGCAACACCAGATTGTTCTGTGCAGGTATGGAATGTTCTGTGCAGTGGCCGTGTTTAAAGTAGAAGCTCGATTCCGTGCATTCGCGTCATGTTTTATGGTTTGCACGAACCTGTTCGAGACTCCTGCCAAGCGCTGACGATGTTCCGCTCTCTGTAGCTCAGAGGGCCTCTGGTTATTTATCTATTTATTTATTGCCGTCCCCCTCCCGGCTTTCTGTTTGGTTGATTGCGATTGTTCTCGCTGCTCTTTAAGCTCAGAATGAATGTGTGGCTCTGTACGGAGCAGAGGAGAGTGTGATGAAGACCAACAGGCTTGTGTGTGAGTGAAGGGGGGGGTGTATGGTACTGATTAATGCATAGATTCATTTAAAAGTGGTGATGGTGTGGAAAACATTAGGGGTAGGTGACCATGCGGGTGGTTGGATGGATGAGTGGGGGTGTGTGTGTGCGCGATGAGGTGTGTGGGTTCTGCTGCAGCTGTGGGCTGAAGCTCTGCGTGCTACAACTGTGGTGGGCTGTAGCTGTGTACTGAGGCCTGCAGGATGGGGTAGGTAGCTGTTGTAGCTATGGGCTAAGGTCTGCAGGAGGGGAGATGTAGTCATGGTTGGCTGTAGCTGTGTGCTGAGGTCTGCAGGACGGGGGGTGTAGCTGTGGTGGGCTGTAACTAGAGTGCTGTAGCTGTGGGCTGGGGCCGTCTGACTTGTAGCCTCGACCTTTAGCTCGGGGCGAACAGCTGTAAGGGAGGCCAGCCGCCCTGCTCTGTTATTCTCTTCTCCTTCTTTCCCTTTTTTCCTTCTCTCCGCCCTTTAGCGTTTCTTTACCACCCCTCCATTTATTTCTCTTTCCTGTTTCTTACATTTCCACTCATTTCTCACTTTCTCTCAAATCCATATTTGCATTCTTCCTTCTCAAATAATATTTAGGTGTAGACAAGTTAGTAGATCATGACACTGGCTGTGTTTTCTCTGACTGCTCTGTTAAATAGTGCCCTTTCTCCAAAATAAACTGCTAAGAGCACTTTAATTTTTCTCATATGTTCGTTCTCACACAACTGACTTCCTCTGTTTATACTCCTGAGGGAGGAAGGTGGTTCAGTGTGGCGTCAAACTACACAGACACATCCTGAACCAAACGTGTCCGACAACCAGCCTGAGAGGAACATCCACCCATATTACATTTGAGAGCTTTTGGCATCATAACATGCAGTATCCTGAGTGTAACAGATAGCTATTTCATCGTGTCAGCTCTGTAGCAACTGCACCTCTTGGCCTGTGAGTGACAGATTTGGAAATTGTTTCTAAATGGTCTCTTTCCTGTCAGAGGCGAAATAGCCGTCTGTCTAGAAAGTGTCTTTGTATCGTTTCGAATTGCTTCGTGTGATTTCGGCAAGCGGAAAAAGCGCCTCCCTGTGATTTATTGCCCGTGTGGTAGACAAGCACAGCAGTGTTGGGAGACATGGACTTCACAGTAATGTTAGATGAAAAGGCAACCTTACACTATGAAAACAGTTCGGGCCGCGGAGCCCTGGCTGGACACTGGCGAAGCCCCTTGTCCAGGCCCCCGAGCCCCCTCATTACAGAGCACTGCCATGCCAGGATAAATACATATTTCAGCTCCAATATGAGCTGATTTCAGTTTTACGCCTAACGTCGCTCAGGCGCGGTGTAACGTAAACATAGCTGCTCAGACAAGTGCAGGAGAGTGCACGCAGAGGGCAGCCCTAGCAACGCTCCCTCGGCTCCGTCTGTGGGCGGGGCCTCTGTAGCCTTGTGGCTAGATTGTGCCCCTTGTCCTTTAGCTGACCTTCACGTCCATATGGCAGACCCACTCAGCCCCTCCCCCCCCCAACACTCCGACTTCATCTCCTTTGCAATTGATTTTCTTTGCCTGCTTGAGTGCTTTCTAAGGTGTAATTGATTGAATATGAAGACTCCTCAGGTCCCTGTCGACTCACAGTTTCATCCATGGTAATGAATAGCTAAACTGCCCTGCGTGGACCCTCAGGACTCATATTTTAGCTTTTGACACACGTGTATGAGGTTTAAAAAAAGCTTCTGCAAGTCAGGTCTTGAGAGAGTGTGACTATGTCTCATCTCTGTGCCCAGAGTCCTAAATTATGATGACTACCAGCAGCGTTGCGTGAGGCCTGTCTCACAGAGCTGTGGCGGAGACAGCAATGACTCAACCTAATCTTTCTTCTTCCAGAGAAGATCCTCCCAAAGCATCCGTCTCTCCCGCTGGAAGGGGCCGGCCAGTCTCCACTTTGATCAAACCTCCAGGCAAGCAGGAGACGCTGGGCTTCCTCGGGGACGCGCCCCTGGTGAGCCGCGGCGCTGGGGAGGGCTCCTGCTCTTCTGTGCAACAGGGCCTCAGACTTGAGGAGGAGATGAGGAACCTGCTGCAGGTAACCACAGCACAGTGACACGTGACGTCGTCTCTGTATGAAAATAACGTTGACCGCCATAGTCCGCCGCCTCAAATTCTGAAGTCATTAACGACATCGCTAACGTAGACCAGTTCTGAATGGATGAGCTTTTTTGATATCTGGTTAGCATCTCGTGCTAAAAGGCCCTTCCCGTTAGCACGCCGGCCGCCCTGTCCGTCCAGGTCCATGCGTGGATCAGCAGGGTGACGGTGTCCTGCAGCAGTGCCAGCGTTCTCAGCACTGTGCTCCAAGATGTGCTAATCTAATTGGAGCAGGACACTGATCAAATCAAGCTGGGCCTCCGACCCCTGGGCCTTGCGTCTCGGTGGCCAGACAGCAATTTTCCAATTGTTTCTTTCCTCTCTCCCTCCCTCGCTAATAAATTACAGCACTTCTCCCCTCTACCAAATGTGCCACTGCCTGTTTCCATCCATTACAGTCGTCCCCCACCCACCCTCTATCCATCCTCCACCCACCTCCTCCCCCTCCACCCTCTATCCCAACGCCCGCCTCCCTCCACCCTCCATCCACCCTCCGCCCCCCTCCACCCTCTATCCCCACGTCCGCCCCCCTCCACGCTCTATACCCACGCCCGCCCCCTCCACCCTCTATCCACCCTCCGCCCCCCTCCACCCTCTATCCCCACGTCCGCCCCCCTCCACCCTCTTATCCCCCCTCCGCCTAGGCATTGGGTTTCCAGGCACGCACCAGCTGCGGCTGAAAAATTCCATCAGCCAAGAATAATGTAGCAAAGGCAAATGACACATTAGCATATAATTGGGGATGCGGGATTCGGATGCACTTTGGCCCGGGAACGCGTGTGCGAGTCCGTCTGTCGGAGCCGAGGGAGCCTGAGCCGGAGTCCGCGGCGGCGGGCCTGCTTTAATGTGACGCCACTCACACACACACACACACACACACACACACACACGCACGCACACAGCGGCCGACGAGGAGCCTGCTCCTGCTCATGACAGCTTCACGTCCTCTACACATGCGCCCGCACAACCAGGGACACGCGACCCTTTCCCATAGCGCACGCTGCCGTGAAGGGAAAGGGTAGAAATGGGAGCACGGAGGGACGAACGGAGGGATGGAGGGATGGAGGGAGGGATGGACGGACGGACAGATGCTGCTTAGTCTGCTGTACTCCAGCATAGCAGCACAACCACTGTGTGATTGTATCCGTTACAGTTTTAATATAGTGCAGTTTTAATATATTAATGCTTTCACGTGCGTTTCGTGTTTTCAGTCAAATCCGGATTTTTCTGATACTTAGTAAAAGCCACGATCGGTTCCCTCCTAGTCAGACTTTTGGCTTGCTCCACTCGCTCTCCCTCAGACTGCTGATGCGTTTCCTGTGCAGAACGTCGATCCATAGCGGCAGGAGCACCCCCCCCCCCCCATCTCTGCCCTCTCCTCCCCCCCACGCACACCCCTTCTCCATGGTGTGTTCCCATAGCAACTCCAGCCTCTGCAGTGCCTGTGGTGTTTTCCTCCGTTCCTCCTGCTCACGCCGTCCACAGACCTGCAGACACAATGGCACCTTTTGTAGCCTGCAGGTTCCAGCTGCTCTGTTACACACAGACCTTTCAGATAAATCAGTGCTGTTATCTCCCTTTTCCACCTGGGCCGAAAAAGCTAAGGCACAGTGCCTGTGGAAAAGCGCCTCCCGCTGTGTAACCCCTCTCCACACACAGCAACACTGCCTTGTGCAGCTCTCGCCTTTGTGAAGGTTTTTTCTTTTTTTTTCTTTTTTTCACATTTCCCCCCCACCAAGGTTCATAATTGCCATCATGGCTTGAGAGGCTTCGCTTCAATTGTGCCGTTTGTCGCTTTTCAGTGAATTACACACACTCTGTATCATGCAAATTGGTGCATTACCTGTTTGAACAAAAACACCCTGTTTAGTGTCAGATTTAACGCAGCGTCCGGAGCATTCGCTGCCTCTGACCCGATGGGAAGGACGAGACTTTAAACGGCTGCGGAAACCGAAGCGCTCCAGCCGTGTCCAGCATAGGCTCAGAAATCCCGAGCTGAGTGTTTGTGTGTGCTGAGGGGTTTGGCGAGGATGAAGGTGGGCTGCGTCCCCTGTCAAGGGTGAGGAAGGTGCGATCGCCTTGGTGAGGGATTTACGGAGAGCCGGTAGATTTATATTCCGGGGGAGGGTGTGTGAGAGAGAGGCAGCCAAGGTCCCTTGGCTCCATACATAGACACGCTCACCGAGAAGGAACGTGACATGTTTGCTACTGGGGGTAATTGCAGGGATAACACAGTCCTGACATGAGACTTAGATTGCTTTCATTCTGATGTTTAAGCCGGTTCTTCTTGATCATTTTCTTCAGTAACTGCCCAACACCCCTGAAAACACAGGTTTTTTAATCAAAAATATGCCAGTCATTTTTTTTCTTGTTCTCATTTGTGAGCTAGAATGTAGCTGCTCTCCCTGATGGCTCTGTTTCCAGTCCTTATCACAGCTTTTTTGCTGCCTATTGTTTGTTTGTCATGTACGCTTCAAAAAGCCATTCCCTCGCAAAAACTGCAGTGTTCTTTTCTTTAAGATACAAATTGCTTATCTCTTGAATCACCATTCTGCGAAACACACACAGCCTTCACCCCCCCCCCCCCCTATTTCTCTCTCTTTCTCCTTCCTAGACATCTGAGCTGGGTGATGTGGTCCCTCCCAGCGTTGGTCCTCTGTCTTGGGCCAGTAAGCTCCAGAAACCGCCCCCACCCAGCTCCATGTTTGAGGACGCAGGGGGTGTCCTGAGGCAAGTCAGACAAGGCCGGAAGGTTCTGGAAGAGAACCTGCAGGCCATTTTGAGAGCCAATGACGGAGAGGTGCTTCATACACAACTAGAGGCACTGGCTGCTAACAGGTATGATGCATGATAGTGGACTGTAACTTCAAAATGAAATGATGAATACTTATGCTTTCATAAGTTTTTTCCTACAGCACCAGTGATGTCAATGATAGAATATCAACCCAAAAGGAAAATGTTTTGTCCTGTTCGTCCATGTTCTTGAGGATAGCCGAGGAGATTGGCAGTTTTGCCGCCTCTGAAACTTGTGTGCTTGGGCATCTAGTCCCTGTGTGATCTTGATTGACAGCTGGCCTCAGAGCACACTCCAGGCAGGAAAGGGCTAAGCCAAACGGAACCATCACCATGATGGGCGGCTGTCAGCCCAGTGCTTTATGCACCTCTGCCCAGTGTTAATGCATTCAGCCCAAGACTTCTGCTGCGAAATACTGGGGCCCCATACATGCCATGGGCTCACCCACACTGCATTCGTGTATTAAACACAGAAAACTGATCATTTAGCATAAGTTGTACCAAGAAGGTCATCAGACGTTGCTTTGGAAGTGGTGCTTACTGAAAACAGCTTCCATCGGCACTGCGGAGTTTCACGTTACTGCCAAGCGCGAATACCTCAGCCAGAAATTTGAGTGGCAGAGAAAGTTTGCGATCAGCCATAACATTAAAACCACTGACAGGTGAAGTGAATAACACTGAATATCTCATTATAAACTCTTGTGAAATAGTGGAATATATTACACAGTAAGTGAACAGCAGGAAGAATGTGCAAGTGTCAGGATCTGAGCGACTCTGACAAGGGCCAGAGTGTGAAGGGTAGACAACTGGGTCAGAGCATCGCCACACCTACAGGTCTTGTGGGATGTGAAGTACTTAGTACCTACCAAACGTGGTCCAAGGAAGGACAACCAGTGACCCAGAGTCGGGGTCGTGGGTGCCCAAGGCTCACAGATGCGCACGGGGATTGAAGACTTGCCCATCTGGTCCAATCCCACAGAAGAGCTACTGAAGCAGAAATAGCTGAAAACATTAATGCTGGAATATCAGTGTGTCAGAACACACAGTGCGTCTCAGCTTGCTGCACATGGTCCTGTGCATCCACAGACGGGTCAGGGCGTCCATGCTGAGCCCTGCCCACTGTGACAGTGCCTGCAGTGGACACATGGGCATCAGGACTGGATTGTGGTAGAAGGACAGTGGAGGACCAGGTCAAAGTTCGCAAAGGTGTTGCATTGGCGTCCAGATTCCCTCAGTCCTCGTAGGTATTTGCAGAACGTGCTGAACAACACATCCAACCCATGGTGGCCGCACCACCCAGCCAACAGGACCAAAAGGATCTACTGCTAATGTCTCGGTGTCAGATACCACAGGACACCTTCAGAGGTCAGCATGAGTCAGTGTGAGTCAGTTCCGTTCCAAATGCAGCATGAATATAAATTTCATCAGAAGCAGAAGTCCTGCCAAATTCTGCCGCATCATAAATTCAGTCTGACCCTTGGCCGTGCGTGCCTGTGTGTGTGCGTGCCTGTGTGTGTGGGTGCCTGTGTGTGTGTGTGGGTGCCTGTGTGTGTGTGGGTGCCTGTGTGTGTGTGTGCCTGTGTGTGTGGGTGCCTGTGTGTGTGGGTGCCTGTGTGTGTGTGGGTGCCTGTGTGTGTGTGGGTGCCTGTGTGTGTGTGGGTGCCTTTGTGTGTGTGGGTGCCTTTGTGTGTGTGCGTGCCTTTGTGTGTGTGGGTGCCTGTGTGTGTGTGGGTGCCTGTGTGTGTGGGTGCCTGTCTAGACGTATCGCTGATAGATCCTGATGCTTTGGATGCCAGACAGGTCTCATTTGTTTGTGACTTTTAGGAAGGAATGTGGCATTCAGAGGAGTGGCGGTAATGGCGGAGAGGGGGCGGGGCTGATGCCTGTGGCGGCCAAGAGAGGGTGACAGTAACCCAGCACTAAAGCAGCCTTTATAAAACTGAAATGGAGAAGGCTGCCCGAAGACTCCTGTCCCATGCTAATGAGTGTGTGTGCGCGCGCGTGTGTGTGTAAGGGGAGCAGCCCTGTCTCTTCTGGATGATAGCTCTGTCAGTGTGTATGGTGTAGATCACAGCAAACACGGGTTTCTGAAGCAGTGAATCAGGACAGTTTGAAGCAGAATGACGGTAGATGTACTGACTTAATCAGACTCAGTCTCACCATGGCCAGCCATCTGTGGCTCTGGAGCTGTGGCTGTGGTGCTGCGTGTCTGGTGCTGTGGTGCTGTGGCTCTGGTGCTGTGTGTCTGGTGCTGTGGCTGGTGCTGTGTGTCTGGTGCTGTGGTGCTGTGTGTCTGGTGCTGTGGTGCTGTGTGTCTGGTGCTGTGGTGCTGTGGCTCTGGTGCTGTGGTGCTGTGTGTCTGGTGCTGTGGCTCTGGTGCTGTGGTGCTGTGTGTCTGGTGCTGTGGCTCTGGTGCTGTGGTGCTGTGTGTCCGGTGCTGTGGCTCTGGTGCTGTGTCTGGTGCTGTGTGTCTGGTGCTGTGGCTCTGGTGCTGCGGCTCAGCGGTTTCCCTCCCGTCTGACGCTCCTCAGCCCAGAATCCAAACCCTCCATTAGAAATGTCAGCCCCGCTGGTAATTGTCTCCCAAATGGCAAATGCAATCAGCTCCGCTCCTAATGTGGGAGCTCGAAAACACAAACATGCTGATTGATGCGGCTGCCTCCGTCTGCTGTAATGGCTTTGATCTTTTCCTTCGTCAAAAGGTCGTGGCGACAGATGCGGCTCTCTCCGTCCCCGCGCTCTTCCTCCGCGCGCTTCACCTCTTGGGTTCTTCCCGGTGACCATCCGCACCCCGGCGGCGTGGGGGGAGGGGGAGACGTGGCGTTGCTCCGTCGATCCTCGTGTGCCTGTTCATGATGGATTCATTCATTTGGGCTTCTGACATTGCAAAACGAGGCTGAAGTTGAATTTTATCCCTGCCATCCATTTCACTGAATTATTAATGGAGCCATTTGCAAACCTGAAAGTTTTCAACCTCTTCTTCATTATGCACCATGCCTAAAAAGTTGTAGCCTACCTTTCTCTGGAGTAAAAATGAGCCCTATCCCATTCTGAATCAGTTTGTAATTATAGCCACTGAAATTCCCATGGAGCGTGTTGCATTATTCAGCAGGTGGTTGAAACCTGTCCACTCCTCAGCCACTGCTGGGATGCACTTCCTGGTCTGCCGTGCCTTTCTGACACACCGGATCTCTTCCAGTTATCAAGTACCCACATCTGATCATGTCTCATGACACGCAGTTCTCATGTGTGAAGGTGACACCTGACACCAACCCAAAGATTACTGCTCTGGTTAATCTATTACACGTATGTTGCTTGTGCCACTCCTGCTAAGAGCACTTGGACTTGGTCTTTATTACAGTCCCAGTCCAGTGCAGGTCTGTTTAGTGACCCCACATGTCTCTCGTGTTGCCAGTAGTTTATCATCCCTCATTATCGCTTCACCAGTCATTCCACTGAAATGCTGAACCTCACTGACTTCATGGCTCAGTCCTTCTGATCCACATACAGCTGACAGCATCTACTGAGATGAACAAGCTATGTTTAAGGCCAGACAGGAAATAATGACGAGAAGTGGCAAATCGATGAGTTACGCTCATCAGTAATAATTAATTGTGGTTCATAGAGAGACTGAATTTGCCTTGATCTGTGTACTCCATTCCACTGAGTACAGGGGTGTTATTTAAGTCTCCCTTAACTGTTACGTGACGTCGGGGACAGACAGTGAATTACAAAGACGCCTTTCTTGGGGGGTTCCGCTATGGGTGGTGGGGAGAAGGGCGGTTTTTGGGTGCATGTATTTGTGGAGAAGGGTGGTGTTTGGGTGTGGTGAGGAAGGTGGTGTTTGGGTGTGGGGGTGGTTTTTGGGTGTGGGGGGGGGTGCTCTAGAATGCTGTTTCACTGGATCATTTTGTTCTGCTCCCGTTTTGTATGTTTTCTTCTTTGTGAGGGGAATGTGAACGCATTGTTGCGCTGAATGGTCTTTATAGCTCATTTTCCACCTCTTATTTCTCCCATCTCAAGCCTGGCAGCTGGAATATTCAGCAGAATAAAAGCTTCAGACGGGTTCGAGCTGCGGCACGGTGGTGTGTAAATGGCGGACGGCCTGCGGGGGTTAATTGAAGGTCATTTTGAGCACTCAGATCAATTGTGCTCCATTTGGAATCACGAGTGTCTTCAAGCATCATCTGATTAGGCGAATCCATCACGCCGCAGACACTTGACGAGAGCTGGAGAAATGCTGCACCGAGAACACGAGCCTTTTGATGGTCAAAATCGCTTTTAGGGTGTACTTGTGCACATGCACAAGTACACAGTAGTGTGTGAGGGTGTGTCAGTGCAGATGTATGTAGGGGTGTGTGTGTGCGTGTCTGTCCACACGCGTTTGTGTGTGTGTGTGTGTTTGTAGGGAATGGGGGGTGTCTTGAGGGGATAGTATTGCTGGAGGTTGGTGGTGGATGAGAGAGGCTCTGTGCTCTCCTGTGCTCCATAGCCAGCTGTTTGTTCCTCCTACCTGGCATGGAGCCAGACTCTGTCTGCTCTGCCCAGAAACAGCCCTGTTCTCCTGGCATCTGAACTTCAGTGGTGGGCTTTTCTACCAGTGTGAATCCTGTGTGTGTGTGTGTGTGTGTGTGTGCATGTGCGCGCATGTGAGTTTTGAGTGTGCGTGTGGGTGCATGCGCATGCACGCAAGTGTGTGTGAGTATCTGCCAAGGCACAGTCCCAACTCTCCCACACACACACACACACACACACAAATCCTACTTCTACTTCCAGCCCTCCTGTGCTAAGAGCTCTTTCCCTGAAGCCCACGCAGCGACAAAAAGGAGGAACGAGAGAAACCGAGAGCTTGAACGAGAGTGAAAAAGAGGAAACGGAGCCGTGCGTGGCGTCCGAGCGCAGACGTGGTCTCCTCCGCTCACAGTGAGTGGGCGAGAGGCATTTGGATGGAGTGTGTCACTCTCTCTCCCCCTCCACCCGTCTCCATGATTTATTCACTGCAATAAGTGAGGCAGGAGCAGGCTAACAGGCCAGCAGACAGCAGGGCATTAGCATAATGTGTGCTGTAAAGAAGTGCTAGTGCATCCTGGGGGTCTCGGAAAGATATATGGCACATTTAGATTAGCTCTGCCCGCAGATATCACTCCTCATTGTGATTAATGCAGTAGTGTCATCTCGCACACTCGTGAACTGAATGCATGAAGGATCCCGCGCTGTCTGCAGTGTGTTTGTGCTGCCTTCCTGCCTAAAGGAAACACTGTTTTTTCCCACACCGTTTTCTGGCAATTGTGCAAAAAAGCCGATCAGCAACCGATCAGCCCAGCAACCGATCAGCCCAGCAACCGATCAGCCCAGCACCAGATCAGCCCAGCACCCGATCAGCCCAGCACCCGATCATCTCAGCACCCGATCAGCTCAACACCAGATCAGCCCAGCACCCGATCAGCCCAGCACCCGATCAGCCCAGCACCCGATCAGCCCAGCACCCGATCAGCCCAGCACCCGATCAGCCAAGCACCCGATCAGCCCAGCACCCGATCAGCCCAGCACCCGATCAACCCAGCACCCGATCAACCCAGCACCCGATCAGCCCAGCACCTGATCATCTTTGCACCAGATCATCTCCACACCAGATCGGCTAGCACCACGACAAGCGCTCTGCACTCCCATCACCGGGCCAGCAAGACCACTCCTGCCTGGGCGTGCGTGCTGCGGGGACGTGTGTGTGTGCATGTGTGTGTGTGCAGCTGCTGAAGGCTGATGGCCTGTGCTCCGTCCTGCAGGGATGCCGGTGAGGAACTGAGAGTGAAGAAGACTGTCGATGCCTGGATTAGCACACTGAGCAAGGAGATCGAGGTGAAGCTCACCTCATACAGGACTCCATTACTGTCTGCACTACTGTCCATTGTTCAGTATACACACACAACGACGGTGTCTTTGATAATACTATCCAGTATTCATTCATAGGCTATAATTAATTATTTTTATGCTGAAAGTTTAAATCTTTGATAAAACAAGTTATTAAATAAAAAATATAAATTATATTATATTAATTATAAATTATATAAATTATAAAATATAAAATATATGTTTTGAATTTCAATGTTTTGAATTGTGGTGTCTTTCCTCCCGTATGGCAGGAGGAGTTGGAGCAGCTGGTCCCTACGCCAGCAGAGCACCTGGCTCCCCAGGTTCAGGGCTGCGGGGGCGGGGCCGGGACTCGTAAGGGTGGGGCCAGGACCGGTAGGGCGGGGCCAGAAGGGAAGGGAGCCGCTGCAGCCATGAGGAGGCGTCCCTCTGAGAGAGAGGCCGCCACCAGCAGGCCGCCTCCCGTCCAGCGGCGCGCCTCCCCTGTGAGGGGCGGAGCGGAACGGCGTGCGCAGACGGTGAGTGTGACGCCACCGCCGCGCCCCACCTGACGCATCATCGCCCGATTCCACCCATGACCTCTTCCTCTCTAACGAAGGTGTGCAGTTAATTAGTCGTCGTGGCGCTCGGTTGGAACACAAATTAGACCCTGATGGAACATATTGCCCAGGCAGTATGTCATAATGTATTCAGCACAGTCTGTCAATAAAACATTGGTTGCCATGTTAATGGTATAAGACGATATGTAAATAGCGTATGATGGCTGTGCCGGGGGTCACTGCGGTTTTCCTCCTTCATCTGCGGGCCGCTGCCGTGGAGCCTGCACCTGCTCGTCCTCTCTGTGGTGTGACACGTGGAGACAGCGACCTGGGGGCCACGCACGCGTCCGCCCATCTGGGTGCGAACACGGGTACTCCGGCCTCGCCCTGTCTCTCTGTAGCGGGACGAGATGCCCTGGGCACACACTCCGCCTCCCACACGCATGTGCTGTGAACGCGGCAGGGCGGGCGTGCTTATCTGTGTTTGGCCGGGACCTGTTCCACGCTAATGGCTGCACACGTTTCCTGTTGACTGTGTAAAACACGGCGAGCCTAGCAACAGCGGCTGCGACAACGGCTCACTCAGCTCTTACCTTGTAAGGCGCCCTGTCCCCCCCCCCTCCCCCAACCCTCCACCCCCCGCCCTTCTCTCCTATCGGTAGACAAATCCAGCTGTCAGGAGCCTTAGCAGCCAGTCAAAACAAGCGTCTCCGTAACAATGGAAAGTGGAGAGCAGTCTGGATGTTGACACTAAGGGTTTGACGTGAGGCTGCTTTAGGTGCGTGGTGGGTTTGGGTAAACAGTCGTGCTCTCTGCCTGCCTTCCTGCTTACGTCCCCCTGAGCAGCTCGATTTAATGGGCTTCAGCAGATGTTAACGGGGTGATGACTTTGTGCGACTGAGCGTGTGTGGTTTCCACCCGCCTCAGGCCATGCCACTGAAGTGTGACGATGACGAGGCGTACCTAGCCAAGGTGTACGGGCGGGCACTGTACGACGGCCAGCGGCGCACCCTGAAGAAAGGCCCCTACCTACGCTTCAGCTCCCCCACACCAGGAACCAGAGCTCAGCGTCCCAAGCTGATCGAGAGTGTGAAAGGTAAAGCTCTGATGCACAGGGCTGTGCCCACACGTAGTGCTTCTCCTCCACCGTACGGTCTGGAGTGCAGGGTGCCCCCTGGATCTGAGCTACCGGTTCTGGAACCAAGTCGTCTTGCCTGCATGAAGCTTTGATATTCTGATTGGTCCCAGGTGACTGATTCTGCCAGAATTTGACAAAATTAGGTTGTCAAATTAACATAAATGCCATGTCATGAATTCGCAGTATCTGTTTATGAGTGTTTATAAGTGTCTTTTATTTTTTACACACAGTGCTCCCATCCCATTGTGTCTCTCTCTCTCTCTCTCCTCCATCCTCAATCCTTGCCGCAGGTGTGAAGATGAAGTCCTCCAAGACCCAGACCAGCATGTCGGGGGTTGGCACGGTGTCCTCTCTCCTGCAACCTACGCCCTCTGACCTCCAGTACCTCTTCAGCCCCAGCAGCCCAGCCCAGGAGCAGCTGGCCCCGGGCTCCCCGCTGCGGGGCTACCTCATCCCCATGGCCATCCCCTTGGGTAAGGCCCAGCTCCGCCCCCTCCCACAAATCCCTCACCAGCTCCGGCTCGGGTGCTCGGCGAGAAGAACGCTGTCCCTGATTCTCCGTCCATAACTTCAGCCAACTCACTGAAGACTCATCCGCTTCAGCCTGTAAATGGCCCAGACCTCATTAACTCCCTGTCAAGGTCATTCGGTTTAGACCTGTAAAACAGTGGGGGTCGGAGGTCATACATCGAGGTGGTGGGAAGGACCAACTGTTTGGGCCAGTGGTGGTCATAGCAATTATTGTGCATTTTCAGAAACCGGGCCTTAACGTGCCCATCTGTATCTTAATGACGAGACGTTAGCGTCCAGTGCAGTGTGCGGTGGGGTCATGACCTTCTGGGAGATGCATGCGCGTCCCTGCCAGCCTGCCCCTCAGCCTGCGCCACGCAGCACCTCGGCTGGCTGACGCCGACCTCTCAGCTGCTGCTATCACACAGGCCTTTTAGCTGTGTGAGTTTGGCTCTTAATCACGCTGGAGTGTGAAAGCCACCTCCCTCCATGGTGCTGTTCTAATCACCTCAGTGCAGGAGCTGACGGGTTCTCCGTCGGGCTCCCCGTGCCCAAACCCCAGCCCGTCTGCCACCCGACCTGCTACTACCGCTGGACACTGATTAGCCACACCGGCTACGTGCATGAAAGTGTTTTTTTTTTTTTTTTTTTACAGTTTTTACACAACTGCAAATGGCCGACTGAAAACATTTACAAACGGTGTCCTTGCGATTTGATAATGATCTTTTTTTTCCCCTCATTTTCAAGGACTGTGAGCTCTGGCATTAAAATAGCAACCTGGTTTGGTTCTAACCAAATCGAAGCCATTAATAATTGCTGTTTTCCGTCTGAAGGAGTAGTTTAATGGGATTTTAGATCAAGCCTCTTCATCTCCTCTGTACCCCTCATCAGCTCCTGCAGCTAGGGGGCATCGCTGAGCCCCTAACGAGGCAAGGTATCAGAATGCTATCAGAAATGGAGTCAGTGGGCAGGGCATAGATCAGTGCTGCTGGGGCAGCAGGAGGCCATTTTGTGCATGTTTGCCTGCCGGCTAAGCTGATCTGTGCTCCAGGCTCACGGTCCTCTAATCACATCTGCAATGCGGTGGCTGTCATGGGCCTGGGAGACGAGCAACTTCCTGCGCTGCTCGCAGGGGAAGAGTCTCCCTCACTTACAGCAGCCCTTTTATCTGTCCAGCAGACGTATCTTCTTTATTGCAGAAGACGTACTCGAATGAGGCGTGGACAGAACAACAAGGGCTTTGTTGATCACTGACTCCTTAGAGCCTGCTGTTCTGTGAAAGAGCAGGGGGATCAAACATAAGGTCTACCTGCCAGTCTAACCCCCCCCCATGCTTCCGCGTCATTTATATGCTCACACAGACAATGCGTTGCAGACAAATGTGACGTCGCTTGTGCTCGAGCGTGTTTGAGCTGTCGGACATCGTTGCTTACTGACTCGCACGGGGAGAGAGTTCGTAACAGCCCGCATCTGCACAGACCACGGGCACCGTTTCAGGTACGGGAGGGTTCAGAGTAGTACGCCTGCTACACTCCATGTGGCTGCCCACACACTGTGTGTGTGTGTGTGTGTGCGCGCATGTGCGCCTGTGTGTGTGTCAGAGACAAACCCTGGTGGAAAGTTCCAGACTCGTTAATAATTTCCCAGCATGTGCTGCAGTGTGCAGTGTGGCTGTGAGGGTTACTGGCCTCCCCCCTCCCCCACTGGCAGCCTGAGCCGCCCTATTTTCCTGCTCCATGACTCCCCGGAGAGGACAGTGGGATTGGCAGAGGCCCCCCGGGAAGCACACAGAGCCTTTCATCTGTAGCAGCTGTTCAGACAGGCACATCCGCAGACTGCCCTGAGTTCCAGAGGCATGCTAAGGATGGCGGGCGGCTCCCCTCAAATCTCCTTATGAAGTTACGCATGGCGAATCAGGGAAACATTCCAGTCCCCTCCGCGCTCTGTGATAACAGCTTTGCCTGGAGGACGATCCGGCACTGTTTGTAATTTGTCATTTTTGAATTTGAAGATGTGATTGTCATTTAAGCTATTGAGAGAGAATTACGTGTGTTTTTAATCACAGTTGTACACTAATTTATTATTATTTCACAAACATTTCTGAATATACCAGTCATGCAGCTCTCCGCAGAGCACCACGATGTTCCTGTCGTGTCGAGCCGTTGTATTACACGCTCCTGGCCATTTCCCAGTGTAAAGTACCACATCTGTCACTTACTGGTAAAACCACACTGGGCAAATGCCACACACCCGTCTCACTGCAGCACCTGTCTCACTGCACGGCCCATGTCGAATCAGTACTGCCAAGCACTCCTGCCTAAGAACTGCTAAGCACTTCCCTCTGCCACATGGCCCGCGATTGGTTCCCTGTGCCCTCTGCTGCCGCCGTCGGCACACTGCTCAGCTGGCTTTCTCGTCTGACTAGACTGGTCGCCTGTGCGCCCGTGTCTCATGTTTGTAGAGCTGTGGCGGATTCCTCGTCGTCTGCTTCCCCCACGTGCATTGCGGTTGTTCGTTTCCCGTCTCTGCTTCACTACCCTGTGGTGACCTCCCTCTATCTCTTCCCCTTTCATCGGCCATCGCTGCGGCATCCGTAAGCGATTCGTGTTCCGCTTCGTCCCGCTCCTCAGATGGAATGCTAATGAGCTCTCGTTGCTTTTAACCCCCCCCCCCCAGCAGTTACACAACTCAGCCCACATGTTTTCCATCAGATATTTTTGTGCTCCAGATGAGTCAGAGCCTCTTGCTCCTGAGCCACTGTTTGGATGCCCTTCAGCCAAATTATGGAAATCATAAAGCTCCTCTGTGTTCGCGCGCTTCTGAGCAG
Source organism: Brachyhypopomus occidentalis (assembly GCA_020368025.1). Classification (NCBI taxonomy): domain Eukaryota; kingdom Metazoa; phylum Chordata; class Actinopteri; order Gymnotiformes; family Hypopomidae; genus Brachyhypopomus; species Brachyhypopomus occidentalis. Next base: position 3,216,244 of record JAGXOD010000002.1, read on the forward strand.
AGGGCCCGAATAACACGCCACTCTGCCAGCAGCAGATTTATGTAAATGCGAGGCTCCTCGTTGGCCGTTAACGTGGCGGGGCCATCTGCGTTGGGGCGAGCGCGTGGCCACTAACCTGCCTCCACCGCAAGAGGGGCGGGGCCAGGCTTACGGCTAGATCCGCTAACGCACTCTGGCTGAACCCTTTGTCTCCCGGTCTCCTTCCAAAACAACATGCCAGTCATGCAGCTGGGCCAGCCTCCCAGCCTGGCAGATGTGTGTGTGTGTGTGTGTGTGTGTTTGGAGAGTGGGTGTGAGCCGGGTGTGTGTGTGTGTACTGTTTGTCCTTTATGACCTCTCTTGGCTAAAGTAATGGCTAGGTGTGCTATTTGTTGCAGCTGCTGTGAGGGGTATTCTGTCTTTAATATGTTGTTGATGTGAAAGCATGTGCGTGTGTGTAGGTGTGCGTGTGTGTATGTGTGTGTTTGTGCGCATGTGTGTGTGTGTGTAAGCAGCGTTTTCTCTGGCTCAGAGGGGAGGAGGAGCAGGGCTGCTGGGCTTTTTCACAGAAGCAGGGTCACGCTGTCAGGTGCATCAGGAGTCTGCTCACACACCCTGCGGAAGGTTCCGGAACAATGGCCCACAAGGCCACACTGCAGGCACAGAAGCTAGTCATTTTTTGTCATTAGCAAAGCACCCTCTTGTCTTTTTCAAGTCTGTGGGTCCCAGCTGGCTTGCTGTCTGTCTGGCTGGCTGTCTTTGTGAGGACGTGCCTTGTGTGTGTATGTAAGCATAAGGCACACTTTGTCCTGTGTGTGTTCCTGTAGGTCAGCCCAGAGTGGATGGCCAGGTCCCTGTACCCTCACGGGTCATCATCAGTGACAAGCCTGCTGTTGTGACCGCCTCAGTCCGTCGTGCCCCCGGCCCCGCCCCCAAACCAGCCCCTCCCTTTGATAAGCCCAACACAGTCCTTCTGGAAGTGCGCTCTGAACCCAAGAGACCCGCCCCACAACTCCAAATACAGGTAAGAGCTCTGGAGCCCTGTTGCCTTGGCAACGGAACCAACAGCAATGTCTCTGTTGCACCAAAGACAGTTCAAATGCGCTAACATGTCCCCACCTGCCAGAATGAGCACGTCGCAGGCACTTGTGCTCAACACAGATATATTTACACGACGTTACACATCCCCACTGCTCATTTAATCTGTCCACTGCTGGCTGTCTTGTACTGTTCTCACTGCAGTGTGGCTAACGTGTGTGACTCTCTCTCTCTCACTGTCTCTCATGCACGTGCATACTCTCTCTCTCTCTCTCCAATTCTCTGCCTCTCTCTCTCTAATTCCCTACCTCTCTCTCTCTCTCTCTCCCTTCTCTCTCTCTCTCTCTCTAATTTCCTACCTCTCTCTCTCTCTCTCCAATTCTCTGCCTATCTCTCTCTAATTCCCTACATCTCTGTCTCTGTCTCTTCTCTCTCTCTTTCTAATTTCCTACCCCTCTCTCTCTCTCTCTCTCTTTCTCTCTCCCTCGACTCTTTTCTTCCCTCTGTATCCAGGTTCAGCCTAGCGTGAACATTGATGGTGTAAGGGCTCCAGGTCCTGCTCCCTCTCCTCCTGCTCTCCCTGCTCCACCCGTTCAGGTAAGAGCCCCAGTGAACCCACCCAAGTGTACACACATCCACTCTCCTCCTTTTTACATGCGCCAGCAATGATTCAGCTGAGCAGTAGAGTAACCTGTTCCACACTCATGTCTGTCCACCCACACTTTTTACCAGGGCTAGTGTGCAGTAGTGCAGAATGGAGTATAGATTAGAAGTGTGTGTGTGTGTGTGTGTGTGGGGGGGGGGGGTGTTGGGGTTGGGAGTGTGAGTAGAGATTGTCTATGTATGGCTGTGTGTGCTCTTGTGTGTGCACACTGGTGTCCGTGTGTGTGCGGGTGTGTTTCGAGCTGTGTTTGTGTGTGTGTGTTTAGAGCTGTGTGTGTGTGTGTTGGTGCAGTAGAAGACTGCAGACATGCTTTGGGACTCTCATGTTTTCTTGTATCACAGCACACCCTTCTTCCCCTAGCAACACAGGCACTAATGTTACTGCTGCCGCTAGCAGCACAGTCGCTAATGTTGTTGATGCCCTTAGCAACACAGGCGGTAAAGATACTGCTGCCCTTAGCAACACAGGTGCTAACATTACCACTGCCACTAGCAACACAGATGCAAATGTTGCTGCATTTGCATTCACCCATTTGGTTTTGGCCTTTCCCTAGCAACAATGGCATCATCATTACTGCTGCCCTTAGCAACCAAGATGCTGATGTTACTGCTGCTTCTGACACAGAAGCCACAGTTTCTGTGTCACTGTCTGTGTTTGCATGTACATGTGCGTCTGTGTGTGTCTGTGTTTGCATGTACGTGTGTGTGTGTGTGTGTGTGCATGTGCATGTGCATACGTGACCGTGTGTGTATCTGTATGTAGCTGGGCTCCAGTCAGTATTTGGAGGTGGATTTCGGTTTTGGCCCAGTTCCAGCTAGAACCCAGCTAGGGTCTTTCTGTAAAAAACAAAAAACAATTTTTTCATTGACCTGCCATGCCTGGTGTGCGTGTGTGCGTGCAGGTGTGTGTGCGCGCTTGTGTGTGGTTGTGTGTGTGTACATGTATATGGGTGCTGTGAGCTGACCGTGTTTCGGGGCAGTGGGCCGTCATCCTCTACTTCTGCTCCTGCTATCTCAGCCTCTGCAGTTCACATCCTGTTGCTAGGCAACACATGCGGCCTGGCGGGGGGGGATGTGGGCTGTCTGGGAGGGAGAGGGAGGATGGAGACCTCTGTGCACCTCTGAGGAGCTCGGGCCCTCCCAGCAACTGCTGCTGAGGGGCTGTGAGTGAGGAGCACAGGGGAACCTGCTCTGAGGGACCTGTGCGTAGTTGTATGCTTGTGAAGGTTTGTGTGTGTGTGTGTGTGTGTGTGTTGATGTGTTATGTGTCTGTGTGCATATTTGCATGCTTGTGAAAGTTTTGTGTGTGTGTTTGGCAGTACTGTCAGCAACCGTAACTATGGGCAGTGTGATCCCAGCCCCAACTTCCTGGATACGTCCTGGATACATCCTGGATACTTCCTGGATACATCCTGGACATCTCAGCTGCTGTCATAACCCCCCCTCCTCCCGGCTCACTTACTCCCTGACTTTCTTTGTTTCTCTCTTTCTCCCACTTTCTCTCTATTTCTCTCAGTGTCTCTCTGTTTTTGTCACAGTCTCTCCTGTATCTGTTTCTCTCTGTCTGTTTCTCACACTCTCACTCTCTCCCTGTTTCTCTCTCTCTCTCTCTCTCTCTCTCTCTCTCTCTGCATCAAACTACGTGCCTATCTATGACTCATCAGCTGGGTAGTTCTTGGCTTTATCAGCAATCGAGCGCACAACTCACACACACACACACACACACACACACACACACACACACTCACACTCAAAACCCAATCTCCCAGCTGCAGAAGCTGTGACTCTGACGCAGGCTCTCAGGCCAAAGCCTCCCGTGCCCACATAAAGCAACTGAATATGACCACACCTCGTTACGCAGGCCAGGACAACACACACACCAGGTATGCTGTTCTTGCAGGCTTGTGCGGGAGCCCAGAGCTGTGTGCTTGGCTCCTCACACACGGGTGTGGTTGATCACAACACTCCCAGCAGTCCCACTTCTCACACCTGCTTTGGATTGCTGTTTGATTCATGACGAGATACTCCGTGCATGTCCACATTGGTGTTTTGTGTGTGTGTGTGTGTGTGTGAGAGAGAGAGAGAGAGAGAGAAATAGAGAGAGAAAAACACAAACATAGAAAGGTGCTTAGAACAGGCTCATCTTTCCTCTGTTGGGAGGGCATGTGTTGGTAGGTCATGTGTGTCTGAGTGTGAGATGTGTGCGTACGTATGTGCATGTGTGGGAGGGAGTGTTGTGTGGGAGGGAGTGTAGTGTATACGTTGGTGTATATGTGTGTGTATGAGAAAGGGGAATGGTAATGAGAGTTGTAACTCCGTGGTCCACTGCTGCAGGCTGCCTCTGCTCTACAGTACATTCTGTTTTCACAGGGCATACACACACACACCCACACAACCATACACACACACAGTACTCCTGCACACATGTACAGAGAAGGAGACAGAAAGACACATATACATAGTCCCCGTGTTAGAGCGCACGCGCTCACACACACACACACACACACACTGAGCAGTCTCCTCTTCCCACGGCAGATCTTTGTGTCTGCGCTGTGTTCTAGCATACACAGCTGCACGTTAGCAGCTACAGTACTCTGCACTGTACAGGGTGTCTGTCTCTCTGTTTGTCTTTCTCTTTCTGCCTGTCTGTCTGCTTTGCTACAGCTCTGTCTTGTACACAGCGTACACATGATTCCTGCAGCGCTCTGTGTTACCATAGCAACGCGTAGACAGATACAGTGTTTGTGCACCCCATCCCACCCCCCCGCTACCCACGCTTTCACACACAAACATCAACAGCAGCACCAGGTCATGACCTTTACAGCCAGAGAGCGTGTGTGTGTGTGTGTGTGTGTGGTTATGAATGCGCAGTGTGTGTGTTTGTGTATCTTTGTGTGTGTGTGCCCAGTAAGGCTGAGGGGACAGTAATTGTGCTGGGCGCTAAATCAGAGTGACGGGGATTATGGGTAAGAGCATGGCAAGGCGGTGCTGGGGAGGGGGAGGAGTGGACAGTGTGATAATTGCGTCTCCCCCAGCCCTGTGTGAGCGCCCTGCCTCCCCTCCCTCCTGTCTGCCATCAGGACCTTTAAGTCAATATACGCATTATGAGCTTCTAATCCTGTATGCTGTTACTGACGTGGTGGTTCACCGATGCTCTGTGCCATGTTGCCCCTCCTCTCTTCACACGTGGGGCCCCCAGGCAGGAGCGAGAGCCCGAACCTGCCCCGACGTGGCCGAGCAGGAGGACCAGCGGGAGGGTGAGCAGGAGGACGGCTTCCCTGGCTCCAGGTTCTTGGCCGTCGCAGATGTCAGTCAGGTAAACGCAGCCGAAGCAAGTTTGTATTCTGACTCCCCAGCGCCCAGCGAGAAGGTCACCCGCTCTCTCTCCAGCTGCGAGGGCGGGGCCCTGGGCACCAGCTCCTAGCTCCTCCCCTCCCCGAGGAAAGCGCTTCAGACTGACACAACTGCAAAACACACGGCTGATTGACCGCCTCCCGTCTCGACACACTGAGCAATAAGCAGCCAGGTCTGCTGAGCCGAAAGGCTGAACCGAAACACCAGCTTCATTACCCAACCCAAACCCCAAGAAAAAGTGAACGTCGATTCTGACGATCAGTATTGGAAGGGCATGTAGGTTGTGTGTGTGTGTGTACATGCACACACACACACACACACACACACACACACACACACACACACACACGTGCTCCCCCACCCTTTTTTTATGTTGAAATGCCGCCCCGGCGCTGGCTGTTCAGGAATTCCTGTCCCACGGCGGTCGGCCACTCTCACACAGACGTGAAGCCCCCCCTCCTGCCTTCAGCACCAACATGTGCGGCAAGCTGCTCACCATATTGGCCGTCCGGTAGCGTCCGGCGTGTGGCTAGGCCAGACGAGCCGCCCGTGAGCCCAGAAGCAGCCCCGGCCATCATTAGAGCGCGGGAGCCAAGGAGGGCACGTCTCCGGCGCTCTCCCAGGACTTCACAGCTATTGGACATGGAGAAAAGAGTGCAGCTAATGAAAATAAAAGAGGTTTGGGGGGGTGAGTGGTGGTTACACTTCAGAGGAGATGAGCTGTTCCACATTGCCCCCTTTTGGTGTTATGAGCAAACTGCACCCTGAGACCCTCAGTGCTAGTCTTCCTCCTCACGCAGGGGCGTGGAGCCAGCTGGACCTGAGCATTACTTCATTTATTTATTTGTTGTGTGCCGATGGTTCTCAGTTGATATTTAATGTGTAATTTAGATTTTTTTTAAATGGCACATATTAGATTTGTACCTACAAGAAGCTAAACCATGATTTACACTTGCTGTATGCATGATTGTAATATACGGTTTTACTAGGGAACATTGTATCCGCATCTGTTTTGTCATCATTTGTTCTCTCAGTACTCAGTACATTTTAGAAATGCTCTCTGAGTATCTGAGGGTTTGACTTTCTGAATGTTTGAGTGTCTGAGTATTTGAATGTCCTTTGCAGCTTGTTGCCAGCAATGGGGTTGCAGCGAAGAAGTTCAGGTTGCATCTGTGTCAGTATTATGCTGCCTCTCTCATTGTTTCCATGGCAATTAAGGTCAGACGTATTGCTCCAGCAATGTAAACATTTTCCCATCTGCGCAAGACTATAAAGGAATTGAACTGCTATGCGTGTGATTGCCTGTAATTAAGCTTTTTAAAGATTCCGGTCAGGACTGGCCCTGTTTCTCCCTCTCAGTCTCACTTGCTCTCCCAGCTCTCAACTGAAGGGCACAGCCACTCCGGGCCAGAGCCCATTAAACCAGCCTCCTCCCCCAGCAGGGCCAGGTGCCCAGTGCTAAAATGTCATTCCTCTCAGTCCCCTCACGGGCAGTTTTTTTTTCTTTAATGGAGCCATAAACTTCAAACAGACTGAATGACTTGCCAAAAACACAGAGTTTTTGTTTTCTCCTTCTCGCTCTCTCTCTCTCTCTCTCTCTCTCTCTCTCTCTCTCTCTTTCTCTCTCTCTCTCTCTGTCTCTCTCTCTCACTCTCCCTCTCCCTCTCTCTCTCCCCACTACCCCGGTGTCTTTGTCTGGAGCCTGGCCATTAGACGTGGCTGCTTGGTGCAGGCTTGCGTCCCTGAGGCTGCCTGACGCTGGGCCAGAGGAATCTGCACACACTGCAGCCTGGTGGGCCTGGGTGATGGGAGGCCCCACGGGTCTGCAGCAACAACGCCACACACACACACACACACACACCTCCCACTTGTCCCTGCTCCGTTCCGCTCCGCTACGGCGATATCCAGCACTTTCAAATCACACTCCGTCTAGCAAGTTAGCACTCATCGGAGCAACCGCGCGTGTCATCGCTAATGAATTTGGGAGGTGGACTTTGGGAGGAGGCACGTCGTCATGATCATCATGTGGACGTTGCGTGCTGTTCTGTATCCAGTAGCGTCCTTTCAGCTGCGGTGGTTTGTGTTTGTTATTATCTAAAGCAGGAGCCGGAGTTGGAGGCTGCGTCTCTTGGCTGCCCTATAGAGCTGAATGGGCTGCCCTCTGCCCCCGCAGCCCTGTACCACGGCCCAGCCTTCCCCCTGCAGCCGGCCCCGCCCACCCCGCACCCTCAACAAGGCCCCAGCAGCGCCCAGCACACCCTCACGCTGGAGGACAGGCTTGTGGACTGGTGAGGGATTCTTCCCTGCCCACACAATGAAGCTTCGCTACAGGAAGCATAATTTAAAAGGCTGCTCTCCACTGCAAATTAAGAAGCTGTAAATGATTGTGCAGGCATAACCGAGATTCAGTTGGACATACAGTATGTTAAGTACGACTGAAACTCTTTTTTTGGTGTTTGGTGTGCTATGCTTTTTTTTTCTTGCATTTTAGCGAAGTGATGGTTTGCAGGTTTTGTGAGTGGAGGTGGTTTGGGTTTCTCATTCAGGGTGGAGCAGCAGCTCATGGCTAGGGTGATCAGTGGGATGTTCCCTCCCCCAGACCCAACCGACCAATCCGAGCCAGCGGAGAGTGTGACATCAGACATAGGTAAGCCATGACACTTCGTTTAAGACGCCTGTCATTTTGGTGGACGTGGGGCTGCTGCAGTGTGGTAGGCCTTCACTGTAAGATCTATTCATATTCATACTTCTTTCTGTAGTGTTGCATCAACCATTGGAGATGATGAAATGAATGTGTCACTTTGCAGTCAAATATTCAAAGCAAAACAGTGGAAGTTGTGCGGCTGAGCCCAGTGGAAGTGCCACTGTGTAGAACCTCTTAACCGCTTCAGCTCATCATTTTGATTCATCGCTTGTGCGAATGCAAGCGGTGCATTTGTCAGGGCCGTCAGTGGGTCTGACATGTTCTATTTCCTCATTAAAGTGCGATTGCTCTTCCTCGTTGCCACACATCACCTCTTCCTCGTTCCTACCGCACAACCCCCCCCCCCCCCAAAACCGTCTTGGCTAGCGCAGACTCCGCCTGCTCTCTGTGTCTGCTCCATTAATTCTCACTCTCGTTTAATAGAAAGATCAATGATGTATCAAACTTGCAGGGGAGGCTATGATCAGCAAACCCTAGTCAGCACATTCTGGCTGGCCCTTTCCCTGTTAAAACAGTGCCCCTGTGCCCATGAATTACATCACATCACCTCTGACAGGGGAGTGGAACTTCATAACCCCCCCCCCCCTCCCCCCGTCATGCCTAGACTACTGCTTCATGACATGTGGCTTTTCGTTACTTTAACAGCAGTGGTCAGAAATGTTGAAGCAGCACAAATGCAAAGTAGTTTGTGGGAGAACTGCGGCCGCTCTCGGTTTACTCCTCGGGAATTCTTTGGCTGCCGGGGCACCAGCAGGGTTCAGCGTGTCTTAGAGCCGCATGCCAGGCGCTGGTGTTGCATCAGGTGCACATTTCAAGGAACTTGACATTGAGTTTCAGTAACACTGGCTGTCTTGCACACGGTAAGCAGTTTTTTTAGCATTGCCTTTAATGCAGTAACGATTTATTAGAACCAGCAAGCAACACACTAGCAACCAAGCTTGTCACTGTGTCGCCAAATATGCAGATGTTTTATTGAAGCTCCCTCCACGGTAGCTGAGCACCATAAAAGGGGCGGGCAGAGCTGTTTCATGCAGAGGTGAGCTGCACATGCGTGAAGGTTTTGCAGCACTTGTTAATGCCAAAGCAAGCCCATACCACGAACGTGGGAGAGCAAACCTATTCCACCGGTGCAAAATGGTGCACTGAGAGTCGGCACCGGTGGAGCTGAGCCTAGTCAGTCTCGTGAAGACCCCCCACCCGTGACCCATCACCCGGGGACAGTCAGGCGATCGGTTAGGCCGGCGTGGTGAGCGCAGAGTGCGTGGTGGGTGCTGGGAGTGATGAGCCTCTCATGCCTGCAGAGGCGGCGGGGGGCGAGGGGCCGCTTGCCCACACAGGCGTCCCTGCGGATGCGGAGCTCGTCAGGCAGTGTGTGAACGAGGCGCTGGCGGAGATCATCGCCGCCACGTTACGCCAGAGGCAGCGCCCAGAAGAGCAGGGCACACACACTCGGGTAAACAAGCGCGCAGCACACACACACCTCGTGTCCGTGAAATGATTTCTTTGCTTTCCCATTAGTGCTTAACAGCCTGTGTGTTGGATGATGGGAGTTTAATGATGATTAGTTATGTAGCCACACCTGTTTTAGGTTTTTTTGTTTTCTCCCCCCAATGGTCTCTAATGTTGTGGCAGGAGACTGCAGTACCCACACCAGTGCCCACTCCTGAGCCTAATGTGAAAGAGAGTCCTCCTGCCCTGAAGGAGGCGCCGTCTCCGGTCAGCACCCCGACTCTCTCGGAGCAGCTCACCCCGGCTCAGTCACCCAGAGGAAGTCAGCCTCCCCCACCTCAGAAGCCAGCTTTGCCAGGTCTTACCACATTTGTTCAAAACACGTTTTCTGGCTACGTGTCCCGTTGCATCTGTTGTATAAGCAGAGAAGATGATTGCTGTTTACTTTCCCAGTCAGTGTTTGCCCTTACTGTTCATTAACCCAGCCTTACTAACATGCTGCCCTCGTCTCAGACTTGGAGAAGGCTCCGGTGGACACACCTACCAGCACGCCAGATCCCTCCCCCCGCAGGTCGGCTACGCCCTCTCCCACTCCAGAACTGCAGAGCCTGCGTAACCACCCATGGGGAGAGGCGGAGCTTCCTCTTAGGGAGGAGGATCCTCACAGTGAGGAAGAGGAGCTTGGGCCACAGCCAATGTGAGTCTTCCTTGCTCCAGCCCTCCCCAGATGTCTGTGCCTTTAATCTGGCTGATGCAAGTTCTACTAACATCACCCATATTTATGAAATGCCTCAGAAGAGGGCATTCTGTTATGGGATCAGCTCTGCCTTTAATATGATTAGCATCTTCATGTTAGATCTGCATTGTTCTAAGAAGCCTAATCAACATCCCCCAGGAATTGTGATTCTTTTTTTCTAAACGAGATAATCTGGAAAAAGGTTTAAAAAGGATTTTAAAGGAATGCGTTAATAGATGGAAGTGTATTGGAGAAAACTGACTGATTGGAGGAAAAAAAACAAGTGAGACCACATTGCCCCCTGCTGGCCACATTTATAGAAAACGAACAAAATGGGAGTTTTGAAGGAACCATTGAGATGCGCTTTAATTTCTCTCAAGCTCCTGTTTTATTTAATAACAATATTTGACCTGTAGTAAGAAACATGATAAAAGACTCTGGGACGGTTAATGCAAATTGGGCGTGTCAGTATATAGGTTGTAACTGCACACATGCAAAAGGCTTCTGATAAACATTTTGTTGGAAGTAGTGATTGTTTTGTGTCATTTTGATGTGAGTTGGCTATTTGAAGTGAACAGCTTTACAAATACTGTAACTGTCCATATCATCTTTTGTCTCTTTCTCTCTCTCTTCCCCTCCTTCCTCTGTATCTCTTCCTTCTCTCCATCTTCTACCCTCCTCCCTGTCTCTGTCCCTGTCTATTTCTCTGTCTCTGCCCCATGTCTCTCTCTGTCCTCAACAGTGTATTATCAGTAGCCCATGAGGAGGAGGTAGATGCAGTTATACCTCCATCCTTTCCTGATCCACCCAAACCACAAAGGCTTCCATCTGTGGTCAAAGAGCCTCCACCTGCTCCACCTGAGTCTCTATCTGAGGAGGAGAGCAGCTCCAGGTCCAGCCCCACCCCCACAGGGACGGAGACCGCTGCCAGACACATCTCTGAAGGAGAGCTGCTTCTCAGCTCTGGCCAAATGGCTGTTATCAGAGGTACTAAGCTGACACACAAACACACACACACACACGAGGTCCTCCAGACTCTGGTCACATTATTAAAGTGAATGGGTGCTGGATTTTGCTATACTGACCACTAAAGCTTTGTGCACACGAAGCAGCCTGGTCCACGTGTGAGATGTGTGTATTGTGTCCCCAGCTCTGGAGGAGGAGGGACTTGCCCCGCCCAACCCAATGGAGGAGGAGGGAGTTGCCCCGCCCAACCCAATGATAAGCTTCAACAGCTCTCTGCATGGTGTCCAGGATATGGTGAGTGTCTCTCCACAGACTGGCCCTGTAGCTGCTCTGCACCAGCACACACATGCACAGAGCCTGCGGTGGCCCCATCCAATGAAATGAAATGGAACGAACTTACAAGCATGTTGCAATTAGGCAGGGACATGTTCCGACCGTTTGACGCCTGAAAGCCAGTGTGTAGTTTGATCAAATGTAAACAGGTTTAAATATACAGAACTTGAAGTGCTTGTGGTATCTTTTTTTTGCCTGTTAGCCTCCGGAAAAGTGGCACCGCTGTGTAATAAGGGTGAACAGGGTTTGCATGCTCAAACACATTCATTGATTGGATGTGAAACACTGTGCTTGTTAGGACTACGACCCACCCAGTGAGGGTCAGGTGGTCAGAAGGCCTCTTGTCCCCGCCCATCATGACCCTGTCCTCTCTCTGCTGGCCAGGATGGAACAGGGCCCAGCCAGCCAATCACAGCAACCAGAGGTATAACTCACACTTGACTGCTGTCATGGCGTGTTGACTTACCGCCAGCTGAACAGTGGAGGAAAAGCTTTTCATGGGACATTTGTGTGAATTTTTTACTCTTTTAGAGCTACACAATATATCATTTGTTGATTGTTATTGCAGTATTGGCCTTTGCGATACTGATATCACAACCAGTAAAGGCGCTCTAGTAAATCCAGTGTTCCTGCTTCATGTGTTTAAATAGAACTAAATGAAAAAATGCCTAAAGTTTCAGATTAGTTTTCTCTCAGGGTTTAAATGCACCAATGTATTGACTGACCGAGATGTCAAAATAAAATGCAAACAGGCCAAAGGAGGTCTGAATTTAACCATATCATAACAATGGTTTACCACTGCGTTTCTAACACAATAAATATAAATATTATCACAATATTGCCATATTCAGTAACTATTTCAGCAGGTGTTTGAACTGTGCCTTGAGCGAATGTGTAATTCAGCCCATGAAAATTTGATCAGTTTGACCTCTTTTTACATCACACAGCTCTAGCCTGCTTCATTTGTTACAGTACCCTTTCTTGACAGTAGGGGTCACTAGCACCACACCACACTGTTTTCTTCAAGATGTCTAATGGTGGACAGGCTGAATGCATATCAGAAGTTATTCAGCTGCATTGTGTTGTGGAGTAGCAATGACACAGTTGTGTTGTTGCAGGGATGTTGGGATGAGGAGAGCAGTGGGGAGGTGAGTGAGGGCCAGCGCCCCCTGCTGACCACGCTGCAGGAGAGAGTGGTGACCGGGCACTCCCTCTTACCACAGGAGCCAACTGGCCAGGCTAGCTTGGAGCCATCTCCCCACGCAACCCTCAGCTCACCTGGACAACTGCACACTCAGTTCACAGGTACACACACACACACACACACACACACTACATATATACATACTCAAACACACATCACAGACAACAAAATGTAGATGCTTATTATTTTCATCAGTAAAGGACATAATATAGCCATTCTGATAAACATACAAGCCCTGCTGTAGTGGACTGTGGAGTGGGCAGTGGTGTTGCGGCCCCTAGGTTTGTCCTCACGTTCTCATGCTGTGACTCATGCCACCCGGCCGGTGGTGTGAGGTTTGTGTCCGCGCCTGTGTGGCCGCCAGCCCACTGTGTTTGTGGCTCTCACAGGTCCTGCTTCCAACGGGGCATGACTCTCACTCAGCCCTTACACGGTGAGAGGGGAGGAGAGATGTTTGTACAGTAGTGTGTGTTTGTGTGTCTTTGTGCCTGTGTGTGTGTATCTGTGTGTATCTGGTATGTGTGTGTGTGTGCGTGTGTGAGAACGGGAGAGCTCTGGCTGACCCAGGGGAAGCCTTCTTGTCTGGATAGTCCATCAGCGTGATGCTTGGGGAGGAGAGAGCTGTTCCCCGTGCTCCCAGCATCCTCTTCCAGGCTGCATGAACGCCAGCCAACTGCATCCTCCCTCCGGCTGGACGTTCTCGCTTAACGGCTCTTCCATAACCCCCAGCGTGCTGCGTCTTTACCAGCTACACATGACAGATGTACTTACAGATGTGTGCCGCCTGTGTTGGTTTGGGCAGTGGAAACATTTAGCATGTTTTGGATGTTTTTTGCCTGTCACAGCTTTGTTTACCTCTGTGCAGTTTTACATCTGTTTAGCTCACTCTCTCTTTATCTCTTAACTGTTTAACACTGTTTAACTGTGCAGTTTTATCTCTCTGTAACTCTATGCAGTGTTACCTCTCTGTAACTCTCTGTAACAGTGCAGTGTTACCTCTCTGTAACTTTCTCTAACTCTGTGCATTGTTACCTCTCTGTATCTGTAACTGTGCAGTGTTACCTCTCTGTAACTCTGTGCAGTGTTACCTCTCTGTAACTCTGTGCGGTGTTACCTCTCTGTAACTCTGTGCGGTGTTACCTCTCTGTAACTCTGTGCGGTGTTACCTCTCTGTAACTCTGTGCGGTGTTACCTCTCTGTAACTCTGTGTGGTGTTACCTCTCTGTAACTCTGTGCAGTGTTACCTCTCTGTAACTCTGTGTGGTGTTACCTCTCTGTAACTCTGTGCGGTGTTACCTCTCTGTAACTCTGTGCGGTGTTACCCATCTGTAACTGTGCAGTGTTACTTCTCTCTAACTCTGTGCAGCTCTCCCTTCTCAGGTCTCTCAGGTCAGGCAGCTGCCCGTATAAAGGGCTCAGTCTGCATGTAAAGGGCTCAGTCAAAGTGTGTTTGCACATATTTGAGCAGACCTGTTTTTCTGCCTGCATGCTATCAGTGTTTCTTAGGGGCGTTCATAAGCGGCGGGACGCTGTGTGTACGTTATGAGTACAGCTCAACAGAACGCTGACACCACATTCCCAAACTCTTCCTGTGTTGGCCTAAACCAATATTTACCTTATACCCAGGCTGCTCCTACTCATGGTAAAAAGAACCTCAGTGTTGCTTGGAGACCATCGTTGCCTATTCCAAAGGAAAAAAGCGCCACGGTGAGGCGGTAAAGGCGGGAGAGCATCAATTGATCGGCGGTGAATTCAGAGCGAGTGCGCTGTCGTCACTGCAGACCGGCGGAGCCTCGGCGTGGAGAGTCCTGAACGGGCTCCTCGCTCATGTCAAACGCCAGCACCTCATACAAAAGCCCCCTCGTTCCCCGGCAGCAGGAAGGCATGTTGGGTCTGGCCGAGCCTCTGCCAGCGTGGCGGTGATGACGGCTCGTGAGTTTGCCCACTCTGATGTGTAGTGACACGCTCCTCGGGCACCGTAGTCTTCCCATGTTCCTCTGCCCGCGCGTTTATGAATGAGCCGGCGGGGGGGGGAACGCCGCTTGCTTTCTGTTAATCCGCGTTCTCTGCTTTAGCCGCGTCGGGTTTGGCTGATGTATTGGTGTTTCCGTGGCAACCAGGTTGGGGAGGTGCACCAGCCGAGGGTGGTGGGCTTTCAGTCATCGTCAAGCCAACAGAGGAAGGCGCGCAGACTCCAGACACTCTCCTGTTTACACCACCCCCCCCCTCCTCAGACAGGCGACTCTACACACCAACAGGCATGTCAATATTATTGTACACTGTGTGTGGGAGTGGGAGGGTGTGTAGATGTATGTGTGGATGTGTGTGTGGATGTGGGATTATCTCAGGGAGGCACCGTGTGTTTGTGGTCTTCTTTGTTCTGGTGTAAGTCCTCTTGAGTCCAGTGCGTGCTGGCGTCCCCTCACTGTCTCTCCTGTCTCATCTGTCCTGGGAGCAGGACATTGAGTCTCCTCGTTCCCCCCGTAGACCTGCCCTCATCCTGGTGAAGCAGAGCCAAGCCCCGTCGGAGCCAGGTACACACTGCACGCCTGGTACACACTGCACACCAGACACACACTGCACGCCTGGTACACACTGCATGCCTGGTACACACTGCACGCCTGGTACACACTGCACGCCTGGTACACACTGCAGGCTGCCCAGCACTGGCCGGACGTCTGCAGGGTCCATCCAAGCAGGGGGTGCACGTCTGTAGCCACTGCTGCTGTCTCCTTCTGCCCCATCACTTTCATATGGGCCTGTTTTATAGGGCACTTCAATTATGGCAGGGTGTGGTGTGTTATTATGCCTGACCATGCCTGACTATGCCCAGGGGTAATACAGTAAACACTCAATAAATATAATTTACTGCATCTACTGCCCAGATGTATATAGTAGAAGGTGTTACCTGAAATGTATGCCAGTTGATACTGACCATACTCACAGACCCGCACACACATCTGCATTTCCCTGGGCTCTCATTAATGTGTTGCTGATTAAGCCGTCAGTGAGTCATCTTATCTGCTGGATGCTGGGTGCAGTCTGGCTCCAGATGAGGTATTCACACTGTAGCGCTAACATTCCAATCAAATCCCCATCAGTGTAAGCTCACATAGCTCAAAAGCTGATGTTAAGAAGCTCAGCCAAGCTTGTCTTTCCCTTGGTGCTGTGAAAGACAATCCTGTTTAACTGACCTGGCGAGGAAACTTGTGTAGTTCTCTTTCACTTCCAGTAGATGGCAGTGTGTCTGTGTGCCTTGCACTTCTTTCCTTTGTCTTTGTCCTGTGGTCAGTCGGGTCACTGTGGTGTCCGGTCTCATCTCAGCTTTGTGTCCTCCATCCTTTCTTCTGTCAGCCCTCCAAACCTCCAACAGGCGTGGAGGCTGGAACAGGCTCTACCTTTAAAACACTCATTTCATTTACATATGTAACACCATTTTGTTTGATGACATCAAAGCTTCCTCTTGCTACCTTCAATAGGAACTATAACATTACCATTATTTCAATATGAGGTTTGTTTTCATGTATGAATGTAACATTGCTAGACACCTACATGACTCTTTGTTCTTTCCCTGTGCTCTGTACTGTCCCTGTACTCTCTGCTGTCCCTGTACTCTCTGCTGTCCCTGTTCTCTGTGCTGTCCCTATACTCTGTGCTGTCCCTGTTCTCTGTGTTGTCCCTGTACTCTGTGCTGTCCCTCTATTCTGTACTGTCCCTGTACTCTGTGCTGTTCCTGTACTCTGCTGTCTTTGTGCCAGTGACCTGGTTGCATGGCACTAGTGAAGCATGTGGTATTAGGACCAGGTGACCAGAGGGTTCATCTATGAGTTCATCTATGTTGGATAGATGGTGAGAGGGGCAGAAGGGCCTTGTGGTTTAGATAGACAACGCTGAGAGCAAACACTCCGTCACCTCCACCTTGCTCCTCATCCGCGTGGTAGAGACGCTCCACCGCCAGCACGTCTCCGCCGGTCAGCCTGCTGCCCCCTCCGGCTGCTCTTACATGTAGCAGTAAGCAGTACATGGATGTGTTATCATGTGATGGCGTCTGACTGATGTGGAGTGACCTGCCCTGCCGGATTAATTAGTAATGAAGAGCGGCGTGCACTGGTGCCCCCAGTGGACGTGATTGATTCTCTGTGTGTATGGGAGGATGTTAGAGTAGCAGAGGGTTGTGGTGACACTGCATTCACTCTGGGGGTCTGTTCCCTCATCAGTGTTATTTGTGACGCACGAGTGAAGGTGCTGGGAAGATCAGGGTTCGCCTGCATTGCAACGTCTCCATTTATTTATTAACCACCTCTTTGTGCGTGTGTGTCTCTGTGTGTATGAATGTGTGCGTGCACCCGCCTGTGCACACATGAGCATGTGTGTGTCTGTTTCTACATGCGCATGTTTATGCGTGTTTGTGTACTTGCGTGTGTATGTATGTGTGTGCACGTGTCAGTGTGTGTAAGTGTGTGTATGTGCACGCCTATGTATGCGTGTGTGTGTTGAAGCGCAGTCTCTATGAAGAGCAGGTGGTGTACTTTTATAAGGTTTCTACTCCATTACCTGATGCACTGGATAGTGCAAATGGAGAAAAGCACAATAACTGTAACTGTATGACGATATACCTATAACTGTAACTGTATGACGATATACCTATGTACACCTCCGCAATGTAATCGCACAAATCCACTGTAATCTCACATCATTTGGGTCATGTTTACTGTAACACCTGACAAGGCATCTGGTTTGATTTGGCGTTTTCCGCCGTCCATCACCTGGAGCCTTTGCCGGATTTCACGCTCTTGCTCTGTACAGTAAATCTGCAGGTGTGAACCTGCTCAGTCACGCAGTCTGTGCGGACGGAGCCGCTCGGACCTGCGCAGGGTGTGGGGCGGCGCCCTGATCTCCTCCGCATGCTCTGCACATGGGCTGACTGTGTCGTGCACGGCCAGTGAAGACATGATGTGGTCTGTGTGTACTGGTCACCCAGCTGCACTCTCACATAGCAACCTCTCCATTAGCCACAGATAGAGGGAGAGAGAGAGAGAGAGCTTGAAAATGAAAGGTGCTTGTATAACGGTCTGTAAACAACCCACAGATAGCACAGTTCTCATATTAAAAATATGACCTTAAAAATTAATTTGTTGGAAAATTATCATTAGGTTACTAAGAGTAATGTTTATTGGATGGGTGCTGCTAAATATGATATATTTTTTGCTTTATTTTAAAAATGTGACTGAATAATATAATGGGTGGTTAGTCACGTGATTTATATGTTCTTGTCTATAGTGAGACATGAAACATGAAATTTTGTCATCTGTAAATGAGAAAGGGCTTCAGGGCCTTTCTGCCCACCACAGGAACATAGGCTTGATCTGAGTGAAATACGGGCCCTGAGTGGGGGGCAGGAAGAGAAGGAGGGGTTAAACGCACGCGCACGCACACGCACACACACACACACACACACACACACACACAGTCTCCTCTGCAGAGCTCCCAAGCTGTGCTGGGCCACTGAGTTCACTGGGATCTTCATTTTCCAAGAGCTTACTGTTGATACCGGCGGGGCTGATGAGCAGTGCTGCTGTCCTGCTGTCCTGCCTGTCCTGCTGTCCTGTCTGTCCTGCCTGTGCTGCCGGTGTCCCAGCTCCTCTCAGGGAGGTCCTACAACAAAAACGGAGCAGATCATTTACGTGGGCCAGGCTAGATACCTGCTGCCCGCTTAGTGGCTGAAGACGGACGACTCGAGTACATTTGTTTAAACGGCTCTTCCTGAGGCTGCAGGCAAGACTCAGTGACATCTGTGTTGCATATACCGCTGACGATGGACGTTGTGGCTTTGACTGACCCTAATCCTGTTTGAGTATGTTCCCTCAAGACCAGTGATCATCACCAGCAGAAGCTTGCCATTAGTAGCCATTAAGCGTTTTGTGTAATCCCTTAACGTGATTCATGTTTGAAACCCCGTGGGACGAACAAGACCCATCTCCTTGCGTGGCAGGCCGGCTGTGTGTCGGAGATAGACCTGCTGACAGTTTCAGCATGCCTTTGTCACCACCGCCTGGGACCTGTGTCCTGTGTGTCCAGGCTGCAGACAGGACGACACAAAGACTGGAGTGAAGGTGGAGTGAAGGCCTGCCCTGTTCTCTCCTTAGGCGGGAAATCCAGGAACAATAATCAAATCCAGCAGAACAACACAGCAACGTGAAGCGAAGCCAGTCAGGCCTTCCTGGCCAACATTCCCCTCCTCCAGGCAGCTCCAGCGCTGGGGCTAAAGTTCATGATCTAAAGGCTCTGAAATAACACAGAGTAAACAAGCCTGTAGAGAATCTAGTCCCTCTCCTCTCCATAGACCCAGAGTGATAAGTGTAGAACTAGACAATTATGTCATTGAGGAATGTTCTGGAACCTGCTTTCAGGTAATGTGATATCTTATCTATGGCCAGTAACGCTGGGTGTTCTCCTGGCCAGTGGAGCATGGAAGCCACTAAGTTGAATGATAGCGCAAGGGACCATCTCAAACGCAAGATGACAGTGAAGGAACTTCATATGCAGAATAAATAGGTGTTCAAAAATATTATCTTTGCTTACTTTCGGGTAAATTCCATTTCTGACAACACAAAATGGTGCAGTCCTTCTTTAGGATTGGTTTATTATGCTGTCTTGTTTGTTTCCTCATTGTAGTTTTATGAAACATGGCTCAGACAGCAAGATCTCCATATGACGCTTTGACTTTTGTTGTTTGAAACTGATGATGAACTTCATTAGATTTTGCTTGAAATGAGCAGTGCAGATAAGCAGGCAGATTTGCTGCAGAGTGCAACCTCACTGAGCATGACACCCTGCAGCTCTACCTGCTGTGCTCACTACAGCTCACTCTACAGCACACTACAGCTCACCCTACAGCACACTACAGCTCACCCTACAGCACACTACAGCTCACCCTACAGCACACTACAGCTCACCCTACAGCACACTACAGCTCACCCTACAGCACACTACAGCTCAGCACACTACAGCTCACTCTACAGCACACTACAGCTCACCCTACAGCTCACTCTACAGCACACTACAGCTCACCCTACAGCACACTACAGCTCACTCTACAGCACACTACAGCTCACCCTACAGCACACACACTACAGCACACTACAGCTCACTCTACAGCTCACTCTACAGCTCACTCTACAGCACAGTACAGCTCACCCTACAGCACACTACAGCTCACCCTACAGCTCACTCTACAGCACACTATAGCTCACTCTACAGCTCACCCTACAGCTCACTCTACAGCACACTACAGCTCACACTACAGCTCACCCTACAGCATTCACTTCAGTTCCCTACAGCTCACCCTACAGCGTTCACTTCAGTTCCCTACAGCGCTCCCTACAGCTCACTACAGCTTACTGCAGCTCTAACTAGATTCTTTATCTTTACTAGACTTTATTTTACCATGAAGAGCCAGTGAGAGCTGGAGAGCTCTGTGGAGAGGCTGACCAGATAGTGATGGCTTCTCTTTAAAGTCATTTACAAATCATAACAGCTAGCATATTGGTAATGTTCTATTCATACCCATCCCATCCATGTAGTAGCTGAAGTGACATTTTAGAAAATCCAGCAGTCAGTGAGATGAGATTGTTAAACCTCTCCTGTTAAGACTTTGATTTTAAAAATGTATTAATTGATTTTAAAAAGCTAAGTCTGTACATGCAAACACTTCACTGTACAATTTGCTCAGGGTGAAAAGAAAAATTCAAAAGGATTAAGAAAGTTTCACATAAAGCAAGAAAGAGTGAGAGTAGAGTGTGTGTGTGTGTGTGTGTTTGAGAGAGAGAGAGACAAGGACAAGAACAAGGAGAGAACTGATAAGAACCAGAGAAAGTGAGGAGTGATTGTCACTGAGTCCCTCTGGCTGCTGAGTGACGTGGCCAGACGAGTTCTGTGGACCAGAGTAAACACAAAGCAATGGCTGCACGGCCTTCAGTTGTGGTGCTGTGTATGCAGCTCTCTCACGGACCACGGCTGCCTTCTCTACGGCTTGTTAGCTTTTTGAACGCGTGTTTTGACAGTGCGGTAAGAACACCACACTGTGGCAGAAGGGTAAAGCCTCTCCTCTGTAACACAGTGAGTCAGTGTCCGGAGGTGACTTGCGGAGACATGGCTGGCTAAGTCTTTGTTTACCGTTGCGCTCCGTTGAGTTTTCACCTCCTCCTCAACTACGGGCACTGTGGAGTGATTTCACGCCCCACTTCAGGCCTTCGGGCCAGTAGCACCGTGCCAGCCGTGGAAGCCGGAGAGCGTTGAGCTGGCGGGCCACACTGATCCCTGTGGAAGGCTTGTACCATCATGACTATGCCGCTGTTGTGTAATGTGTCCATAAATGTCTGAGATGTGCCTCAAATGGGAAGCGCACCAAATGTAATGTAACCACACATTCATCTGGTTATGTGCGTTTGAGGTTCGACTCGACGCACAGTGTGTATCCTCACAAGCTGCCATGCGCAGGCATCAGCCCCGCGAGGAATCGTCCAGTGGCGTTGATTTGGGTGTTGAGTGTGAATGGTGTGTGCTGGACATGCGTCCAAGCCCGTGACACAGTGCGCTCATTCCAGAGACAGCTGAGACTCGAGCCAGACAGCAGCTGAGTCCAGGAGTCCAGGAGTCTGCGTGTGTGTGTGTGTGTATGCATGTGCATATATGTGTCTGTGTGTGTGCATGCATGTGTCTCTGTGTGTGCATGCGTCTGTGTGCATGCATGTGTGTCTGTGTGTGTGTATGCATGTCTGCGTGTGCATATATGTGTGGCTGTGTGCATGCATGTGTTTCTATGTCTGTGTGCATGCATGTGTGTCTGTGTTTGCGTGCATGTGTGTCTGTGTATGTGTGTGCATGTATTCCTGTCTGTGTGCGTGTCTGTTGGTGTGTGTATGTGTGTGTGCGCATGTGTGTGTGCGCATGTATGTGTCTGTGTGTGCATTTTTGTGTGTCTGTGCATGTGTCTGTATGCATGTATGTGTGTCAGTGTGCATATGCTTGCATGTTGTTTTTGTTTTGTCTTGTTTTGTTAGCTGCATTACTAGTAGTTCAGTTTAGCACAGTGGGCTTAATGGTAGTAACAGCTGCAGAAGCCTTAAACCAGAAGGGTGTGTCATAGTGATGCTGCTCAACCCCAACTCTAAAAGCATTGAAGGGTGGGTTCAACACTCAACATTTAGCATTTAGCATCGTAGCCTGTCCTATATTAGGTATACTTTAGCACTGACATTAAACTGCAAGTCCTGTTTTGAGTTGTGTTGCTGCTGTGCCCCCTGTGTGGTCATATCCTGTAAAACGAGGAACCATGAGAAGCCAATGTCACCCTGCCAAGCTGTACCACCCTGCCTGCCTCTGAACAGCTGCCCTGGGTGTGTGTGTGGGGGGGGTGTGGGGTGTGCTTGGGCAGGGTCCTGCTGAAAGCATGCAGATTGGAGTGTCAGCCACTCCACATTATTCTTCCAGAACACATTCATCACTTTCTTGTGTCTGTTAGGAATTCAGCATGTTTGAAGTTCTGACTTCGGCTCTGAGGCAGATAAGAGCACGACATAATATCTTAAGCACCTCCATGAAATGGGAGAAGAATCATAATCTGCAATTTGTGATGCATGTGCTGTTAACTGCAGGATCTTTATCTCCTTATTTCTCACGGTTTAGTAGCTACTGTCCGGCGTTATGGGGAACATCAGTGCTGGGCCAAGACCCAGGCAAAGACCTGCACAGCACCACACTGTGAACTGTGATCAGAGGAGAGGTCTGCTAGAAGAGCTGACCATAGCAGGTTTACATTATAGGTCTTTGGATTGCATACTTCCACAGCCAGTGGTAGCATATGCCCCTGCCCTCCTTTGGTTTGTTTGTGCAGGACTTTTTGTGCCATTTCTTGGTGCAAAAAAAAAAAAAAAAAAGAGTTTCTGACCATTGATCCTCCCCAGTAGGGGCTCAGGGGCTGAGTGCAGAGGTGATGATACCAAACACTCCACCGCACTTATGAATCAGTACCTCCAAATACCTCCAAAAGCATACACGTTGTGCATTAGTCAGTATCTCAATCTGTAGGCATATGCTGAGAGTGGTGTGCTGGGGTCTGACATCCCTCCACGGCTGAGATTAGGGGCAGAGATAAGAGTCCACACACAGATGGCCAGGAGGGCAGCGGGAGGGTGTGCTGTCCCTGGCTCTGGCAGTGCATCTGCTGGCGCACACCAGCCTTCACCTCTTCACCCCCGGCCCTCCTTCACCTGGGGGAGAGAGAGAGCGGCACGGAGGGGAAGGTCAGCCCCCAGAGCGCGGGCTTTCATCTGCCGCTGAGCCACACGGCAGAAGGACCCGGCTCCGCTTTCACAGGTGGACGATGGGGGGCTTTAATGGAAGCTCTCTGGTGTCAGCTGTCCGAGGGACAGGGAGGGTGTAGCGTGAGGCGTGTTTGAAGTGGAGCTGCTCTGAGACGAGAGTCGTCCTGCCCGGACACGCTGACTGATGTGCGTCATGTTTCAGGAGTTCAGCGCTTTCAGCTGAAATAATTGAAATTCATTAAATGCGTCTTTACTTTCTGATGTTGTTATTAACCAAGGTGGCAACTCTCTTGAGTCAGCAGAGTCTACAGGTGGCAAAACATTCAGGTTTACTCCCATTCAGTTCCAGTGGTTGTGTGTTTTAATGGCAATCTGTACTCGTTACACACATGCAGAAGACATGGTTGGACATGGCTCATCAGCATTGTTCTCTGTTTTGGAACACTGATCTTCCAAAGGCTGCAAACTGTTCCATTACACTAAATGGAAAGAATTGTGTCAGCCTGAGGTAAGAAGAGGTAAAAGAAAAGCCTTTTTTATGATGTTATTATGGAAATACAGGGCCTTTAAAGTCCTAGAGGAGGATGATCTCCATTCTAAATTACTGCCCTAACATTGGCGTACAGGATAAATTTGGCTGGACTGTTTTGTTCCCCTGTGCCAGCATGGCCAAAGTTGGTTAAGGTTAGTAGCTTCAGTAGTTTTAAGGTTAATAGCTTCAGTAGTTGTATGGTCAGTTTCTTTAGTAGTTTAAAGGTCCACAGCTGTTGTAAATTACGATTGTGAGCTATAGTAGTTTAAGGTTAGTAGCAGATGAAGTGTGTTTGTGGACAGAGGAAATGGCGAGTCCTTTCACCAGCCCTGTGCTTTTCTTTTGTCCTGAGCAGCCCTGTTACTCTCATTCTCTCTCTGTCCCCGCATCTGGTTTCTATCAGACCTGCTCTCACTGCCAGCCAGCATTCCCCATCATTCCTTTCTCTCCCTCTCTCTCTCTCCCTCTCCCTCTCCCTTTCTCTCCCTCTCTTTCCCTCTCCCCTTCATTACACTCCAACACACACACACACACACACACACACACATTCCCATCTCTTTCACTCATACATGTACACACCCTCACACTCTGAGACATTCATATCCTCTCTGATACACACACACACACACACATTCATATTGTCTTTGATACACACACACACACACACACACACACACATTCATTCCCTTTTTGTCTCTCTTACATTCAGCTGTATTTTCCCTCTTTCCCTCTGTTAGTGTTGTGCCCCAGTCTGGGTGCTGACCCCTCATCAGAGCCTTCGTCTCTTCTACCTCCACAAACTCACATCAGCATCTTGAATCAATCAGTGCTGTTATATGTTCCCAGATCTTCAGCAGTGCCTGAGGAGCACAGGACTACACACCATCACCCAACAACACACCAACCATCCCATCATCTACCAACCTCACCATCACCCAACCACACACCAACCATACCATCATCTACCAACCACACCATCACCCAACCACACACCAACCATACCATCATCATCACCCAACCACACACCAACCATACCATCATCTACCAACCACACCATCACCCACCCACCAACCACACCATCACCCACCAACCATCCCATCATCTACCAACCACACCATCACCCACCGACCATCCCGTCATCTACCAACCACACCATCACCCAACCACACACCAACCATACCATCATCTACCAACCACACCATCACCCACCCACCCACCAACCATCCCATCATCTACCAACCACACCATCACCCAACCATACCATCATCTACCAACCACACTATCACCCACCAACCATCCCATCATCTACCAACCACACCATCACCCACTGACCATCCCATCATCTACCAACACACCATCACCCACTGACCATCCCATCATCTACCAACCACACCATCACCCACCCACCCACCAACCATCCCATCATCTACCAACCACATCATCACCCACAAACCATCCCATCATCTACCAACCACACCATCACCCACCAACCAACCATCCCATCATCTACCAACCGCACCAACACCCACCCACCATCCATACCTTCACCCACCACACCATCACCTTCCTCTCCCTTACTTCTGTCCTCTTCATAAGTAATTCATTATTTCATTCATTAATAATTGACTGCATTTTCATTGAGTCAAATACGTTCTTCATTCATAGATCAAATAATTTAGACAGATGTCAGTGGGATTTCATCCTGGACATATATCCTGGTCTTCTTTCATCATCAGGGCTATAAGGTTACCCTGAGATCATACAGTCAAGGACAGAGCTCATGATTACATTCAGCTGTTTGCAGTGGTCTGCATTGCATGCAAATTGCTCTTCAGTTGATCGAGTATTTTTGTAATGAATCTTCAAGTTTCTCTGTTGCTGCAGGTTAAAGATGTTCTTGCATTTGCAATATGAATGTTTCATTATGAATGTTCCTAATATTACAGCATTCACACTTGACTCCCTCTGTAGATGAAGTTAGGTATGAGTTCCACACACGCTGGCTGCCCTTCCTCTCTGTGTATACAATTCCAAAGAGACACATACCAAAGGCTACAAACTCCCATGCTAAATTTGGTGACAAATAGTTTTCGGGCTGACCAGGGTGTTTGTAGTCTCAGGACTCTATGTGTATGTTCTGAGAACCTGGGTGTTTGTATTCGGAGGACTGTGTGTGTATGTTCTGAGAACCTGGGTGTTTGTATTGAGAGGACTGTGTGTGTTTGAGTTCTGGGTCTGCTGTTCATGTTTTACCAAGCATCAGGGGAATGTCATGCATCAAGGGAGTGTCATGTGACAGACTGGCCCGCAGTGAGGAGCACGTGTCCATAAAGTTGGAGTGTCTGTGTTTTCTCTCGCTCCAAGATGGCTCTGGTACCACTCCACAGCAACACGTGACAATGGGGCCATATTGCACCATACACTTCATAGACTTGGAGCTCTTAATTTATCGCTACAGAGTCCAGGAAAATGATAAAAGATAAAAAAACGTTTTAAAAAAGTGTCTGGTTGTGAACACAAGTGCACTGAGGTTATCACTTCCAGAAATTCTTTGTGTAATCTAAAAGGATATGTGTCTTGAACGGTCAGTTTTACGTGCACTGGGATGTCTGAACAATGCACAAACAATCCTTGCCTGTGATCAACCTGTCGTCATGCAACGGCCTTTTGTGGCTTAATGCTTTATTAAAACAGAAGCATAGAGTTAGCGTTAGGGTTAGGGTTTTGAGTGGGGATGATGAGTGTGGAGGTGTTTGTGAGTGGGGATGATGAGTGTGGAGGTGTTTGTGAGTGGGGATGAGGAGTGGGAGGTGTTTGTGAGTGGGGATGAGGAGTGGGAGGTGTTTGTGAGTGGGGATGAGGAGTGGGAGGTGTTTGTGAGTGGGGATGATGAGTGTGGAGGTGTTTGTGAGTGGGGATGATGAGTGTGGAGGTGTTTGTGAGTGGGGATGAGGAGTGGGAGGTGTTTGTGAGTGGGGATGAGGAGTGGGAGGTGTTTGTGAGTGGGGATGAGGAGTGGGAGGTGTTTGTGAGTGGGGAGGAGGAGTGGGAGGTGTTTGTGAGTGGGGATAAGGAGTGGGAGGTGTTTGTGAGTGTGTATAAGGAGTGGGAGGTGTTTGTGAGTGGGGATGAGGAGTGGGAGGTGTTTGTGAGTGGGGATGTGGGAGGTGTTTGTGAGTGGGGAGGAGGAGTGGGAGGTGTTTGTGAGTGGGGATAAGGAGTGGGAGGTGTTTGTGAGTGTGTATAAGGAGTGGGAGGTGTTTGTGAGTGGGGAGGAGGAGTGGGAGGTGTTTGTGAGTGTGTATGAGGAGTGGGAGGTGTTTGTGAGTGGGGATGAGGAGTGTGGATAATGAGTGGGACACCCCGGTGCAGAGCTGGATCAGAGAGCCTGCAGAGTGCTGTGACAAGCAGGAATGAGTGGGCTGGTCCCACCACACTCTGAACCAGCTCTTATTTTCTGCTGCTCCACTCACATACTCTGCTTGCTGCCAATTTTGCACTAATCGCTACAAAAAGGAACTGAGTCAGGAGCAGATATGCTGCATGCGATATGTTTTAATGGGCGTCTCCTCCACCTCCTTCTCCTTCCCCTCCCTGACCATTAGGGCCCCACAGACAGACGGTCTCATGGTGGCAGATGGTTGAGGCTCCTGGGCTGCCTGCCCACAGACCTGCTCCCTGATTACGACTCACACACACTCCCTAAAGAACCTCAGCCCCTTTATACCTGAGTTTCATCTAGTGCAGCCACAATTGAACAGTGCTGTAAACACAAACAGCACAGACAGCAAATTAACAAATGGTGTGAAATGTTGTTCCTAGCAAAGCTGAATGTGATGCTGAAATATGGATTCCCCATTGGCAACTACTATTTAAGTGCGTAGCTCCTGCATCATGTTGGGTGGAGCAGATGTGGAGGTGGAAACAATCACCCCATCCTGGGGAACTAGTGGGAGAGCACCACCTTCTGAGAGAACAGTGCGCACCGCCAGCAAGAGCAGAACCAATGGTTCTTTTGGGCCCAGTTGGTGTTTTTTGTCATGTTCGAAAACTGTTTGCTTCCTTTCTTTTAATACATCCTAAGAAATGTTTCTGATTTCCCCGTGCAGTTAGCCCCCTTGCACTGCGCTACTCAAATCACACATATACGACCAGATGAGATTGGTGTGCAGGACTGTTTAAGCGTGAGTGGTCATAAGAGATGGATCGACACTCTGTGCGATCTGCAGTGAAATAGGTACTCTGCTACCCCCCCCCCCCAGGGCTGTTTGGTCTTTGACAGTTTGCTCCTTTCCAGCTTCCAAGTGCAGAGCCATCTTCTAATTTAAACACACACACAGTGTCAGTGTCACAGTGTCACATGGAGGTGTGTTTTAAAGTGGGATACAGGTACAGAGCCTTTGTCCTTGCGTTTTAGCATTCTGCTTTTAAAGTGTGTAGCTGCTCAGAACAGGCCATGACCTCCCTCAGAACGGCTCATCTCACTGGAGCCGAACGGAGGGGCCTATTTCTTTTAAAGTAGCGTTGCGCCTTATTTCTGGAGCACAGTGGATTTCACAATCATTTCACCCCTGTGTTTGACCTGCTTTGAAACTGGTCCATGTGAAGTCTTTCCTTTTTTTTTACCATCCGTTTCTGAAACGTGGTGTCTGAAGGTCCCTCAGGTCCTCTTGGGACAAATAACCCACTTCTCTAAAAATAACCATTAGTCCAAAGCAATGGAGCACAGAGCACTGTCTATGGCCTTACTCTGGCAAACGTCCCCTTAGCCCTTGGCAACCTTACTCCTGCTAAACACATTTGACTGCTCTTTAAACAAGCATGCTGGGTATTAAGGCAGGAAAGTTTTATATTTGAATATCCTGTTACAGTGTATTGCCAGAGCTGTAGTTCAGTAACCCAGAGTCTGCGGAGTTGGGTTCTCCTGCTGGGAGCCAGGTGTGTGGAAGAGTGTTCTAACAGACTCATGTTGCCACTTTCTACGCCCAGCGCCCAGGCCGGGGTTATTGTGACTGATCCAACAGATGTCTTCATTATTGTATTATCCCTCTAAATATCAACCCTAAATGTCAGTTAGCGACAATCGTGTGAGGTTACGTTTTTTACAGCTTTTCCAAGCTCCGTGCCGTGAGGAGGCTTGTGGCTTGCACCCTCCAGAAATAGCATGACTGAAAAGACATGGTAAGCCTGTCTGTGCTGTTCTGACTCCTTGCTTTTTAAAGAACTGCTGGGGGCTCAATCCCCCCCATTAAGATGGATAAGATCTCTCTCCCTTCACTGCCTGCAGCCCTGAGCCTGACGCCCTCCCCCCTCTCCGCTCCTTGACCTCCCGGTACGAGGGCGCGGCCTGAGCCCTTCACCCTGCTCCCCAGTGCCTGCACACACTTGCTTTCTGTCTGAGGCCAGTACTGCCTACCCCTCCGCAACACACACACACACACACACACACACACACACACCACTCCAGCTCCACATGAAAGGAGCACTGAGGGACCGTCTCCTTTGCTCCCCACCCAAACCCTCCCTGGATGGAAGAGCTGCGTTTAGGAGAAGGGGTGGATGAAAGCTCTCTCTCTTTGACTGAATGCCAATCCCCCTTTCCCCCTGCTGATAGGCTTTTCCACGCTCACAGCTGATCCTCCATATACACACCAACCCTTCTATCAGTGGGTACTCTATAAGACTGAAGGGACTTTCCACGAGACTCTGGCTCCAGGCTGTACCCCAAGCCCCCACGGAGCTCTGGCCCAATGCAGGCTGTGCCCTCTCCGGGGAGCAGGGTGGGCTTGAGGGGCTGCCTCCCCCTCCCTGTCTTAAGGTCATGACCCCTGACTTTCAATTAGCACTTCTGGTATTGTGCTCCCTGCAGTTCCAGGGGTCGGGCCTGGTCAAAAACAGAGGGGGTGGTTGCTTTGCAACACAATGCCTCAATCAGCAGCCCATACAGTTTTACCCATCAGCGGTGTAAACAAGTGAGGAGAAAAGGATTAGTTAAGAGAGCCATTGATGTCTTTGATTGACTTAATCTGTCTTTAGGGGGTAGGAAGTTGGATGGGTTTCCAGTACTCCCGAAGTGACCTCTCTTCTCCTTCTCCTTGAAGTCCCACCACACCTCTCCCCTAAGAGCTCCGCCATATCATACATAATTAGGATGAAGGAGCGGTACTCTTTTATTGTCAGGAAAAAAAAAACCAATAAATCAAACTTTTCCCAGAGTCCCATTAAAATAAAATTCATAAAGAGGCACTGAAGTGGGTTTTGTTTTTTGGCAGTGTATTTGTAGTTTTGAAGTTTTATTAGTATTATTTTATTTATTTATTTGTTACAATTGATAGATGCTGTACACAACACTTCCATATTTCTGTGGTCGTGTGCATGTGTGTGTCAACAAAGCATTTGTGAAGCATAAAACACCAGAAGGGATGAACTCTCAACCAGCATACACACATACATTATTTATCAACCATAACACTGTTTTATTTCATACTTTAACTTTTACCCTTTAAATGACTTTCAATCGTTTCAGACCGCTCTGTTATTTCTCCCACGTTCCACCTGCACTCCACATTCTCTGCACAGGAAACTGCAAGCTGGTTGTTATGAGGGCTTGTGCCACTGACCGAACCAAAGCAGAGGCAGTACAATGTGTTTGATTTTCATCTTCCTCTAGAGCTTTTAGTCATGGTTCCTCTGCTCATATGAACACTTCCATGAAGGTGTGTCTGATGGCTGCCTCCTCTCTGACCGCTGGCCTACAGTTGAGTGTAGAGCTCTCGCTCTCTAACATGCTCGGGAGCTGATGTTGTGCCCGTAGAAGAATCCCTCACTCCTTGCTTCCTAGTCTGCACTCAGCTGTTCAGCCTTCTTAGTTTCCAGTTCGCCTATGTTTGTGTTGTGATTGCAGCAAGGAGACAGCAGAGCTAGACCTGCTCATGGCCTTAGGCGAGGTGAAAGGTGTGTATGTGTGTATGCAAGTATTTTGTTTGGTCAGCAATCCTGTCCCTGTGCTGGAGGAGGTGTACTTAAGGGAAAGGGTGGACCTCTGACCTGTTGATGTCTGTTAAACTCTCACTTTTTGAACAGTCCTTAGGAGAAGGTTTTGGCAAAGTGTTTTAAGAAGATTTGTTGTTTTTGTGCTTGTCTTTCAATCGTTTCATGAAAAATCCATCATATTTGTTTAATGTTACAACTGGCAATAGGCTGGCGTGTTTAGCCCTTGTCTGTTCTCTGTCAGAGAAGGCTCACATGGACGCATTCTTTAAGGATTCTTTGAGGTGTAGTCTAAATAGTTTGCTATGTCTTAATTGCTTTCATCTGTTTTCCACCAAAAGTCATTCTGGCAGTGACCTCGCCCTTATTTCATTGTTTTAGCAGTAGCATGGTGCTTGTTGCTGTTGGACTGCACTCTCACCTGTGAGCTCTGCTACAGACAGACAGACAGACAGACAGACAGATATAAGGCACATCAAACACCTACAAAAGAACTTTCCAAAGGCTTTACCTCAAGAACAGGACTGTCAGTTTCATGTCTCACCCCCCCCCCAAAAAAAAAAGACAGAGGGAGAGGAGAAGATAGAGGAGAGTGAGAGAGTAAACAGTGGAGTGGGGGTGGGGACCGGCTCATCTGTCAACCCTGAAAGCTTGGGACAGGGTGGAGAACCCTTCTAAGTGTTTGCAGGTGTCTTCGGAGGGATGTCTATGGGAGGATTCACTGATCCAAAGTGGTAGAGCAGACGGAGGATCCATTATCTGCACATACAAAAGCACGTACACACACACGCACGCACACACACATGCACACATGTCCAAATGGTACTGATATTCATCATCCTGTATCTTTGAATCTGTGTTGTTCTTTTGTTTTTGCTCTTTGAGGAGCTTCTGCTTCTGCTTCTGCTGCTCCTGGGCTCTCTTGCCAGACCCTAAGGGTTGGCCAGTTGTTTGGGTCTCTTGGCTGAGACGTCTTTGGCTAAAGCGTAACATTTTGAAGTTGTGCTGAAAGAGATGGACAGAGAGATTGATAGCTGTCTGATAACTGGTCTCCATTTCTCCTCTTTCCACCTCATCTTTCCTGTGACATTTTGCCCTGATTTGTTTTTGTGGAGACATGGAGAAGACCTGTGGACTTGGATCAAGGCTCCAGAGAGCCCTGAGTAAACGAAAGGGGCTGCAGAAATAGTGCGATGCTTTTCATGTGGAGTGGCATGTGAACAGGAGGGACGGATTGAATGACACAACCTCTGAAATAAACACATTCAGACAGGTCTGTGCTGGCTTCTTTTCTGTCAGCATTATACACATTCAAGTCTCTGTCGGAGGCTGGATGACTTTTTAACCACTGTCTATTCAAGGTTTATCTTTTGATATATCTCTCAACGTCCCAACGTCCAGTCATGAGAGAGCCTCCTTTGAGGCTCCGCACTGCCTGCCTCTGCTGGTGGAGGCTGAAAGCATATGCGTCATAGACCTTCAGTGCTTGGACAACAACCTGCTGAATCCATTTATCTCTGTCTCCCATCTTTGATCTCGCTGTTACCAGATTTCAGATGAAGTGCCGACACATATTGCGCTATATTTACACTGCCACTTCAAAGCTGTCCTTGGGTTTCAGAGCGGCTGGAAGGATAATATGACAACAGATTTAACACTGCGTTAGCAAGCAGTTCCTGTTGAGAAGCGTGTCCCCATCTCCAGACAGGAGCTTATCCGGGAATGTACAGGGACCAGGAGAGACAGGAAGCCAATATCCCTCTTGCTTCTCCTCTTGACTTATTTGCTGAGTAGGAGCTCGTCTGTTATCTTTCAGTAGACCTTAAAGAGCAGGGATTGGAGCTGCGTGGTTAGTGGCTGTGAAACCACTACGCTTGAAAAGGCCAGAATTGCACAAGGGTCAGTAAAGTAGTTCAGTTCCACGCAACATATCATATATATATATATATATATATATATATATATATATATATATATATATATATATATATGGCTTTCCATGATTTATAAGCTTTCTCTTTTTTCTTTTTTAGAAGACCCATTTGAATGTCTTTTCCTAAATGATTAAGGCAGTTATTCTGCATGTCCGTAGGGTTCGTACCTACCTTGAGTGAACTGACATGCTCTTCAGCTTTCAAGTGCATCGGAATCTCCCGTTGTTTGACACCATCTTATGTAAATACTTCCCACCGTTCCAAATGAATTTGTCTCTGTGAAATGTTTTCTTTTGTTGCAAATAAAAGCTTTTTAAATACAGTTAAATGCTATTAAAAGTTCACTGGCCATTCTGGTATAATACAAACAAAGAACGAGCTGAAATTAAATGTGTTTTTCCCTATGTTGTGACATCAAAAACACAAACGCCTCATAAATGTTCCTAATTAGTACAGCAGCAGAGATCCCTCCACAGGACCTTCAGAGAGTAGAGCTGAGCTGTGTCTGTGCACTCACTCCAGCTCCGTTGTTTTGGCAGTGCAGTTTTGGATCCTTTTGCGTGGCTGTAAATATTTGTTAAGGGCCACATAGGCAGTGAAGTCATTGCCTTTACTCTGGAGCTTCAAACGGCTGGCAGGCAACTGGGAATCGTGGCAGCGCCGCGAGATGCAGCCCAAAGGGCAGAGCTGGCGGGAGAGGCAAGCAGCTGTCTGAGACAGAGACCCGCTGCCTTTGAAGCAGGGATGCTGGGAAATATTTCAGACAACAACATTTTCTGTTGTTGCTCTGAAATCAGAATATCTTCTGGGCTCTGTATAAAGGTTTTTTTTTTTTTTTTAGAAAACACATATTCGTGGTACTTTTTTTATTGAATGATGTTTAGTGATCCTCAGGAACCGTTATCATGTCTGAATAGCCGAGGGCTGTTTACATGTATTTCAGGCTTCAAAGAAATCTCGTTTCCAAGTGATCCAAGTACCCCATCCCCCGCTCTCTTAGTTTAGTCCATCCATCTCTCTTTTCTGGAGTGTTTTGAGGCCCTGGGGTTCACACACGAAAGGCCAGAACTTTGTCCGTGGATGCAGACCCGCACAGACAGGCAGGCAAACGGGTCCTGGAGGGCCTGCTGTACCCCGCAGTACAACCTCTGCCTCTCCACCACGCTGTGTTTGCGCACTTTAGAGCCCCATTGTAAGGCTTGAAGCTAGAGTATTAAACGTTATCAACTTTGAAACATGTATGAAGTGGTGTGGCCATGTTTTCTGCATATGGCTATAGTGTCTCCCATTTTACTGCTCCGTTCGTTTATATGTATATAAATGTATATGTGTATATGTATATATGTACGTTTATATATATATAAGTGTTCTGACAGCCCGTCCAAACTGAAATTAAATCCAAACTTATGTTACTCTAGCAGGAGCAATTCCTTATTGCCATTTCATATCAGTTCTTTAGATCTGTGATCGATGTGTTCTTTAGATCTACATTATTGAGTTAAAGTTTAAACATCTGAGATTAGAATGCCATTTCTGATCTTCATGCGAGACTGGTTGGGACCCAATACTGTCAAGTTGTTTTGGTCTTTCTGGAACGGTGGAGTTCTGCGTCATGTTGCATCTGGAGTTTTGGGAGATACAGATTTGAAGAACGTCTCATGATGAACCACGATGAGCCAGGATGAAAAATGACCAGTGTCAGATCAGCATGTGTCCTTATGAGTGAGCTCTTGAAACGTTTGAAGTGGTTTGTTCCGACTAAGCGTTCCATGGAGCTCTACGCAGACAACCATTAAAGATGTCGTAAAAGTTAAAGTTAGTCATATTATATATACACAGTCAGTACAGTCTGCAAGGTTGAGTCATCATTGTGACACAAATATTTAACGTAATATCAGGATAGCCTCAAACCTTGATATTGTAATATTCCCCATACTGCTAGTGAGCAGTGCACTGTTACATTATGTGATGCCTTTCGCTTGCTTTTCTCTCAGGAGCTGAGATGTCTCTGCAAGCAAGTGGTAGTGGGCGGCCGATATCCATCACGCTGCCACGTGTCCAGCGGAATGACCGTTCCCCCAGCAACCAGTCATCCAGCATCAGCACCGTGGAGGGAGACTCCTGCTCAGCTAGTGATGTCTTCTAGTGGCTGTGAGCTGCTCAGAGGAGAGTTCCCGAGGAACCTCAGGCGGCGGTGAGGAGCAGGCTGAATGATTAATTCACCTCACGGTGCCGCATGAATGGAGCAGGCGTGTGTCTCACGGTTAGGGGGCCTTTTGCTTGTGGAGTTTATCTTATCACGTCCAAACACGGAGAGCGACGACACACTTGACATCTGACAGGATCTGCTGTCTACCAGAACACAGGAACTAACACCCTGCGAGCTGGGAAATGTTGCACTTTTGCACTCACAAAAGTCTTTAAACAAGCGCACTATTGTTTGTGTTGTGTGTCTATGATTTTGCAGTTTTTTAAGACCAATAAATATTTTAGTACATATGATGAGTGTCTGACGTGCTTGTCTGTCTCTTTTGTGAGTGTTCTGGGGTTTAGCGCTTTTTAACCTTTTGTGTTCATACCTAGTTTGTCATGTCACTGTTCCTAACAGAAGTGCTAATTTTGGCCAGAGGTTTGTGTTGGCTCTTAGGCACCCGGCGACATGGTGCTGTACCCTGTCATGGCAACAGCAGTACAGGACATTACTGGATGAAGTTTGGCTTCACCTCATTAGTGCCAGACCCCCAGTTTCACTGGAGAATGTGTGTGTGTGTGTGTGTGTGTGTGTGTGTGTGTGTGTGTGTGTGTGTGTGTGTGTGGGGGGGGGTCCTATCAGATGCACCACTGCAGTGCGCTGTAGTGATGATGCCTGTCTAATGAGCATCCTGTTTACTTTCCTACAGCCTTGCCAATATAAAGTGCAGCAGCATTCCACCAGTCTGGAATCTGCTGGAGTGAAGCAAACAAAGGTTGGGACTGTAAAATACATCATTTCTTAATCATTATCGCAATAATGGCCTTTGCAATACTGATATCACAGGAAGCTCCAATATGCAAATAAGACTCTGATCAAATCACATTCTCTCTGCTGCATGCTTCCTGATGACTCTCAGTGTTTCGAACTACAGTATTTGAACTGTCCAGTAAAAATAAATAGAAATAAAGAATTTAAAGTCTTAAATCACATCAGGTTCACAGCTGGGTTGTCAAAGTATTTCAATGCAAATGCATGTTGCTATCACAATCTAACATTATCATCGCTACATGGTATTTTGTCCTATATCATGTAGCTGTTCAGTTTACTCTTCCTCACCTGAGGTATGAAGAACACATGTGTTCAACCCTACAGTCATGCATCCTCTTATACAGGCACTGCACTGAGCTCCCTGCTGACCTCATCAGAGAAGCAGACTCCGGGATTGCTGGGTGCTCTGTGGGAATGAGCCAGGCTTTGCTGCTGATAGGAGATGATACATTGAGACAGCACAGGGCTGGAAGTTGGACGTTTCCTTGCAGCAAGTTAGATGGCCTAAGAGTTTATATAAAGTTTATATCGCAAGAGATGTCCACGGTCCCAGTTTAACAGTCCATAAACAGAAATTCTCTCTGATGCTGAACAGTTGCTACTTATGTAAATGGGAGTTGCTAATCTGCTTATCTGATGAGCAGCTCATTCAAGCAAAAATACTTGATATTGATCTGAAAATAAGGCGTCGGGCTTGATTAGATTATGATGAAGGAGTGGAGAACAGAGGCACTCTGGGCTGGTCTACAGAAGAACCGCTGTCAAACGCCCAACGCTGGCCTGCTTTCACACACTTTTCATAAGTGTTTTCTAAAGACTAGGTGGTGTGCCAAGACTGCAGTCAGTCCATATCCACCCCTCCCCCCAAACCCCTCTCAATCCCAGTTAGCTAGCTGTATATCAAAGACAGATGTGTCAGGCAGGAAACTGGAGGAAATCGAGCGTGACATTGACCACTCTCCGCTCGCAAGGCACCATGGAACACACCCCAGTAATACCCCTACTCTCCTCACTCCCTCACTCTGCAACTCCAAAGGCCTGGCCTGCCTGAGACTGAGCCCCAACCCTGAGAGATGACAAAGGCCTCTGAGGTCTGAGTGTGTGAGCGGTATAGAAGCTCTGGGTTGGATGTGACCATGGTGAATAGATACCCAGAGCAGGACCACTTCCTTCTGCACCGGAACCTCCTCGCATTGCAGAGAAGAAATGGGTGCATCACATTTGCATGCAATCACAGCGAGGTCAGACGGATCATGCTTGTGGGAATGCTGCGCAAGCCCTTTTTCTTCCCCTCGTTCCACTGGATTTGGAACGATTGCGCGATGGAGTGTGTGCTACATTACAGAGTCAGACAGCCATCCACTCAGGACATTAAGAATTTAGATTTGCAGGGTAGAAGTGAAGAGAGCATTGATTGATATGTCGTGCCAACATGCTAATGCCCTGGATGAAATATCTGAAAATAAATTAAGGGTCCCCCTTTGTTTGTGACTGCCAGTATGTGTGAGAGTGTGATTCATTTGGTTGAATACTGAATGCTTAAATACTTAATTGCTGCTGCAGTGGCCTTTAGAGTAATTTATATTTATGAGCGGCGCACCTGGGCATCATGAGTGATATATTAACACAGATGCTTCAAAGCTGCGTGGGGGTGAAAGTGTTAGGCTGCATCTACCAGTCTGGGAAGAGGTTGGACATTTTAACCATTGCCACTCCACTTAGTCAAACAGCTTAATCTGCAGAATTGTCTCCCCTTTCTGAGAAGGAGCAGCTTTGGTGAAGGTCTTCACCTTTAATCACATTTAGGAGACAGGCTATGACAGCACAGAGACGCAAAAGACACATGGAATGTAGATAAAAGGGGGAAACTGCGTTCCTGCAGCCAGAGAAGAGACAGACGGCTTTCTTAAAGTCTTTGGGGCAGCTTACAGGGTGCCACAGGCTTTGACACCTTTCGGGTGACCCTGGGCATGTGGTCCCTGGTAAACAAGTGCTGCTGGCAGATGCAGTGTCATATGGGGGCAGTGCGCTGATCCGTAGCCCTGCCAGATCACTCTGCTTCGTTTGACCCTGCAACAGAGACTTACTCCTGCTCATAGGAGGATCATCTCTGAATCTCTTTTCCCATGCTCACACTAGACTCATTTCTGAATCATAATTTCCCCAGCTCATTCCAGACTGGCTCATCTCCAAATATTTCTTTCCCGAAGCACTAGGGAGGGGGAATATTAATAATATGTTCCTAGTTCCAATTACAAATGCATATGAAATGAGCATTTCTCCATCTCATTACGAATCGTCTGAAAACAGTTGCTTCGTGTTCCTGTTTCCTGTGCCCAGGCAAGGAGGAATCTCAGCTGTGGAGGATCTGAGCTCATCTCCTTTAATGAGACTATTAAAGTTTCGGAGTCAGACATGAGACTTCGTTTGGACTCACGCCGCAGATTTGATGGCCGCGTTTGGCTGGTGCCCAACGCGTACTAATTGGTGTTTCTGGAGACGAGTGAGTGTCTGGCTCTGTGTTCATGGATGTTCGCTGGGTATTCAAGCAGCAGGAGAGAACAAGCTCTGGCATAGAGCCAGACTCTGTCAGCACTGCGTCCCGCACCAAGACACCCGCATGTCGAGCACACCAGAAAAAACAGAAATCCCTCCTTTCTGACAGCCACCCCTGTTTTGTGTTTGGCCAGCCGCTGTGTATACAAACAAGCGGACACACTCATCTTTCTGCATTCATTAAAGTTCCTCCTCCTCTGCATAGTGCTGATTATGAGGTATGGTGCCCAGCAGGGGGAGAGCTGCAGATGGAGGTTATCAGCTTGATTCTGGAGCCATAGGTTTGCTCTCCCACCTCCTGTGATGGATGGACACTGGTAGAGACCATCATGAGTCCACAACTCTGCCTCGCAGTGCACATAAAGCAGAACGGGATGTGGAGAGGAGGGTAGACACACAATATGAATGAGTTTGTCGATGGCGCAGAGTGGAAGACAGTGAAGAGGAGGAGTGAGAGGGGAGTAAGCGTGCACTCCCATAGTGACGATGACATCGCCATAACGCCATGTGCTTCATCGTCAGTGTGGGAGCTGGTGGAGTTCACATCCAATTTAGGTCCATTTTGTGAACCGTTGGGGGGGCTGAAGTTCACTCAGACAGAGTTGATGTGAACAAAGGCACCTGGGGTGGGTGAGCTGGAGGACGGCGCTGAGGAAGGAGCTCTAGAGAAACATTACTCTTCTTTGTGTTACCTTGATGGCTTGAAAACCTAATTGATTTGCAGAAGACCCATGTTCCCATATCCAGCAGGCCGACCTTGAAAAATTAGTTGAAAATCAAGACTTGACATTTCAAAGCATATTTAGCACCTCTCCTTCCCCCTGTTCCCCTAAGTGCTACAATAGCAGAGTGTCCAGCATCGATTCTGCTGGCAGAGGAAGAGAGGAGCAGCAGGAGAAGGAGAGGGGGCGGCTGTCTCCAGATGTCTCCTCTCGAGTGCTCAGTGACCCTCAGTGTGCTCCTCCAAGTCGGACTGAGTCAAACAGCAGGCGTGCTGGGAGGAGAGGGAGCGAGAAGGCTTTTATTCTGCCCCTCTCCCCACAGAAAGCACAGCAGCACAGACAAACAGCTGTTCCTGCAGCTGGGGCGGAGGGGGGGGGGGCTTAGTGAGAGAGACAGTGAGGTGGGGGGGGGGGGAGAGCAAGGGGGCAGAGAGAGGGAGCGAGGGAGCAGGGAGAGAGAGCGAGGGGGCAGGGAGAGAGCGAGGGGGCATGGAGAGAGAGCAAGAGGGCAGGGAGAGACAGCGAGGGGGCAGAGAGAGAGCGAGGGGGCAGGGAGAGAGCGAGGGGGCAGGGAGAGCGCGGGGGGCAGAGAGAGAGAGCGAGGGGGCAGGGAGAGACAACGAGGGGGCAGAGAGAGAGAGCAAGGGGCCAGAGAGAGACAGCGAGGAGGCAGAGAGAGAGAGCGAGGGGCAGGGAGAGACAGCGAGGGGACAGAGAGAGAGAGAGACAAGCAGCAAGAGAGAGAGAACCGGATGTGGCGACTCACACAATGACCCTTTCTATGTGTCAGCGTGACTTCTGCATTATCCCCTGGCCTGGAGGTGAAGGGAGCCCATGTAGGGAGGAACAGGCACAGGGCAACCCATCCTGCACACTACAGCCACCCTTTACCTCTCTCAGTCAGCCAGGACAGGGAGCCCAATGCTGCAGGGCCGCATGATAAGAGTGTCGCATAATGAGGTGAGATGTGACGTTTTTATCAACGCATGCGACGGGGATGTTTATAAATGGCACGCTTGCGTGGTCTCTGTAGGTGAATGTACATCCGTTTGAGCCAATTATTACTTATTCAGAAACTGGTGCGTCCGCCCACAGGTGGAGTGAGAAGGGGATGGACAGAGGGCAGATGGGAGGCTCTGCTCCTGGTCACGGATCCACGGCAGTGAAAGGAACAGTAAGGTACTATGGCACGATAAGACCTCCCAGTGTCTGAAGAGGACACTTTAATGGAATAAAACAATGTTGCTGTGGTTAAGCTGCACTTGTTTAGTTAAAGAGACTCTTTCAGCGTTTATAGCCATATGCCTTCACACAAAAATAGTGGGAAAGATTCGGGCCAGAATCTGAGGGCAGAGAGCCAGTCCAGACTGCTGTCTGGTCCATCGATATTCCTCCCTCACTTCTGCTTCCCTTTGGCTGATTGTCCAAAATAGAACCAGTATTTACTGGTCTGTGCTCTCAAGATACATGTGAAATGGTTTTTCATTCATCCTCTCTCTCTCTCTCTCTCTCTCTATCTCTCTCTCTCATCCTTTTTTCTCCCTCTTTCTCACTCTCTTACTCTCCCTCTTGTTCTCTGTGGCTTCTTCAGCCCTGCTGTGAGAACAATACTTTCTACTAGTTCTATTTTGGGTGATTCATGGTTGGAGAGCCAATCCCCAGAGTCTTAAATCGTTCATAGCTGATGTTACATCTCCATGCTCTGTAAACAATGGCAATCTAAAGCTTAAAGATTTTACCAAACTGTAAAGAAAATCACTTAAATCCTCACAGTCTTGAATAATGGTGTCGAGTAGTATGGTTTTACTCGCAGAATCTGCAAAATATTTACAGTGGTTTGAAATATGTGGACCTTATTGAAGTGATTTTTTTAAGGTACTAACAGTGTTCTTGTGGCAAATCTGTTTCTCATTGAACTTGAAACATGTATTGAATGCCTTATTCCCAGTCATATTACTTGTGGTCAAACAATCAACTAGAAAATTTAATGATTTAATTCATTATGCTGGGGGTTTTCAATCTCACCCCACATTAAGTGATAGCACTCATGGACGTAGCTCTCTGCCTTGAGAGCAAACCAACAAAGCCATATTCTCAGCAGGCAGCCACCTTTTTGACCAGACTTCACAGTTCTCACTCTGTGCAAAATCATGTCCATGTATAGATACTGTATATTATTTACATATGGCAGTGGTGACAGGGGTAGAGGTCACTCTGGTTCCTGTTCTCACCCGACAGACTGTAAAGGGACAGTTCAGTAAAGCACCGCTGTGGTGGAGACCCAAATCCACACAGAGCACTGAAATGCCACCTAGTTGTTCTAACATACAGCAGATCTTTAAACTGTGAAAGCGTAATGGAGGCCATCCTTTATTCCGTGTCGTTTTCAGAGGCCTGTCTCTGAGCTGACGCCAGTGCCCACACATCATCACACACACGCTCTCGCTGCAGATGTTTGTTTGATCTGGCCCAGAGAGCCGTGGAACGTTGGAATTATTTTTGGAGGCCGCATTGCCATTTAATTAAGGCGATTAAGGGATACTGGTGAAGCTTGGGAAAATGGCCACTGGGGTGATTTACGCTTTCACGAGACATGAGTGATGACATGTTGAGAGAGGGACGGCTCGGCAAACACACCCCGCTCAGCAGCACTGAGAGAGCGATGAAAGGACACACCGCTCTTCGCGCACAAGAAGAACTGTCCGCCTGTGTGAAGTAGGCCAACTCAGTCAAGGCAAACAGAAAACGTTATAAATTCACACGACAGTAAAAAAAACTTGCCTTCCACGCTCGCTATGTGAGGCTTACGTTTACATTTACAAATACAATATGATTCATGCTTTTGATGTAGGAAATGTAATTGAGATGTAATGCTTTAGGTTGAATGTTCCATTCTTCAATCTGTCACAAGAAATGAATGAAGTTCTGCTACAGCTTATGTATCTTGCTTTCGTTTATATTGTGAGAGACTTGCCGTTTATGGAAATCATCACTTATAGAAGTCATCTGCTAGTTAACTGGATCGGTTTAGATTTTGTCATAGGTTTTTCAGTACAATGATGAACTGCTGTTTGCATGTAGCCTATACATAGGCTATAAGTGTATGAATCAATGTCTCAATGTCTCAAATGTTTAATTACAGACAAATAACCGGGATGAACTCAGGAGGCGCAAGCGGACCGGGATGTTGTTGCTGTAACGACATCCGCCTAACCTTACGAAGGCCGGGTTTGGAATGCTTTTACGGCTTCATCGGCGCAAGGTGTCAGCACAACTATCTCGACCGGCTCAAACGGTACCGTTCCTGTGCAACCCAACTGCCTGTGTGAATAATACTTCGATCACCGAGTCTGAAGATTCATTTATTTGAAATACTTTGTAATGTAGGTAGTTTTGCGAAGAGAACAAATAAACGTTCTAAACGATATGACTGACCTTTTATCTAGTAGGCCTAAAACAAAACCGTAAATTGGTTATATAGTTAGTACTTGGACACGCTGCAGTTTATGGTGTATGAAACCAATAGATTAGAAAACAAAAGAAAACAATAGAACCCAATATGTTTGGGGGGGTTTTAAATTATTTTTAAGGATTAAGCTAAACTTTGAGCTACTTAGTCATCAGATGTTAGAGCGAATTTGACTTAATAAGGTGAGAGGGAGGTATTCAGGGATCTCTGGGATGGGAAGATGTGTTTATATACAAAGGATTGTTCCATCAAAGCTGCAAACAACCCACCTGCCGTATCTAAAACGTGCCTTTTTCCAAATATGAATCCCACCTGAATGGTGATGAGTGTCTGTTTCACCCTAGAGGCTGTACTATTACGCACTGGTAACCAGGTAACTACATGGGTGAGAGACGTGGGATAGATAAATCAGAGTAGCCTAACTAGTTTGCTCTGAACCATAATAATTCTTCAGCAGTTTCAGTTGATCACAAGAAAGAAAATCAGTGTTTCACACCATTACAGGGTGGAGTAGTGAAACGTGTTAATTATGTGAAAGTGAAAATGAGAGTGAAATGTGTTAGTGTATTATATCTGAGACAGACAATATGATAATATTGTCAAGCAAAATTATATTGTTCGTCGAATAGCTCTAAAATGGTACCTAGTCTTTAGGTTCATAATATATAAATGATAATTATTTACATCTCTAATTTTTTTATTAAACAACTCTCCACCCTTAACACAGCGTCTAAACTCCAACCCTACTGAAACAATGATGGTGGCTTTGTTCTGACCAGTTTTATAACATGCTTTTAAGGAAGCTTTGAATAAGGAGACATTTTTAACAGCCCACTAGTCAGACAAACCCTTATATGTGCAGACCTTTAAGCACTGTCCTCACCAGATCACACTGGTGCCTTGATTAAATACACTGACATTAGACTAGATTTTGAACTGTTGCTAGGCAACCATTTGTGCATGTGTGTGTGTGTCTGTGTGTGTGTGCGTGTGCGCACATATATATGGCCCCCACAGAAACCTGCTGTCTAGTTTTGGTCCCAGGTGTCAAAAAGCTTATACTTAAATTATTACCTATCAATGCTATGCAAATACTTACAGATTAAAGACGTGGCCCACACGGATTACACCCTATACTATTATATCACTGTAGTCAAATAGTATTTTCATTCTGTTCTTCAGATCAGCCTTGCAGTGGCACCGGCAGGATTATAGTTTAGAGGACACACAATTGCCCTCGTGTAGGCTACCTTTAACATTGTCAAAAACACATGAAACGTAACTACGGGAAAAGTCAGTAGAACAAACAACACTCAAAAGAGCAGTTAGGTATAGAGATAGTAACTGTAACAACAATATGCAACTGCAAGACCAAGATACAGTATACAAAGATACAGTATACAATCAATAAAAGCAGATACAGACAATACAAAATGAAATGGCATTCCTACATACTCCTATGCTGCTGGAGGATTATGGCTACGTGGCCGCCAGTCTCTGGTGTAACACTAACGTTGGCACCAACGACATTAACATCAGTCATCGCTCTTCAAATGTACCGCATCATCGCATTTTGAATGGACACACTGGACGCAGCCAAAAATGCATCTCATTCTCAAGCACATTACTCAATAATCCAAAGACATGATCTGACTTTATTTACAATACATAATGTTTAAAAACTAACACATCCATGAGAAATATACACGCGGTGTGTGCAGGATTGCAGCTGTTGGCTGCAGTGGTCCACAGACACTGGATCTGGTCCAGTCTCACTGTGGAGCCAGAGCTGTCTGTGCTGAAGTTAAATGACTAAAAATGTAGATATGCAGATGTGCATATCTGTTGTGTATTTGCATTTACTACTAATTAGGCTAATTAGGCTGCAGGTATGTGCGTGTGAACGCTTGTGTGTTCTCATTAATACAGGCCATAGGCTCAGCGTGCAAGAAGAAGAGCTGACTGGCATCGTGCAACTCCAAATTTCTTAACCATTACAACTCTTAATGGCCGACACACTGACACAGCGCCAGATTCCCAAATAGGCAGAGTAGGCACCAACCTGTGGGCCCTGTGAAAATTGTTGGGTGGTAAAATTAAAAACGTATTAGGAGATCATTTGCATGGGGGCTCCCAAGATTTAGACTCCATGGGGGCCTCCACAGGGTTTAATCCAGCACTGACACTCGGACAGTAAGGGGAACATGTGCTTGTGGTGTGTGTTCATGCTAGTGGAAAACAAACATATCAGGATCAGGACTCCATCTTTGTTTCGTCTCACTTGTCTTGTAGAACCTTTTCAGTCTGAAGTGCGCAAATGTATGTAATAGTTAGATGAGGCTGAGATTAAACAGGACGCTGGGGTTAGGAGTGTTCTTCCTGCTCGTAGACCCTGCAGGGTCGGGCGCACAGTGCAGTTGCACTGCTGAGGATTATCCTGCTGGTAACCTGCTGTGCGGGTATCATTTGGATCAGGTGACATCACTGACTTCTTTTTCACATTTTTCATCTATGATCCAATGTAAACAAGTCACATTCATTAAAAAAATGTTTTTTTTATTAAACAAACAGTTGGAGAGGCAAATATGTGCATTTGTATATTATTAAACCTTATACTGCTTCTAAAGAAGTAGTGTACCATCTCTGGGTAACTCATCCCACGCAGTAATGGCTGCAGCTTACACACACCAAAGCTGCCCAGCATGGCGAGGGTGCTAACAGCCCATGGGCACTTTGTGAGATTTTCCAGTCCATGTAGCGAGGGACCCAGTAATTAGCAGGGAGA
This sequence comes from Brachyhypopomus occidentalis, assembly GCA_020368025.1. Classification (NCBI taxonomy): domain Eukaryota; kingdom Metazoa; phylum Chordata; class Actinopteri; order Gymnotiformes; family Hypopomidae; genus Brachyhypopomus; species Brachyhypopomus occidentalis. The sequence goes on from JAGXOD010000002.1 coordinate 3,261,005, forward strand.
AATGCGCCTCAGTGCTATTGACCCAGGGAGTTATCACACACACACCCACGCACACACTTCTTTTCCTCTGCCTGGTTGTCGGAAGAGCAAAACAAATAAGGCTGGGTAATTTTAGGAGATCAGGAGATGAGTTTCTGCATTGCTGTCTTTTAATTGTGTGGTACAGGCATGTTGAAATATTAATATGACAAATGTACAAGGATGTACTTTAACGTTTAGCATAAAATAAGGTTTCGCTCTCATTCAAAGTCTAATAATCAAAATATCAGTGTTATATAACTCACTGGGTGCTTCCTGGTATATTCTCTGTATCTCTTTGTGGTGATTTAATTTGAACGTATTCCATCAGCACATAGGGGTATTTGTTAGAGTCTGGAGCACAGGGCTGGCCTTGTGATTGACTGTGTCTCCTGACCGGTGGGGAGAGCACACAAAGTCTCTTTTCTCACAGCAGGCAGTGAGAAGAATGAAGAATGCCTGTGCCTTTCACAGCACAGTCACAAAGCTCAGATTGATTCAACCTTGACACCCACTGTGTCCAACACACAATGTATGTTTTGAGTGTAGTTTGCCACACAAAGGCCTGTTCACCAGATGCAATATAAAAATCCATCTGAAGTGATAAGAAAGGAATACCTTACAAATACAAATATGATTTTTTAAATGTATTATTTTTTATTTCCATGCCATAAATAATATAAACAAGATATGACCAGCAATAAAGAAGAACTAATTAGTCTCACCTCTTCACTGGAGTCAGCACTAAAAACAATGGCCTGAACCAGTTTCCATATGGATATTTGCAAGCCATGACAAATTTATATGTGGGGGTTAACGCTTTATGTACATGGGATCCTTGTTTTCTTGTGTTCAAGATTAAGTTGATATAATGTTCCCTGGATACATAGAACCATCACAGCAACCAGCTTCTTTCATGGATATCTGTCATTTCCATTTAGGACATTATTAGGGAAAAGGTGGGAGTTCAATAAATGTTTCATGCGTGTCTGATAAATAGTTCCTCAGGACAAAGATGTCATAACACAACCAGAGTGTGGGCCATGCCTGGAACATCAGATCTTTAGATTAATCAGTTGTATGAAATCACTAACTTTAAAGACTCTTTATATGGTGACTTATTTTATGGACACTATCTGGACAGTTGTAAAGGTTAGGAGAGACTTTTTGCTGAAAGACAAGCACTGAATCCTGTCGTAGCCAATAGAAACCACTATATTGGGTTCCAGAGTAATTTTCCGGTAACTTGATGTCCTTGCAGACCTCAAGACATCTGGCACTGGGTCATGGCAGGAACCAAACATAAGAGCCAAGTTGAAATGTCTCTGGGAGGAAGTCTGTTCCTTCTGTCCTGGCTTTTCTCCAGAAGATCCTGAAGGGAAATAGGTTTAACCTAAACCTGGTCTTCTGTTCCATAGGATTTTGCTTAGTCATTTTATGATTTAACATGGGCAAACGTGGAAATACACTATGTTCCTCTTGTCAGTTGAAAACCTGACATTGTTGATCTCTGGAACCTTGTCCAGAGTTTATCCTATTTGTTTGAAAGATTTGATTAAACTCTCTCAAAGAGCTCCTGCTTTGATCCAATTAGAGTTTGCTTGCCTGAGGCCACTTCCTGTTCCAAGTGTCATAGACCCTGCCTGTGGGCACACAGCTATCATGACTCTCACAAAATATTGCTGCTGTCTGATCTTGTGCCCTCAAGTGACTCTGTGTGTGTGTGTGTGTGTATGAGAGAGAGAGAGAGAGAGAGAGAGAGAGAGTTACCATTATACCCAAGCTAATGTTTCATTCAAGGATGTTTGTGAAGGGTAACCAGCTGTTTTGCAAACATCTGTTCCTCATAGAAGTAGCTATGGAGCCCATTTCCTAAATCCCTGTCATGTTTAGAGAGAGAGAGATTACTGTAGAGCTCGCCCCACACTCCCTCCTCCCATCTCCGCGTCTCTCCACTGCATGCTTAGCTGCAAATCAAACTGAGCCGACAGAGGCGGTCACGGGCTTTGATGGACAGAGGCTTTAGAGGCTGCTTTTAATTAGGTGGCGGGCAATCAGGCTCCGCTGTAGAATGAACCCATCCATCAGTGATGCAAAAGCTCGTGTGGATGATTCTAATTCCACGCCACAAAGCCAGAGCAGCTGTTCAGTCTGCATTCATGACGCGACTGCTGATCAGAATAAAATGACAATTATTTTTGATTCAACATTAAATATTAAAAATATGTGAAGCTTCCTTCATATGTTTTGGTGTTCGCAGCAGTAGGTCAGTTATTTTCCTTTTCTGGTTAGCATATTGAAGTCAGGTTTGAAAGCTCCATGACCCTGTATGTCCAGCTGGTGTGGACATTGGCCTGAATGTTATTCTTTGTCATACACAGGCACAGAGTCTGTGCCTATTGTGCTTATGTGAAAAACAGACCAATAATTAGTATATTCTGCTTATACTATAATAATGTATCATATTGAAATCATGGATTTCATAATTTGTTTGGGGATTATGTTCATTATTTGAGGCTATTTCTATAATATTTTCTATTAAACAAAATTGTCACCACCAATTGTCAGTAAATATGTCTGTGACAGACCTATTTAATTCTTTAATGCCACTGAACACTACATGAAAATATTTCAGAAATTCTGCAGATGGTAGTGACTGGCTTCCAGAAGCTCTGATCTCTGTCTGGCTTTTCTCCTGGTCTGTGTGTTTAGCTGGTTAAAATGGGTGGCTTCATGCTTTCTGGGCTCCATGTGGGCAACACAGGCCCCGAGAGCCCTTGCATATGCTTTTCAAGTCCAGCCTACAGAGCGCGTGATGAACGTACTTCTCACATGTCTTTTGTTACATCACGGTCGAATCTCAAAGTTCTAGTCAAGAGATATTTCATCTCTACTGCAACCATTGGCTGATTTATTTTGTTGGACTGTGATCTGTAGAATTAATTAGATTTTCTAAAATCATTTGTGGAGGCAATACATAATAAATTGTCTTAATTGATTAAATGCGTTTAAATACACTCGTTGATGTATGTGCAGAATATTTTCTCGTGTAATCCTATTGGCCTGTAAGTGCAGTTCGTCAACAGGCTTTAGCTGTGGAACAGTAGAGGGCAGTAGTTCTCCCTCCGTTCAGAACTGACGTCCTGTCCTTGTGAACGTTTACAGTATCCAAATATTGTTTCGATGCATTTTTAACCACGCTGTGTATAACCATTAATTATTTTTGAACGGTGTGGAGTATATATACATCGGAGTGCGGAGTATATATACATCTTTAGCAAGCCTGGTCAATTTGGATGGGCACCTTGGTTTCTGTTGGTTCCTACTATTTCTATAATTTCCTAATATTTCTATAATTTCGAACAGAAACTATGAACAGAACTTTATGAGTTCTGATGGACGTCGGGTACGTACACTATAGTGTAGAGTACATTTGGTCTTTTAAAATAGTTTTTATATGTATGACGAGATGAAGTAAATGCGAAATTGTAATTGGGCGGGCACTAAGACGCTCTGCCACCTCGGAATCAGTAGTGCGGCTTTCCTCCAAGTAGAGGATTGATTTAACGCTTCTCCATACGGCTGTTTCAGATCGTCGTACCGTCCCAACGGTTGACATTGCCATCTCGCTGTCTCTGTGACATTTTGGATATTGACTTTTTAAAAATCGTGGTTGTTGTTATTTCAACAGGAAGGTGTTACTCGTTTTAAGTTTGTTGGTTATCTCTGCGCGGATTTTGTTTTGGATACTTCAAAGTTCGAATATTTTAAAATTGGAAATTGTTTGACCATGTGAGTATTTGAGAAATACTTTCAGCTGTTCACGTCATGGGTTTCTAGTTTAAACGTAACTTGCCACTTTGGCTTCAGGTTCCAAATGGTGTAGGTGAACCTTATTTTTGCGCGTGGATGCAATGAAGCAGACGGTCGCGTTGGCGGAGATGCTTGTTTCCAAGGACTGCACTCTGATGCGGGAAAGGAAGGAATTTGATATACGATCGAGAGAACGGATGGAAGGAGAACCAGATCGCGTGCGAACACGGGAGAGGTTGGAAGCGACCCTCGCAGGACTCGGTGAACTGGAATATCTGAGGCAGAGACAGGAGTTGCTGGTCCGAACTGTACTGAACTATCAGGAGCGTGTCAGCACAACTGTGGATGAAGATAAAGTCTACGCTACGCTGGAGGACAGTTACCTGAACAACGAAGAGAAACTTCTGGAAGAAAACATTCTATTACTGAGGAAACAGCTGGTATGTTAATGAAACGACATGCACATTTCACACAATTAAAGGTGTGTGTGTGTGTGTGTGTGTGTGTGTGTGTGTGTGTGTGTGTGTGTGTTGCGGTATATTTACTGCATGCATTTTTGTAGAGCTGATGTTTCCAACTTCATATTTATCTTAAAACACTTAAATTAATTGACAGAGGCCGAAGCGTTTATAGTACCACAATGACAAACACATTGTATTTACACGGCGTTCAGTCTTTCACTATAATTAAGCACCACATTGCGATAAAGGTTTGTTTGACTGCTGAGAAGCTGGAATTAACTATGAGTGCAGAACAAAGACCAGTAAACCCACATTTCCAGTGTACACCTAAAGCACTTAAATGAATTAAACAATATGAATTGTTCGTCTTTTACTAAAAATTGTTAATAGAATTTAATACATATTTAAACAATAAAACACTTAAAATTATCCACCTAGAATATCTAAAGCAGTTAAAAACGTATTTAGCCTTATTTTAAATGGTACAAACCGAGATCTGCTTACGCAACCTTGTATTTAGCAAATTTGCTTAAAGACTTGGAAACCGAACTAATTATTGAAAGCGATTATTAGAATGGCAGGATACCCATTTAAACACAAGTAATGTTATTTAAATTAAACTTCCTGAATGTTTCGATGCGCTCCTGATGTCCTGATCCATTCAACAAGGGGGTCCGGTATTTTGAATGAGTTTTGTTGATGAGTTACAATAGATGAAGCGACAGAAATTAACTTTTACAAGCGCAGCTCTCACCCCCCACTGACCTGAGAGGATACCTAAGGGCTGTAAAGGGGATGTTGGAAATTAAAACGGGCCAGGCAGCCTTGTTTAAATTTCCGCGTAATACAGGAATAGTCCTTTTATAGGCGCCAGTATTCACGCTCCGTACGTTTTCAGTTATGTATGCATGTCTAGGTGTGAGGAATGTTAAGTTATTAATAATGTTATTTCAGGATCACATGGTTTCTCATCTCATCCTATCCCAGAGTAACCCAAAGTCCCGTCTTTTTTTCTTTCTGTAATATTCCTTTGAATTAACGCAATCAACTGAGGCTCTCTGCATGAGCTGTTAGTTTGATGGCTCAGGTTTAAGGAACATGCTGATGATTCATTGTAACCAATAAAACAGCAAATGCAAAGTAGAAATCTTAACTGCAATGAAGATTCTTAATCCTTGGCTGAGACTACCAGCATCGCCTGTTGTTAATTTAGTCCCATTCTAAATAACTGCTGCACTGCTCTACAAATGGAACTCTGAATAAAAATGGTCTCCACAGCCCAGCATGCTGAGTACCCATAGCCAATAAATCACCAGGAGCTTGCCTGTCAGGCGCACCCGTTTTTACTGCCTGCCAGGCTGCTGCAGAGGAAGTGCCTTTCCTCTGCTCTATATAGCACTGGAATCTCCTCTGCTCCCGTCAGCAGACAGCACTCCAAATCTGCAGCACACAACACTCCCATGATTGTGACCCATTTGAAGTAACGTACGTCTGCTTTAAGGGGCCGCCTGTCCCTCGGCCTGCCGCTCCACTGCACTTAATTTGGAATGCAGCACATGATCCGGGTGTTGTCAGATGCGTCCCATTCCACATAAGTGGCGTGGTTAAGCCCATTGGCTCTCCCCCACTAGGCATGATTGTAATTTAGTCTATTACACACATCTAATCCATCCCCCCCAGGCCACCTGGGCCTGGGTCACTATGGGAAGTAGACTTCTAGTGAATTCCAGTGGGGACTGACGGCCTGACACAACTGAGACATGGCATACTCGATCGATAGTTTTAACAGCACAGCACTCAAAACAATAGCTGACTATGCCCGTGTATGTTTTGTGACTGTTCTGTGCAGCAGTGTTGATTCCCACACACACAGCAGCTGCCATGTTATTCAGACCCTTCCAACCTTCTACTCCTCCCCCCCCCCGTACAGAACTGCCTGCGCAGACGAGATGCTGGTTTGATCAGTCAGCTCCAGGAGCTGGACAGACAGATCAGCGACCTGCGACTGGACACGGAGACCTCGAATGAGCACCTGGAGACGGATAGCCGGCCCAGCTCAGGTTGGTGCTGCAGGGTTTCTTTGTATAAAAGATGGTTTGTGCATCCCTTTTATATTTGAGGGTGCCTGGGATGGGCATGAAATATGCAGTACTTAATATTACACAGAACATAAAAACCTAATCAAATCTATTACAGTTGATTTCACTCTCATTTCTAGCCTATTGGTCCCAAAGGTCAATAATTAAAAGTCTTAATTAAATGATATAATTCAGTGTAAACTTGCTTTGTGTGCACAGAAATGCCAGTGGTAATGTATGTGCCTGCCAGGGTTAACCTCAGTTGGAGACTGTTTAGCTACTCTGTTTAAGCACTAATTTGGTAATCTGAACAATCTGCACCCTGTGCTAGCCGCCTACCCAGCTGAGTCGGTTTACATTCCGAATACAAGAGGTCACTTCAATACTGGGTCTGACTACACTTTTGTTGCATGAAGTGTATATAAAGCAGAAATTGATTGCACATGTGCATGTTCCTTACTGAATGTCACTTTTGTTTAAGAGATTTCTCTCCTAATGGTTCCTAATAGTTAAGTCCTCATTAGTTGCTATATTTTTTAATATAGTTTTTATGCATGCTACCTCAGGGTTCGTTAGATATACAGGTTTGTATCACAGACCAAGATTATGATCTCTCTGAATCCATGATGGTATAAAAGAGTTTGTCAGTGGTGGATTTCAGTGTTCAGTTTGTTAAAATCTCCTTCTCTCTCTCTCTCTCTCTCTCTCTCCCTCTTTCTCTCTCTCTCTGCCCATCTAGGTTTTTACGATTTAAGTGATGGCACTTCGGGCTCTCTCTCTAATTCCTCCAACTCTGTCTTCAGTGAGTGTTTGTCCAGCTGTCGTTCCAGCACCTGCCTGTGTGCCCCTCTTGACACCTCTCTCTGTGTATCCGAAGGAAGGCCCAAGTCTGCAGGTGAGAACCCAGTGTGGTCCAGGGGGCTTTAAGTATTAAGAAAAATCCTCACTGATCCATGTGGGCCGTTATAGTGATTAGGTGAAACAATGTATTCTTCACTGGCTTTGCAAACATCCAGCACTATTTAATTTTCAATTGAGCAAGTCCTGTTTGTGCTCTAAACTGGGGTATGATAAAGGAGCTCTTCTTCCAACAACAGGCCTTTGTCTCCGTTGCTTGTCTCGTGTTATCGTTAGCAGAATGCTCTCCTAAACAATTCAATCTGGTGCAGAGCAGAAAGAGGAGGACAAGCCCAAACACTAGCAGCAGAAACAGTTTCACAGTCCTGCAAATACCCCCGCCACACCTCTGATAAGCCAGTGGAGACAAAATGCTCATTTGCATATCAAAGCTAATCAACCACCCACTTAGCTCAGCATCTAGAAACAAGTTTCTGCTTATTTATAAACAGTCTGAGAAAGTATTTATCTATATAAGCCAGAGATAGTTTGGGGTGGAGGATATACCACACCTTTGATGTAATGTGTGAGACTTTGGGTTCTTTTACTGAGTTTTCTCTGTATTGCTAAATGTTTCTTCTCCCTCCCGCAGATGAGCTTGGTGTGTGTGCAGAGTGCGACGGACAATGTGAGGACTCAAGTTCTGGAACAGTCCGCAGGTCCCTGTCTGCCCCCTATTCTCCTTCTCCAGATGGACCCTGTGACAGCCTGTCAAAGTACCACTGTGATCTTATGGCTAAGAATGGTAATGATGTATACCGATACCCAAGCCCTCTCCATGCAGTAGCTGTTCAAAGTCCCATCTTCTTCCAATCCATAGCCAGCCAACTGAAGGACGACAGTGGCTTCTCCAAGTCTGGAGAAGCATCTAGTGAAAGTCAAAAACTTGAGCAACCCCTTGTGCCCCAGAGTACATCTTGGCCTGCCTCCCAAGCTTCTACTAGCAAAAGACTGGACACTTATATCATTGGATTGCTTCAGAGGAGAGCACAGCCGTTAAGGACCAATAAACCCAGAACGAGCATAAACACAGACCCTTCTAAGAGTGTCTTGCGTCAGGTCAGCATCTGTGTACGGCCCTCTGCTTCAGCACACACCCAGCCATGGGGTAATGAGCTCAAGACTAACTGGCAGACTGGTCTACAACTGTCTGCCGCCCCTAGCACTGAGACCAGTACTGTGTCACCTCAGAGACAGTGGTCTGTTGAGACCAAAGGTGATCTACTAGAGAACGGAGGGTCCTCTTCCCAAAGCCAACTCTATTCTCAAAGTCAGCCCTTGAATGGATACTTAATCAACAGTGACATTAACACTAATAGTCTCTTAAAGAAGAAAGGCTCTGGAGCCAATAAAGGGCAGGTATTAACTGGTGTTGCTAAGGAGGTCCAGGATTTGGGCAGCCCTAATGCAGTGTCTTCCCCTAAACTTAACAAGCATTCTTACTACCCTGCTGTGGAGGACAGTAAATCAGCCCAGGTGGTGAAATCAGGCACTCCAAAGAGGAGCTCTAAGATCCAGGCTCCAATGGCCTTCTCTGCTCAAGTGGATTGTCCAGTTGCTGAGGTCCTCAGCCTGGGCTCCTCCTCTCAAAGTCAGGACGAGGGAGGTCAAATAGTCAGCGCTCAGTTAAACTCTGCCCAGGAGCCGTGTGTCAAACTTCGAAAGGGTGGTAGCAAGAACATCAAAGTTGTCAAAGTGAAAAATGCAATGAGTGCAAAACCCAGGACCCATACCATCGAGCCTGATTCTGAAAGATGCCGTGACAGGAAATCCAGGAGATCTCGATTGGCTGAAGACATGGCTCACTCTCACAAAGCCTCCAAGAGGAACTCTTGCAAATCCAGAAGGATCCCAGCGTCGATCCCTGAGGGACGCATCCTGGAGAAGCACCCGAGCAGGACCTCTTCCCAAAAACACCACAAACACCACGATGCCGTGGTGGCCAAGCCCAAGTACAAGCGCAACGACTATCACCGTCGCCTGCGGGGCATTGCAGAGGTTCCGTATGATCAGGCTTTCAGGCGAGCTTACCGCAGGCAGAAGAGGGAGACGCTGGGTCACATATCCGCTATGTATCTCCCATCCAGCAGCAACTTGCCAAGCCCCTATTCCTACGTGGGAAGCGATTCTGAGTATTCTGCAGAATGTGCTTCTCTCTTCCACTCCACCATCTTGGACACTAGTGAAGATGAACGCAGTAACTACACCACCAACTGCTTTGGGGACAGTGAGTCAAGCGCAAGTGAGGGGGACTTTGTGGCCGAGAGCAGCACTAGCAGTGACTCGGAGGACAGTGCAGGGGTCAACTGGCCCCAGTTTGGTCAGCCATCTGCACGGTCCACCCTGACACGTGAAATGACCTCGGCGCAGGCCAAGGCCTTCGTCAAAATTAAAGCTTCACACAACCTGAAGAAGAAGATCCTGCGCTTCCGGTCAGGTTCTCTGAAGCTCATGACCACAGTATGAGCGCTTTAGCGGGGATTGTGAGTTGACTTGGGCTGCAGCCAGTCGCATCGTCTGCTCTTAGCACTCGCTCAAATCAAGTGCCTAAGCAGAGTTTAGCTACACTGCTTAAAACCTGCCTAAGTCATATTGATGAGATCTTTTACTAGGAGTGAATTTGTTCATTGAACTCACTCCACTGCACTTTCATAATCCATTGAAAGAAACATTAAAGATATTGAATAGCATCCGAGTAGCTCCAGTGTGTCATTTTCTGTAGCCATATTTATTATGAACCCAGTTTTGCTGTGATGCATCTACATAGCAAGTGCTGTGTAAATGTGAGCGATGGACATGGTTTAATTTGCTAAATAAAATATTTAAAAGTTAATATATTTGATTAGTCAGAATTGGAATAGAGCAGGGAGTAAGATTCCACTGATGTATTGTTTCTGAAAAGAAGTGAGATGGAGAAACAGACTGAGTCTGTCTGATGATATCTGGACAAGTTCAAATGCTGATGAAACAGGGCTTTTGTTATATGCACAATGAATATGCATGAGCAACTATGTTACTATTTACCTTGTGGTTGATGCCTATTAGCTGTAAATTGCAATTTTTGTAAATAGTATGTTAGTGTTTGTAATTACTGCTGTCTTTTTATGCTTTATTAAATGTTGCCTTCATCAATATATTGTTTGGCAATTTATCTGCACACATGTTATTACATTCAGTTTTTATATTTATGACCAAGGCATGGTCATTCATCACAGTTCGCTCCTAAATGTCTACTGAGAAACACTGAGGACCAACTTGCTTGGATCATGTTATTCATAATATTTGTGCCAATATTGCACTAAAAGAAATAATGTTCACATATTTATGTAAGAGTCAAACAAAGAGAATTGGTGTCCTAAATTACTCATCTCTCTGGGAGAAAGAAGCAAATAAAAGAAAAATTAGCATGTTTTACAGCTAAAAATAGTGGGAAACTGTCCTGCTACTTTTAGATTACGCTCTGCATCTGTTAAGGAAACAAATAGAATAAAGAGGACTTTGTTCACTTTTTGTGGTTCAATGAATCAGATTGCAGTGTGTCAGATAATTCTCACAATATTTTGTTCACACGGTGTCATACTGTAGCAGACCACTGAATTCTGTGTCTGATCCTGCACAAACTACCTGCATCTGCTCAGTAACTCACAGCCGGTACAAAATAATGCCATATTGCGCAGGACTATTGCATGAGTGGAACCTGCAACTGCTCCTACACTCCTATTTCCTCACATAACTACAGGCAGCAGCTCAAACGTACATGTGCTGTTCTCCTGAGTGTTGGCCCTACAGGGGCCTCTGAGTGGAACAGAGCTGGTCTGGAGATCGTCTGGCTCTTTAAAGACGTGTCTGTTTGGATAACTGCAGCTAGGTTAAGCAGCGTGGAATTCCCTCCTCAGATGCTGCATAAGTTTACGTTCCCACCCAGTTACGACCACTTTGTCTTCAGTAACGTCTGCTGTGCAGACCAAGCAATCTCCAGTCAGAACCTGGTACTATAATATGTACTAATAATAATATGTACTATAAGAAAGTTTGGTGAAACTTTACACCATTGTTACAGTGTAAGTATATAATACAAAGAGCAACGATGTGAAGCAATAATTAGCCATTATACCTATAATGGAAAATAGTGTTGTTAAACACTGTAAAATAGTATATTACACTGCATTATGTAGTGGAAAATCTAACTAAAGTTGCCCAGATAACTGCCTTAATCCTTCATGGCATAGATTCAACAAGGTACTGGAAACATTCCTCAAAGTCTGGTCCATATTGACATAATGGCATCATGCAGTTGCTGCACATCCATGATGCAAATCTCCAATTCCACCACATCCCAAAGGTGCTCTATTTGATTGAGATCTGGTGACTGTGGAGGCCATTCGAGTACAGTAAACTCATTGTCGTGTTCAAGAAACGTCTGAGATCATTCGTGCTTTATGACATGGTGCGCTATCCTGCTGGAAGTAGCCATCAGAAGATGGGTACACTGTGGTTATAAAGGGATGGACATGGTCAGCAACAATACTCAGGTAGGCTGTGGCGTTGACATGATGCTCAATTGGTACTAATGGGCCCAAAGTGTGCCATTGCAGCACCACCACCAGCCTGAACCATTGATACAAGGCAGGATGGTTCCATGCTTTCATGTTGTTGACGCCAAATTCTGACCCTACCATCTGAATATTGCAGCAGAAATTGAGACTCATCAGACCAGGCACCGTTTTTCCAATCTTCTATTGTCCAATTTTGGTGAGCCTGTGTGAATTGTAGCCTCAGTTTTCTGTTCTTAGCTGACAGGAGTGGCACCCGGTGTGATCTTCTGCTGCTGTAGCCCATCCGCCTCAAGGTTCAACATGTTGTGCGTTCAGAGATGCTCTTCTGCATGCCTCGGATGTAACGACTGGATATTTGAGTTACTGTTGCCGTTCTATCACCTCAAACCTGACCATTCTGGCCATTCACCTCTGACCTCTGGCATCAACAAGGCATTTGTGCCCACAGAACTGCCGCACACTGGATATTTTCTTTTTCGGACCATTTTCTGTAAACCCTAGAGATGGTTGTGCGTGAAAATCCCAGTAGATCAGCAGTTTCTGAAATACTCAGACCAGCCCGTCTGGCACCAACAACAAAGCCACGTTCAAAGTTACTTAAATCACCTTTCTTCCCCATTCTGATGTTCGGTTTGAACTGCAACAGATCGTCTTGACCATGTCTACATGCCTATGAGGCCGGTGAGTATATTTATATTTATATATTAGAGAGAGAGATTTCTTTTGCACTGAACGAGAATTGGTCTTATTTGAATTTGTCTAAAATATGCTTGACTTAGCCAGCATTCAGAATAACAAGTTTGCTCAGTTAAACTAGAGGTCAAGATTGTTTCGGTGGTGGAAAAAGGTCTCACTGTTTTGTAGATATGTGCGGTGATATTAGTAGATACGTTCTCTGCGATGAGTTCAGGAAGAGCTCAGACATCAGCAGAAATGTTGACCCCAAAGCAGTTTTTCATTTTTGTGGCTTTAACCATAATAGCTTTTACATGCTTGTACTTCTACAAGCGCAGCACTGCTGACTGGGGAAAGTCCTCTATCAATCTTGGAGACGTAAGCACTGTAGTGTTACATCTTCTTATATTAACAATTCCCCTGCGACTGAGGGTCCACTAGTTCAGTCACAAAAGAATGCTTTTGAATGTCTCTGATATCTAAAGGCAGAGAGGACACAGCTGACTAGGAGTGTGGTGAAAGATAGGCTGGAGCCCTCCTGTGCCTGTGTGCGCTTGCTGTCTGGTGCAGAGTTATGGCTTACACTTGTGTTGAGCGTGGGAGTGGTCGCCACGGTGTCCAAGGTCAGTGTGCTTGCCCAGAGCAGGCGGCCGGAGGGGACAGACAGCGGGCTATGAGAGGCATGCAGTCTGAGTTGATTTAGCCATGCTGCTCTCCTGGGCACACTGACTGTGAGAAATGACATTCAGATCCTGCTTTGAACCAACGTGCATACTCAGGTCACCATGGGTCCAAGTTGGTAAACTTAAAACCTGGACAACTGGTGGCTAATCCCCATATCCACTTTGATATATCCCACACCAATCAGCAACCAGAACAGACTACCTCTGGCCGTCTCTCTTCCTCTTTCTCATATTCCCATTCTGCAGGAGAATTCTTCAGAAGTGGTTGGATCTAAGCTTGTGTGTGGAGCTGATAAGATGAATATCTAGGGACCTTGTGGTACTGAGGTTGGTCACGTGCCCTAAATGCACTTCATGTAACTGCTAAGGAGGACACTCACTCCCTTAGTCTCTAGTTCTCCCTGAAATGCCTTGTTTTATTTTGTATTGATTGGAGAGTGACTCATCTTTTTGTCTGGAGCTATAAAGGCCTGCCAAAAGACCCACCGACACAACGCATCTTATTTTGATACATGGTTCTCACCATAATGCGAATATTAAATAAAAACATTAAAGACAATGCTGCTCTTCAACATCAGTCATGAGCAGGTTTGCCCCGCGTGTGTGAAATGAAATTAAAGAGGCATGCAGGAAATCCCTGTCAATCATGCTATCATGTGCAATCACATTTTCACCAGAGCCACTTTAGTCTCTTATCATCTTAATTCTCTGTTAACCAGCTCCCCCTCTGAATACACGCTAATCCAAGTGGTAATGAGCCATGCCACAGAGCGGAAAAAAACAACTGCACACACTGGCCTTAATCCTGCTCTGAAAGCAGCATCTGGCGCTGTCAGGACCGTGCGTGAACCACGCTGTCCTTCATATGCCAGTCTTGGTCATACCATTTTACCAATATCCTCAGCAAAATGGAGTCTCTGTGGATTACCACTCAATCCCATGAGACTAGATTATTCCATAAAACTGTCATGTTTTTGTGGCTCTGCATATTTATTACAGCAATTAAAGGTATCTTTCCAATTGCAAATGCAAGGCCTCATTTGAACTCCACCAGCTGATGGTAAAACACATAATCATGTTAAGGTCATGTTATAAATACAGCAGGTCAGGAGGTATTGACACCCCAACATGCTGGTCCTTCAGATGTCTGATGTACCAGTGGTGCAGTCAGTACTCCTCACCCTCTTCCCGAAGGCTCTATCTTCCTACTCTTTGTTCATCGCTGCTCATGTTTGTATGTTGTCCCTGGTCAGTGAGATGTCTTCTGGCTCCGGTGTGGATGCCTCTGGGTGTGAAGCTGCATGAGATTTCAGTCCAAGCTTCAGACAAACCTCCTGGAGATCGTCCTGCCGTTCTCTCTAATTACACTCCTCTGTTTGTTCAACATTGTTTAAAAGCTGTGTTCAGTACACAACGACCCTTGTCAAAGAAGTGACTCTAAAAAGCATGTGGGCATGTCAGTGGGGGAGAGAGAAGGAAGGAAAGGAGAGGGAGAGAGAGAGAGATAGCGAGAGGGAGAGAGGGATAGAGTGAGAGAGACAGATGGAGAGAGAGGGGGAGAGAGATAGAGAGAGAGGGAGAGAGAGACATAGAGAGGTAGAGAGAGAGGGGGAGAGAGATAGAGCGAGGGAGAGAGAGATAGAGAAAGAGATAGAGAGAGGGAGAGAGAGATAGAGGTGTCTGTGGGCTTCCGGCTCCCCTCTCCCTCCAGCAGTCTGTTCTCCAACAATTGATCTTCAAACAAGTCCCCGAGAGTCATAAACTTAATGAGAGGAAATGGAGGAAAGATATGGAGAAATACAGTGTGTAAATCAAAAGGGCCCAGACCCAGACAGCAGTCTCAAACCATAACATCCTCATGTGTCACTATGCCAGAAGAATCAGATCTGGATGTGGATAAAACATTTACACTGACAGAACAGAGCTCACTCTGCTGAGGTCCGGCCAACTCATAAAAACATGGAAGTCACATGAGCTATTAGGCTGCTCATGCATATATACACACACACACAAAGTGACAAAGCCACAGAACACAGGAGAACAGGAGTCGCTAGGCTGGTCTTTATTCTGTGTCTTCAGGCACATGATTGTGACACTCCTATGAGATCAATAAAAAACCCATAAGTTCAACCTGGATATTGTCGACCATTACGAAGCGGTACATCCAACAGCAGTGTCCCAGTCTGATGGGCTATAACTCTAACAAACACATAAATGCATCTCTATTTAAATGAGTTCTCTATGTGACCTCAATGGGCAGATAGCAGGGTAACATACTCAGAGGAGCTCGTCTGCAGGGTGGGGGAAGGGAGGGAGAGCAGGTGATTATTCTGAAAACGCATTGTCTCCTTAATAGACTTTTTTTTTCCCCTTAGCTTCTCCCTGGTGTGTCATCAGAGTCCTGGCCCTGCTGCGGCCGGCCAGGGAAGGGTCGTCTGCACCCTGGGGGGAGAGAGAGGGCCTTGCAGAGGTCACTGGAGCCTGTGGAGGGGGGAAGAGGGGAGGGGAGATAGACGCTGGTGGTCTCAACAGGACTATTCATTTCATTTACATTCAGTCAGAGTGGCTGAAGACAAGCTTGAGGGAGTTGAGGATGGCCTTTGAGCAGAGCTGCATGTGCTGTTGGCTTTAAGGAGGGGAGAGGGAGGCTGGGTTATGGAGCTGGGGCATTGCCTTTCAGTTACTTACCAGCACACAGAAAGAATCTCAGACAGTGAGTCAAGCAAGTTGCACCCGAAAACAGCAACCTGCAAGTCAGGAAGTGAATACTTACCTAGTAAATACTTACCAGACGTACAGCAAAGGGGGTGTAAAAAAATTGATTGCAAAATCCCAAACTTTTTTGTCATCTGTATGGCATGTTTGTTGCATAATCTTCTCTTGCTATCTGGCTCAACTTCCCCAAAGGGTTTAAGGTGCTTTTATGATAAGAGGTCCTCTGGACTATTCAAAGGCATTGATAATTTGTCTGATAAGGTTAAAGAGGGTCATTAGGCTTCCAGTCTGGTCTTCACACGTGTCTTAAAGAGGGAATAGTCCTTCATTTTACAAAAAGCTCATTATTGCGGCTCATAGCCACAAAAATTATTGGCTCTGAGAAACTTGCACCTCTTACACCTTGGATCTGTAATATAGACCTGACATGTCATTTTTTTAATCAGGAAAATTCAAATTGCAGCCTTTGGATTATATTACATTATTAAATAGCTTAAAGTTTGTCAAAGGCTGGAGATGGCAGTGTAGTTTGTAAGGCATGAAATGAGCTCTTTGTGTATGTGTGTGTGCATGCCTGTGTGTGTGTGCGTGCGCGCATACGTGCATCTGCATGTATGTATGTATATGTATGTGTGTGTGTAATGAGTCAAACTGAGATAAACATATGTGCTTATCCCCCAGGAGAGTGTTCTGAAACCTTTGTGTCTGTGAGAGTGTCAGTCTGTGAGAAGGGACTTCACATGTAGTTCAATAACCAGCACAGACTCTCTCGTTACTTCTCATTTAGAGACGTTTGTAATAATATTCTAAAATAATTTAACTTATGTCTAGATATTTTTACTTGTTTTAAGTTATTATATTAAGTAAAATAATCTCACTATATTGGCAGGCAGATTTCCTTGTTTAAGTGAAATAAGTGAAATGCTTAAAATATTCTTACAACAGTCTCAAGATGAGAAATATATACACTAGATTTATGATGTTTTCATATTTGCAGTGTTTTGATGGTCTAATGCTCCTTAATTCTCAACCCTAACAGTGAGTACGTGTGCAGCTAAGTCCTGAAGTCTGGGTACATGTGTATTGGTGTGTATGTAGTACACACACACAAACACACATATTGTTCAATCTTTTCCTCTTTTTCACACTCTTGCCCACACACTTAAGGTAAGTTAGACCTTATCTTCTCTCCTCTGTCTGCATCTGTGTTGTTCATTATGCTAATGAGGCACTTCTGCATAATGACTAATGATCCACAGACCAGTCCATAAACATAAACTACCTCCTCATCACTCTCTTTCTTCTGTTCCCTCTCGTCTTCCTACTCTCTCTCTCTCTCTCTCTCTCTCTCTCTCTCTACCCTTCCTTCAGCCCCATGCTAAACAGACTGCAAAGGAAGTCATTTTCTGCAGCTGTAATGAGAATTAATGACTGTTGTTTTTTCTTTCATATTAATCACTGTGGTTTGCATGTTTTGTTCCAGGTGTAATCACCCAAGCCCTTGCTCATATCTGTAGCTTCTTTGAATTTATAAGTGCATAGTGCAGCTCTGTGTTATGATTTGCTTGGCCTTGATTTTTACAAAGTATTCTGATTATATCCGTCACTTCATCACAGAGAGCAGTGTGTGTTAACATAAAACCCTTGCCTTCTTTATCAAGCATGTAAGCTTTTGTAAGTCGCTCTGGATAAGAGCGTCTGCTAAATGCCGTAAATGTAAATGTAAATGCATGTATGAATAGTGGATGGCTGCACTGTAAGCTATATATAACCCTTGGGTTGACCCTGAAACACAATAAAAAAACATTACTGGTTCAGATATCAGACTGGTGTAGAATGACTATGGTGGATTGTAAGGTGGATTTGTTTTGTGTTGTTTGCCTCCTCCCCTGTTGTTGGGTGTTTCTGGTAGTGTGTCAAACAGAAATGTTGGCCAAAGTGCAAAATGGCGTATATAAATGCTTGCGTGTGCGCCAGGCTGCCGGCAAGTGTTAGCCTAGAGGGGAGTGAGAAGCCTTGTCCAGTGCCACCCAATAGACGGCCAGAGCTTCTCATGAGGTGGCTCCAGGATTCAAGCACCAGAGCGGAACACGGCCACGTATGGAAAATTCCATCTGTCGGAATTACTGGCACAGCTCTACACAATAAGAGCTATTGGAGAGTTTTATAGAAGCTCCGTGGAAGCATTGCATTGGCTGTGCAGGCTGTGCGCATTAGCACCAGTGAAAAATTAAAGCACGGCATTTGAAAGTATGCTGAAAGGGGCGAAGCCCTCAAGTGCTGCTGATTTATGAGAGCACTGTGTTGGCTGGAGTCAGATTACGTCTGCTGCGCCTCCCCCCCCCCCCATTATGCAGTAACAATGAGAGAATGGGCCACTTCCTAATTCACCATTTGATAATTAGTATGATTATAATTCTGAGCCTTTTTTACAGAAGGTGCCTTTGCCATCAGCTCTACTTTTGCCAAATGTTTTTTTCTGCCTTACACCCAGACCAGGAGGCACATGGCGGGTGACTGGCTCGCATTGAGCTGGGGCAGACCAGAAGGGCCAGGTACAGTGTTGGTCAGCGTTCCAATCGCTCCCAGAAGCAGGACTGTGTGGAGCGTTGGGTGAGGCGTTCCCGCTCTTGCCTCCTGCCGTGCCATCCTCCCCCACTCCCAGGCGCTCACCCGGCACTGAGCGTGTGCATGAGACCCACAAGCTGCACCAAAGACAAATGGTTGTCAGATCTTCAGTGTTTAGGACTGTGGAGCTAAAGGGCTGGTTTTGTTGCCTTTTCTGTTGTTGACATTTTCGTGCAGATCCTCTTCTTCTAGAGTGTCTAAAATTTTTAACATTAGGGTTCACAAGTTACTGACTGACAAAAAATTTACTACTTTATGTTGTGTAATGCAACATAAGAATATGTACATAAAATAACATGACAAAATTGACAAGGAGAGATGTTTCTGATGTGGATGCTCATCATTGGCTAGAATCTAGCACTGGGGGAGTAACAACAGTCTCTGCTCAGAAGAACGCAAGACCAGAGATGTGGATTCAGAGATGTTTGTGTGGAATGGATCACAACCACATGTCACCACACGAAAAGACATCTTGCATGTGGTATTACTGTTTAGATGAGTGTTTAAACACGGCTATTATGAGGAAACATTTCTACTAAATGCTCCACACACCTTTACAAGTTTAGGTGTAACCACAAGAAGAGCGAACATGTAGAACAAAAAAAAACTGATCCCAGACCAGTGCCTCCTCACATTTACATCACATAACCTTCCTCATCCTGAAACAGGTAAAACGGCTGTTTACACTCAGGTTACTTGTGTCGTGTCCAAAAAAGAGGTGACTCTTTTGTTAGTAATCATATCTCTGAATATCTTTTGCTTTAGTGCGAAGTCACTGTGATTATAAAGACACAGTAAGTTCATTCAGACTGTGTCCGAATGGCTGACGAAAGACACAGCTGAGCGCCTGTCTGCCGCTGTGGCGAGACAAGGGCTCGGTTGCCGTGCGCACCACGCGGTGGGTGCTCAGGGTTTTTCCTCAGCTCTCTGAAAACGAAATGAACGATTTTACGAGCCCTTGTCACCCTTGGAACACAAAGCAGCAGTGTGCAGCTCAAGTTTATTCAAACAGCAGGACATCTCAGTGGCTCCAAGGGCAAGAGCTCGGGAAGGGAGCGAGTGCTCATGAAATAGCTGCTGAATAACAACTTTTTTTTTCATCAAGGTGAATGAAGGGAAACACAGAGGAATGTGTTTAGGCTTTAATTGGCTTTTGCTGTTGATGTTGGGGGGGGTTGTCATGTGAAGACTGGAAGTATTTGCTGCTATTGATGCTCCTCTGAATGTGTTGTGAACTCTAGCCGCGCCTGCTGGCCTTCCTCACACTCTGATCCTCCACACACACGCTACAGCTGTAGCACAATGCTCTTCATTTACTGGAAGTTCTTCTTTTCATTTGTTTCTTAGCAGATCAGAAAAATATGAGTCACATTCATGTTGGCTCTCTGCAGCTGCAGAATAAGCAATCAAATATTCATGTTTATAGTTCAAACAGTTCATTCAGCAAATGAAAGCTCAGTCAAAAACGATTTGAGTTCAAATGAATTGAATGGAAGTCAACTGGACTGGATGTTTACACTACCTATTTAGAAAATGATTTCTTTTTGTTGTGCCATAAAATATTTACTTTGGTTAAATGTTTATTTCCTCTTTTATTTGATTCTATTTTGTAAGTCTGCTTTGAGTTCAGTCTTGTTCGTCTATGATACTTTGCTGTGTTAGCTGAAGTGTTACTGCAAAGCGGGCGAGAGGCAACGGTTTGAAACCAGCACTGAGCTAAGGAGCGTGAGCATAGGGGAGGATGAGAGAGGGAGGACTGAGAGATGAGAGAGAGGGCGGAATGGCAGGAAGACTGCCATGCTGGATGGTGAAGAGTTCAGACTGACTCTGCTTTGATTTGGGAGCCTGGTTGTGAAAAAAATAAAAAAGGAGGCAATTCTGCAAAGGTGAAAGTTCTGGCCCTCACAGCACAGATACATCAAGGGCCAATCTATTCAGCAGAACCACACGCATGCCTTTCAGGTCTACGCACTGTGGTTAATGAGGCTAATTACTACGTCGACATCGATGCATCAATGAGAAAGACATAAGTTTAAACTGTACCCACTTGTGGTTGCTGTAAGACAGGGGATTGAGTTGTAATGAGAAGGCAATGCTGTGGGCTGCTGTGAATATGAAAACGAAGTTAGAAAGCAGAGATATGGCAACTTTGATGTGGCCCGTAAAAGATTTTGGCCCCTCTTAACAGGCAGTGCTGCTGAAATTCTGGGCACCCCGACTCTTTACAGTTTTATGACAATTGGAAAGTTCCAGAAGATCTGAAGAGATGAAGGTCTGGAATAATCTTTCAGGTTTGGCTCTGACTCGCCTTTCCCATTAGTCATGGAAAACCCTCCTTTTATTTTTAAACAGTTTCTAATAGTTTCTTTTCAGAACTAAAAACTGAAACAAAACATCTTCCAACACCTTCATCGCAATGTATTGAGACTTTTCTACAGATTCTGGCGAATGTACTGAGTGCAGGAAGAAGACACATGGTTAATGTGTGGACCTGCATCCCAGGTTTTCCTGTTGTTATTGTTGTTGCTTTTGTTATTATTATTATTGTTGCTATTTACATTTTCTCATCATTTAGCATGAATTTATAATAGCTTATATTTAAAAAATTGCTCTCACAAATAGGCTTATGTGTCAGAATCGCAAAGAAATTTAGGAAAACATCCCTCAAACAACTTATTAAAAGTGATGTAGAGAATTCACTTTTATTTCAGCTTTCTCATTGTGTAAACTTGACAATGACCTTCCGTTCTGTTCTGTTATAGAATTTATGTCACTGACCATAAGATGGTACAAGACTTATAAACTTGCCTTAAGCTTTTGACCATAATGTTCTGAACCATATGTTCCCAGAGAGCTCACTCAGTTACAGGATTAAGATCATAATGTTGGAATGGTTTTGCTTTTATTATTCCAGCCCTCCTTAAAAATGAAATCTTGCTGAAATCTTAACTCTATTCCCATTCCTTCCCAAGCTCCATGACCAGCTTAATTTTAAGCTCCTATCACTGTGGGGGCTGGGGGGGCATCAGGCTTCAGATGGATTTTTCACATTGACAGATTTCCATTTTTCAATGCACAGTGAATCGTTTCTTAGCAAATCCTCTTTTTTTCTGGCTGTGGGCCCAGCTCATCTGTGGAGGAGATAAAGGCTCATTACTGTGGTCAGGAAGCCTGACTGGTGGAGACTCCGCAGTTTCTCCATGTTGATCCCCAGGGTCACAGGATCACCTGGCCTGCAATCTGAACCATCTGAGACCAACCCACTCTATCTCTGTCCTCAGCAGGTGGTGACTCAGCTCTACTTACTGGCTACAACGATTACACAGCACACGGTAGGTATATTACTATACATCTTGACCCCCATCTGTTGACCTTGCAGAGATACTTTCTATGGAGAATAACAGAAAGGTTGCAATACTAGATTCCATGATACCTTTCTTTTTGACAGGGTTTGATGTATGAGGTTTCCAATCAGGAATGACAAAGACAGCAACACACGCCCTCTTGTTTCAGGATGATCTCCCAGGGCCTGATACAGAGGTCATGGAGAGGTCATTTAGCAACACACACGTTCGCCTGCTTCGTTTTTCTGCACTTCTGAAGCACTGTTCCTATTTGTCTCAGGGTAAAAGCATTGATTTAGATTTATCATTCAACTGATTTAGACTTATGGCGTTTTTATGGCTTTAGGTCAAGCTCCCGTTTTTAAATATGTTGAATGCTCTGAGCAGTTAGCCAAGCAGTCTGGAACTGGACCTGAGGTTGAAGCTTCAAACTGAATATTAAATGATGTTTGGGTTGGTGCTGTGCTAATAGACCCAGAGGAGCATCCATCATTTGAGCTGACCGTGCACGGATTTGCATACAAACTATGAACCTCTAACCTCGTCAAAGCGTAGCCAATCACAAGCAGCGAATGTTCCTCATATCGTTCCGACTCATGACTTTAAAGTCTGTAGTGTGGTGTGTTCAGTGTAGAATATCATCCCTGCGCCTGCACCACATCTGTTCAATTTATTTATTTACTTATTTGGGGGGGGGGGGAATGAACTCCCTCCCGTTTTCCCCATGAGGATGGTAAATTGGAAGGCGATAGAGAGTATGAGTGGAAGCTGCAGTCCCTACAGGCCTCTGTTTCACTGCAGCCTCCCAGATGACAGTGCAGTGCCTACCTGTCTGCACAAGCTCTGTCGCAGGGGCAGGGGAGGGGCCCACACCCAGGCCAATTTAGTCCCCTCTCACCGGGCTGCCTGCTCTGTCAGCGCTGCCGACCCTGAAACTTTCATCCCTCCTTGCCTGGAAGTTAATTAGGGAAGTGTGTTTCTGGCTGCCGGGGACAAGCTGCAGCACGCCCCCGATGCCCGATAGGGACGGCAGTGGCGTTTGGCACCACATGAACACGGTGAAAATGTAAGTCATGAGCCAAAAAAGTGTGAGCCATGAGTGAAGTGATTTGGTGGCTATAATCTCAATCGGTGATCACTCAATAATGTGATGGTCTGTCGCCTCCGTGACACAGAAAGAGAAGAAAACAAAGGAATAGAAGGTGAGGAATAGCTTGTGGACAGGTTCTGATGAATATGGAGCTTGGTGTGTTTGCATCTTATGATCTATTTGTCAGCAGAATCCTTGCATGAACCTCAAGGTTATCTCTTCGTGAGAAAGAGAGGGAGGGAGAAAGCCCGTGTTTCACTGGCATGTCCACAAATGACCCGCCGTTTGTCTATGACAAAGGGCAAGGGTTCGCACCAGCTCCACTTAAGCATGCACAAGCCGTCGCCAATCAGAGGAACAGCACGTATGTTTTACAGACAAGGTGACCTAGTATGTTATTATCTCATCAGCTGGAAGAACTAAAAAGGGGAATACAGCATTATCCATGCTTTCAGTGGTTTCCTAGGCAACATCCTGCTCAGCAGGAATACTGAAAATAATTGTTGGTGGGGGGGCAGATAGAGGGGGATGGGCAGACACCTCTCTCCAAAACCGAACCTTAAGCCAAACCATCTGAGATTGTACCAGTTCAGAAAGGTGTGTTTTTCCCCCTTTTTGTCTGTCTATTGGAAGAGGGCAGAAGACGGGTGGTGCACCAGAGAGCGGTGGGTGTGGTGTGTTGATGCAGTCAGCTCAGCTGGGTGGGGGTCTGGCCCACAGTAATCACTGCCCAATGCAAAATGCAAAGTGCTTCCACTCTGTCACGGATCACTGCAAACCAAGCCTGCCTTCTCCAGTTCCTGAACAGACTAAACAGTCTTCAGTAAAGACTAATAGGCTAATTCAAGTGATTTACCATTTCTCTCCCCCACTCCTGTGACTTGGATGGGGCCCAAGAAGGGCTAACGTGGTGTGTTATTAGCAGTTAATCCCTCAAATCTCCAAACCCTCTGTTTATTGAGCTACTCTCCCTTGACCTGTGGGTTTCTGAAACTGAGCAGGGCTGTATTTCCAAGCCCCCTTACTCAAAATGAATCAGAGACCTGGAGTCTAGCACCAGAATAGCTCAGCACGCCTTTTCCCTGACTTCATCTTTTCTGTGGTGGAGGGGTTCAGACCAATGCCTTACATGACTCTAACGACTAATGATAATATCAAGTGTACTCACTAGTCCTAAAATACATGCTGAGATATGTGGCCTTTTAAAACATCACTGAGGGGAAGCTAGGTTGGGAGAGCACTAGGGTGGCTCTGGGGCAGTTAGGGTGGAGGTAGGTGATAAGGGAGGGGCAGGAAGCGAAGCTGTAATGAAGGCGGGCGATAGCAGAGCCGTGCACAATATCGGAACACGGGCGGGAGGCAATAGTGCGTGTGCACACTAATCCTCCCTCGGGCAACATTCCCCCCTCTGACTGATCCAAGTCAAGCTCTGGCTCTCACTTTCCCAGACAAGCCCAGGAACACATCCGCTTTTTTCTCTCAGTTGCTATGATCATAGAGGTCAGCTAATAAACGCCTCCCTGCGTTCTATTTAGATGAAGTCTGATGGGTAGATATGGGAGAAACATTGTGTGATTGGACAGAAGCAATGCAGTCCTGAGTTACTAAGAAACCCTTGTTCTCATTTTCTGGTCAGATTTTTGTGAACATTAAGTGGGAGCAATGATGATAGCGGATTTAGCTATATGGGGTCTTGCTCATAATTAGTGTTGGCATAAATTCAGCTCATGTGGGAAATTAGTAATTGAGCAACTCACAGCACCTCTGCGTAAATTAAGTGACAAATGTATTTGCATAAATTTTGAGTATGTTAATCACCTTTGAAACATTTTAGAGCCAAAAAATATCAACGGAAAAACATTTATTTAGGATAATTATTTGAGAGGTAATATAATCACTCCCTCTGTGTTTTACTTCAGTTTCCCATGTTTAATTCATGTACTTGTGAAGTCATACGTCTTCATTAAAATCCCACAGACAGACAGCTGGGTCAGCGAGGAGTTAGAGGAGGTGGTGTTGTCCAGCGGGCAGACGAGGTGCTGTGTGCTCATCCCCTCCCCTCTCCAGCTTCACCTTCAGCTGGAGGAGGAATGGAGGCTCCATCCTCACACCCGGAGCAAAAGACGCCTTGCCATAATATTTGTCTTCACACCTTTGGCTTCCTGTGCTCTTTGAGGGAGCGGAGGGTGGAGGTGCTGGGTCCAGAGAGGAGGGGACACTTAAAAGACCACAAGCTGTTTGTTTGCTGTCTGATGTGACTGTAGGGTGACAAAAGCTGGACTCACCCCCTCCGCTCAGCACCATGCGGCCGAGGGGAAGTGAGTCTGTGCGGTGACTGTAGAAAATACCTCATTGAAAATGTCTTATTGATCAAGCATAGCCAATGAGGCACAGAGAAGTGGATTCTGTAGGTTTTTTTATTGTTCCGAGAGACTTTTAATTGTAGAGTCCACGACTGTAACGACAATCTATACCATTGCCTGGCAACAGCCCCACAGCATGACGTAACTGTAGTTGAGGAGGGGGGAGAACACCAATCACCAGCCTTGCGCTTTCCATGTTACTGTGCAACAAGTTCTGCAGAGAAAAACAGAAGAAGAAGAAATGCAATTATGACAAAAAATAGCAATCACAAAGATTGAAGATATGGAGCTCAATTGCATATGTTCATGTCCTGTTTCAGGCTATGAAAATTAATTGCATGCATCAATTCACCCCAATTGGATGGAGAAAAGTCCCTGTGGACTGATTTAATATTAGTAAATCACATGGAACTACTTTTGAATTCATTACATTCTAAATTAAGCAAAGGCAGTGTGTAGAAAATTCGTCAGACAATATTTGCTCTTGCTGGAATTCACATCGCCAATAAGTCTGTAACCATGGTTTCAGTCAAAGAGACTTAGTATTCAAGTGGTGCCATAGAGACAGAGGATCTGTGGGTGGAGATTCAGGCATGTCCCTGTGCAGTGTAAGGTGTGCTGTGCACTCATGCAGCCTGCCACTCAGACTGGCAGAGGGCCACGCCCAATCAGACACAAGCAGCTCTACCGCCCAGGATGTGTCTGATAATCACAAGGAGCAGAATGCGAGCATGAAAACAGGTCCTCCCTAAGCTTTCATCAGACAGAGCTTGAAAAGAGACCACATTCCTCTCCCGAGCACACGGCTATGGGGCGAGGGAACTAAAGGCAGAGTCCGTTAGTGTGTCAACATCAAACAAACAGTGGGATACCGTGTAAGCAGCATTCGACAAGGCAGAAATATGCTGATGTGTAATATCCTGTTTTCCATAAAACAGATGTAGTGAGACTGACTTGTCTTGTACAAAAAAAAAAAAAACCATAAGATCACTGCCATGCCTTCACTCTTTCTTGGCGGAGCTTTTGTTTGCTTCATGCAGGAGCTCAGCTTCCCTTTACACTGTGGGCTCTCTGGGGTTGACGAGAGCACATGCCTGTCACAACCAGGCTGGAGGCCGTTGTGCCAAGCTGGAGAGGAAGGCCTCATTTACATGAGGCAGAAAACTGCTCAAACAACAATCATATTTTTAAATAAATAGCCCAAAATTCTGATGTGTGCATATGTATGTATGTTTGTGAACTATTCCTGATAGGGGTCAGAACGTTCTAATTAAACTTCTAATGTCCTAATAAAACATATGTGTGTGTGTGTGTGTGTGTGTGCTTCCCAGTCCCTTCCTAGAATACTGAGTATGTAATACTGTAATGTAATACAGCATTGTTTTATCAGGTAGTGCAGCTGCTGTGTGTGTGTGTGTGTGTGTGTGTGTGTGCGCGTGTGTGTTCTTATCCCTAATGCTCAGTGAAGACGCAACACTGCTCTTTGATTGGTTAGTGCATGACTCAAGAAGCAAATGCTTTAATTAACACTTTATTGACCAGTGCTTTTCTGCCGCCATTGTCTTGCTAGTAGTAGTGTCCCTTGGTCTATTCTCTGTGGATTAACCTCTCTTTCTTTGCAGTTTATCTGAGAATTGTGTTGTGGTAATGTGGCAACAGTTTTTGCGAAAGACCCCCTCATTGTTGGTAGACACTGAGTGTTGGGTTATCCCTGCATCCCCAGGTCCCTTGAGCCTCCCTCACTATCACCAGCCACTCTGGTCACACCAGGCTGTTCTTCCTCCCTTAGTGGCCACACTCATCCTCCAGGATCCCCTGGGAGCACAGACCCCATAAGTAAAACCTGGACAGCTGATAATGACTTTGCAGCTTTGGGGGATGGAGATGTGCGTGCATGTATGTGTGTGTGTGCTTATGTGTGGGTGTGTTTGCGTACCTCCCCAATCCAAGCTAAAGCCCTTTAAGATCAGCACCAAAAAACCCAGCCACTTCTTAATTTGGAATCTGCCTGTCTTTTCATGTGAGAGCAGTTCTAATGGCGTGCTTTAATGAGCACACCCTTGCTGTACTAATGATGGTTCAATTGTCCCTCCCTGGTCCTGGTGTGCCCCAGGTCCTACTGCCCCCTTCTGATGCTGAATCACAGCGGTTATCACATCACGGAGCACAGCTCACTGCTTTGATGTGTTCTTATTTGGACAACTGTAGTGTTGGCAGTGCCTATTGATAGGATGCTGTATGAATGAGTGATGCACAGTGACTGCTGAACAGGTTTTGTTTGGGTTATCTGACATGTCTGATTTGTTGAGTGGGCTGCATTACTTTCAGTTGGTATGATTAGATAATTTTCTTCTGATAATAAGCTGTATAGAAAAATAAGAGTAGAGAGAAATGATTCCTTAGAAGTCACTTTTTCAGCCAGCAGCTCTATCTGTTGTGTTTGTTATGCTGTGGCTGCCTCCTTGTTGTAATGCCCTCTCTGCCTGCACCAGCCTATTCTTAGGCAGCCCCACAGCACATGTGGGTGATGAACAGGGACGTGGGTACCCCTCTCTCCACACTGTCATCCCCCGAAGCACATTCTTAAGTTGCTGGAATACCAGCGTATCTAAAAATGCACTATGTCAATAGTCCCAGCTGAAGAGGAGCTGAGAAGGACAGTGAAAGATTTACACAGCTGGCCCGGGAGGGGGGTGGGGGGGGGGTGGCGTTGTGTGAAAACGTTCCATGTCTTTCAAACTGGAACCAACTCTCTCTGTGTGTATCTTTCTCTCTCACACTGTTGGAGAGCACGTGTAGTCCCCTAACAGGAACAAGCTTTTGGAATGTTCCTCAGGGCTAAACCCCCTCCTCCCACCAAGACTCCCACCAAGACTCCAAGCAAGACTCCAACCAAGACGTTTGTTCTTTGACTAAAATAGCTGTTGATTTCATAATATTACTGATCAACAAAGATTTTAATAATCCAGTCAATTGTGTATTTTTGCACATTGAATCCAATTATGTTTCTCTATGCTATTATGTCTAGTACGGAAAAGGAATACTAAGGAAAGTGAATAAATATATGTATAAATTATACATGGTACACTTTAGAAGTACTTTTTACATATTGTAAGTGTATTATGCAATTTTGCAAAATTTATATAAGCAATAAACAGCAAAATGCTCTCCCTAACCACTCTGCCTAACTCTGACCACTCTGCCTCACTGCAACCTCTCTGAATCAGTCGGACCTCTCTGCCTCACTGCAACCTCTCTGCCTCACTCTGACCTCTCTGCCTCACTCGTTCATGGCCTGGAAGCCCCACTGCCTCAGAGGGCAAGAGAAAAAGCGCACCATGGTAGAGAACAAACACATCGTATTTATATAAGTCAAGGCAAAGAAGTCACTCTCTTCCCTTGTTTGTGATGTTTTATTGTTATTCCAGTTGCACATTCTCCCGTGCAGTCTGCAGTTTACATAAAGCTGCACATGTGACTGGGCTGAAGGGCAGACATCATGCCCCACTTATCTGAACCTGGCCCCTCCTATAGCTTCATGGCCTGAATTCCAGCAGAGCCTCCTGGACTATCTGATAAGGGTAGAATTTGCTATCTTTCTTTTGCTTTCACTGCCCACCCCCTTCTCTTTCTCTCTTCTACAGACACAACGTGTGAACCTTTACTCATCCTTACAGCATTCCTCATGCATCCAAGCCAACTGCATTCATCTGGACATTGCGCTGGGATGGTGGGAATTCAGAAGTGATCAGAAGGATTCAGAGTTATCATGGTCTTAGCATGTGAAACTAAACATGAAACACGTCTTTGTCTGAAAGCAAAAATAGAAAACTTTTCTAACTGAAGCACACGGTACTGAAAGTGGTATATCAACAGATGCAAGACCCATGGGTGACCTTGGGGAATGCAGTTGGCATGCTTCCTAGTTATTATCATAGAAAGGAATGGTGATAACCTCAGTAACCCTCCTTCCTATGCTGGAGTGCCATCTCATAAATCAGGTAAAAACCTTTTTCATTGACCTCCTTTTATAGCGTTCCTCAGTGGCCATAAACAAGTGCAATCTATTTGTCGCATCAGTTCTTTTGGTTAAACCTTTAAATAAATTGACTAAGCAGCTTATCACTAAAATGGACCAGGTCATATAACCTTTAAGTGGGTAGTATAAAGGGAAAATCAAAGTTTACATGCAAATTCATAGAACAGGTTTTTGAGATATGGAGCAATTTTGCCTCTGTAAAGCTAGCCCTTTGATGGCATGTTATTTAATATTGTTTAAAAAAATATGGTTAAACAATAAAATCCAAACATGAATGACAGAAATGAATGTATTTGAATCAGTTCATAGCTACTGTACGAAGTGTTAAGTGAGTCAGGGTGCATGTTCATTTGCTGTTGGAGTCCAGTCAGCTGCTCCTGCAGGTCAGAGCATAAACACACAGTGAGTTCTCAGAGACGAAGGACTGCAGTGGAGGTGAAAAGACAACAGCTCACAGTGGATTAGCATATATACTACACCTCCTGCACACTGTGCATGCACAAACACACACACAGCTCATCGATCTTCCCCAGAAGCTGTTTGTGTGTGTGTGTGTATTTCTCTGCATGTATGTGCATGTTTTCACCCATGTGTGCTTCACAGCAGGCCCTGGGCTAGCCAAATGCACTGGTCTTTTCATACAGTAGTGCCAAGTGTGTGTAAATTTTTAATCACATGGGCCCTTACAATTGGGTGAAGTGCAGAACCTTTGACATCACCCAGAGCAACAATATGAATGATTGATTTACATTCAGTACAGTGAATCCTTAGCGTGGGAATTATGCTGTGGTTGTCTTCTCACCACAGGCAGACCGGTTAAGGGCAAATTAATATTTTATACATATCCCACGAGAGTCAGAGAGTGAGAGAGGTTTTCTAAGGTTTTCAAAAACCTCTCTCATCCTTGATTTGGGCTTCTACACATGTTTTGAGGCCTTCATTGTTCATAGATGTAGTTTCCATTATTGGCACAAAGGTTTATCATATATGTTCTATCTTATAATACAATTTCTCTTATTTTGTTTAGAAAGAACTCTTAATTATCTCCAGACCTTCTGTGCTGTTTTCTTCCCCAGGTACTGGACGTCTTCACATGCATTTTTGAACTTCACTCCTGGCCTCGTGAAGATTGCCGTCAGTGGGTGTTTTATCTCTGGAAGAGCTGCAGTCCCATTTGTCTCCTCCTCCAGTGTGTTTGGATAACAGTTTCAGACTCTCTTGATACAGACTCCTGATAAGAAGCTTGATGTCAGGTCACACAGACTCATATCTGGATCTGGAGTGGTATGACCCAGCCAATGAAATCAGGCATCACTTTATCTGTCTGAGAATAGAATGGGTGTATAGCTCAGGTTTAAGAGCTGGATTTAGTCAGGGTTACATACAGGAGGCAACTGAAACTTAATAATGATGGGTGATCACTTTTGTGGTTTAAAGGATTTCAGTGGTCACGTCATTTGGTTTTGAGAAAGCCCCAGTTCCATACACGCACACACACACACACACACACACGCACACTCTTGTCTTTTTTATTTCCACTCTCTTATTGCATGTGGACATATCTAAATATCTGATTTTTATCGTAAAGTGCATGTGCAGACCTGACATGTTCTGCGGCGCTCTTCCCACATGGTTCAGCTGGGTAGGGTTGGGGTTAGGACAAGATCACTAACACACGGTCCTTCTGATAGGCCTTAAGTTGCACCATGCAATCCGGCAGCTTTAATCACTCACATATTATGTACAGCACAACAGAGTCATGAATAAATGGCGAAGAGATAAAGACATGAGAATCAGGGCCTAGTTTTAAGGCGCTCGCTCACGTGGTCAAACTAAAGGATTATGACTAATTGCATTTCATTGATCACTGATAAAGCAGTGCATCCAGTAGGCTTGTGGGCCACATAAAATGAGCTGCATAAATCTCATGTCTATCCCTGATTTTATGTTTGTTATGACACTGATATGGATCACAGTGAAACGTGTTGACATGATCTCATGCATCTGCTCTGGAGCCGTTTGAAGAGGTCCCCATCACGCCATCACGGCTCACGACGCTCTCCCTGTACCTCCCTCACCTTCCTCCACCTCGTCCTTTCTCTTCACATTCTGACAATGACATAAAAACAACATGCCTGCCATTCCTTCTTTGAGAGAAAAAAAAAAGACATGCTTTGATCCATGTGCTTTCATTCAGATATGATAAGCTCTGGCCATTAATTCATCTGGCGCAAGTATGAGGACTGTTTTCTTTGTGTTGTATGTTGTCATGGCAACTGTGCCATCTGTCGTAACAAGAAGAGGGCTGAAGGTTGATATTGAGTTTCTGAAGGAAAAGCAGACAACCCTCTTTAATCAGTCAAAAAACCTTTTGTTAAGGCCTTCAATGCTATCAAATGGCTGTTTAGGTAATAACAAACCAGCCACATAATGAGTATTGGACCCCTTTCTTTAACAGCTTCCATCAGTGACCAGCTTTCTTGATGAACTATGACATGCTTACTGCTAGAATTCTTTAAATCACCATTTAATCTCCCATGATATGTACAGTAACGCCTACAAATTAATTATACTTGCAATTCTATTATGCGCTCCTATGGTACATGGTTGAACACACACACACACACACACACACAGGCTCTTATCCAGTTGAGGCTCCTATCCAGTTTCTGCTTGGGTTTGTCTCTCTTAGAGAATCAGGTAATCACAGGCATCAGACTGGCCGGCACCAGGCTGCTTGGTGACCTTGAAGACATATAGAGGTGGACAAGAGCAATATGCAGCCAAATGAGGTGGGTGTCCAGGCCGCTCCTTCAGGCAGGGAGCCCAGCTCCATCACTCTGCTCCCTGCCCTCCTGTCTGCCCTGGAGACAATGAGGAAGGAACACCATGCTCATGTGCTTATCAGACCATATCGTCTATGCCAAATCTCCACTGTCAAATTCTGATTCCACAAGACAAAAAAAAAAGTCAACGCATGCTTTGCTTTTCTTTTTGTTGGGGGGTTCAATCGCCTAAAACATAAATTAGTTTCTTCCAGCACATTAGCACTTAGCAGTTTCAACAGAGGGCTACACTCTTGAACTGTAGTCTGGAACTACATTGCCTTTTCAGTGCAGACAGATTTTCACTGAAACAAAACCACAGCTATCTTGATTGGGTATTTCAGTGACACATGATATCCTCTCATATCGTTTCTAATCCCTTTCCTGCTGATTGTGCTTTGGCTCTGGCCACTTCGTTCAGTTCTCTGTTCAACAACGACGCGGCTGCAACAGAACCCAGGTGCCAAAATTCCCCTGAGCGCGGCGCTTTCCAGCTGGACCAGGAAGGCCCGATTTCACCTGTGATCATTTCCGAGGATCTTATCAGCAGAGGTGTTTATTTTAGCAGGCATCGTGATTCAGGAATGTATGCTTGACTACAATACGCATCAAAGCATCTCAAAGCAGCATGCTTTGTCCAAACAAGCTCCACTTGTCTTTTGACCATGACTGGTAGAGTGGTGAAATGGTATGATACTTTTCCATATGCTATTTTCACTCCGTAGCTCATTCGGTACATGGTAAATTAGCACATTTGACATTACAGTGCATGTTTTCTATCAGCAGAAAAAGTGTGAGCATAGGTCTTCCCATAATTTTCTCATAATCAAAGACACTAACTGTGAATTTATCATCATTGCCCTTCTCATCTCTGCTCGTCTCGTCACTCCTCTTCAGCCTCACAACCCTGCTGTGACCGCCATAATCATCACTGATGTCTGTTTTGTCAGAACGGAATGGATGTGCTTGAGAGGACTGACATCCACTTTGTCACAGCTCTGCTGAAGAAAAGCAGACAGTCAGGGATGGCCTCACCTTTCCTGCCACCAACAAGACGACTGCTGGAAAGAGAGGATGGCCTTGAACTTCAGACAAATGAGCCATTGTGTCCAGTTAAAAGCTATTGTTCATCTAAAAGGAGAGCAAATTCAATGTGCTTGTCAATCACTTGAATTTTAAACAGTGGACATGGTTCAGTGGGACTTTGAGGAGTTGACAACCAGTTGGCCACTACTGAAAAATGAAATTAAGCCAAAGACACTAGAACGAATTTGATTAGTTTGACCGAGACTTTTTATTTGTAACTTTTAGTTTCCAGTTAACGTGGTACAATTTGAATTGAGTATTAATCGGTTCTGATGAATATTTGCTTAGCATTGTCTTTGATGAGAAACAAACAAAGTATTTCTTTTCTTTGGGTGCTGGTACACAGCACTTCAGATGACTGACACATGGAGTCTGCTACAGGAGGGTTTTTTCAAGTCTGTCTGAGAGTTTTAATGCATTGTTAACGTTGGCTATAAAAGCTGTTGATATAACTCAAATGGGGCCACGGGGGGGACGACAAAGGAAGACTGGAGCCATTGCCTTTCCCCAAGTTAAACAAAACAAAGGACCACAAATCTTTGTGTAAATGTCTAAGCAAAGGAAATCTCTTGTGCGACATAAATGTCTGGATGACTGCAGCTTACTTTAGCAGAGGCAATCTGAAAAATGCTTTCCCATTTGGTGAATCATAGCAGATTAGAATTAGGAGCTAAATCCTTTTTGTGGACCAATTTAGGCTAATTTGACGTAATTCACACATGGACGCTAATTGCGCTAGATGGCTTGGAATGGCTATCCATTAGATATAGCTGTTGATTGGGTCCTGAATAAACTACCCTGTGTGGCTGTTACATTTCAGGGGCACACTTATCAATGCCATTGCAGGTTTTTCTTTGTAGACCATTTGCCCTCTAGGCACATGGGAGTTGCCTCTGATGTAGCTATGGGGCAGTGGGCCGGAGCCCAGATGTGTCACCAGCAGCTGTTACACTGTCTGACATACATGGGATGGTAGAGGTGTGAGGAGGGAGGGAGGAACCGAGCACTTTTTTGAAGGAAAAATACATTTACTTCAACTTTGTCACAAATAGGCCCATTATGGAGAGACTGGTTTGGAACAGTGAACAGTTCCCCATTAGTGGAAACAAAATGTCATCTACTAAACTGCATCGTTTGATTTTACTTTCAACTGGAAGCCTACTGAAGGTGACCTTTTCCTCTTCTATCACATGTTGTCGGCATGGTAAATAAACACCTCTGCCTGAGATGGGCACTCGAGTGAGCAGCTGGACTCAAAGTTGCAATTAAGTCGCCTAGAAAAAGACTTCAGACTTGAAATTCGTGATGAACAATAAGACTTGTGAGCAATAAGAGTCAGTCCTGTCTTCGAAAGTTATAGGAAAAAATATTTCTTTGTGTATTTATGGTTCCATAATTCCTTTGTTTCAGTGATTTGGGACGCAGCTCCTTGTCTCGCGACAAATCACAACATCCGCTTATCGCGAGCGGGAAGTCGGAGAGAATTGTCAAATGTAAACAAACGAGGGTGTCATGGCTTCGGCTGGAGTACCGCACGTGGGTTTAAAATCCGTGGACACAACCGAAGGGCGTCAACGTGTGAAGAATGTGGGAAACAAATGAAAGACACTGGAACGACCACAACAAACTTCATAAGGCACCTGAAAATACACCCGGATAGGTTTGTTCCGTTTACGCTGGCCACTTAGTCGTCAATACAGCCAATATATAAAATACAGTTATTTTACATCTCCTGTCCCTAAGTTTATTCTGGTGTTGACTTGAGACTTGACTTGGACGCTAGCCTAAAGACTCTTGGCTTGTATTTTGCGACTTTTGAACATCTCTGACTTCTGCAGCACTGGAATTTGAAACAGTTGCGAGATACCACCATGACAAGTTTATTTAAACTTTTTTTAAAAAGTTCTGAAGTTCCAGAGAACTCAGGTTTTTGGTAACTTAGATAAGATAACAAACATTTTACATGTAATAATTATTTTGACAAGACAAAAGGCATATTTCACATGATGTTGGTCCAGTAAAAGAAGATAACTGTTATTTTCCAGAAATAGGCCAGACAAGATGCTTAGTCTGATATTTGCTATTGCTTTTGCTCAGCGGTGATGAAAGTCCAGACGTATTAATGCCATTTGGTTTTCTCATATGGAAAAGCCACTTTACGCAGCAGTAACCACTGTTATGTCCCTTTAAAGTGACTCCTTCAGTCCTAATTGACGAAGTTCTGTTTTATCTCTAAAGCGTTGTGGATTTCAGCTGACACAGCTGAAATACTCTCACCGCTGCTCCCAGACAGGAAATGAATCTAACATAAAATGAGACGATCTGAGGTCAGAACTGTTCCCTCGACTTCCTCCTCTGGCTACTTCATTAAGTGGGTTCTCACGATCAATTACAAGGACATCTATTGGCCACTTAAAGCCTCCAGATGGTATAGTGTTTTTGCTAAACCACAGGCGCAGTCACACTGTGTTAAGGGCCTGATTCACAGACAGGTTCCCTTTTGTAAAATTCTCTTGTTAGTCTAACTTGTCATGATGGGTTGGAGAACATGAACATGACTTAGAGTAGTGCCAAATTGTTTTAATCAGTAAATGACTAGCTGTTCTTAGCAACCTCATTCTAAACGATAATGTGTTGACCAAAAAAAAAGCCCTGACTTGAGGGCAGAGCTAATATAAGATCTCCATTAGAAATCCTTCAGCACTAGGCATATACAGTTTGTGTGTAACCATCAACCCTCAATTGTGGTTCTACTAAATCCTGGCTGTTAATAATTCAGTTTAACTTCATCAAAGGTTGTGTTTAAAGACCAGTCATGCTGGTTTATTCATTTGTACAGCAGTTCCATTTGTTTCCTCTGTATTTGTCAGACGTGTCTTAGTTAAACTTGCAAACTTGTAAAGCTGTTTTCATTTGAATCAGACATGAACTACATACATATGTGGAGCATCTTGGAGATGTCAAACCATTACGATGCATTATGGTTTGGTGATCACAAAAATGTTTGTCTCGTCACATTTGAACTTCAAATGCATAGTTTACAGTGTTGAATATTTGAATCTTATTTTACTGTCACTAGCTGGTTCGTGTATTCAAGATTAAAGGATAGCATGATAAATTCCAGAGACTGAAATATTTCTGAAGTCTCAATGCCAAACTGTAATTTTAATCCTGCTTCAAAAAAACTATATAATATAAAACTAGTCCTTAGTGATCAATTAATATTTAATATATCAGTTCAGTTTAAGGAATAAGTTCATATTTAAGGCATCATTCCATATTAAAGGTACCTTTGTCACTTAATCTTAGATTTATTACCTTTATTACCACTTGGGATTTAAATTTTCCTAATGTCTCCACTAAAGATCATTTTGCTAATGTCTCCCAGAGCAGAGCTGGTCTCTCTCAGAGCAGAGTTGGTCTCTCTGAAGGCTCTTACTGTAACCTTCAGGTCAATTAGTCAGTCTTGGCTCCATATTTGTACTCTCAGTACAGAAAATCTTTGGTAAACTCTTAAAATGCTTATTTAAAATGTAATGGATGTTTTGCAATAGCTACAGCTGTGATGTAAACAATCTTATTTCTTCCTGGATCTGATGTCTTTCTGGTCTTGATAATTTAGTCTTAAAGTGATAATCTGATCTAGATAATTTGTTTTTTATAATCACATAAAGATGAGTGTATGATTGAAAGTTATCTTATGTTAAGTACTTAAGAGACTTTTTAAATTAACGTTAATTATATAATTTATAGTATTATATATAATTATCTATCTATCTATCTATCTACAGTGGAGTAAATAATTATTTGATCCCTTGCTGATTTTGTAAGTTTACCCACTGACAAAGATATGAACAGTCTATAATGTTAAGGATAGGTTTATTTTAACAGTGAGAGATAGAATATCTAAGAGAAAATCCAGAAAATTACAGTGTATAAAATGTATACATTTATTTGCATTTTGCAGAGAGAAATAAGTATTTCATCCCCATTTGCCAATGAACACCTGGATCATTCTGAGAGTGATTGGAAGAAGGTGCTGTGGTCAGGTGAGACAAAAATTGAGCTCTTTGGTATTAAACCTACCATGTTTGGAGGAAGTGAAATACGGACTATAACCCAAAGAATACCATCCCCACTGGCAAGCATGTAGGTGGATACATTATGTTTTGGGGTGTTTCTCTGCTAAGGGCACAGGACTACTTCAACACATCAATGGGAGAATGGATGGAGCCATGTACCGTAAAATCCTGAATGACAACCTCCTTCCTTCCGCCAGGACATTAAAAATGGGTCGTGGCTGGGTCTTCCAACATTACAATGACCCAAAACATACAGCCAAGGCAACAAAGGAGTGGCTCAAATAGAATCACATTAAGGTCATGGAGTGGCCTAGCCAGTATCCAGACCTTAATCCCATAGAAAATGTATGGAGGGAGCTGAAGGTCCGAGTTGCCAAGCGACAGTCTCTGATCTGCAATGAAGAGTGGACCAGAATTCCTCCTGACATGTGCACAAACCTCATCATCAGCTACAAAAAATGTCTGACTGCTGTGCTTGTCAACAAGGGTTTTGCCACCAAGTATTAAGTCTTGTTTGCTAGAGGGATCAAATACTTATTTCTCTCTGCAAAATGCAAATAAATATATATATTTTATACAATGCAATTTTCTGGATTTTCTTTTAGATATTCTATCTCTCTGTTAAAATAAACCTACCCTTAAAATTATAGACTGTTCATGTATTTATCAGTAGGTAAATTTACAAAATCAGCAAGGGATCAAATAATTATTCCTGCACTGTATCTATCTATACATATACACTATATTGCCAAAAGTATTTGCTCACACATCGAAATGATCGGAATCAGGTGTTCTAATCACTTCCATGGCCTCAGGTGTATAAAATTACGCACATAGGCATGCAGACTGTTTTTACAAACATTTGTGAAAGAATGGGTCGCTCTCAAGAGCTCAGTGAATTCCAGCGTGGAACTGTAAAGCTGTAACAAATCCAGTCGTGAAATTTCCTCGCTCTTAAATATTCCAGAGTCAACTGTCAGCTGTATTATAAGAAAATGGAAGTGTTTGGTAACGACAGCAACTCAGCCACGAAGTGGTAAGCCACGTAAACTGACGGAGCGGGGTCAGCAGATGCTGAAGTGCGAAGAGGTCGCCAACTTTCTGCAGAGTCAATCACTACAGACATCCAAACTTCATATGGCCTTCAGATTAGCTCAAGAACAGTGCGCAGAGAGCTTCATGGAATGGGTTTCCATGTAAGTGCATAAAGTTTAAAGTGTAAAGTTTGGTGGAGGGGGGGGATTATGGTGGGTTGTTTTTCAGGAGCTGGGCTTGACCCCTTAGTTCCAGTGAAACGAAAGAGTGTACAGAGTAAAGAATATATAATAATAATAATAATAAAGGTCCACTGAGAGGAGCTAGGATGTGTGTACTGTGCATATGCGGTCAAGAATATTTATACATATTTACATCAGTGCAAACAGCATTACATTAGAAAGGAGTTACTGTCATAAAGTATAGCAGGGTTTGATGGTTCTGTTTAAGGTTACAGTACGAAGTGTCTACTTAAGGAGCACTACATCTCTGGGGAGAAAGCTGTTAGGATGTCTGGTTGTGCTAGCTTTGATGGCTCTGGGTCTTCTGCCAGAGGGAAGTGTCTGAAACAGGAGATGTCCAGGATGTAAGGGGTCAGCTGTAATTTTGCTGGCATGTTTCATCCCCTTGCAATGTTATGAATATTATTTTTGAATTTGATCACAACATGAATCTGAAAACAGACATTTGTACACTGTAACTCCTGTTTCAGTACACTTTCACTTCACAAATGGCACAAATATTTGATTTCAAAATGTTTTCGATTAGAAACCCATACATGCGGTTCAGTTTATTCCATAATAATGTCCATTAAAGGAATCTGAATGTAGCATTAGCATTTGCCCTAAGCCATATACCCTGGAGCACAGCACTACAGAAGTAATTTTACAACCAGATTCTCTAGAGTTCAATTAGCCAGTGTTTCACCTTATAGGCCAGTGACCAGGCCATGACCCTTTGCTTGTTATTCAGAAATCAGAATTCCATGATGTTGTGCTGCAAACCAAATCTTCAGTGGATAATTAAATGTGAAGCATGCCCCTTAGGAAAAGGCTCACCGAGTCAAACACTCAACAGAGAGATAAACACAATCTCACACACACACACACACACACACACACACACACTCAAGCATGCATACATACATGCATACACACAGGAACTCACATGCTGAGAAACACAGATATGCACACAAATATATACAGTTTTCACTTGTGACATGTAGTTTGCCTTCTGTAAGTTTGTTCTGTAGTTCTGCAACCTGTGTGACTCCTTTATGCTTCTCTCCTTCCCATCTCCTGGTGAACATTTAGTCATAGGATAGGTTGCTATGGCAATGCAGCTGACTCTCTCTCACTCTCTCTCAGGGTATTGGAAAAGTGTTGTAAAGTTGTGTATATTATGTGTGGTGTTTGCATTGAAAAATTACATACCTGTAATCAGTGTGAATGAACTGAAGTGGGGTAATCTGCATGTGGGTAATTTGCATGGTGTAGAATGACAGAGTTAATTCTGAATGAACCTTGTGTTGGGTAAGCACAATGCTTAGATAATGGAAGCAGTTGGCACAATATATCAATATCTTAAAGCCCTTGGTATAGAACCATGTTTAAAGATACTCACCATTTGACTAGAACCACTACACATGCACACACCAAAGACACATGAACATGCAAAGGCCTCATGTACATCAACAGTTTAAACAGTGTCTATATGTGTCTTTATGTATTAATCCTCTGCCAGCTGGTGATACGCACACACATGCATACTTGCCTCATGTTGGAGGGAGACTGTGATATTAATAGTGATATTAATATATCAATTCCAGTTTAAATGTCTCATGTGCTCTTTGCCTGAGGGGAGAAACTAGTTGACAATGACACATTCATTCGCTCCCTCTGTTTCTCTGTCTCTCTGTCTCTCTCTCTCTCTCTCTCTCTCTCTCTCTCTGTTTGTCTGCCTCTCTCACTCCCCATGTTTCTCTGTATCTCTCTCTATTTATCTTTCTCCCTCTCCAGATCAGGAACCTGTAACTGCAGTGTGGGGTCATCTCTTTGTCAAGCAGCAGTCACAGCTTGGAGCATTCCCTGTCTTGTGTCTCAATCTGATGGATCAGAGCGTATAGGAGACTTTTCTGTTGGGGGTTAGGGTTCACTTCTGGGACAGCCTTTATTTCCTTTATTCAATCCAAATGTCATTTCCTGAGACAATGGGGGTTGAGTAGGGGTCAAGTCGGTGCTTCCTGTTCTGGCTTATATGATTTCTGTATCTGCTCTAATTCCATTGCATTGATATGTAACTGATCCAAATGTGAGTGAGGAAGCAGTACTGTTACATATAAACAACACTTCAAACACAGTATCTTAATTACACTCCGATACTGACCTGGAATAAACAGCTATGGAAATATGTGCCAGTTTAAAACTCCATCTTCACAGAAGCAGTACTCTGGCAATAATATTTGTTTATTTCAAAATACTTTTTTTTAAGTCAATAACAATGTAGTATCTTTGATGTTAATTTACTAAATGAACAATTTACAAAATTACAAAAGTAACAAAAATACATTGCTTAAATTAAAAAAAGCAACGGCTGGTTCCTCCTTGTTCTCAGCGGTAAAGTCTGTTTTCTTGAGACTAACAGAGCTGGAGTTGGTGGGAGTTTGTAGGCGCTGCGATGTCATCCTGATGTGAAAACCAAATGCGGACCTGTCTGAGAGCTCCACTCTCCTGACCGACGTGCCATTCAGTATCACAGACATGAATCGGCCTGCCTGCTTTATCAATAGACCAGATCAGTGCTCTGAGAAGAGACAGAGACACACAGAGAGACAGAGTGAGCATATGTTTGTGTGGTTGAGTGATTTCAGCCATCTCTTCTGCACTGGCCAGCACTGGGCCTGCTTACTCCACACAGTGATTGTTTGCGTTGTCTGCCCGACGAGGCCCGTGCTCGAGGCAACGTGAGAATGTGACATCATAATTGCAGGCCTATGAAGCTGCTACTCTGGTCCGGGGGGCATGCTGTAGTTGTTGTTTGTTTTCTATGTGAACTTGGATTAGGTATTTCACATCATTTAGTCTTAGCATCTAATTTACGGCCCTTCCCGCTTTAGAAGAAGACACACTGTTTAATACCATGACTGCATGCTATTATTTGCTTTGACAGATTGTTGGCAATGATTTGATATCCTGGTGTATGAACGTTCGTTTGCTTTTCATATCCATGGTAGTGTATCTTAAATGTAGGTCATTGTTGGTACACTTCAGACCTGCATCAATACTAACAACATTATGTGCGTCTGTTAGGACTTACAGGCCTTTAAAAAGTATTGCACAACACCTGACCTGAAAACCCAGCCCTGAGAAACTGGACCCGCTACCACATGTTCCCACATGGCTGCATGAAATCTTGGACTCCACTTTGAACCTGTGAAAGTGTCCTTGCCCCTTTATGGGTAAGTACAAAAGAGGTTTTAACTTTACTGACATTATAGATAGTCTTCATAGAAAGGGTCTCTAAATCACCATTTGTTTTTGTGTCTAGTCTTTGTTTAGCATTTGTGACATGCAAAACACCAACGGTTCAGTTTGGAAGATGTTTTGTATGTCCAATGAAATAACACTGGACGATATGAAACTGCGGATGTTAAAATCTTAAAAGTAGTCTCAAAACTAAATTATAATCTGTCTGTATCAAAAATGTATTTACCATTAACCACAAAATTGCCATTAGCTGTGGCTTGAAAAGCAAACTGCTCCTCTACTCAGACAGTTTTACACTGTGGTCCCCCAGAATTCAGCAGCAGGACACCGGAGACACTGGTTCCGTTGTCCATATCATGTGGAATTACTGAATGGTGCTGACTGCCAGGTACTAGTAAGAAGGAATGGGCATTAGCGCGTGACTCTGCTGAGGCTGACTGTAACATTCCCAGAGGCTCTGCAGGCAGAGGGGTAGTTTGTCACAGGAACCCCAGTGCTGTCAAAACAGAGCCCAACTCCGTACCCCACCCACACACACTACTCTATCATTCCAGTGTATTCTCTCTTTCTCTCTCTCTCTGACACAGTTTCAACTGTATACAAAGAATGATGTCCTATCTATGTTATTCTTGTCCTCATAGCTCAGCATTTCACATACCAGTCCAACCCAGTATGACTCTCTGATGTGATTTTGGATGCGAGTTTCCCTGGAAGCTTGCGCCGTTGCGATCCGTGGCGCTGGTCCCCGCGCTCCCGCCCCTCGCTGCTGACCCGGCATCGCTGGGCACGGCGGTGCGTCAGAGCGGTTTAGGTGAATACTCAGCACATGAGTAATGTGCACAGAGTCCCAGCCCACAGAATCCCTAATCGCCATCACTGATGAGCATACTGCCTGACCTTGGGATTTCATAGTCTTCAGCTGCAGTGATCATTTGACTTTATCATGCACCCCCCCCCCCCCCCTTTTTTTTTGCCACAGGCCCTGTTTTTGTCATTAGACATTTCCTTGCCAACAGAAACATGGAGTGGCCAAGTGTTAGACTGAAGTCCGTGTTTAGTTAACCCCTCAACCAGAGAAAGAAAGGGACCCTGTGAATAGTGATATCACTCCATCTAGGAAAAGCAGGAGCACTTCAGATTTTCTACATTAGCAATCTGATTCATCATGTACACAAAATGTACCAATCTCTCTACCAACCCCACTCCCATTAGACTACAGTTCCCACAATCCCACAAAACACAACAATAGAAAAGACAAGTTGCAGTGAGTTCCTTTATCAATAGTCTTAAACATGTCATAATTCACAAACTACAAGAAAAAATTACATCCTAACATTTGAATTCTAGTTAAATATGAAGAGATAATGGAAGCAGTTGGCTATTACTGTTTAGACGCTTTTCCTTTATTCTGGTTTCTTTACCATTGCACTAGATAAAACATGAAGTGTGTCATCGACTGTGTCTGGAACATTAACGTTTGAGCTTCATCAGTGTGAAGTGATTTTAACGCTCAGCTTCAGTGATGCCTGTGAAGGTCTGGACTGAGCAGATTCGTCCTGCCTATAGAGGTCTTGGGTCAGTGCTGAGGAGACTCGTCCTGTCTATAGAGGTCTTCGGTCTGGGCTGAGGAGACTTGTCCTGCCTATAGAGGTCTTCGGTCTGGGCTGAGGAGACTTATCCTGCCTATAGAGGTCTTCGGTCTGGGCTGAGGAGACTTGTCCTGCCTATAGAGGTCTTCGGTCTGGGCTGAGGAGACTCGTCCTGCCTGTGGAGGTCTTCGGTCTGGGCTGAGGAGACTTGTCCTGCCTATAGAGGTCTTCAGTCTGGGCTGAGGAGACTCATCCTGCCTGTGGAGGTCTTGGGTCTGGGCTAAGGAGACTCGTCCTGCCTATAGAGGTCTTCGGTCTGGGCTGAGGAGACTCGTCCTGCTTAGGCAGTTGCACAGGCAGCCTGGGATAGCAGCAGGGATACACGACTCTTTTGAATAACCTCCAAATAAAACAGAGAAATTCCAGGGCGCGGCAGAGAGAGAGAGGGAGAGAGAGAGAGAGATGGGGGGAGTGAATGTTGTGTTTGCAAAGGCCAACTACACGTATACAATGACTTTCTGTGCAGCTTTTCCCTGACAGCCAAGAGCAGAGGCAGTTCTATGCCCCTAGCCAATCACAGTCCCCAAAATGTGAACAAAATGAAAACTGAGAAATGGTTTTGATTCCTCTGAGACAGATATGGGAGCTCTCCCATAAAACAATTACACACAGCTTGTTATGCATTTGTGGTTTGACATAGGGAGAAAACAGACAGACATTCTAAGGTGACTTAACAAACATGCTTTTTCT
This sequence comes from Brachyhypopomus occidentalis, assembly GCA_020368025.1. Classification (NCBI taxonomy): domain Eukaryota; kingdom Metazoa; phylum Chordata; class Actinopteri; order Gymnotiformes; family Hypopomidae; genus Brachyhypopomus; species Brachyhypopomus occidentalis. The sequence goes on from JAGXOD010000002.1 coordinate 3,305,217, forward strand.
GGCACGTTTAACAAACACACTATTTCTGTCAGTGTTAACAAACACCAGTAATTCTACAAAAGCTAATAGCAAATAATGGCCAGTAATAAGTCTAGACCTATAAGCCATTGTAATACAACTGTAGAACCCTGTGCAGAATTCTGCTTTTCCTGCTGTGTGTTTCAACAACATCCATGATTAGATCCACAGAACATGCAGCGTCACATTCCTGAACCACATAAATCATTTTTACAAACTGCTCTTTGTGAGCTCAGAAGCAGACCATCAGTGATTCAGTCACAGACATTTCTAAAACCATGAAAGGCAGAGTTGGCTTTAGGTGCTTTTTGGAAGGGATTTATTTGTCCAGAAAGAAAATAACCTATCTATGGAGTGTTACTCCAGGAGAATTAATATATGACATAGAATGTCTCCAGATGAATTAACAAAATGGACCAAGGTTTAAAAGAGGAACGGGGTTGTGTTCTTATGATCTAGTGTTTCTTATTCTGAGAATAACAGGTTTCCTCTGATCTTTTCTGCTTCACAGAACATTAAATGGCTTATTACAGATGTGTTTTTAGCACTGCACTTTTAGTCCGCACCTATTAATTCGCAATGATCAGCTGCAGTAAACAATAAATACTAGTCCATACATATTTGACTCGCATAACCTCTTGAAACACTGATTGACATGATGATAGTCTTAGCCTGACCCCTGGTGTTCATAATGATCATTACAACCACTCAATTTTCACCTCTGAGCCTCTGAGTATTTTTATTTACTCTGTGTGATTTATTATATACACTCCACGAAATGCAGCGTGTTCGAAAGTAATGATCAGACCCAATAAGAAAATCTAATGTGATTTTAATGTGCTAATGTTTCTCCAACATTATCAACAATAACATTAACAAAATTACCAAAATTATCTTTGCCACAGCTGACAAATTAACACATTTGTGAACTCAAATGGCCCCTGAATTAGTATCAGCTGAATGATGTAATAAGTTTGCATCCTTTGTAGCACTGAAATACAACTGCGACCGGAAATTTTAATTAATACAGACTTACCTTAAACTTTCTACATGCAGTCTTGAAGCCTTACCAACATCCTTCTAAAAGAATCTGTTTCACTGAGTAGCACCTGACATACATATAGTATGTCATATAGTAAACCCCTAACTCACTAAAACTTAAAGTATTACGGGAGTTTAATTAACAGACGCATTTCAAATCATCAATCACAGGGAAAACCAATGAGAAAATTGTTTTCAAGCAATTCACTGGTTCTCTATCCTCAAATAGACAAATTTTTTTTTGAGCTACTCATAATACCGACACTATTCTAATTAAGGAAATCAACAATGTTCATTTACATGCAGACTCTGGGAAGATATATTTTACTATTGCTCGATCTCAATTCAGCTTTTGGTATCACAGACCATAGTGTTCTTATAGACAGACTTGAGAAGTGGGTTTGGCTCTCAGGAACAGTCCTAAAATGGTTCAGTTCATACCTGTAAGGCAGGAATTACTTTGTCAAAATAGAAAATAATGTTTCTGAAAGAGTGCCAGTGACTTGTGGTGTCCCCCAGGGTACAATTCTTGGGCCGCTCTTATTTAACTTGTACATGCTTCCTCTTGGCCAGATCATACAAGATTTTGGTTAAGATTTTTGGATCTTACCACAGCCACACAGAAGACACCCAGGTTTACTCTGCCCTCTCCCCGGACAACAGCAGTCCCTTTGACTCTCGTAGCAAGTGTCTTGAGTGCATCACTAACTGGTGAGTTGCAGACTAGCTGAACATTTGGAACTAGTCAGTTAGTCCTGCCTAAAGTAAAAACTACGGAGAGGCTGAATTTCACTATTATGCTGTGTTTAAATGGAGCTAGTTGTCAGAGGAAATTGGAAGAGCCCCAACACTTGATATTTTTAAATCAAAACTAAAAATGTTTGGTCATATATAAGATATTACTAGACGTTATGGACACAGGTGTAAGTCCTTGTGTTTTAAATGAAAAACCTGAGGAAGCCTCTCTCCTTATCATGCTGCCTTCACTCTTCATAGCAGAAAGTCCTACAGGCAGGGGAGGGAGTGAACTGTGCTACACAACAGACTCAGAGTGATGAGACGGATCCATGTGCAGTTTAAGGGGCTTAATAAGGGATAAAGGGGCAAGGCAAACCAGGTCCGAGGGCAAAACAGTGAGTTGCACCAGACTAGGCACAGAGAGCCTGGGAAAGGCACAAAAGGGCAAAAACCACAGGATAAGTCCGATCCACAAGGGGCAAAACAGGCAATAAACACAGCTTGGTACGCTCAGTAGAGTAGCTGGCAATACATCACACAGAATACAGAGACTGGAGGCTTTAAATAGGGAGCTTGATGAGTAAGATTAGGAATAGGTGATGATAGTGATTGCGATAACCATGGTGATGGAAGTTAATGTTATGGTGAGGAGGACCTCTGGTGGCCAAAGGGGGGTTGGTGACATCATTTTGGTAGAAGAAGCATCTCATTACTGTCACTGGTGTAGAATGTGCAGGAATAGAAAAGGAGCAAGTGCAAGTCTCCAACTGTTGAAACAAATGAAACAAATGAAACCCTAACTGGAACTAAAGAAAGCCAATGGAACATACAATGGCCGACAATGGTCATGGGGAAAAAATTACTTATTTAAGGATAAACATACTAACATAACTCACAGATGGTGCTGTGAATGAGGCACAACACATGCACCACCCGAGATAGGTGTAACAACATATCAAAACAGAGGGAACATGTAGTACCAAGGACAAAAACGAACACAAAGCCATGTGCAATGGCACCACTGCCTAATGGAGGCTACCACTAGGGGGCACCATCACAATAACATTGATAACAGCAGTATCATTCAGTGAATTCACCGAAGGCTGGACCAGAACAGTCCGCATCAGTGGAAAAACTGTCAACAAAACTATTATCACACAAAAGAATGAACAAAAAAACAATAATCTAAAAAATCTAATCACTGCTAACAAAAACACAAGATTAACATAAATGTTACAAGACTCAATATTGATCATAATTTCATAGACAAACATTGATAGAAGCTGGCAATCAATCAAAAACAAAATGAAAAACAGACATGTTACAAGATACAGCACAAGAATCTGGACAAACAGCCCCAAACTCCTGCTGTGATATCAACTGTACAGACCTACCAATTCTCATGTATGCTCTACCAAGGCTTTTGGAGAATGCAGGGTTGCTAGAAAGCTGTGATCTGTTTGATGAGTAAAATGACCCCAAAGATAAGTACACCATTCCTCTGTAGCCCAGACACATGCTGTTGCCTCTCTCTCAGTCACATATGGTGTTATTATGAATGTGCCATACTCTCACATCAGCCATAAATTGTGGCTGACTGCAGAAAGTCCACTTAATACCTGCGATCGCCAAGTGTTTAAATTTATGAAGTAAGTCAAACATATTAATTCACGATTTGAGTTATTGGTTACGAGAGTCTTTAAGGTTCAGATTTTGCTCTTCAGGCTGACACTTCAGGCCTGGTCATCTTGATCTAGAGGTTCTTCCTGTTGGTTTATTATAAGAGATGGAACATGTGGTTCAGTAACCATGTCAGCCTACAGCTCCAGGGCGTGATGAATAACCTGCACAGCAAGATGAATAACATTTTTTACCCTCTTCTGCATAAACTGATACTATCATGACCACAATGGATCTACATGACATGCAGTCCATTACAAACCCACCCGGACACACACCTGCCTCAGACTCTAAATGGCGGTTGAGGCCACCTGCTTTTTAACCTGCTCCACCATCTTGTATCCCATTCTACTCTAACCATCTTCCCCCTTGGGCTTCTCTGTTCCTCCCCACATTTAGGCCAGTCATGGTCTGGTGGTTAGGGAACCGGTCTTGTGACTGGAGGGTCGTGGGTTTGATTCCCAGGCCCCAGGCCATGACTTAAGTGCCCTTGATCAAGGCACTTAACCCCACCTGCTCCCTGGGCGTCAGGCTAGGGCTGCCCACCGCTCTGGGCATGTGTGCACCTCAGCCTAGTGATCACTAGTGTGTGTCCTCACTGTACAGATGGGTAAATGCAGAGGACTAATTTCAATTGAGGTAGAATTGACAATACTTAAAGTATTGCCAAATCTATGCTGAACACCAAGCATTATTCCCACTCCACATGACAACCTACTTTTTCTATATTTAACACTAATCATCTTAGCCTTGGCTTAGCTAAGATACTGGTTAACTGCACCAACAGTTAAAAGAAAATTTTATTTTCAACAGTATGGTGCTTCTCTGAGTCACAATTTTCAAACATTCATGAACTAGCCATCATTTCATAGAAAATAAAATCATTTATCTCAGGAGATGGTTCAAAGAACATTATAGCCCTATAGATTTGAACTGGGTTTTAAGTGAGTCTAATTCCCATCTCGCAATAGAAAAACCCAAATCACACCTTCCAGAGGATACATTTCACACCACGCAGGTCTTATTTCCTACCCTGCAGCAGAGTCAAGGAGAGAATGACAAATTTCTCAGTCTCAATGGAACCTAAATATTCTGTTGTGAAAGTCACTTCTCAGGACTGGATCAGCATGCACAAACAGTAGACCTGGATCTCTTTAACTGGGTGGTAGAACCATCGGGCTGAGCAGAGGTGACACAAGGAGGCAGGTGGTTGAGAAGAAGGTCAATGGTAACTGGGGGAAAAGGGGGTGCACACCTGGAGCAGGGTTCAGACTGAAGGAGTGGTGGTACTAGAGTGGGGGTACTAGACTGGGGCTACTAGAGCACATGGGGGACATGGGGGAGGAAGAGAATTACAGGTGAGCAAACCCCAGCCACACTAAGTAACAAACCAAAGTGGTTCAGAACAATTTGAAAGGGTTCTGGTATTTGTGGTCATCTGTGGAGTTGAGTCATGTGTTCAAATCGATGAAGTCAGTTTTTCCTTGCTCGTGTATAGGCCCTAGCGCTTACATCAGGTGTTGTAACATGTTTAGACGGCTGGAACACTGGACACATAAACACCAGACCCGCTCTCCTTCTCAAAGATCACCTAACATGGTCCATGCCTTGTTTGGAGCGCTGGAACACTAGACACATAAACACCAGATTGTCCTCCATCACCTAACATGCTCCATGCCTTGTTTTCTATGCTGCACCTTCAAGGAATGTTGTTTTGTTCCACTCTGTGTTTTATATATGGCTGGAATGACAATGAAAAGACAATGAGGTGTGTCACCTGGACCATGGTCCATTATTTACTTTCTAACTTGAAAAATGATATGTGCATGGTATTGCTGTGTAACAGATATGTGGTTAGACGCACCTTTGGGACTGAGATATAATTTTTCAACAGAGCTGGGAAACACGTGACTAAAGTAACTTCAGTTGTAAAGCTAAAACCATGATTTATTAGTTCAAAAATGTCTTTCAAACATCCCTAAATATCCATTGCGATATCCACTTCCCTTCATGATAAAAATAAAAATCTTAACTTCAAATAACCTATATACATACAATGCAAAAAAAGTCCATTTAAATAAAATGAAATACTCAGACTAATATATTGTAGCATGTAACTATATTATATATAGAATTATATACATTTTCTATACATTTATATGGTTTCAAACTTTATACATTTTTAGTTTTTGTAGTCACATAGGTCAACACAAATTAATTGCATCTTAATGCTAAGCAGAAGGTTTGTGTTGTATGGATCTTTAAACCGTTTGCTTCTGCTTTTCAGAAATTCCCTACCAGGGTGTGCCCCTAAAACAAAATGTACACCCCCACTCTAACTCTAAGTTTTCAGATTGACGTCTATGTGTTTGTACATACATACAGCAGTGTGCTGAATCCTTTGACTTGACATCATAAGCCTGACTGACCAGTTTTTATTAATGCCTATTATGGGTTGTTCTTGGAAAGACTCTAAATGCCTACTCATTCATACATGCAGAGCATTAGTGCTATCATTGCCATCTGGCAGGGTTACCTTGAATAGCCCTCCCTGAATCTGCCCTGTTTCTGCTGAATCTCCTGTAATACCTGTTTATCATACATCACTTGTGAAAAGTTCAAAATGCTAAAAGCTTTGATGGTCATATAACTTCATATTGTAAAACAGGAATACAAGTTATGTGCATTTAAGCATAATTAAGAAAATCAGACATATTAATAGTGTCATGTTAAATCATCGTGGAGCTTTTTTTTTTATAAAACAAAAAACTGAAACCAAGTATTTGTAGCCTGACTGACCAGTTGGGGTGGATTTGTGGTTATCCCAGACTGTTATTGGATAAACTCTACAATAAGAATGATAATAATAACAATAAAGCCTACAGGGTTAATAACCATGTAACACTGTAGACATTGCAGTCCAGTAGAATTGTCAGTGGTAATACAAGATATGGGTGGCTTTTCCTTTCTGCACAAAGAAGGCATTTACAAAAGCTCTTTCTTGTGTGTTTGCACACAAATCTGATGTCTACTGATATCCCTGTAATACAATATATGATTACAATTTGTGCTTAAATTGAATACTTGCTTGTGGATAAATAAACTAGGTTGTAGAGCTGGCAGGTATTTGTTTGACAAAAAAGTATTTGTTCGGACTATTATATTTATTATATATTATTTTGCTTTTCTGAAAGGTACAAGCCAGTATAATTATGCAATTATTTAAATATGCAGTTTATTATGCATGTCAGGAAGTGACTGTAAAACAATGGTTGATAAATAACCATTTATCTAAAGAACAACGGAGTCATCAAAAGAAGCATCAAAAGAAACCGCTTGGATATTTGTCTGTTCATTGTCATTTGAATGTTTATATAGTTGGCTGCCTTTTCAGGAACTGTCTGGGCACTCATACTTTAGTAAGACGCTACTCATGCTAACATATTTATGGTCTATATCTCATATCCATCTTACATAGCCAGGGAACCTGCTTGACTGCCAGTGACTCAAAAGAGACATTTAATGTCAAAGGTGTACTCAGCTGTCCCTTCGTGCGACTCAAGTGAAGACACCTCGTCATGGGTGTGGTTAATACGCCAAAAAACACTTGACACCTGCACAAAGACCAATCCCAACATGACAAAGACCAAAGCTTTTAGGTTATTAAGACCAAAAGTGAATGCAAGTCCCTCCGGATTTGTAGCATTATGTGTAAGATGTATAGTGATATGTTGCTTTAGGCAGTGGCCTTGGTTCTGACAAAGATTACAGTCTAAAGCCAAAAATCCACCTGTGCCAAGACCAAGAACAGCACTTTAACTTTTTCTTGTCTTGAAAAATTAGAAGCACAATTATGCCTCCATCTGAGGATAATCAGCTTTTTATACACCAAATAATATTTTTCTCATTCCACCATATCAGCATCATTATCAGAAAAATGTTCAAAACCTTGCTGTCCTATCAGTTTCTGACCTTGGGAACCAATGCTAACTGAATATTATCTGAAAAATATTTTTAAGGACAAAATTATTTTATTTCTCTAAATGTAAAGTAAGTACCCCATTGCTTATTGTGTGGAAGTGTAGCCCATTAATTATTGCATGTGAACTGATATTTTAGTGGATTGGAACTTGAATGGTTATAATTACCATTGTTACCCATCAATCTATACTTTACTGCTAGCTGGAACAGGTGCACAGATCCTTAGGCCATTATTCACATTGTGTCATTTCCAACACAGGAGCTCTTTGTAACCTTCAATCACATACGAAGGACTTAGTAACATCTATTAATAATAACTGCTCAGGTATTTTACATTCAGTAGCTCCTATTAAACTGAAATATAACAAGCCTGAAATTAAACCTGGGATAATGACACTGTTTGAGACCTTAAACAAGAAAGACTAAGCATAGATGAAATAATTATATAATTAATATATAATTAATCATGTCTAATTTGATTTCGAAAAAAGTCTACATATACATGGGATTATTAACATTTTTATTCTGTCATCATAAATAATTGTCACAGACCAAATGTACTTTTTAGTATGATAAATGCTGTGCTTAAGCCTTCTGGTACGCCAGGGTGGCTTTCATAAGCACTTTTTGTGTAAAATACAGAAATAAATCCCTTTTTGTCTGGAAACACAATATTCAATTTAACTTTACAGCCGTATCTGTATGGTATCTGTGTAACTTTTCAGGGCTCTTCTCCTCTCGGTTGACCCATGAGTGGAACAGAGTCCTTCCTGCACAGAAGTAGTAATGAATAATTATTATTGCCTACGTATGGTTGAGGTGTGATTGATTTCACAGTTTCCATATCAATCATGGTGACAAGGACAGGACTGCATGACTGGGAGGCCTGGAGGCTGGAGGTTCAGCAGCAGGTTATATTGTGTCAGAGGTCTTGGCAGCAGGTCATGTTTTGCGCAGACATCCGAACCCAAAGTGAAAGGTTGGTATGCCAAAAACAAAAACTGTGAGTTGTTTTGTGTGAGTATTTTATGACTGCGGTGCACCATGTGAGTGATTAGTGACTGTGACAGTGCAGAGGGAGGCTATAACAAACGAAATGTAGAATGTAAAATGTAGATGGATCAATTCTGATTTTACCTTATATCATGTCTTATAATATTTTTTTTTATTATTTTTTTTTTAATTTGACAAGCATGGCAAAGTCACAAAGTAAAGCTGTAAAGCCTGAATTTTCAAGCCCAAATGTCATGTTACATGGTGAAAAAGCATGGGGGAAGGGTCGCTCTCCCAATTTGAAATGTGGGTTAATGACTCAAGGGACATTTCAGCCTAAGACAACTAGATGTCTTGAAAGAAGCATTAGAATGTAAAGTGGAAAATAGGTAAAGTGGATTAGAAGGCGTATGAAGTGGTTAGCAAAGAGCAGAAAATAAAGAGGCAAGACTTTAATCTAGATGTCCAGAGTGCTAATTTCCAGAACCTGGAATGGTCTGAACTCTGCCCCACAGCTGCTGCCGCCTGTCACGTCTCTTGCCACAAAGGACTGCACTACCTATGATGCCACAATGAGACACTACAGATCAAAGTCACCTGACTACTAATTGTCATCCCCAGGTGTATATAAACCCACTTCAACTTTACAAACTTTGTGAAGTATTGCCAGATTTTCCTGATTGCCTGCATACCGAGCGCTTCTTCTTCTATTGCCTGCCTGGACACTTGCCTGCATTGTTTCGTTGGATGTCGTCTCTGCCCCTCTGGTTTGTCTGCCGGGTTTTCTATTGCTCTCTGTGTACTGACCCTGGACTGTCTCTACAATGCTTTTTTTGTACTGTTGCATCCCTGACTGCCCTTCTGGTTCTCGTAACCCTGACTGCCCTTATGGTTCTCGTACCCCTGACTGCCCTTCTGGTTTTTCATACCCCATTGCCCTGTTTTGGATTTTTTTCTCTCTGTGCAATTAAAACAATATTTTCATTGCCGTAATCTGCAAGTGCCTGGGACTCCATTTTCAATTGTGTCACACCGCCACTGTACCAAGGCAATGTCACCTGATGACCCTTAAGTGGTACACTATGTGGTGGAATAAGGACCAGTCAAGATCCAGCACTAGGGCCTGGAGTTATGATGATGCCCAAGGTCGAAGTGGTCCAAAGACTGGAATATGTCACATATCAGCAAAGCAACTTTACTAGCAAAACGACTGCGATAGAGGACGTGGCAGAGGCCATGGATAGAGAAATTATGACCCCGATGTGTGCTTCGAGTGGAGTGAGAATGAACTTTGGAAAAAGGGTACCTGACACAGTATGAGGGGTGGACAACATCCAGAGGCCTGGGAAGGAGTCATACCCAGATCAGCCAACACCCAGACATAGATCAGCCAACCCCCAGACACAGATCAGCCAACCCCCAGACCCAGATCAGCCAACACCCAGACCCAGATCAGCCAACCCCCTGTAGAGCAGATAAGTAACTTACACCAACTCATTCAGAATACACTACTTTGGAAGAAACACAAGTAACACCTACATATGAAATATGTGACACATGATCCAGACACTTTACCCCAAATAACCTTAACAAAAGGCACACAAGAGCTAATGTTCATGGTAGATTCAAGAGTAACCGACTCTGTAATTAGGGAATCAGACCAGGAGTTTAAACCTAAGTTAAGTGCCAGGTACATGTGGACCATAGGAAAAAGCACACATGATTACAGAAAACTTTACTATACCATGAGCTGTGAGGATAAAGCTGGCATAACATTCAAACATTCATTTTTAGTTTTCCAATGTTTGCCCAGTGAATTTGGTGTGCAGGTTAGGGATTAGAATGATTGCTACCTCTGAAGGGACCACTATAGTGAGCAACGATGACCAAACAGAGAGCCATCAAATGGCAAAGTTGGGAATAGGTACACCATTGTATTGATGTGAGTGGGAGATAGGAGAGAACCCAGTAGGTAGGGAATCACTTTTTATAGCAGCTAGAATGACACAGGAAATGTTAAGTGATTTCACAAAAGCTGGTGTTTTAGATTGTACTGCATACGTTAGCCGACGGCCTGCTGTTGAGTATGAGGTAATGTGGACTAAAGCAGAAGTCCAATGTGTCAAACGAATGTCCCATGACATATTGTGACAGTTGCTTATTTAGTGTCACTGGGAGTTTCCTGCATTTTCCTCCAGCTAAGCAGAAAAAGGCAGAATGGAGAGATGTAGGCTTATGGATTATTAAAGTTCAATTGTATATTATTAATCCAAGTATTATGTTTCCCAAAGTCCTAGGCGTATAAGAAAATATATAAAGAAACCCATGTATTGCATGGGTGTGTAAGATAAGATGATCCTTTATTAGTCCCGCATTGTGGAAACTTGCAAACAATTGTGTACATTGTATAACAATTGAATTACAAGATCCCAGTGTCACGGTACAGGCCCTGAGTGTGTGTTTGTGTGTGCTTACGTCCATTCATGTCCATGTGTTCCTGTGTTTATGTATGTGCATGGGCATGTGTGTTTTCATCTTCGTCTTTCATTTCACCTGTTCCTTGTCTTGTTATTGTGGTGTGCTGTACGTGTGTATGGTTTGCATTTGTCAAAGTCAAAAGTCAAAGTCAAATTTATTTATATAGCGCTTTTTACAACACATGTCACAAAGCAGCTTTACAATCGTATGGGTCCAGATCCCTAATGAGCAAGCCAGAGGCGACAGTGGCAAGGAAAAACTCCCTAAGATGGCAGGGATTAGGAAGAAACCTTGGGAGGACCAAGACTCAAAAGAGAACCCATCCTCCATTGAGCGGCCCGCTAGCAGAAGTCCGCATTCATAGTTCAAATATAGTTCTATAGTTATAGTTCTAATTCCAGGCCGAGTAGTCACAGTCCCTTCAATGCAGATGGTGAGCCTCAGGTAGGAGTTGGCATCAGGTGTATTTAAGTATGTGTCTTGTCTAGCGTCTTCAGCAGTTTTCGTTTGACTTTTTCATGTCTGTTTGCTCTGCGCTAAAGCGCTATTGCTAATATTAATAAAGAGAACGTTTACGTTCACGCTGCTCTCATTTCAGCACCCTGCCCTCACCTTTGCACCCTGACACACACTATATACTGGCAAAGGTTTTTCATCCATCTGAAGTTGACCTTTGTGTAACTGAAGTTCCTGATTGTTTGTGGTCTAAGGGAAAGTATGATGTTGGCTTGGTTAAGGAGACTGGGCCAGTAAAAATATCTCCAAAGTCTGAATACAGACCACAGCAACCACAATATCCCCTTCGCAAAAGAGGCGACAGAGGGAATGACACCAGTGTTTGATGCCCTGCTAACAGCAGGAGTCATTGAGCCTTGTTGTGACTCTCCAGTTAGAACTCCAGTCAAAAAGGCAGCAAATCCTCGTGAAGCTGATGATTGGAGATCTGTACAAGACCTGCAGGCAACTAAGAAAAAAAGTAGCTGCACATGCTGCTTATGTGCCCAATCCTTATACTTTTCTTAGCCAAATTCCATCCACATGTAAATGGTTTACTGTAGTAGATTGGGCAAATACATTTCTCAGTATTCCTGTATAGAAAGATAGCCAGTACTGGTTTGCATTTTTTTTATTTCAATGGCAAATATTACGCACAAGGGTATGTCAAGGTTACTGTGAGTCACTGACTATTTATATCCAAGCACTCAAAGAAAGACTTCAGCCATTAAAATTGTCTCACAGGAGCAAATGACCTTTCGTTGGCCTGGCCCACCCAGGAACAATGTACGACTGACACTTTAAAATGACTAAAACATGTAGTGGCCAAAAGCCATGAGGCTTTTCTGTCAAAACTGTAGTGCACTTCTTAGGGCATGACGTCAACATAGCATGCAAATCACTGTCCAGAATAGAAGCCGTCAGCAAGGGGCCGAAAACAAAAAAGAACATTAATTCTGAAATTACTCTGTGCCAGAGGCACCATTGAGTATCACTGCTCATGCACAAGGCTTAGCAGCAGAAACATGGTCAACATCTGTGACCTGTTGCTTATCTTGCAGCCAAACCTGATCCGGTCGCAGCTGGCTTGCCTTCACGTCTAAGAGCTGTGGCAGCAGTGGAGAAAGCTGTGGTCTGCTCGAGGGACGTCGTGGACTTTGGTGACATTACACTTCTCATTTTTCATGCCGCCTCTCTTCTCCATCTAGAACAGAAGACAAGCCATCTGTCCACACAGCGGTGGTTGAGATATAATCACACACTTCTTGAAATGCCAAATATATCCATCAGAAGATGCTCGGACCTTAGCCCTGCCACTCTTCTCCCTACAGGAGCCCTCACCAATGTGTTGGTGTTACTGTGTTCACCTAGGGCTGATCTGAAATAAATTCCCTTAGATAATTGATTTACTATGTGTTTTATGTTTTTGTTGGTTCTGCATCTCATGATCCAGTAACTGGAATAAACCATGTTAGCTTTGCTGTAGTGAACGACCATGAGGTTTGTGTCTCACATTTATATGTTTCAGGCAGCTGAACTGGTAGCGCTTACCAAGGCTTGTAAATCGGCAGCTGGTATGACTGTAACTATTAATACAGATAGCAGGTACACTGTTTATCCAGGTGCTGTCTATAATTATGGTGCAATTTGCAAACACCAAAACCTTCTCATTTCCTCTGGTTCATGAATAGCGCACCACTAACTTGACCAGGTTGCTTGATGTACCACTTTTACCCTCAGCTATCGCAGTTTGCAAATGTGAAGCACACAATGATGACCTTGATGACCCCATGTCATGGGGCAATGCGCGTGCCAATACTAAAACCCCTGCGTCCACTACACAGGAGACCCACAGAAGATTCAGACTGATGCATCCAATCCTGAAACTGCGTGGGCCCGTGCAGGTTGCACAATTACTTGGGCCAAGTGGGTTGAAGCTGTGAGAAGGTCTGTGTGTAAAAGGCGGTATGACAACCCAGGTTTCAAGGCATTGGTGTGGACATGAAATTGATTCACTCAATATGTCCATACCTTCTGTGAAGGATGCATAATCTGAGCAAATAACAACATATCTAGAGAGCAAAGGTAAGTAAGAAAGACAGCCACCACCAAATCAGCCTTATCCTCCTAGCAAAGGAAAGACATATTGTTTAGTGATAGTATATGTATTTTCAACATGGGTTGAGGTGTTTCCCAAGGCTACGCAAGATGGTACAGTATATTAAGTTACAGTAGATAGTTCTAGTTAAAAAAAATGGGCTTCCTGTTGTACAGAATTCTATGAAATCCAAAGTCGTTTATGTATGCATTTATGTATATGTGATTTCAAAAGGGTTAAGTGTTCATCTGTTCACCAAAGACCTAGTCTTACATTTACATTTACATTTACGGCATTTCGCAGACGCTCTTATCCAGAGCGACTTACAAAAGTACTATGTGTTCAGTCAGAATATGCATCTCTATCTAGTATAAACAGGTTTAAGTCCAAACTACTTGAGGTCAAGCACTGCCATAAACCGTTGCTAGTGCTGATGCCTAGAAAGAAGACAACAAAATATAAGATTAGACAATACCTATCAAGACTGAAATACCTACAAGACTACATGCAGTATAGTGCAATACTTAGCAAGTGTTCCTAAAGATAAAGTGCAATTACGCTTTATACCAATGCTTCAGTTGATTTGTGCTTATAAGTGCTTTACAAAGAGATGGGTCTTCAGTCTGCGTTTGAAAACCGCGAGAGAGAGTTCGCTGTTCGGACAGCCAGTGGAAGTTCGTTCCACCATCTGGGTGCCAGGACAGAGAAGCATCTTGTCGCGTGTCTTCCTTGAATCTTGAGGGATGGCGGGTCAAGTCGAGCCGTACTTGAAGCGCCGAAGGGCTCGAGGTGCGGATCGACTTTTTGACCATTTCCATAAGGTATGGAGGAGCTGGTCCATTTTTGGCTTTGTAGGCAAGCATCAGAATTTTAAACTGAATGCGAGCAGCCACAGGAAGCCAGTGAAGGGAGCGCAGCAGTGGAGTGACATGAGTGAACTTGGGTAGATTGAAGACAAGCCTTGCTGCTGCATTCTGGATCAGTTGCAAGGGCCTGATGGCCTGCAGAGGAAGACCAGCCAGGAGTGAGTTGCAGTAGTCGAGCCTTGAAATGACAAGAGACTGGACAAGCACCTGGGAGGCCTCCTGAGAAAGGAAGGGTCGGATACGTCGGATGTTGTAGAGAAAATATCTGCATGACCGAGTCAGTCTTCTCAATGACATAATGAAAACTGTGGATTTTGTAAAGCACCAGAGATGTCTCAGAAATCACAAGTAGTTGAAAGAGTTTTTGTGTTGTTGTGGGAGAGGTTCCCGAGGTGTGGGCTGGGTGTGGTCTTTTCTGAGAACCGTGAGAGAAAATGAGGAGGGACCATTGGTGCCAGGGAGAGTATAAGTATGCCTCTCCTGGACTTCCCGTGTAATTGTCTTTGTCACCTGAACTACGTGTCTGTGCCAGGTCCCATCAGGAAACGGGTAGGTCTAACTGGCCGCTCTCTCAACTTTCTCACTTGTGTCACACTGGTGTTCTAAATGATTATTCAGTACTTACTCGTGGATTTCAGAAAGAATATTCACTTACTGACTCTGAACAGAAAAGGGGCTCTGGCAGCATAAATTTCCTGTTTTGCAAGTACATTTGAATATGTATCAGGTTACATTTATCCCAAGAGAGTCATCATACGTAATGGACATGTTGTAATGTAGATAATAGGCTATGTGTCTAAAACCTAGAACTGTATGTGGCTATATTACTTTCCATTCATTTTCATGGTATTTTAATGTTATATTTTATTATGTATTTTAAGGGATTAGTTACCTTTCCCGCATTTTTCTATTCCCTCAGCCTGTAGACTGATTGACAACAGGTGTGGTGGGGGTAGATTTTCATAAGTGATTCAAACATGATCCTTCGATACGATCCTTCTATATTACAAATCCTGCAAAGAGCAGGTTTGAGCAGGGTTTATTGTTCCCAAAATAAACTGTGAATGGTAGATTGAGCAAGGCATCTTAATCTGACCCTGAGTTGAGATGAAGTGATACAGAGAAAGAATACAATAGATATTTTAAGTGAACCTAACTGCCATGACAGATTAGACTTATAAAATGCTTGTTTTGTTATTGAAATAAAAAATGCTCATTTACTAAATCCCCTGTAAACTCAGCGCTAATACACAATAGAAGGACTTTAACACTGACTTTTATTTTATGTTATGTGTTTTTCAGATATCATGGATGTAAGTGTAACTTTATCTCTTTTGGCTGTAGTTTGGGACCACAGCCAAAAATCATGCTCTTCCAGTTCCTCTGTTTACTACCAACATTTCACTATTCCACATCTATTCACTTCCCTTCCTATTTTATATAGTGCTTAGCATACAGAAATGTTGTAAATTAACCCTTTGGCATCTGCTGTTGTTGATATAATTAACATAAAATAATTATTAATTATCAATAATTAATCATTATTAATTATGTTTTGTTTTCATTTACTATAATGTTATACATGAGTTTATGGTAACTAAGAGGGTTAAGTTCCAAAAAGAGGAAGTTCTTGACCCTTGCTGGCCTGCTCAACCACACAGTTCATCTCTTGACTTGCTCAGCTAACAAAGACTCTGTTTCTAGAAGTTACTAGGAAAGGATATCAGCCCTGTTCATCACAGGATGATGGCTGTCCTGTAATTAGAAAGCCATCTTTTGGATATTTCATTAGGTTTTGTGGGGGTATTTAATACATCTTGTTTAAGACATCTGTACATAGTTGAAATGTCTATCTGCTCAAGTGAAATGTACATTTGTTTGTTTTTATTTTCATTTTTCTCCACCCTGTGTGGCCTGATGCTGCCCCACAGAATGAACTGGTGAGAGCTTTTCTGTTATGGTGCAATTAGCTGCACCATTTTATTCAGACATTCTTTGTTATGTTATCACAATCATAATGTTCTCAGTCAAAATTGGTACTGAAGGATACTATGTAGTATATATTAAAATAGCAAAGGCCATACATTATAAATGCCAATCTTTCTGCTAGTCTGTCCCATACGATACGCCCTTGGACAGTGGAGTTTATGACCGGCTGACAATTACCGTCCAGGGAGTGGTCAGTCCCGATGCTGAGCGGTAAGAACAAGCACGCGTGAACTCTTCTGTGTTAAACATTTGGCAGTATGACTCAAGTAAAATAAGAAACATGAAAACTATTTATAGAAACTATAGAACTATTTATAGAAACTATAGTTCTATATATAGACTATTTATAGAACTATAGAAATGTATAGAACCTCTCATAACATCAACACTTGAAGACAGAAAAGATTGAATTCTCTGTGGTGATGTGCTACAAGTTTGGAATGTTTTGTTTTTCCATCACTAGGTTCTCAATCAATCTCTACAAAAATGAAGACATTGCCTTTCACTTCAACCCCCGCTTCAGTGAAGATCCTGGAGTGATAGTGAGAAACAGCTTGATCGATAACACATGGGGCACAGAGGAAAGAGACTGTCCCTATTTCCCCTTCACCCAAGGACAGCCTTTCCAGGTAAGGACAGAGTGTGGATGTGTGTGAGATAAGGGCAGTGTGTGGATGTGTGTGAGGTAATAGTGGTGTGTGTGAGATAAGGGCAGTGTGTGGATGTGTGTGAAGTAATATTGGTGTGTGTGGATGTGTGTGAGGTAATAGTGTTCTGTGGATGTGTGTGAGGTAATATTGGTGTGTGTGGATGTGAGTGAGGTAATAGTGGTCTGTGGATGTGTGTGAGGTAATAGTGGTGAGTGGATGTGTGTGAGGTAAGGGTGGATGTGTGTGTGAGGTAATAG